>CM052541.1:175624073-175662521 GCA_028533065.1 Trachops cirrhosus
AGTATGTTTCTCCCACCTCTATATACCTTACACTCCACAGAAGGGGTCTCTACCCCTTACGCTTATGCAGGTATCTCTGCTTCCTACAGCACTGAGTTCATAAGAAAGCCCTCTGATTTGGCTTATGCCTTCGTCAGCTCTCTGAACTCAATTCTCCATGCTCTTTCATATCCGCCAAATTTAACACTCCCCTCGGAGGTCCAGGCTGTGCCTTTACACCTTTTTCTTTTTTTCAATTTTTTTTTATTTTAGATTATTCAGTACAGATTCTATCCTTTATTCCCATTCCAGCCCACCCACCAATCCCTCCCCTTTCCAACCCCCCTAGTTTTGTCCATGTGTCCTCTATATTTGTTCCCGTAAACCCTTCCCTCTCCCCTGAAATTCCCCTGAAATTCCCTTCCCTCTCCCCTCTGGTCACTGACAACCTGTCCTCTATTTCAGTGCCTTTTGTTATATTTTACTTGCTTCTTTGTTTTGTTGTTTAGGTTCCTGTTAAAGTCGAGATCATATGGTATTTGTCTTTCAATGCCTGGCTTATTTCACTTAGCATAATGCTTTCCAGCTCCATCCATGCTGTTGCAGAGGGTATGAGCTCCTTCTTTCTTTCGGCTGCATAGTATTCCATTGCCTTTACACCTTTTTCATTGGAAGCCTTGTAAATAAACTCCTTCCTTTACCCTTTCTTCTGCTGGTGAAGTCCTAGTCATACTTACCAACTCAATTTCAATGTCTTCTGCTGTGTACCATTGTCTTTGACTCACCCACTGCACCATCACAGGGCCGCCTGTCTGCATATATCTCATCGTATTGTAATCCTTCGGTTGTCTGAAGGCAGTCATCAGAGGTGCTCTTCTATGAAAACCACAAGTATGAATTGTAAACTGTTCATGGAAGAAGTGAATCCCTCTAAATCGCTTTAAAGTCACTGCTAGGTTTCAAGATACCACATGGGACATTTCTGGCATCACATTTACAAGAATTCCTTTTGGTGGCCGACGCTGCTGGATGGGAAAAGAGGCCCCACCCCGGAGCCCCTCAGTACACACAGACCCTTAGTACCTTGTGGATACCTTCATCAGAAGGTTCAGCAAGAGACATTAACGGCCCTCAAGTCCAAATGCTTTTCAAATGCAAAAA
Source organism: Trachops cirrhosus (assembly GCA_028533065.1). Classification (NCBI taxonomy): domain Eukaryota; kingdom Metazoa; phylum Chordata; class Mammalia; order Chiroptera; family Phyllostomidae; genus Trachops; species Trachops cirrhosus. The sequence continues at coordinate 175,625,214 of CM052541.1, forward strand.
TAATAGACCAGTAAACTGGTGCCACTCACCTAGTATAATCGACACCTCCTTTGCTCTTAATTGCAAAGATATGCATGGCTTGGTTTAATGTAGGTTACTGTTTGGTTTATTGGGCCTAAATATTAAAACCATATCCTAAGAGTTGTTGGGACTAATGTTAGGACTGGACGAGTCCCAGATTTAGTATTGTTCCCATACAGAGTTTGGGAAGTGTCTGGAACATACTGGCACTCAATAAATATTGGTTCCATCTGAATCTCAGTTTCTGATGCTGGATCGCGCTTCTAACCTGATGCTGAGATGCCTGTGTAAGAGCACCTCAGACTGATGTGACAGCCAGCAGAAGCAGGTATCCAACACCACTCCAAAAGGGCACAACCAGGAAGACTCCAGCAGTTTCCGGGGCGGGGGAGGGGATCCACCCTATTGCACAGGCATTGACTGCCACACTCTAACCAGCACCGCAGCCCTTAGGAGAGGGAGGCACATGACAGGGGTACGTTCCTGGAAACTGCAGTGGTTAAGATGTGTACTTCCCCGTCATTTAAAGCACTAAGATATCTCTCCTATAAAGAGAATGAGGAAGGGTTGCAAATTTTGAGCTGACCCATTAGTAAAATGAATAATCACAGTTTCTGGTGGTATGATAAAAGGTTGCTAAAAAATAAGTTTTCCTAGAGCTTGCCTCACCTTTGTCTCCAAGCTGCCAGGGATGTCACTGACCCCTCCCTGCATCCACTGAGGAATCGCTCCCACCAAACGCTGCCTTTCTCTGTTTTCACCAAACGTTCTACTTATGTGGAGAGCCCAGAGCTTCGCAAAAGTGAGGAGTAGACAGCGTTTTACAATCTTCACCAGTTTTTCCGACATCACCATTTCTGTCATTTTAGATCGTGTTTTGCTAATACAATGGGTGTTATCCTCAAACTTGAAATTTCTTCTTGCTTTATGATAGAATTTAAAATTTTCTCTTTTTTAATCCCCTTTTATTCTAGAGGGGATTAAGAGGGGTGGAAAGCAAACGACAGAATTCAAGTTACGATCTGGAGTGCACAACGCTCTGTATGCTGGAGCAAGTTTCCCGTGTATTTTTATTTTTGATTTACCTGCACACTTGTCAGGACATCGCAGGAGCTCTCCCTCACCCCCTCCTCCCAGGCAGCTCCACTCACATCTCTAGCCCTGCCCGCATCCTGGTGCCCACAAGGATGTAGCAGCGGCTGGGTGCCTCCTGCGCACACACATGCACTCCCACACAGCCATCCTTCAACTTTTAGCTTATGATCAAAAGGTGTCACAGGGATATAGGCACACCTAGGTACCCTGACAAACATGAAGGCAAGAATCGCGGTCTGCTTACACGGGAACTACCAGCAGCGCTACTCCACATCCAGTAAACCAGACGCCTTGGGAGCTGGACCCAGCAGTCTCATTTCTGACGAGCTCACGTTACTGTGAGAACACTCCCAGAGCGCTGCCTGGGTCCCACAGATGCAAATAAGTAGACTGGGGGCTGCCAGCTCTCTTGTTACTCAGCTACGCAGGGGCTTGTCTGGCGCACCTCACTATTCAAAAGCTGGTTTTACTTCCAAGGAAGAAAACTGCTTGTATCTGGTGTTCATATGGTAGGGGAGCAGTACTCTCCTATTTAAAAAATATTTGGGAGAAAGGAGAAAGACCAGAGAAATACCAGTTCAATGTGGTCTTCAAATCTCACGTGTTGCTTTAATAATGTGCACTCTGATAATGGCCATAGTGTCGAGCTCTAAAATGAACTTGAGCGGTGCCCTAATTCATCCACCCTACTTGCCTGAATTCGTGTCATCACACTGCACAGTTTGTATTCTTCTGTTTATTCTAAAGCTTCCTTTAGTTCGTAGGCTACCTGTTGCCATCACAGGCAATCAAAATGTTTTCCCCAATAGCAAGTCCAGATCCTTCTTGGGCAGTGTAAATCCATTTCTTTAATCTTGTCATAGCCCACTAAATTCCTCCATAAATACCTAAACTTCCTACTCATCCGTCTCTCCATTTTTCTGGTAAAAGGACATCTGTTCATAAATCAAATAATTTAGCAGTTAAGAAACACAACTACAATTTATGATCATCTGTTCTAGTGCATAGGCTGTGTGCCCTGACGGCATGTGAGATAATTTATGTGGCACAGAGACCAGGCACTGAACACTACTGAGTCACTGAGTGGAAGGGTAATTCACTCTCAATTATTTTTCAGTCCTCCTGATTCTGCTTAGCAGAGTCTCTATGTCATGCTGTATGTCTTTAATGCCCCTCTAATACTTTTAATACTCCTACTTAGTATGTATAGAGCAGACCTCAGAATCAGTTTTTAACAGCAAACATATTTGGCAAATATTTATTAAGATCAATTACTTTTCATTGTATTGGTGGTTATTTTCTATTTATGACAAATGATACTGTGTCTATGAGAGTTTTTAAGTTCCATAAGTTTCCCTTTAAGTACATTTATGTAAGAAAAAATATAGAGTAAGAATATATTTTTTAAAAAACCAGGTAGCATGTAACAGGCTGAATTATGACTTTTTACTTTTGTAGGCCTAAGCACTTCGTATTTGTGACTTTTTCCCCATTTATTTATTTATACTTATTAATATATACATTAATATATACATATACTTGTGTTTTATACATATATAATATGCTTTAAAACATTATAAATATATAAAATGTGTTTATATATAAATATGTATATATTTTATATGTAACATTTATGACTGCATTGGTAAAAACATGAATATAATCTTCAACTCTAAAAGTTGGTATTTTTCCTTCTGATTGTAAAAGAAATTAGAACGTTTTCATGGGCCCAAGGCACTGTGTCTACCATGCCTAATGCATATGCGGCCCTGGTATGTGCTACAGCAAAACGGAAAATAGTAGTTCTTCACGACTGCAGTTTGACATGCATGAATTTAATCCAACCTCCTCGTTTGACAAAGACCAATACTGAGCTTCACAGATGTGCAAGCACCTGCCTAAAGCTTTACAATGAGGTGGGCACAGTCAGAACTGGATAGCAGATGCCAGTTTCCTGGCCTTTCTACACTGCTTCCTTTTTTGGATCCACTTCTTCAAAAGTTTTTTTTAATCCCATCTCCTTTCCATCATAATTAAATCGTGGGCCCTTTCTCAAATCCAGCCCTCTGCTCAGGTCTGAGCATCTCTGTGCGGAGGCGACACTGCCTGGTGGATCCCCTCTGCAGGGAGACATTTGCTGGTCAGTTCTTGGTGATAATCTGATCATTGCTGCCCCATGGAGGGAATCTGTGCAAACCCTATTAAGGATGCAAAAGACCAAGATAGATTTGGACTTTCCTTTTAGACACAATCTTCCAAATACAGTCTCATTAAAATCAGCAGCAATGGAAGATTGAGCATGGGTTAGGATAACTACTTACATCCTAGACCAGTACTTTCTAGCAGAGTTTATAGGGGAGATCAAGGATTCCTCCTTGGGCTGTAAACCCTTCGTCTCGCTTGGCACTTAATAAAACAGTTGAACCTCAGTAATTCAGCTGCTCGGCAATTGTTCTATTGATAATATGCTGTAGAATACAGTCCAGTGCAATTCTGAAGAGCCCCCTCTGGCAACCAGCCTTTATCTCTTTCTTTGTTTATCCAAAGTATAACTACACCTGCCTGAGAAAACTGTAAGTCAAAAGGTTTGAGGAATAGAAACAGATCATTCCTGGGTTTGCCTTTTTTAGTTGTCAAATGATCCTTTATTGAAATATTTTCCTCTGTAGTTCTTAAGTAGCCAGGCATTCCATCACACCCTGTGGGTGTCGCCCATGATGTCATGAGGGTGGTGGCCATCAACATCACAGCCAACAGGCCAGACAGTCCCAGTCTCCTTCATGGTTCCAGAAAGCTCTCTGGCTATGCAGATCGGCGCTACATCTATCAGGCAATGTTGACAACGCATCCAAAGTGCTGTTCCCACCCTGCTTGATGAGTCTTTGCTTCTCTGTCTCTGTCTGGTTCCTGGAGGGCTTTGATGCGAGGGCAGAGGCAGAAGGCACCACTCAGTCTGGGCCTGTCTGTTCTGAATGATCAGTTTCACTGTCATTCTCAGAGCCTCCCAGTCACCTGTTACCTTTTTTGAAGACAGACTCAAGGGTCCGATCCTGGGGGCCAGGGCAGAGATGGCACCAAATTCTCACTCTTGCAGTTCAGATGCAAGACTTGGACCCTGTTGGGGGGAACTTAGGTAACCTGGCAGGGGTGTCTGGTGCCAGAGGAACCCCGATGCAGGACGACTGAGGAAGTTGTGCCTTGGCCTCTTCTGAGCCCAAAACTGAAAAAGCTGCCTCCGACCATCTTTAACTATCCTTGCACCGCTGAAAAGTTCTGACTTTATGCCAGCTGATTTTATTGGGTATTTTTATTCAGAATGTTTATATGTCACAGGGGGAAAAGACACATTTAGCAAAATACATTTTTTTACAGTGAAGACTTTTTTGTTTATTTTGAGGCTAAACAAAAATATAGATCTGGTCTGTTGAGAAGCAACATAAGCAATGTACAATCATGTGCTTCCACAGGTTTATTGTGCAAAGATTATTTAACTCATATCTTTTAAAGATATAATTCTAAAGTAGAAAACAGAGAATGGGCTTTGGAGACAGACAGAACTGGCCTTGACCCTTACCTCCAGACTTAGTAACTCTATTATTTCGTGCAGGATAATTCCCTTTTTCAAGTCATTAGTACCTCATTTGCAGAATGGAGTTAATAATTCCCACCTAAGATGTTGTTTTGAAGAGTAAGTAAATCATCTCCACAAATATTTATTGATCACCTCCAATGTGCCAGGCTCTTGTGTAAGTGCTACAAACACCTCAGTGAGTAAGACGTGAGATTACCACTTGGGGCCCGCTGCTGGTCTTTCGTGATCATTTAAGCACAGTATTGCCAGGAGTAGAAAAAGTCTGAATTTCTTGTACCTGTACTTCTTAAACAATTATCCCTCTTGTTACTACAGATTTTGAGTTATAACTCAGCTTCTAAAGGTTTCTTAAAGATTAAGCATGACCATCTTTAGAGTTTTAGTTTCTCAAACTCACAGAATTTTAGCTACCTGCGGGGCAACATTTGTATTTGCTATAAATATTTTGCATGATTTTTACTTTTGTTAATATACACTGTTTATTGGTAAACATCATTTGAATGATACATTTTTAGAGAGGAAGATATGCATCCTTTAGTGCCTGGAAATTCCTAATGATAAGCAGTTGTTATCCTGATACAGAAAAAACCTTCTCCTGAGATTTCCCGCTAGCCAAACAGGCCCAGGCACAGCTGGGCACAACAAGATCTTTTGTCATTGGTTTTGTCACTGATGGAACAAGTGGCTCCTTTTCAGTGGTAACGGTGCCAGGGATGAAGTAATCTAGAAAGATATTTGTTTTTGAAAGGGATTTTCTGCCGGCATCATCAAAGTACATTCTAACACTTCCAGGTAATGACATTTGATAATCAGCAACTAAGCGAGGCAAAATAATGATAACTGGATGGCTAAAAATATTTAGATTTGTTATTTGAATTTATATAACTTTATAGAAAAATGGATGATTTTCTGCTCGCTTTGGAACAATAGATGAAGAGGTAGAGTTTGGACATTATTTAGTAATAACAAGTCAAAAATAATATTGTCATTCTATAACTCACACACAGGCCATTAGAGTCAGAATTATTTTCAGTGTAAACATTTCATTTGCATGGATTTTTCTTCTACGTAAGATTCAGTGAGACTTGGCCTTATTGCTAGCTGTATATTTGAATTTTACATGAATGCACCATTGTAAAACTATTGTTGGCAGCTGAAATCATTGGTGAAATTCCAAGCCAGTGTCATCTGAGGTGACTAGGTTATAGTGAAAAAAAAACCCCAACAATAAAATAGATCTTTAAAATACATATTGTCTCTGAATTAACACACGTACATTTTGCGTGGTTCCCCTGAGAGCTAATTATACTGTTTTAAAACAATAATAGAGAAACAAAGTATAAAGAAATACAAAGCCACCCAACTGGGGACTCACCCACCTGACATTCCAGGAATACCATGCTCTAATTACTAATATGTTGGCGATCCAATCAGTCATCTAGAGAAGAATGCTTAAGGCAAAGAATTTCTGGCCTTAATATTTCTTACAAAATCCTGTTGTTCTTTTTTTCTATGAATATAAAAAGTTCCTCCAAAAATGTTCATCTCGATCCCCACCATGTCTTTTCCTGACAAGGCCTACCTGCAGCCTGACTCCATTTCACTACAATACTTACTAGAGTCTGAAAATCAGATCACTCAATTTCCTGCCTTTTCCTGCAATATGCAAACAATAGAGCAAGAACAGAATGAAGATTCTTTCATAGCTGTTATGGGGTTACTAAACAGGATCAATTCTTACTTCAAATGGCTCTATTTTTAGTTCGGTCAGCTTCTTACTCTTGGGAAACTAACTCTACAATATTAGAAGGTAAATCTATACCCTGACCCAGTTTTACCTAAGAAGCTCTCTGTCTTTTATATCTGTCCACCAAATTTCAGTACCAAAGCACTTGACTTTCCTTCCTTCCTACCAAATTTTAGCCCCAACCCGGTCCCCTGAACTGAGTTATATAGAGTAGCCACTGGATCTGAAAAACAAGTGGTAATGTTCCACCTAGCTTTTTTATTCTGTCTTCAAACATCATACCTAACTCTACGCACTGCTGGTACAAGCTGGTACATTATTCCTGGGAACTAATTTGGCATTACTCCTAACTTGTTGCTGATACACACATAATTTGGCATTATATATCAACATCCTTAAAATCTTCATAGCCTTTGACTATAAGAAAAAAATGTAACATTCAGACATTCATAAAAAGACTTCTATAAAAGATATTTATTTAAACACTTGTATAAAAGATATTTACTATGATACCATGATATTTTTAAAAAAATACATTTTATTTCCTTATTTTTAGAGAGGGGAAGGGAAGGAGAAAGAGAGGGAGAGAAACATCAATATGTGGTTACCTCTTGTGTGCCTCATGCTGGGCACCTGGTCCACAACCCAGGCATGTGCCCTGACTGGGAATTGAACTGGCGACCCTTTGGTTCGCAGGCTGGCATCAGTCCACTGAGCTACACCAGCAAGGGCTGATACCATGGTATTTTTAATAAGTGAAAATTTGAAAATCTTTTACTACTTATTGTTCAAGAACAGAAACTTGTGAAATAAATTTTTGTACATCTATAACATGGAATTTTAAGCAGCTATAGTCAGGATTGATACTCTTAAAGGGATTTTTAAAATGGCATATCAAAAATTTTCATGCTACAATTTAAAACAAAATTCACACACAGTTTGATCTTAACTGTGTATAAATAATATGAATGGGGGTAGGGACATACACCAAAATATTAACACTGGTTATTTTTATTCCTTTCTTATGTTCCACTTTTCCTCTTATACATCTTTCTGTATTATAGAAATGTCTTTTTGTAGACATAAATAAAATTTCAAAAATTAAGAAACAGAAGAAAAATACCAGCAGAGCCATAGATGCATTCCACACTTTTATGTCCATACTCAGCTCTCTGACATTTCGCTTTCGCTGGGGATTCACACTGTCCGTTCTCCGACTGGAGACAAAACAGCTACTGAGGGGCGATGCTGAGAATCTGTGTCACCTGGCCTCTGTTCTCTTTCAGCACACAACGGTTTTGCCCTTTATACTGATCGAGATGAGGACATCACACCACGTGTATCCCAGCAGGAGCAGCGGAATCACCGCCATATCTGCCTTCTCTATTGCCTATATAATATGGTAAGGACAGTGCCTGCTGGGCTTTTGTATTGTATTAGATTCAGCACTGCTAAATTTGGGCACATATTTCATTACGGATATAATCACTAACAGATTCACACTGCATGCCTCATTTGGTCCAAGACCTGGGCTTTGTCTCATTTCCCCAGATGCTTATATTTTTAGAAAGTATATGCCAAACCTCACACAACAGGAATTTGTTGAACAATCCCATGTAAGCAGTGGTTCTTCCAAGGCTACATTTTTCAACTCTTTTTCAAACTAAATGTTTTTCTTGGACACCAGTTTTATTGCTTAAGGGCTTTTTTGCTTGGGATTTTTTGTTGTTGCTTTTGTTGGGGAAGGGGGGAGTTGCAATGAATGCAAATAAGGACAGAAGAAATGACCTCTTAGAGAAGTGACTCTAAACTTCGTAGGAAACAAGTGAAAATGTACATTTCCCTGAGTCAGCTTAAAATCTATTCCAGAATTAGTTATTACATATTGCATCCACTTAATGGATTTGGTTTTTAAAATTGGAGTAAATAAATCACAAGAAATCTCCAGTTGGTCTATTGGGTATGAATAAGTCCCAAGTGGGAGACGCCAAATTTATTCGATAAGAGTTTTTGCCTGATGAGTTTATTGCACATTAATTGCAGTTCTTACCATGTTTTAATGTTTCAGAATTGTTTATCTTAAGAGAAAATTTCTTATGTCTCTTTATAATTCCAAGTCCTCTTTGATATATTAGCATACACAGAAGGGGTCTCCCCCGCCAGTATTTCTGCCTTTCCGGACTCTCTTGTCCTGACTTCTGGGTCACCAGCTTTTCCTTTAAGCCTGAAGCACTGAATAATGTTCTTCCAATCCCATCAAACTGCTGGAGCTCTTTGGGAGGCCCAGTGTTCATGGAGGGTGTTGTTCCTGCCGGCCCAAAAATATAAAATAAAGGTCAGTGCAGTACTTCACCAACTGTGTGTGAATGTACACAGAATGCCCCAGATCTGAACAGAGAGGGGATCTGCTTCTGGGAAGTCATGCCCTATGACTAGATCTGAGGGGACATCCAGGCTACAGACCTCAGAACAAACGTGCAGTAATGTTCCGTAGTCGCCGTCTAGATCTGTTTTCCACCTAAAACGGTAAGTATTCACTTTGTCTGATAGAAAAGGTCCAAAGGATCAGGGCTCATGGGTGAAGAGTGACTGTGAAATTACATCTTAAGCATGAAAATGAATGTATGTACTCTGTACATATGAACTTGATAGTCAGATGACTCATGTCTTTCCGAAGAGCCATGTGGGGAAGCTACACAATTATTCCAAAGACGCTGCAATGTTCACAACATACCTGAAATTGCCTATAACATTTGTTTAAGCATCAAATGTCTTTCACTCCTCCGTCCCCAAAATACATTCTCATTGTTTTGCATTCATATTTGCTTCCCTATGGGAAGGGAATTTCCTTGCTCTGGGAACTCTGGGTGTATTTCCATGAATTCATTTATATGCCATCAAATTATCTGAATCTCATAGAGCCCCAGAAGTTTCAAGCACTATGTACTTTCAGATGGTTTTTCTCCCCCTCTGGGTACAATCAGTCCACGTTCCAAAGAGACACGTGGGAAATACCGTACCACATCATCTTCATTATAGACCCCCAAGATCCCTCATTAAAATGAAGCATTACTCATGCTCTTCACGCCAAGTGAGGCTTGCCAGCTCTGTGTACGCCCTAAGCAAACCAGTACTTGTCTGGACACATATTTGCATTAACTAGCACATTCTCTCAGATACATCTGAGGAAGCTTTCCGAACAGACTTTTCGTTGTTGTTCCGTCCTAGGCATTTATAGCTATGACAAGACCTAAACAGTGTCCCTCACATCATGTCACATTATATAGATCCAAGGATCTTAGTGATTATCAAAAAAGTACTGGGTCTTGCTCTCCTTCAGACTATATCAGGGCTGATAGACCAGCAGAAATTTTGGGGATATGAAATCTGTTGATAGCATATGAGGGTCATGAGTAGACATTCCACAATCTCATGTCAGGTGGAAGAAAGCATTCCTCTTATCACATGCTGGTTATAAAATAAATGGATCTCCCTCCCTAGTCCCTGTATGGTTGAACTGATCGGTACCTCTGGGACTACTGGCCAGGCTGGCCATCTGCTTTGCCCTGATTCTAGCTTTCTCTCCATCTCACACGTCTCCTTCCCTGTCTGAATCTGTTCTCTTCCTGGATTTGGATAGCAAGTGTTGAGAAAGCGAGGGATACCAGAACTTTCCCTCACAGCCTGGAGCCCATTGCGCTCCTCCCTCCGTGGCTCCATTTCCCAGCCCCTGCATCAGTCCCACTCAAGCTCTATGTTTTGAAGTCATCTCTGACTCCATTCATGGTCACTTCCAGCTCCTCACACTTCTCTGTCCACTTACCCAGGGGTCTGGGGCACAAACATCTGCTTGTCCAGTTACGGTGGGCTCCTTTCCTGCACACCTCCCTCCTTCATCGCTTTCCCATACACTTCTTTGCACCTCTTTGTGGGGTTTCCTGAATAAATGGGATGATCCACGTTGTCTTACTCAGGATACGACACAGGGGACCTCTTGGTTTCCAGTGCAACAAGGAATTGTAGTGGAGTGCATACCTTTGAGAGCCGCGCCAGTGCTTTTCAAACATTACTGAGTTCCCAAACAACCCTTTGAGATGGGGATTGCCCAGCTCATTTTACAGATAAGGAAACTACAACTTGGAGGCATTATATGACTTGCCCAAGGAAAAGCCACTAGTTTTTGTGGTGGTGGTTGTTGTTGTTGCTGGAACTACGGTGCGTGCACACCCTGGTATGTAGCTGCAGAGTCTGTACAATTAACCACTCTCTCCACTGCCTCTTCGTGTGAAGAGCAACTCCATGGGTGAACAGATTAAGTGGGTTTCGAGTGTTGTTTCTATAGCAAAGCAATAAAACACCAGAACCAGCCATATCTAGTAGTTACAGCCACTTCCTGGACTTGAATTCTGACTCCTCCACTTAATCTTTAGGGGCTTTAACTCATTCAGATATAAAATAGGGACAAGGATAGTGTGTACGTACTGGAACAGTCATGAGGACTCAGTTACTTGTATGTAGAACCCATAGAACAATGCCAACATACAGTAAAAAATTTTCATATTTGCTATTATTATTACTATTTTTATATTTGCAGTTCTGAGAAACTCCTCAATGAATAGTAGCAAGAGCACATAATGTTTTTTAATCAAGCATTTCAGAATTTTAGTTCTGATCATGTTAAACCCTTTCTCTTCCTTTTACTCTTCCTCACTCATACACTTTTCGCTTTAAAAATCCAAACCCACTAGGATATGAAATATCACCTTTGTTCTTTTAAGTTTAAAAGGATCATCAGATAATCTTGAAGGGAAACTGAGTAAAACAGAAAGCTTTAAGATTATGGAATGTTGACTGCTGTCACCCTAGTTGACAAATTCTGCACAGCAAGACACCCTCACTACACATGACTGATGCAGGACTCCTGGTGGCCACTCTGTTCTTTAGCTGTGTCCCCACCCCACCCCCAGCAACTCATATCCTTGTCTTCCCACTGATACTGCTGCCGCTTACCCCTCTACTTTTCAATCTGTAGGACACAGAAAGAGGAAACTACTCAGATAGGAAATTGACTTCCCCCAGGGTTCCACAGTGAGTCTCCACTGTCCTGGGGAGTCTCCATCCAGCCTCTGGCCATCACTCCCTCCCCAGGGGTTCTCATCCAATCATAGCCCACAGGAGATCTCAGGGACCTCGCATAATACGTAATACATGCAGACCACTAAATGCACAGTGTGGGCAGGAGCAAGGCAGCATTAGGGAAGAGGGAAAAAAGAGCCCTGGAACATTCTTCTCATGGATACATATTTCTTGCCACTACAATGAACTTCTTTAAATCAAAGTACAGATTTCTGTTTTCTCAGGACCCTAATCTTTTTAAATTCCATATTCCAAATCTTACTACCCTAAATGTGTTCACTGTACAACTTCCCAACCCAGAAAATAAAACAAAGTAAAATCAAGATAAAATGATCTTTCTTTTGTGATGTAATTCCAAATTGTCCAAAGTCAGAGTCCCGTCTCCCACTAAACATGATTATCCCTCAGCTGTGCAGTTGCAGATTTTTTTTTCTTGTTGAAACTTTTCTGTATTTCCTCAAGTTTCTGCTGGAAACATCCATTATTTTAAAAACAGAAAGCAATTCTTAAAAATAAAAGTGTGCACTTAAAACTTAAAAGCCATGGAAAGAATTTTTGAGCCATGAATGAGTAAAATTTTTAGCATAAAATTTGTACTCTCTTTACTGTGAAAAGTAAATTTTAGACCACATCAAAATTCGCATTGTTTAATTGAATGCTTCTTCACCAGTTAAATACAAATTGGCCAACATGCAGTTTTTCTGTGACCAGCATGTGACATTCCTCTGTCCAACTTGAATGTTTCACTCCATCATAACTGTCTACCCGGATGACTTTTACATCTGTAATAGTGTGTGAAAGTTTTCCTGATTTCCAGTCATCAGAGAACTGGGGCCACACTGCAAGAGTAAGGTGATAAGTTATCTTTCTTGGAGCTAAAAAGATATCTTTCTTAGAGCTTATAAGAGACAGCCCAAGGACTCTGCTCCCTTACCCGTCATGAAAGCCATCCACACTTTTTGCCATGCCCACCTTCCCCACTTTTATTCCTCAGCCTGGCTGGGGGAAAGGGAGAGGGTCTTTGCAGTCCAGAGTTTTGTGTCTAGGGAAGCCGTCGGAGGAGGAAGTGTCTCCCGTACTCAGCAAAGCCCATTGTAAAAGGCTCCAAGAGAGTCCCTGGTAAATATCAGGGGTGAGACAAGATCCAATTTAGGAAGCAGATTGGTTAACCTTCCCTGTGCCTCCTACAGAGCATTGGAAGGATGTGGCAGAGTGGAGAGAGGGGCACCTGTAGGGCAACCTATATCCCATTGTATGTGGCAATGACGGGTGTTTCTTATAGATCTAGTTTGCTATGGGAGGACATCACTGGGCTTGAGCTGTCTTGATGGTGGCCCCTCCAGGAAGGCCAGTCCCTGGGCAAAGGTTTCCCAGCAACAAGAAACTGTGGCATGTACTGCCATGTGCAGGAGCTGGGGGTGTTGGAAGAGGTAAAGATAGAGAAGGCCTTGAGATACCCCTACCCACCTCACACATATGTACCCCATGCAAAAGGGAACATCTCAGCATCAGCCTCACAGCATTTACCAGTGGGAGGTTGGTATTAACCGGAGAAAGCTGGGTGACTACTTGTACAACTACAGGCAATGATATCAGGTATTGTTCATCCTTCTCCCATTTCCACTCCCACAACAACAGGGAAGAGACATCTCAGAACCAGGATATATCCTCCCTTTCTACCTCAAGGTACTGGAGAGAGAGGGGCACAATGAAAGTGCAGAGCCCCTTCCACTGAAGGCTCCAGCAATATCATGGTTTGTTCAAGGAAAGCAGAAGGCCAGTGTGTTGGGGCAGAGTGAGGGGAAGAGTGAACAGAGATGCCTGGCATGGGAAAAGGATCTTGTAGGGTCTCATGGGCCATTGGAAGGATTGTATCTTTAATTCAGCATGAAATTGAGAGTCTTTGGAAGGTTTTGCACATTATGTTGCTGTGATCTGAGATGTTTTTAAAGTATCACTTTGACTTCTGTGTTGAGAATGGATTGGGAGTAAGGATGGAGCAGGAGGACATTTAAGAGGCTATAGAAGTGACCCTTGTGGGAGATGACATGGCTGGGAACACAGTGGTAGAAATAGCTCTGTGAGAAGCAGAAGGGTCCTGGATATATTTTGAAGATAGAGTCAGCAGGATTTCCTGTTTAATTTAGGCCAAATCCAAATCACACTCCAGACTCAGTCCCTTTCACACCTTTTTAACTTGCTGTGTGGTAGGTAGAACAATGGTGCATAAAGGTGTCTGCATCTTAACCCTAGAATTTGTGAATGTCACCCCACATGACAAAAGGGACTTTGCAAATGGGATTACATTGAAGATCTTGAGATGAGGAGATTAGCCTACATTATCCAGGTGGGCCCAGTCTAATCATCTAGTTCTTAAAAGGGGAGGCCCTTTCCCAGCTGTGGTTAGAGAGGGATGGAACCACGAGAGACCAGTCAAAGAGGTGTGATGTAAAAAGGACTCACACAACCATTACTGACTTGGAAGATGGAAGAAGGAGGCCATAAGCGAAGGAATCGTGGCTGCCTCTAGCAGCAAGAGAAGTCAAGGAAACAGATTCTCCAATGGAGCCTCTAGAAAGCAACACAACCCTCCCAACATCTTAATTTTAGCCCCTAAAACCTGTGTTGGACTTGTGGCCTACAGATACATCTCTGTTGTTCTAAGCCACAAAGTATGTGTCAATGTGTTATAGCAGCAATAGATAAATCACTTATCCTCTCTATGCCTCAGTTTCCCCTTCTGAAAAAGAGAGTGATGATACTTTAGAATCAGAAAATTGGGATAAAATGCCTGCCATATAATTGGCATTGTACCAAATAGTATATAGTAGCCGCTATTGTTGTTGTGTGTATATGTTAAGAATATTCATCACCAAGCCCTTATTATATGAAATGTTAAAGGGATTTATCTAAGAAAAAGAAAACATGTACAGTAAAATGACAACAAACTCATAATTATTAACAACCATACCTAAAACAAAAACAAACTAAGCAAACAACTAGGACAGGAACAGAACCACAGAAATGGAGATCACATGGAGGGTTAGCAACAGGGGAGTGGGAGGGGGAGAGAGGGGGAAAAGGTACAGAGAATAAGTAGCGTAGATGGTAGGTAGAAAATAGACAGGGGAGGGCAAGAATAGTATAGGAAATGTAGAAACCAAAGAACTTACATGTATGACACATGGAACTAAAGGGGGGAATATGGGTGGAAGGGGGTGTGCAGGGTGGTGGGGAGTGAAGAAGGGGAAATGGGACAACTGTAATAGCATAATCAAATATATTTTAACAAAAGAATACGCAGCTGTAAAGTAGCCTGAACTCAGCCCTTTCTGCGTGTCTCTTCACTCATTAACCTGCTCTGGGAGGTTGAGGTCCAGACCCCGGCAGCCAGGCAGTCCTTGGTCAGTTCCCCTCTTCCTAGGGGCTTTGAGCAAATTCCTTAACCTCTCTTTGCCTCATTCTTACCATCTTCAGAATGGGAGATAATGCCTGCCCCATAGAATTGGTGTGAGGACTAATGAGCTTATGGGGAACTCAGGAAAAAATAGCAATTTCCTTCTTCCTAGGCAATAAAAATCCCAAATGACTGAGGAGTCTTTGTCTTTATGAGAAATACCCATGTCTTTTTTTCTCTCTCTTCCCCACCACCCTTATTTTCCTTTTATCTTCTCTTCTTCTTATGAATTTGGGTCTTGTTTTGTGGGGTTTGTGTCTTTTTACAACCTATGCTAAAGAGCTTTCTGAAATTTTCTTA
The DNA here is from genome assembly GCA_028533065.1 of Trachops cirrhosus. Taxonomy (NCBI): domain Eukaryota; kingdom Metazoa; phylum Chordata; class Mammalia; order Chiroptera; family Phyllostomidae; genus Trachops; species Trachops cirrhosus. The sequence goes on from CM052541.1 coordinate 175,640,562, forward strand.
TGGTTCATATATTCAGTTCTTTCCCGAGCTCTGCTTTCCCCCTGACAATTGGGGATGTCCTTGCTTTCCCATCATTCTAATCTGCTTATTTTTACAACCACTTTGTTGAGTGTGAGTTCCTGTTTTCTCATTTCCTAAGGAGGCGACATCTATCTAGACAATTGAGGGATTGCAGCCTGGAGTGTGGCTTGCACTATGTACCTCAGAGTGTCCCCCTGACTGTTCATTAAGTCAGTGTTTTTAGAACTTCATCTGGACAGAAAGGCTTATTGTGCACATACTTCATCTCAATTTCCAGTATGTATTATTCTGAGTTTCACCTTCTCCTACACCCAAAGCGGGTTCTCAGACATTCTGGGAAAACAGGAAGAACTAGAATTCCCCATATGTTGTTAAACATGACCTCTGAATCATTTTATGTGTAGTTTTGATCCTTTCCATGCTCCCCAACGTCCCCACCCCGCATCCATACCAGCACCGCTGCTGCTTTCCCTGTTGTCTTCTGGAATCACCAATTTGAAGCCACTTGTGTCCTTGACGTTACTTGGCACTTTCGCTTTGTATGTCTCCAGCCAGCTCTCCCTGTTCCCCTCCACTCCCTCTCCCCAGGCTCTCTGTAGATGACCTTGCCTTATATTTCACAGAGAATATTAAAGGCTTTGAGTAACTTTTTCGGTTTCTTCCTGCAAACATCCTTTCTGCACCCACCCACTCTTGGCTTCCAGTGACAATAGGGGGAGATTTCTACTCCTTCCATCAGGTAACACTTCCCTCTGTTCTCTGGCTCCATCCCCTCCCGGCCCTTCATCCATCCATCATCACTTCATTCTCCCGTAACATCAGTCTCACTATGAGATCCTTCCAATCAATATTTGAACACACTCCAGTCCTAGTCTCCCCCTTAAAAATAATTACTCCTCTGGAACCGTCCTCACTCCCTTTTACATCTGGCTACAGCACTGTCTTCCTACTCACAGCCAAGTTTCTCCAAAGAGTTGTCCACACTGTCTCTACCCCCAGTTACACACTTAAGAGAAGGGCAGTGTAGCCATCAAGAAAATAGATTCATGAGCTAGACCACCTGAGCCTGCGTCCTGCTTCTGCAGTCCGACTTCGGACAAATCACCTTACCTCTCTGTGCCTTTGTTTCCTCTTCTCTGGAATGGTGTAATAAGAGTACTACTTCACAAGGCTCTCGTGATGACTAAAATAATACTGAACTTTAGTGTATATAAAGCACATAGGACGGTCTAAGCACAGAGTGCGTACTCTGTTAATATTATCATTCACCCACTCCAGCATGGCTTAAGCTTCATTATTTTAGCAAAACCTTTGCTGATCTCACAAGTGACTTCTGTTTTGCTAAATTTGTTGAATGCTTTGTAGACCTCTTCTCAACTGACATTTGAGCAGTTTTGATTCTGAAACAACCTCCTGCCTAAACCTTTCTCTTCCGACGTAGATGACGTACCAGTCTCCCTGTTTTCCTCACGGTTCTCAAAATCCCCCTCCGTATCATTTGCTGGCTCCTCCCTCTCTACCCAAACCTCAGTGTTGGAGCTTTGTGGAACTCAGCCCTAGGTCATCTTCTTTTTTGTTAATTTTTTTTCATTTTATTGTGGTAAGAATACTTAACTTGAGATCCACCCTCTTAACCTAGGTCCTCTTCTTTTACTACTTACTGTCCCAGGTCAACCCATTCACTCCATATTTGCAACCACCTCCGTCCCAGATCTCCAGCTCAGAGCTCTCTCCCAAAATCTGCTCACAAGACTCTCATACTTAGCAACTGCAAACCAAACTCACGTTGTACCTGCTTTCTCAATCACACCCTCTACCTGTATTCCTTGGCAATGCCAGCCACCCAGTTGTTCATGCCAGAAATCTATGAGGCATCCTCCGCCTATTTCTCTTAGACCTACATACAGTTAGTCACTCACTAATTTCTGGCTCTTATACCTCCAAAGTACTTTAGAAGTCTTACACTTAGCTCCTTCTCTACTGCCAACACCATGGTCCCAGCGGCAGCTATTTCTCTCCTGAACCACTGAACAGAACTGGCATTCTTCCATCACCACCCCTGTCTATCCACAGGGCTTTGGGTGATCTTTTAAAAACACCTGTGATCATGCCACTCCCTTGCTTAAAGACTGGATGCCTTCCCATTGCTTCTAAGGATAAAGTCCAATATTCCTTTACATGGTGTATGGGGCCCTGCATTACCTGAGCCTGCCGACCTCTCTACCTTCATCTTCTTCCAATTTATTCACTACTTCCAGCCCCAGTGACCTTCTGTCTGATTGTCAAGAGCAATACGTTCCCTCCAACTTCAAAGCTTTCACCTTCTCCATACCACTACTCAACCCTCCCTCCCTCCCAGTCGTGTCTTCCGCAATTGTTAACTCCAGATTTTACTCACCCTTCAAATCTCAGCCATATGTCTCTTTCTCAGGGAGGCCTTCACTGATTCCCCAGACTTGGAACCAGCTTTGCTGTGGTACATCACTCTAATCCCCCATGCATGTCTACCTAGGGTGTTAAAAAATAAAAACTGTTGCTTTTATGTGGTTATTTGGTTAATTTTTTCAGAGTCTGCCACCCAAATTCCCTCCCTTCACTATCTAGAGCGAGAAAATGGTGAGCATTTGAAATGATCTTAAATAAAGGGAGCTTCTTTGTCTAGTGTTTTCTAAGGGTTAATACAAGCACATTTTCTTTAGACTTCACATCAATCAACATGCCAGAGAAAATATTCTTAATATAGAATGCTTAATAAAAGAAGTTGTGACAGTATGTGAGTTTTAAATGCAAGCATATGAAGTAGAAAATTTTTTAATTATATGTGTTATATATATTTTAAAATTATATATACCTTCCTCTTGGCTCAACTGTAACCCTATGAAGTGTTTATAATACTTCTACCATCTATTTCTCATATTGAATTTTAACTTTATTGTCTCTTCTCCCACCTGCTTGATTCATTCAAATTGCCCACCGAACCTGATAGACTTGTAGGAGGAACCTCACAGACGCATTCCTTGCCACAGTGACATCCTATATGGGAGATGACCCAGTTTGGGCAATAAAAACATTTCAAGTAGAGGAAATCCATTTACTGACCAAATTATAGCCTCCTCATTTTCCTGAGCAAGGCTCCAAGCTGTCTTTGAGAGTGAGAGCAGGTTGAAGGCTCAGAACACACTCTCTGGTGGCTAATGGGAGGGACTACGCGACCATCTCTAACGTGGCCAGAGTCCTGCCCCATCTCACTCCAGGAGAGGATTCCCGCAGCCTGCAAGAGCTGGGAGGGACAGGGTGCCTTCGCAGTGCCCGGCAGTGCTGCAGTCACGGGAGCCGCAAAATAAAAACTGGTTGAAAACAAACAGCTTAGATAAGGAAACATGTGCTCCAGATTGGACCCTCCAAGAGTCCAAAGAAATTTACAGCTGAAAAGACTTTTTGTTTGAGATAAGATGGAAATGGGAAGAAAAATGTGGTCTAAAATATGCATGCAAAACTTTGACTTTATCCATTTAAGTAGACTGATTTCTCTAATAATTTCCAAAGAGAAGCAACTAGCTTAGTTATTACTGACATAGCATTTTGAGTCTCCCATAATCTGAAAGATCTGCATTCATGTTGACCCAGGGGAAAGTTCATTAACTCTCTCAAAGAAGTGTTATTTCAACCTCTACCAGTTGTGGGGCGTTGTGCTAGGTGCAGGGGCTAACCAGTGTGTGGTGCTTCTGCTCTGCTCTCAAGGAGCTGACAGTCTACTAAAGGATAAGAGAAATAAAAAAGCAATGACCATACCATCGATAAGGGTTATGGAAAATAAGAGAAATGGAGACACACACTGCCTAATTCAGACATACAGGGCTATCTATGAAAGGTTTGTTAGAAGTGACATGGAAGCTGGCCCTTGGAGGGCGACTAAGATTAGCTACATGAAGGCTGTGTTAGAATGTTGCAGGCAGAGAAAAAAACATGGTCCGGGGCAAGAAGGAGAAAATCATGGGCAGTCAAAGAAGTTTAGTGCACCTGGAACCATCGATATTTTGCCTTCCTCTAATCACTACAAACTAAATTCTACCTCTACTCTCCCCACCAAAGCTGCTTTTGTTTACCCTTCCACAACATTGTACTTTGAACAAGTTTTCTGCTCATTTGTTTTGTTGGTTGATAGACTTGCCCATTTCCCATGATGCCCGGCTCCGTCTGGTGGCTCCTTCTCGGCCTTGTTGGCAGGCCCCTTCCATCTCATTCCCTCAGGCTCAAACCTTTGTAGCAAACTTGCTTCCACTGCCTCCCACCCATTTTCCACCTGTTTACTAGAGAGTGTGTTTTAAAATGCAAATCTGGTCATGTTGATTCTCTTACTTAAAACTCTTCAATAGTATGGTCTTTTTCCCAGTTTGGAGTTTGTCTGTTTTTTTTTTTTCTTTTTTGGTAGCACTTTTATTTTGCTTTATAACAATGATGTACCTTTGGGGCTGTGATACTCTCACATGACAGTAGAAAAACAGGATATGTAAGTCATCCTAAAAAGCTGAAAATTATGTACAAAAATTTTATGTAAATTAAAACTGCATAAATTTACAGGTACAAATACAAATCATTTTGTGACTACAATGAGTAATTTAGCCCCATGATATCCTGCTGAAAAACACTGGATAAGAAAAAAATGAAGTCTGAAGGCTTGGATTAGCTGTGTGCTAGCTCTGTGGGAAACTGCAAGAAAGAAGGGACAGTTCATTTATAAATTCATGCAGCCTCTAGAGAAATCCAGAAATTGTCATTAGTACTTTGTTCAGATCTAATCAGACGCTAGAGCAGTGAACAGCTCACTAGAAATTCAGCTCAAGAGTCATCGCATTAGGCCAAGTCCCTTCCATAAGCACAAAACCCAGAGTCTCCCTTTACCACACAAATTGCCCACCTAACTGTATTAAACTGTAAATCAAAAGTATATGCAGAATTTTATAAAGTGTATTACAAAAACAGTTACCTTGATTACAATGTGAAATAATGCTCTTTGCCTGCCTATCAGACAAGGACAGTTGTCTTTTCTAAAAAGGCATACTCCAGGTGGAAGAGTCTAACATAACACGTGTGCCTCCGCCGGGGTAAACTTGTACTTGTGAGCTAACTTGTGCAGAAAGTACAGCGTATCTGCCAGCAGTCCATTTAAAGGTATTTGCAGTGGCCATCAGACAGGCTGAACATATCGGTATCCTCTTACTAATTCACATTTGCTAGAAGGTAAAGAAAGTAGCTATACACATACTTGCACTCAGAGGAGTGACCATCTTGATTTCATTGTGGTTGGTTCCAAGGCTGTGACATCTCTTTGTTCTAGAGTCAGTAACACCAGGATACCTGGTCATACCAAGAGACCAGATGGTGCACATTGCCCTGGCATATAGGTCCTTTGCAATATGTGCATCACATCTTACGGCTGAATAGGAAGCGTGCTCATGAATGCCATGATTTCATGCCTGCAAAGGATGGCTAGAAAGAGCTTCTGGACCTAAAGTCCTCTTTCAGAGAACCTCAACTGACCTTGGGACCTCAGTTCACTTCTCCTGGGAGCACAGTTAGCAGCGATAGCTCCTGATTGACATCTGTGATAGGGCAGTGGCACTTCTCCTTGACATCGTGTGCAACTTCCTTCTCAGGTATAATAGTGAAGCTGTAACATCTTTTTTCTCACAATCTTTAGCATTGCAAATCTCAGCTAGCTGAGTCCAGAAGTAAGGTTACATGGAGCAGGTGTAACCATCATAGGTAGGCATTGTGTAAGTGACACCATAACCCAAGTCTCTGTGCCCAGCCGTGTGTGACCATAGGCACACAGGGACAGAACGGCCAGAATAGCAGCATGTATAACTGGGCTACTGAAGGTGTCAAACAGGATCTGCAACAAGAGGCCTGGAGGTTCAGAGGAGCTTCCCTGGGAGAACATGGTGCTTCTCAGGAGCAACAGGAATCACTGCGGGAGGTGTGAGGTCTGATTCCATACCTCACCGGGTAGGAATCTCACCAGAAATTGGTTGCATGGCAGACACCTCTTTTGTTGTGGGTTCACCATCCACATGGTTCTCCTTCTGCCCCGTACATACCACGACTTCAGTTATCTCAGCCAATGAATAAGTGGGGGCAACCAGGCACAGTTGTTATGGCCCTCAACAGAGACACCTCTGTTCATGCCTGAGCCAACTTTGAGGGAAAGCACAGTGATTCCTGCTTCTTCTCGACACTTGCATTTGCTGCACACACAGAGCTGGAGAAGAACTGGGAATGAAGCAGTGATGGCACCTGGAGAGCCTTTCATTGCTGAAATTCTGAGGTGGTTTCAGAGGCCACGTATGACCTCGCCCCTGCCTACCTGAGCCATCTCACCTCCTGAGCCATGTTCCTTCTTACCTCTTGACACTCACATATGTTCTCCCTTCACCGGGCACTCTATTCCCAACCCAACCCCTTGTGTCGGTTGCTGTATGCCCAGTTCCTGATAGAAGGTGAGGCCCCAAAATTTATTAAACACAGAGATAAGTAATAAGAAAGGCTGTAAGCAAATGTTAATTTAAGGTTTGGTGACCACAAGTTGAGTGGATGGTTATTTCTTGGTTTCTATTTTCTTCGTGATACCAGGTAATCTAAATGCAAGGAGGAAGGTGGTTGACTTGGAAGGGATTGTTTGTTTTGTTTTTTCAGAAGAAGTATATAATAAACCCCTACTACCCATCGCCAAGCTTCAACAGTTATCAGTAATATATTGCCAAACTTATTTCCTCTACACCTCTATGTTGTTGGCTTTCTAAAGATATAATTCATATACCATAGAATCCACCCTTTTAAATGTACAATCCAATGAATTTTAGAATAGCCACAAAATTTTGCAACCATCTCTATTATTCCAGAACATTTCTATAGCCCCCAAAAGAATCTTCATATACTTTACATGGTTACTCCCTATTTCCCCTTCCATGCAGCCCCTGGCAATAACTACTCTACTTTCTGTGTATTTAAATTTCTTCTGCTGAACATTTCATATAAATGGAATTCTAAAATGTGTAATTTTTTGTGTGTCTGACTTCCTTCATTTACCATGATGTTTTCAAGGTTCACTCATGTTGTAGCATGTATTAGTATCCTTTATAGCCAAATAATATTCCATTGTGTGAATGTACCACATTTTGTTTATCCAGTCATCAACTGATAGACATTCTTTGGGTTGTTTCAACTTTTTTGGCTAAAGATGAATGTGTAATATTATGAAGAATCCACACAGTCAAAGGGAGAAAGAGCTAACAGGAACAGGAAGGAATCCAAGCGACAAAGAAGGCCTGGTTGAACATGAGACCACAAAGTAATGTTGCACAGTCATGTCACTTCATAGCATACAAAACCCATTGAAGTTGGCTCTGCTTCTTCCCCAGAACTCCACTCAAACTTCTTATAGTTCCATGAACCTGCCTTTATCTTGTCTTTCTTGCAATGTTCTTCTCTCTGTGGGGACCATTGTCTTCCAGGCCTCATCCCCACTCGAAGTCTATCTCGAGTCTCAGATCAGATGTCATTCCTCCAGAAAACCATCCCTGGACATTCTGGATTGGTGTTAGGTGTCCCTTCCAAGTACTCCCATGCACCCCCATCACCTCATCACAGCACGTACACCACTGCTTGGAAGCCTCACCCCTCCACTTGGCTGTAAGCATGTGGGCATGAACTACTGTTATTACCAGTGCCTGAGGCTGCCTGGTACATAACTGGGGCTCTGTAAATTTGGAGGAATGGCAGAAAGGAAGGAAGGAAGGGAGGCAGGGAGGAAGTATACATTCAAAACCACGAATCCATGAATCCATGAGGTTCAAAGATGCTAAGAACTAGAGCATGTAGATTTCATTGCAACACAATGGTGGTTGTGATTCCTCAGAGATGAGTTTTCACAACTTTAAAAATAAGTGAGAACTGGCGTGATTAATGTTTGTTAAAACATATTTATTTGTATTTCTGAACACGTTCTCCGTCAAAGTTGAAAATAAATTCCTCAGACATACTTGCTTACTAATTCTCCCATCTTCTTTCTTTGTCTACATTTGGTGTTCCATTCTTGAATGAAGGCTTCTAGAACAAAACTGAAAAGTGGCAAGAGACTATTCGCTCAGTGGACGCAGGTAGAGAAGAATAGGATACTAGCCAAGATTTCACATATAACCTAGTATTAAACATACTATCTTAATTGACATTGAAAAGTGGTCTTCCCTCACCCATTACCATCGATTTTTTAATCCAATTTTTATTTATTTTTGTTAATTCTATTAAAAATTGTGCCTATGCATTTTCACCAAAATGATTAAATTATGGAAAATTGGGATTTTAATATTATTGACTTAATAGAGATATCCCCTTAACTTGACCAAATAAATTTTTTTAATATCCAGCTATAGAAAATGCAGCTACATTAAAAAATATCGTATGCGCTAAGCCGTTGAATGAATTTTCTTTGAGGAAGGCACTGTGTAAATGAAGAAATATCTGACACATGCTAATTAAGTGAGTTTGAGCTATTGAAATGTAGCAGGCTACGATCCAGCCTTTTAGTTTGCTTTTAATAGTTTATTTCTAAACGTATGCATCTTGTAAAAAAACTTACGTTTTTACAAGAGACGCATAAAGGGAGATGGTCTTAAACTGACTCTTGCTTTGTAATCCAAAATATAACTTATTGCAAGTTCCCCTGTGCTTATCTAATAACGAGGCTGGACGAGAATAACGCGGCCTCGGATTGTGGTGTTCAAGGCATTCATTAAAGTTAATCATCAGTGCTCTTGCATAGAAGCTTTATGCCTAACGTTGATCGGCTCTTTGTTGTGTGGGGTTTGCTTGCATTCAAGTACCAAGGAGCTCACCACAAAGACCATCAGGTAAGTTTCCATGGTAGCAGTTTCCTTTGTTATTGCCATTTGAAACATAGACAGTACGGAAATACTCACTGTGTCACTGCTTAATGAAAAGAAATTGAATATTGGTAATGCCGGGATAGTCAGGAAGCTGGTCTTTGGGTGCGACACTAAGGGAGGGCATGCTGTCTACTCAGGTTTTCTTTCAAGCAGCTTTCCACCCAGTGAGACTAGTGTCCCTTTGATCTTATTACATTATGACCTTCAGTGGTCTTAGTTATTGTTCTAGGGACGAATGGAACTAAATGGTGAATAGAAGTATTTCATTAGTGCTGAACCTTACAAAAGACAGGTTTCTGTTCACATACTAATAAGACTGTGGTATAAAACTCTGGAAGGGGGAAAATCAACTTTTCAAGGTATGAGGATAATATCGAGGAAAGATAATAGCTTTGGGTTTTTGTTATGTTCATGTATGTGTTCATTTTTCCTAGTGACTCAAGACCTGGATTTGCTCATTGTCTTTTTGTCTAAAATAAATGCATTCTGCTAAGTGTCACATCCCCAAGGTAGTGAGTCCCGTATTTGAGCCCCCTAGCAGTACAGGGGAGCTTTACTGTGAGGCCTGTCTTGTTCTAACAGGGATCACCAGAGAAGTCAACTAGTGTTCATTCATTCAAATAAACAGAACAATTTATTTACAAAGGCTTAGCATCTGTTCCTCTATTCAGTCCCACCAAAACATTGTTTCGGCCACTTAGGAGAGAGTAAAAACTGTAACTTAACTCTTAATTAAATTTACTTTTCTCTTTCCCGCAGGCAGGCTAGGAGATCTGAAAGCGTTTATGAACTGGTAGAATTTTAGTGCTTCAGTTTTAGCTACTTCAATTTATTAAATTTTCCCAGGGCGTGTACGACTTTCCCTTGTAGTGTCAGTCTTCGTTACATACCTTCACGCGTTAGAAGTATGTAAAATTTCTGCCATATATTACTCATACTTCAAAATACTTTAAAAAGAAATCTTCTGTGAGATGGAGAACATAAATTAATAAGGAATTAGATATAAATTTGGCCAGTGAAGCAGAAATGGAAAGGACCCAGGATTGAGATAGAAGATTTAAACTGAATCAAGGGTTTAAGATTTCAGGCTAGAAGTTGTTGGGAAGCAACATTCATTCACCTTTCAGGTGGAGTGGATGGTGAGGGAATGTGGGCTTTCCCAACGAACAGACAAGAGTGAGATCAAGGGCAAGGACAGAAATTCAAGATCAGCAGGACTAGAAACCGGGGGAGGGGGATGGGGTACTAATCACGGGGATGGGATAGAGTGGAGAGCTATGAGTGGGAAGGAGTGGAGGCAGAGCTCCAAAAGACAGCCTGATAGGATCCTGCACTGCTTCCAGAAACCAACAGCGGACCAGACTCTTCCAGAAGAAGGAAGGCCTTCAATTGTTTCTGCAGTGTGCAGAGCACCGCTATTTTCCCATTTAAAAAATTAGTAATACACAACATTTTGCCTCTGTTTAATGGATATAAAATTAAAAATATTACCCTGCATTTTGAATGCAGCCTCTAGTGTTGAGGTGGAAATACTCTCTACTTATTATTCTAAACCATCTATGTTGTGGACTTACCTATATTCACTGCTTTATTTGTACTACAGATATATACAGCACTCACAGTATATTGACTCTGCTAGCTGACAGGGACTCAAAGATGAATGAGACCGATGGTGAAAAGCCAAGCAAAGCTCTTATGTTTCTGTCAAAGAGAGTGCAAAAGCAACCATTTTGAAATACAACCAGAGCATTCACAACAATGAAAAGGGGAAAATACTTTACCAGAGCCTTATAAACCCAAAGAAAGGGCAATTACCCAATTCTAGACCCCTCTAGCTTTCCTTTCTCACAGACCGGGAACACAGGCCCACTAGAGCACTAAGATTTAGCTGTATTATAAAACACATCGCCATCCCAGACTAACCACCACATCAACAGGGCCCCAGTATAACAGTGGACTACAACTGAGAGAGCTACAAGACACAGACTCTATTTAACAAGGAGCGATGAGTTCTTAGGGAAACTCAAGACAAAGGGGAGAGAAAAGCAAGGACATTAAAGGAAATTGAAGCGTCTGGCACCTATGGCTATAACAAAGACTAAACACAGCCCAAGTCCTAGTCAGAATAACACACTAAAGTTCTATTTACTTCCGTTTCTAGTGCTGGAGACATCAGGCCTGATTTTCAAAAAAATTACAAGGCATGACAATAGGAAAAACAAAACAAAGCAAAAGTCTGAAGAGACAAAGCAAGCATCAGAACCAGATATGGCACAGATTTGGAAAGTATTAGACAAGGCATTTAGAATAACTATGACTTATATGTTAACAGCTCTTGTAGTAAAAGTAGACAACATGTAAAAACAGGAGTATTATAATCAAAGAGTTAGAAACTCTAAGAATGAATCAAAAAGAAAGGCTACAAGTCAAAAACACTAACAGAAATAAAGAATGCTTTTCATGGGTTTACCAGTAGACTGGACACAGGCAAGGAACAAATTAATGAGCTTGACAATATTCAAAAGAAATTTCTCAAACTGAACTGCAAGAGAATGAAAAAGAATGACAAAAATGGAACAGAACATTCAAGAACTGTAGAGCACAATTAAAAGGTGTAACATACACAAAATTGGAATACCAGAAGAGAGAACAGAGCAGAAGAAATACTTGTAGTAAGAATGGCTAAGAATATTCCAAAACTGATGACACCAAACCACAGATCCAGATTCAGGAAGCTCAGGGATTACCAAGCAGGATAAGTACCAAAAAATGTACAAATGCCGTGTTCAAGCTCAGAAGACCAAAGACAATATCTTGATAGAAGCTAGGGTGAGGGTGCGGGTAGGGGAGCACTATTTATTTTAGAAGAATGAGGATAGAATCTATAGCATACTTTTCATCAGAAACCACCCTAAACAAGAAGAAAGTGGAGTAAAATATTTAAAATGTTGAAATAAAAAGACCATCAGCCTAGAATTTACTATATCCAGCAAAATTATCTTTCAAAAATGAAGGAGAAATGAAGATCTTAGACAAAAACTGAGGGAATTCACTGCTGGCAGATCTGTCCTAGAAGAGACATGTTAAAAGATGTTTTTCAGGAAGAAAGAAAATCATACAGGGTAGAAACTTGGATCTACTTAAAGAAAGGAAGAACGTGCAAAAAGGAATAAGGCAAAATATAAGCTTTCATTTCTTAATCTATCTATTAGAAAAGTGTTGTTCAAAGTTACAGCAGTAACAATGTGCTAGGTAGTTACAGTATGTGGAGAAGTGAAATGAATGAAAACAAAGTTATGAAGGATGGAAAGGAAGAATTGAGAATAACTTGTTATTAGGTATTTGAACTATCTAGGAATCAATATTTGGAAGTGTATTTAGATTTGTTGTAAATTTATATTGCAACTCTAGGGAAACACTAGTAAAAATTTGCAAAAAGAAGTATAACTGACATTTTAAGAAAGAAAATAAAATGGAAGCATGTAAAATAATTAAAACCAAATAAATATAAAAGAGGGAAAAGAAAAAAACAAAAACAAGTATAATATAAAAATAAAGAGTAGTTATTAACCCATCTAAATCAATAATCACTTTAAACATGAATCATCTAAATGTAGCAATTATCACAGTAGATTTAAAAAACAATACCCAAATATGTGTTGCATGCAAGAACTCCACTTTAAATATAAAGACATAAATAGACTAAGTGTGAAAGGATGGGGAGAGATATAACACACTAACACTAATCAAAATAGAGCTGATGCAGCCAGATTTATTTCAAACAATGCACATTTCAGAACCATAACCTTGTGGAAAGCTGGATGCTTTCTCTTTAAGATTAGGAATAAGGCAAGGGTGTCCCCTCTCACCACTCCTATTTAACATTGTATAGAAAGTCCTAGCTAGTGCAATCAGACAAGAAAAGAAAGTGAAAAGTACATATAGAGTAAGAGAAAAGAATAAAACTGTCTTTGTTCATAGATGACATGTAGACAACCCCCCAAAATTTACAAAAACACTCCTGCAATTAATTAGTCACTGGATACAAGGTTGATATGCAAAAATCAATTGCTTTGATATATATTAGCAATGAACAATTGGTATTTGTAATTGAAAACAATACCATTTACAATAACACCAAAAAATGAAATGCTTAGATATTAATCTAATAAAATATGTACAAGATTTATATGCAAAAAGTATAAAACTGATGAAGGAAATAAATAATATGTAAATAGGTGGATACACAGTCTATGTTCATGGACTGTTAAGATGGTAATACTTACCAGCTTGATCTATGGATTCCACACAAGCCTAATTAAAATCTTGGCAAATTATTTTGTGAGTATTGACAAACTCATACTAACGTTTGTGTTCAAAGGCAAAAGACCTAGAATAGGCAACTCGACATTGAAGAAGAAAGAGAAAATTGCAGAACTGACACTACCTGACTTCAAGACTTTCTGTAAAGCTCCATTTACCAAGACACTGTGGTCTCAGCAAAAGAATAAACACAAACATCACTGGGACAGAACAGAGAGCCCAGAAATAGATTCATATAAATATAGTCAACTGGTATTTAACTCAGGAGGGAAGAGAATTTAATGCAGAAAGGATATCTTTTCATCAAATGGTGCTGAAACAAACCTTATACCTTTCACAAAAATTAATCCAAAATACATCATAAACCTAAATGTAAAGCTTGATACTATAAACTTCCAGAAGAAAGCACAAAGAATATAGGTTTGGCAGAGGTTTTAGATACAACACAAAAAGCATAAAGAAAAAAATACTGAAAACCAAGTGAGGCCTCCAAAATGTGTTATGAATGTATTAGGTCAATAAAAGATAGGGGGAAATGAGAGGAGAAGTTTGAAGTCTGAACTCACATATTTCATATTAGGAAGTCTTAAGATAACATCTAAAATTGATGACTCAAGAAACAGCAATATATGTCTATTTTTAAGAAATATGGGTATAAAATCTAGAAGAAACAGCTGGAATTGTTGAAGGTGGCCTCCTCTGGTGCACAGGGCAAGCCTTGGGAAGGAGACCCAGCGTTGCAGTTGGGTGGGGCAGGGAGTTCCTGCTTTTTTAATAAGCTTTCTAGAGCTTTTTGAAGCTTTTAATTCTGATTTTAAAAAATTGAAATAAAGTTGAAAAAACGAACACTAACGCTTAACTTGAAAAAAAATAATAATCGACTCTACCCCTCCTCCCTTGCACTAGTCAGGGCGTAATACTGAGGTGTCATCTAATGTCTGAATTACTCCTGTTCAACAGGGACGCCTGTTGCAAGGGAGCAACATCCATTTCATATCCTGCTGCACTCAAGGGTCCGGCACACGCTGGGCACCGATACACATTTGGCGAATGAAAATGTAAAAGGACCAACATCCGAATTATAGGGGTACCAGAAGGAGATGAGGAAGAGCAACAAGTGGAAAACTTATTTGAACAAATAATAAAGGAGAATTTCCCCAATCTGTCAAAGGAAACAGACTTCCAGGAAGTCCAGGAAGCTCAGAGAGTCCCAAAGAAGTTGGACCCAAGGAGGAACATACAAAAGCAGATCATAATTACATTAGCCAAGGTAAAAATGAAGGAGAGAATCCTAGAAGCAGCAAGAGATAAGGGGACAGTCACCTACAAAGGAGTTCCCATCAGACTGTCAGCTGATTTCTCAAAAGAGACCTTGCAGGTAAGAAGGTGCTGGAAAGAAGTATTTCAAGTCATGAAAGGCAAGGACCTACATCCCAGATTGCTCTATCCAACAAAGCTATCATTTAGAATGGAAGGGCAGATAAAGTGCTTCTCAGATAAGGTCAAGTTAAAGGAGTCCATCATTACCAAGCCCTTGTTTTATGAAATGTTAAAGAGACTTATCTAAGAAAAAGAAGATAAAAAACATGTATAGTAAAATAAAAAAAAAGAAAATGTAAAAGGAACATATATCAGCTGTGGAAGCAGCACACACAGGAGCGTGGTGACAAATAATACAGAGATGTCTTCACTATCACTTGACACTGGGCACTGCCACAAAGCAAGAGCTCAAGAATTGTCTAGAAAGTTTGCTGTTTATTAAAGAAGGTTGGCGATTAAAGAGAGAGAAAGATGGGTAGTCCAAAAAGGTTGCAGGATCAAGGAAGATGGAACCACGGCAGGGGTAACCAGAACAGTGTTTGTCATGCTGAAAATAAGAACCTGCTGGGAGGAGAAGCATACAATGTGCTAAACACTGCCGATCATCCCTGCAGAATATGGAGAGTGATGATTTTCTGTCATGGCATTTAGGGTGCTCCTCCTCCCTTTCCAGAACTAGCAGTTTGAACGCACGGGTTTCTCATGACCAAAGCCAGTCCTGATGACTGTTGGGGCCGTGAGTCCCCCACTTCCCTCCAGGAAGAACTCGTGTTCCCTACCAATGTGTCAACTTGATGTTTGGCACCTGTACGCTTTGAGAAGGTCCAAATGATTCAAGTTAAGCAAAACCGGTATGAAGTTTATTATGGGAAACTCAAATTGAAGGCTCTCCAAGGGAACATCACCATAGGACCAGGTAGGCTGTAGAAAGTGTGACTCAAAAGAGGTGAATCTTTTGAAACAGGTTTAGACATGTGCCAGGACACATGTTAGGAGAAAATATTCTGAAGCAAACGATTGGCCTGCCTGTGTATAAATTACCCTGATATTTACGATTGAGAATCAGGAGGAAAACACATTCCCTCAGTCCCTCACTATAGGAATTCAGGCTGGGAGGCATGCACAATTTGCCTCTTTCCCCAGAGATGGGTGGAGGGACTTATAACATTGAAAACATCTTTGTGTGTGACAAGTACAGAAAAATATTATATATTTTTGCACAAGGAGCAGTAGTGGAAAGGTGTTTTGTTTATTGCCTGCTTATTTTTTACCTAACCTAAGTGGAAAGTGCTAAGAACTTTACGTTATTTCATGCATACATCTCTAAGGTGGGCAGTTCATACCCCTTTACCAAAGGGAAAACTGAGGCTCGAGAAGTTCAATAATATCCAAGGTGACCTACTGGCATGTGGACAAGCTGGAAGTTGATCCAAAGTGTAGATGATACAGCTACATAGACAGGACCGGCTACATAATTGGTGGGGTCAGTGCAAAATAAAAATGTGGAGCCCCTTGTTCAAAAGTGATCAAGGGTTCAAGACAGCACAGCACTGAACCAAGTGCAGGGCCCCAGGTGACCGCCTGGGCCGCACGGCCCCAAGGCAGCCTGGTGCATAGACCATCTCAGGCTCTGTGTATCTGCCCTCGCTCCAGAAAGAAAATTGGAAAGGCTTTGGTCGATCTTAAATGATGATTTAAGAGACTACCTTGAAGAATACTCCATGAAACCCACAGTACGGGAAGGATCGTATAATTCTTCCTGTAACTTCTAACATTGTCTCTGGAATTGAGTTAGAGGATATTTCCACACTGCCTCAGATGGGGCCCCTCCGTCTGGTATTTGCTTGTGGATGGATGCTCTAGCACTATCACACACACTGCTAAGGAGAACTTGCGGAGCGCTGTTCCCAGAGCCCTGTTGCTACCCCCAGACAGACGTCCTCTGTCATATTCCCTGGGACCTACAGTCTTTTCAGTGGGAAGCTGGGCAGCCCCTCTGCACCATCATCTCCGCAAGGGCACACCTTTGCATCCTCACTGTTGCTTACTGCACCTGGCACAAACTGAGTACTCCAGAAATGTTTGTTGAATAAGTGAATGAGTCCGTGAATTCTAGAAAACTCCAGTAGAATTCTAGGTTTTCAAAAATGTGATAGAAACAAGGCTTCACACAATCAATACTCAGGAGGTGGTCCAAGAGCCCTATAGAATGGCTCTAAAATGAAATGAATACATCTAAAGGGAGGGCCAGGTCTACAGTCAGCATTTGAGGCAAAAGTCAAACGTGCCCTTGAAAAATCCTTCAGAAGCATCCGAGTGGAGGTACCGTGGGAGACACACAGAGACCCACTCGGTGGAAAACTGAGGCACGTCCCTTCTGTCCCTCCACCCTAAGGTGCACACTCATTGCCTGCCAAGCAGTGTAGCAGACTCCAGTAGGCTAAATGCATACATGATATAACAGTTTCTTAAGAAGTAGGTCAGTGCCTTCTCTGAAGGAAGTGTTTATGACTTTATCCCTGCAGTGGTTTTCCTCTCCTCTGAGGAAGTTTTAAAATCTGATCTTCAAGTTTTATAAGAGACTGAGTCTTATATTAAAATTTCACCAAACTGACTTATCTTGCATCTTGCAACATTTCTATATTTCACACATTTTCCATAATGAGCATGAATTACTTTTAGAGTCCATGGGGGGAAAAAAGAAAAAATTTACACAGAGGTCTTTGATTATTTTTGGTTCCAAGCACATTAAAAGCCGTGCAGAGCCCTGTTCCTATCCATAGCATCTTCGTGTTCAGAGCGCTGGGGGACCCCGCTGAGGGCCACGTCCCTGCTTCACCACAGATTGAACCTCTGTTGCCCCACTGCTCTCATCTATAAAATGGTGCTACTATATATAATACCTGCCCCCAAGGAGTTGCACATTGCCTGTCGGTGAGAATACAGTATCAGTAGCTATTGCAATGAGCTGTTACTGCAATGAATTTGTGTTCTATTCTGTCTTATGACCTAATAGCCTGGCTGCCAAATAGCCTGGCTCCTTACCAAAATATGAATAATAAAACAATTTTTAAATCCTCTTTAAAATAAACTTATTATAAGAACTGAAAGGTCATCTGTAGGATAAAGAAAGGTAACAGACTTGGCTGGTGTGGCTCAGTGGATTGAGTGCCAGTCTCCAAACCAAAGGGTCACTGGTTCGATTCCCAGTCAGGGCACATGCCTGAGTCGTGGGCCAGGTCCCCAGTAGGGGCACATGAGAAGAAACCACACATTGATGTTTCTCTCTCTCTCTCTCTTTCTCCTTCCCTTCCCCTCTCTCTAAAAATAAATAAAATCTTTTTTTAAAAAAGAAGGGTGACAGAGCCAGAAAAGGGAGGGACATTATGTCTCTTTCACTACACCTCCTCCAGGGCCCCAGTGACCTCCTCAATTCGTGAGCTATGTGACAGGGTGAAACTTGGCCATGTGGCATAGAGAGCTACTGAGCTTGACAAGGTCAATTTTTCTTTACTTACTATTTACCATTTATATCCATTCAGCTTCCAGAGTAGATTTGAATGGTACATTTACCAGCTGAAATCAGAAAAATATCTTGCTTCTACTTTGTAAGTGGAAAATCTGTTTTCTTTTTATTATTATTGTTCAGTTACAGTTGTCTCCATTTCCCCCCATTACTCTCCCGCACCCTACCCACCCCTACTTCCCACCCCGTTTTCTTTTTCCTTGGGTCCTTTTATACATGTTTCTTGATGACCCTTCCCGTCTTTGCCCCAATATCCCCTTCTCCCCTCCCCTCTGGTTACCATCAGTTTGTTCTTTATCTCCATGTCTCTGGTTCTATTTTGCTCGCTTATTTGTTTTGTTGATTAGGTTCCACTTATAGGTGAGATCATATGGTATTTGTCTTTCACCACCTGGCTGATTTCACTTAGCATAATGCTTTCCAGATTCATCCATGCTGTTGTGAAGGGTAGGAGTTCCTTCCTTCTTTCTGCTGTGTAGTGTTCCATTGGGTAAATGTATTTTCTAATTATTCTCAGTTCTTCTCACAGTTACTGTGCTAATAAAATGTAATCTACTCTACCCTTGAAACACTCATTTGTTGGCTTCAAGACACTATAGTTTTCTGTCTTCCTCTCAAATCAGTAGCCCACTTTTTTTTTTGCTTTCCTTTTTTAGCTTCATCCTTCTCAAGCTATCCCTTAAATCTTGATCTTTTTTAAGGCTCCCTTGTGGACTCACTTTATTCATACCTTATCCTCTGTCTGGGTGATCTCAATCTGTTCTGGTGGCTTCAGCCACCATCTTTTTGCCAGTACATCCAATACCTGTATTGCCACATCAGTCCTCTTCTCTCCAGTTCGAACCCATGTAACTGCCTTCAGGATATCTCCACTTGGATATCTTACAGGTACCTCAGACTCAACATGTCCAGACGGACCGGTCAACCCCTCAAACCAGCTCCTTTACAGCATTCCGTGCCTCAGGAAATGGCAGCATCCTCCTCCCACTTAATCAAGCCAGGGATCTATGATTAATTCTTAACTCACCTCAGTTCCCTAACTGCCTAAGTCCAATCGTAATCACCAAGTTATCTTAATTCTATTTTCCAAATCAGTGTCTTTCAGTTGACTTTATTGTGAATAAAACATATAAAACACATCCTTTGCATCATGACCCCGTCAACACGCATGTGCATGAAACACATCACATGGAAGTTCCACAACCCATTTTTATCATCACTGTAGACAAGGCCTGCTGATATTTTCTCTTATGTTTTCTTCTATTCTTACTTTTTAAATGCTAGCAACCAGTGTGTTACTGCAGATATGGGTTGGCCAAAAATGACTCGGACACCGGCCTGCAGTGTCCGAGGCGTTATGGATGAGATATGAGATAAATTCACATGGACTACCAAGTCCTGTGGAGGCAAAGGGACAGCACAGCTACTCTCTCAAGGAGAGAGCACCTCAGAGCAGGCTGGCAACTCTCGAGAAGGGAGTGCCCCAATCCTTGCCTTGACTGGTTTTTATTGGCTTTCAATTTGCACAGGAATACAGGTAAAGCTCATTAATCGTTGTCAGGAGGTAAGGATCAAACAATAGATAGTATACAAAGAACTACCAGGACTTATTCTGAGTCAGGGTCTGTTAGCTAAAGGGCTACAAAACTTTGGGAAACAAACTCATTTCCTTCTTGGACCCTTATCATTTAATTGAGAGCATTCTTAGCAAAGGACGTTTCATGCATTCTTTCTTAGGCCTGATCACCTGGGGAACCCCCTGTTTCTAGCACAAGGCTGCACCACCCTCTGTCATTGTTTCAGGCTTAAGTCAGGCAGGGGAAGTAAGGCAGCCAAGAGATTAGGAGACTTCTCTCAGACAGAATGAGGACTCAGGCTATGTCAAAGCTAAGGGGCGAGGGTCCATCACCCCCTTTCTTCATAGCCCCCCAAGTCCATCCCTGGGACCTCCCCATGATCGTGCCTGTCTTAGGTTGTTCCCCACTTGGGGACTCTTACCTGTTGTTGGCTAACAGATCAAGCATTAGGGGCCAGGCAGGGTGAAGTAAAAAGAGCAGAAGCGGTGTCCCTGCCAGGGAGATAAGCTTTGTCTCCTTAGTGGTTTATGGTCTGAAGGTCGATCACTCAGCCTTAGCCATGGGGGGATTACAGCTTCTGAAACCAGGCAGGGCAGTTCCCAACAAAAAAGTTCATTTGGTTTCTTCTGTAAGATGGCTTTAGTAGCACTTAACTGTCTGTAACTTCATTTGAAACAATTGTGTTAGATTTTATGGTGACAGCTGTCATATCAGTGTGCATTTTTAAAAAACTTATCAAAATAGGTGAATTTTTGTGTAGCCATTTTAATATTGAAGATGGAAGAAAATACACAACATTTTCAGTACATTATGCTTTATTTTGTGAAGAAAGGTAAAATTCAACTGAAATGTAAAAAAAAAAAAGATTTGTGCAATATATGCAGAAGGTGCTGTGACTGATCGAATGTGTCAAAAGTGGTTTGTAAAATTTTGTGCTGGAGATTTCTCACCACACAATGCTTCATGGTCGGGGAGACCAGTTAAAGTTGATAGCAATCAAATTGAGACATTAATTGAGAACTATCAACGTTCTACCCTGAGGGAGATAGCTAACATATTCAAAATATCTAAATCAACAAAGTTATTAGTGAAAATAAAAAATGTGTCTTTTATTTTATGGAAAAAACCTTACGGACTTTTTGGCCAATCCAGTATGTAACAATGCGCTCTTCGGTAGCTGATGGTGGGTGAGCCTGATATGCATTTAACAGTCTTTGATTGAATTTAAGCTACCAACCAACCAGCCTGCAAACTTCCTGAAGATCCAATAGCCCGCTCTCCTGACCCCCTGATCTGTTTCACATTTATTTAACACCCTTCAAAGACTTCCTGATGTCCACCCCAGGACAGTCTACATTTCTTACTGTGGCTTAAAAAGCCACCCACAGTGTGGCACCTGCCTGCCCTTCATGTCCTTTCTCCCTTGAGCTCAACAAAATGTTTCTTCTTGAATATTTGAAAGCTCCCCTTTATTTTTGGGTCTTTCAACATGTGATTTCATTTGGCTAAAAAGTGCTTGCCTCCCATCTTTGTTCAATTAACTCTTACTCCTCCTATCACAGCTTAAATGTCACTTTGTTCATTTACCTTTTCTTCTACTATGTGACAGCCTGGTGGTAAGTGCTGAGGATACAATGAGAAATAAAAACAAACGTAATCCCACACCTAAATTCAGATAGTCTAAAGGGGGAGAAATATTATCCAAACAAATATGTCATTCAAATTTAAGTACTAATAAAAGAAGCTTTAAAAATAAGAGATTCATGGTTCTGAGAGAACTTATAAAATCTGACCTAATCTAATAGGCCAAAGAATGCTTTCCTAAGTGATGAGTGGTTAGTTATAATAATTGAGCTAAGATATAAAACCAATTTATAATTTAATGAGTCTAGGGAGTGGGTAAAAGCATAGACAGGAAAAAAAAGCATGTGAAAATCTATCTGGCAGGAAGGAACATGGTAAAATCTCTGAGCCAAATGAAAGCCAGTGTAACAAAAGCAAGATATGGTATGGAGGGATGAGACAGGTAGAAACCACTCTGTGAAGGGCACTCTCGACTTTGTTAAAAATGTGGGTCTTTAACAAAATACAGTGATGGGGGCATTCACATGTCTCAGCCAGCGATAGAATGTGTTCAGATTTCTGGTTTGAAAAGATCCCTCTGGCAGCTGTGAGGACGAATTGGAAGGAGACATAAGTAGATACGGAGAGAAATTAGAAACTATGACAATACTCCGGACAGAGATAG
>CM052541.1:175663021-175678144 GCA_028533065.1 Trachops cirrhosus
CTATCTCTGTCCGGAGTATTGTCATAGTTTCTAATTTCTCTCCGTATCTACTTATGTCTCCTTCCAATTCGTCCTCACAGCTGCCAGAGGGATCTTTTCAAACCAGAAATCTGAACACATTCTATCGCTGGCTGAGACATGTGAATGCCCCCATCACTGTATTTTGTTAAAGACCCACATTTTTAACAAAGTCGAGTGCCCGTCACAGAGTGGCTTCTACCTGTCTCATCCCTCCATACCATACCTTGCTGTTGTTACACCGGTTTTCATTTGGCTCAGAGATTTTACCACGTTCCTTCCTGCCATGCAGATTTTCACGTGCTTTTTTTTTTTTCCTGTCTATGCTTTTACCCACCCCCTAGACTCATTAAATTATGTTTCACTGAGAAGCAAACCTTAAGGAAATTCAATATTCAATGGTTGGGTAGGGAAGAGGGAACTTACAAAAAATCTAAGAACAGCCTCAGATATAGGTGCAGAACCAGGAGAACTCGACACCAGAAAGCCAGTATGTTTTGGTGGATTATCAAGAACAGAAGCCTGACCGTTGTGGGTGGAGGAATAGTGCAAAGTGCAGACATGGAGTCAATGAGTGTGGACTCACTGGAGAGGTTAGTTTTGAAGAGAAGGAGAGTTATGGAGCAATATTGTGAAGTTGATGGAAAATCTTTTGTTGTGCTTTAATGGAAGACATTTGAGCATATTTATCAGCTATGAAAAAATTGATTTGAAAGGAAGTTGAATACACAAGGAAAAAAAACACTGATGGGAGTGGAAGGTCCCAAAAAAGGAGGAAATGATCCCTGGGCACCCTTGACATCCTATACTTAACATTTTCTTCATTCTACTGCACTTAATATCTGTATTCCTCATTAGACTGTAATTCATGAAGGTATGAATCACCTTTGCCTCATTTACTTTTGTATCCCTACTGTTAATCTCAGTACTCAGGAGATATTAATAAATGTCATTTTTAATTGTACTTTAAAGGGAATGACTTTGGAGGTACATTTAATAAAATAGACCACCCCACAAGTCTTATGGTACTATAGCATGTGCATATACAAAGTCCTCTACAAAAACTATTTGGATGATTCAAAAAGCCGCAGCCATGGGCAACTGGTGATTGGCAGTTTCATCATGACAACGCACCCACTCGTGCATCACTTCTCATGAAGAGTTTTTTAGCAAAACATCAAATCACCCAGGTGATTCAGTCCCCCTACAGCCCAGATCTGGCGCACTGCAACTTCTGGCCTTTCCCAAAACTAGAATCACCTTTGAAAGGGAAGAGAGGAATGTTCAAGCTTGATGCAAAATTGGATGCAGATTCATTGCTCTACTCAGTCACTTTTAATGTAATGGCCACACAGTACACGTGCTCACTCCATGTTGTCTACCGCCCCCACTGACTGGTACAATGAAATGGTCATTGTTCATGCATGTGCATTCCAGTCCATTCTCCTTGGCTGCCAGGTTACATCAGTGTCACACAAACCATTCTCATTATGTTAACAATGGCTGGACTTTCTTCGCACAGACTTCGTATATGTATGCCCACATGTGCGCACGAGGACACAAACACATCTTGGTTATCAATTTTTAAGCTAAAATTAAAATTGGTATCATTACATTAAGCAGAAGCTATTTGGGCATTAGGACAAGCCAGCCTTAGATTAAGATAGAATGTGAAAGTTAACCAAGAAGGAAGAACTCTCCGAAAACAGATGAGCAAGCCCATGAGTCATTTTTGTGCAGAGAATTGAGCCTTGATTATATCAAGGAAACAAACGGTGAAACCATAGCCTGTTGGGACAAGAGGATGCATCATTCATACCGATCCAGGTGAAATCCCACATAACAGGACTATTGTGTCTGAGAGGGTTGGGTGGCCTACTAAGTCAAGAAAACGTTTTAAAAAGAAAACCTTCACTTCATTTTTGAAGGCAATGTATGTGCCTCATTTAGGGAAGCAAGTCTGTGCAGCAGAAAAGAAATCATACGTGCATTCTTTTCCCATTTTCTAGGTCTTTAGTCTACTCTGTTTCTTTATCTGTGAAATGAGGATAATTGTACTTCATAAGGTGGTTGAATAAGGTGAAAGGGATTATATACCACATTAAAGCACATATTCTGCCCCAAGCTGCTACCCGAGTGAAAGAGTAGTCATCAGTTTAAGAGGCGAGAGACAGGGGAGACATATATTTGCTGTTTGGTGATGAGGGAGGGCGGAGATGTGCAGAAACTAGGATGCAGGGATGATGATGACGTCATGGAAATGTCAGGTTAGAGATGCTCCGAGTAGAAATGTGCAGTGGGCACCCTGGGGCTCCAGAGTTCAGGGAGAGGTCAAGGCTGGAAATAGACAGTTAGGAGTCATTTACAAATAGACGGAATGTGGTTATGGTTACCTATTCGGTGTCATGATTCCATACAGACCAAAAATACATTGCAAACAATGTCTGAAGAGTTGAGACCTGGCATCAGAGACATTACCAAAAGCTTCAAATGTAAGTTTCATTTTCCAGAAGCAAGTCGAATGCCAGGAACAGGTATTTAAAAATATGGCTAGCATTCATAACTTGAATTGCTCTTACTTGCCTAATTGAGAAAAGTTTTACAGTGAGTCAGATTATTTTATAAGTTGATTTGCAAAGTCAATTATAGATTTATGGTATTGCATTTTGGGGGGATTGCATATTATCTGAATGGAAATTAATAAGCTATGTGTATATTATCTGAATGAAAATTAATAAGCTATGTGATGGACACACAACACCATCTACACTAATTAAGACAAGATTAGGAAAATAAAATTGCCTCTAACTTACAAACAATATTATGCATCAGAATCCCATAGGATTCTGGCTGCTCCAATGAGAATAGGTATAGAATAGACTGTAGCCAAGGTAAAGGAAGCTCTTGGCATGGTTCTGTTGAGCGGTGATAAGGACTTGAGATGGTAGTGGTGGCAACGGTGAGAAGTAGCTAATTTGGTTATATTTGGGAAGTAGAGCCAGTTCTAATGATCGAGTTTCTGCTAACTCACAAATGCTTCAGCCTTTAAAAAATAATGAGTAGCTTGGCTTCCTCTTTTGGTAAAATATTTTAGTTTGGACAGTTATTCAAGCTGCCTGGCTGGATCTCATGACCACCTCTTCCCTCTAAGGCACTGTTTCTCCTTATTGACTCCCCCAACCAAGGGAACTTTTTAGGTATTTTTTCCCTAATCTCCACCCCACGAAAATGCCTTATTGTGCCAAAGTACACAGGGTGGGACAAAAGTAGGTTTACCATTGTTCATATAAAAACAATATAATAATTAATAAATAATAGTACAAAAGTAAATTCTGTGTTTCATGGACTCACAACTGCAAACCTATTTTTGCCACAGCCTGTACATAATATAATATTCATCCTTTTAACCATTTGTGAGTATACAAGTCAGAGTCACAAAATACATTCACAATGTTATGTAGCCATCACCACTACCCATTCCCAAAATATTTTCATTATCTCC
The DNA here is from genome assembly GCA_028533065.1 of Trachops cirrhosus. Taxonomy (NCBI): domain Eukaryota; kingdom Metazoa; phylum Chordata; class Mammalia; order Chiroptera; family Phyllostomidae; genus Trachops; species Trachops cirrhosus. The sequence continues at coordinate 175,666,542 of CM052541.1, forward strand.
AACAAAATCTCTGAACCTGTTATACAATAATTCCCCATTCCCCCTTAACCCCAGATAACTCCTATTATACTTTCTGTCTCTATGAATTTGCCTATTCTAGTATCCTAGTTAAGTGGAATCATATGATATTTGTACTTCTGTGTCTCACTTTTTTCACTTAGTGTAATGTTTTCAGCATCCATCTATGTTGTAGCATATATCAAAATCTTATTCCTCTTTAAGGCTGAATAATATTTTGTTGCATGTATATACAACATTTTCTTCATCCATCCATCTGTTGATGGATACTCAGGCTGTTTCAGTCTTTTGGCTACTGTGAATAATGCTGTGAACAGGGCTGCCCAAATATCTGTGTTGCTGCTTCAGTTCCTTTGGCTCTATACCTAAGGGTGGCATTGCGGGACCCATGAACTTTTTAATACTACAGATAAACTGTATATCAGTCTATGTTCTGTGTATACATGTATCTGTGCTTTATAGGTAAAAAGAATAAGATTTCTTTGCCACCCTCCCAGAATCAATTTTCACCTCCTTCAGGGAGAAGTGTTATCACCCTCATTGAGACTGCAAGCTCTAAGGAAAGATACCAGTTTGGTTTCTGGACTCAGAGGAAGTACACACACACACACACACACACACACACACACACACACACACACACGAGGTCAGCCCAGCCATTGTTAATGTAATGAAGATGGCTTGAACAACATCGATGTAACCTGGCAACCCAGGAGAGTGGACTGGAACATTCATGTGTGAACAATGACAACGTCACTGTACTAGTCAGTGGGGGTGGTAGATGCCAGTTGACTGAGCACATGTCCTGTGTGGCCATCAAATTCAAAATGACTGAGCGAGTAGAACAATGAATCTGCGTCAAATTTTGCATTAAGCTTGAACATTCCTCCATGGAAGCTATTCATATGGTTCAGAAGGCTGCAGCTATGGGCAACTGGTGATGGGCAGCTTCATCCCAACAATGTGCCCACTCACGCATCACAGCTCATGCAGAGTTTTTTGGCAAAACATCAAATCACCCAGATGATTCAACCCCTTACAGCCCAGATTTAGTGCCCTGTGACTTCTGGCTCTTCCCAAAACTAAAATCACCTTTGAAAGGGGAGAGATTTCAGACCATTGATGAGATTCAGGAAAATACGACGGGGCAACCGGTGGTGATTGGGAAAACTATGTGAGGTCCCAAGGTGCCTGCTTTGAAGGGGACTGAGGCATCATTGTCCTATGTACAGTGTTTCTTGAATCTTGTATCTTCTTCCATAAACATCTCTATTTTTCATATGATATGGCTGGATACCTTCTGGATAGACCTTGTACATTACATATGTAGATAAACTGCTTAAAGAGAAGTAAAGCCATAATAAAGAAAATGACCCCAAAATACAGAGGTATAAAAAGTAATCTTTATTGCCATGCCATAAATTCTTTATATTTTATTTAGTCTTCAAAATTGACAACAGTTGATATTTCGGAAAATAGCTCTTAGCTGTGTCAGAACAAAACCAACATTGCAATTATTCTAACTAAACTTTTGAAAACTGGATATTAATGATGTTGTGTTGCCACTGAGTCTAAAAAAAATCTCCAGAACACAAATAGAATAATTACAAGTATTTATTAGTAAAATAGAAAAAGAAAGAAAGAATCACATACAAACCCAAGGATCAGGCTGTGGGAAGCCCAGTGTCTTGAGGTTGCAGGGTGTCCTCTCCGTGTGTGGATGTATACTAGGATCTGGTCGGGGGGCAGGGTGGCTAGATTCCTGACACATACTCACCTAGGTCTTACTATAGTGTGGTTGCCCAATGCTACAGTGTTTCGTTATGTAAAGAAGAGATTAAGAAGATTGGATAACAGTATTTAGACCAAAAAAAAAAAACAAAACAGTGCCAAATCCCCAACCAAAGCCCTTCAAGAGTCAGAAAAGACCAAGAGAAACTGAGGAACTTCCAGACTGGAGGAGATGAAGAAGTCATGACCACTGAATACAATGTGGGATCCTGACCAGCTGAAGGGTATTAATGGGAAAATGGAAATTCCAAATAAAATCTGCCATTCAGCTGGTAGTGTTGTACCAATGTTAACTGCTTCATTTTAGTACTTGTGCTGGTTATACAAGATATTAACGTGCAGGAGACTTGAGCAACAGGCATACTGGAATTCCTAACACTGTATTGTAACTTTTCTGTGAACCTAAAATTATTTCAGAGTAAAAAAAAGTAAAAGAAAACAAACAACCACAAAGTCCCTTGTAGCTCCTAAGTGTCAGAAGCAAAACTGTGACGGGCATTGATGAAGAATAGTTGGAACAGGGGGTCCATATTTGTAATATGAGCAGCTTGGAAACCTAACGTGAGAGTAACTCCTGTCTTGGTCTCCGTTGCAATTCCATTGCAGGGTGTGCTGGATACATCACGTAACGGGGATGTGGGTGTACCTGTTCCTGGAACACCTTGGCCCAGGAGGCAGAATCATCTTCTTTGGGTTTATAACCATCTTCGTGAACTTTTTGTACATGCTGGGAGAAATGCTGAACAGCTATATCTGGGATACACAGAAAAGTAAGTATGATTTAGGGGAGTATAACACAAGAGAATTTCTGTCATAAAACTATGTGCAGAGACCGAAGGAAAATTCCACTATGGCAGAGAATCACTTAGGAAGACTTACCTTTTTATAATAACAGTGTTAATTTAAGAGCTCCTGGCAGTTACCCGAATGGTTTATTACTCACTTTGTCTTATTAGCTGGTAAAATATCCAAATCTAAGAAAAAAGAAGCATGTCTATAAAATTTTATAGAGAGTTCACTCTGATTAATAAAAGACTGCCTTAGCTAAAGAAGCCCCAATTAAATAGATAAATTATTAAATGTAACCAATCTCTCCCTGGCTGGTGTGGCTCAGTGGATTGAGCACCAGCCTGGGAATCAAAAGGTCACCAGTTCAATTCCCAGTCAGAGCACATGCCTGGGTTACAGACCAGGTTTTCATCTGGGGGCGTGCAAGAGGCAATCAATCATTGTTTCTCTCACACATCATGTTTCTCTCACTCTCTTTCTCCCTCCCTTCCCCTCTCTAAAAATAAACAAATAAAATCTTTAAATGTAACCAGTCTCGATAAAAGTCACCCAGATCTCCACTTTTTACGGCATACTTTCTATGGGTGCAGCAGCCTCTGACGTCTCACCACCATTCTGCTTGACCTTTAAGCAAGGCTCAGGCCACTGTGATTCACCAGTGACTGTCATGTTCAAGGGTTGAAGTGGAAAAGAAGTCTGGGCAGTAAAGGGTAATACTTCATTGCTGCATAAATTCTCTTAACCTACAGTTTGATTTCTCTTTTGTTTCTATTTATGGCAGAGCCTTCATCCCATCAAGGCATGTAATCTTGCCCAAGCTGCGCAAAATCTGCCCAAAGTGTATGTAAGATAACACAAAATTGGGAAGGTGGCCAAAGCAACAGCACAGCTATGTAGTGACTTGAGTCCTGCATGAGAATACATCTAAAGGCAAGATGATGTGGGGATGTTAGAGACCTCTCTAGACATCACCAGAAAATGATCCACGTTCCACAAACGTCGAGTGCCCTACTTTGTGCCAGACACTCTGCCAGGAACGTGATCTGATTAGACAAATAAAACAGTGATTGCATGGTTATTGAATTGGACTTCTTTTGTGTGTGGCTCTTCTAAGATGGTATGCCTCAATGTACCAGCCAATGTTAAATGGCCCAGAGGAATCTGAGGGCTTCTCTTCCCAGCAGCTGGCTTGACTTGAATAAGTGGTCTATTTGTAAAAGTGTCAAAATTTTTATTCAGTTTGGGCCATAACTTGAGGGACCAGAAATTATATTTTAATAATTTTCCTTTCTGTTCAATGGGAATAGTAATCTTTCTCTATTAATTAACTTATAAAAGTATTTAGTTAACTTGAAAAATGTATTAAAAGTTAAATGTGCCCTGGCAGGTTAGTTGAGTTGCTTAGAGCATTGCAGGTTCAATCCCCAGTCACATACCTAGGTTAAGGGTTTGAGCCCTGGTTGGGGCGTAGTCATGTATTGGAGGCAGCTGGTCGATGTTTCTCTCTCACATCAATGTCCATCTGTCTGTCTGTCTGTCTGTCTCTCTCTCTCTCTCTCTCTCTCTTTCTCTCTCTCTCTGTCTTCCTCTCTGTCTATCAATAAACATATCCTCAGGTGGTGGTAAAAATATTTTTTAAATAAAAAATAAAATGCAAACTTTATCAACTTTTTGGGGAAAGGCCATATTTCAATTTAAGCTAATGTGTCCAATGTATGTTATTGAGGAAGTGTTTATAACTGCCTGTTTCCCCTCGACTGGCTTGATTCCAATGGTCATTCAGCCATTGTTCTATAACTTCTAAGAGAGAAGATGGCCTGAAAACCAGGAGAGAAAAAAATCCAATCTACATAAATAGAATACTACATTTTAGCAGCTTTGAGTAAGAAGTTAAAAATGAGTAGTGCAACTAAGGGTTGTTATTTTTAGTCATCTGTTCCATTTAATTTGTGCCATTCTTTTAAGCAACATGACTTAAAGTTGACTGATATTTTGTAGCTCATGTCAGGTTTAGAGATTAATTTTATCTACTTGGGACCATGTAGTTAATTCCATGGAGACAGACAGAGGTTTTGTGCCAAGAGGTCATCTTTTTCATGTCTGAGAGAGATGACAAACTGATGGCCTCCTCCGAACCTTACCTGCAAAAAAGTCTTGTCAGGCCTACATAGTAGGACTTTCATTTGGAAAGAACATTTCAAAATGGGGAGATTTCATATAAAGACCAGACTTTTTATCTTCTCAAATATTTTAAGATCTGGCAACACCCAGCCCACTGTTCTCCTCTGGCAACAACGGTCTGGAGCTGAAGGTCAGTTGTTCCCTTTACATGGTGCTCTAGTTTACCCTAGTCCTTGCCTGGCCACTTTGCTCAGTCACATTAGTTGGCTGGTTCTGTAGTAGTTGACATGAAACTGCCCATTAAAAGCAGTGGAGGAATCGAACAGAAAGGACTCATGGACTTGGATAACAGTGTGCTTGCTGATTGCGGGGTGGAGGAGAGCGGGTGGACATGGAAGAGGGCATAAGGGGGATAAACAGTAATGGAAAAAATACAATAAAAAGATATTTAAAGCTCAAAAAATAAATAAATAAAAGCAGTGTGTGTGTGTGTGTGTGTGTGTGCCATAGAATGAACCGAATACAATCGAGCACAGTGTCACAATCCTGAGCACATTTACTACACCCCAAACCAAATTCCTCCAAGGAGCGGGAATGCCACATTTGGCCCCCTTCCTTTCACCTGTAATGACTTTTAGTGGCTCAACTTCCTCCACTTGGTATGTTATGTTGGCCTCAAGTACAAGATGAAATCACATTGTTACAGAATCTTAAAACTAAAAAGGAGATTAGAAATCATCTAAACTAACCCTTTCCTTTTATTAAGAAACAACTGAGGCCCAGAAATCTTAAGTAACCCACCAAAAAGGTGGTTGCAGAGCCAACACCTGAAGGACGTTCAATCCGGTGTTATTTCGAGTGAACCATCAGTGTCTCCACTGGAAAACCAGACGCGTGGGAGTTCTGAAAGTTCACTCAGAACCATGGGCCTAGCTTATCAAATAACAAAATAGACCAACCTGATGTGAACTACGGAAAAGGACCTTTAAGGGAGGCTAAATTAATAGATACTCATTCGCTCTTTTGAAAAGAGAGTAATTCCACATGACTTTGTGGATATTGTATTAGTTTGCTAGGGCTGCTACAATAAAGCACCACAAACTGGATGACTGTAACAATAGAAATGTCACATCTCACAGTTCTGGATGCCAAAATCAAGGTCTGAGCAGGGTGGGTTCCTTCCGAGGACTGTGAGGGAAACTTTGTTCCAGGCCTGTATCCTCGGCTCATAGACGACCATCTTCACATTCACATGGCATTATCACTTATATATGAGGCTGTCTCCAAATTTCTTTTTAAAATTTTTTATTCTCACTCAAGGATATTTTTCATTGTTTCTAGACAGAGAGGAAGGAAGAGAGACAGACAGAGAGAGAAACATCATTGTGAGAAAGAAATAGGGACTGGTTGCCTTCTCATATGTGTCCCGACAGGGGATCAAACCCACAACCTGGGTATATGCTCTGACTGGGAATTGAACCCAGGACTTTTTGGCCCATGTGACGATGCTACAACCAAATGAGCCATACTGGCCAGGGCCAAATTTGTTGTTTTTTATAAAGACATCAGTCCTATCTGATTAGGGCTCACCTCAATGGCTTCATTTTAACTTGGTAAAGATCCTATCTCCAATACAGTCACGTTCTTAAAGTACTGGGAGTTAGGTTTGGGGAGACACAATTTAGCTAATAGCACTCTGCCTTATGCCCCCAAATTCATGCCCTTCATTCATGCAACATACATTCCCAATAGCCCTCAAAGTCTTTCCAGCATCTTAAGTCCAAAATCTCCCCTTAAATATTATCTAAATCACATGTAGGTAAAGCTGGGGGTATGATTCATCCTGAAGCAACATTGTACTCCAGTTGTGAACCTGTGAACCCAGACAGAAAGTTATCTGCTTCCAAAATACAATGGTTGGACAGGCTTAGAATAGATACTCCCTTTCCAAAAGAAATCACAGGGTAAGAAAGGGTCATGATTCCCAACTAAGTCTAAAAGCTAACAGGGCAAATTCCATTCCATTTCAAGGCTTGAGAATAATCCCCGTTGGCCGAATGTCCTGTCCTCAGGACTGACCAGGAGGCGGGCTGTGGCCCTGCATCCTTGGGCCTGGGCAGCAGCCCTGCCCTCTGGAACCAAGAAGGATCCAGCCGCTAAAATGCCTTTGGAGTTATTCCTCCTTCATTTCATCCCGTCCCTTTCGGTCCACACTAGCTGGGTTTCTGCTGGTACAAAATTCTCAAAAAAAAACCCTTTTGGCTTCCCATGGAATTCATGGGGGTCCAAAACATCAGACAGAGGGTCCCCCACAGGTCTTTTCCGGAGTCTGCTGAGATGATTAATTGGATTCACAGGTCACATGCCTGGTCTCTTTAACAAACAGTTGTGCAGCCACATCCTTGGCCTTCTCTCACATTCGAAGGTCCTGGAAATGAGAACCTCAACAGACGGATTCGGTGGGGGACACAGTTCCATCTACAACACCTGACATATTTCTGTACTTTAGCTAAGAATTTATTCCCATTCCAGTGTGTCATCTTATTAAAGTCAAACTTCATACGACCAGAAATGGAAGTGTCCGAGGGTGAAAAGTTGGGGTGAGGGCAGAGAAAGCAGACAAAAGGAGGTCAGCGCCAGGCCCGTGGGACACACACTTGCGCCTTTCCTCCCCGCCAACCGCCCACCCAGGCCTGTCCCACCCAGGCCCACCCAGCAGCAGTGTCCCAGCCCAGCCCTCAGGTTGTGCCCCTCCCCCAGAGGGGGGGGAATCACAGGTGAGTGAGTCTCTGGGGATCAATCAGCTTTTCCTCTGCATTCCCGAAAGCACCTCCCGCCTCCGCTTTGTGACAGGTTTCTTTCAGTTATTTGTGTGGAAATTATACCTGTGGTTCTTCCAGATATTATTTACAGCTGTCTAATTTTTCCCTCTACCTCCCAGCTGCCAAATGAAAGTAGGTGGGGAGCCATTTTCCCTGTCTGGGTCAGTGAACACCCCTGTTCTCCACCCCTGCTTTTGAAGATTCCACTCTCACTGCCAAGCCAACCCAGCTGCAAGAAAACACTTAGGAGGAAACAGACTTGAAACAGAGAAGCGAGCGGCTAGCTCCCAATAGCTTCTCCACAGGGATGGACAGGGGATGAAGTGGGAACTCAAGTCATGTGGGTTGTTTGAACGGAATCTGTGTTGTGTTTGTGTGCCTTTGCCTTGGTTACCCAACAACTAAGGCATCGCCTGCCTTCCCCCTCTGCCCTCTCCCTTCTCCCTGTGGATGTCATGACTCCTTGATTTGAAGTTTTCCTTAATATGATTCTGAGAATTACTTTGGAAAAAGTGTTACAGATCTCTGCCAGTTCCTTAGTCATGAAAACCAAACCGAAAAGAATGTCTAAGGACACCTGTTCAGAGCATGTTATCCACATTCCAGTGCCACCACCCTGGCCCCACAGAACACAGACTAGCAGCCGGGATGGGGGGGCACGTCTCTCCCACTTTAAGCCCTATCATGGTGGCCCCCTGCGGTTAGGCTTCGTGAGTTTCTATATTGCAAAATTCCATACATTGTTCTGTTTTCCCACTAGTCCAGCCTGCTGAAGCCTCCTCTCTGTTTACTGTTTATTAATTGATTCAGTAAGGATTAATTGAGCTCCTACTGTGAAAAAGACACTGTGTTATGTGCTAGGGATATAATCCGGAATAAAACAGTTAAGAGCTCTGACCTCAGAGAGCTTGCAATTTACAAAAGAATACCAACAGAACCTTCTAAGCAGCATTCAGTTGTTCTTTTGTTCCAGCAAAAAGTGTTTGAGAATTTAGTGTCACAAGAAAAGTCTTCAGCTAGAAAAATTGAAGTACGGAGCCATTTGCTCGATTTCACTTTAATTCATGAGAGTGACTTGAACATTTTCACCTCCAGGAAAATGAAACATCATTAACAATTCACTCCAGACAACAGACAGAGGTCTTACTGGCCAGATCCATATAAGTCTCAGGAAGAAAAACAGTTCTACCAGGCTTGGGTTGAACATAGGGAGAACTTAAGTTTCAGTACAAGTGGGTATGGATATAAACAGTTCTTGTGGCTAATGGACTGTGGACTTTAAAATATATATATACATCTCTTGATTTTTAAAAATCCAGAGTCCTTGTCTTAGAAAGGGACAGGACTAAAATAAAAAAACAAATAAGGTCAGTTAGAAATTCATCAGCCGCATACCTCCTTTCGCTAGAAGCTGGTCACACAGCAGTCCAGTCGGGTTTCCATGCAGACTCAATGAGTCAAGAACTAACTTGAGTCCCTTACTCCCAGCAGCTGGAAGAACTGGGTGTGTCCCAGAGATGTGCTGTCCTGATTTGGTGGGAAAGGGTGGCGAGAGAGGTCACGGAGGAAGTTTCTGGAGAAAACCGTGAAGGACTTTCCTTCTCAGCTAGAGAGAAGGGGTGGGTGCAGGAGGGTGGGTGAGAAGTGTTGAGAGGAGAGGTTTTTTTTTTTTTTTAAGCAGCTTGGCAGGGCTGCTCCTGGTTTAATCTGATGCTCACGTAAAGTGCTTTGCCTGTGTTTTAGGTATGGAAGAAGAGAAAGAGAAGCCTAAACTGGAATGAGATCGAAGTCTACATGAGAGAGCTGAGTCGAGCCGCCATGGTAGACTCATTTCCCCTGGGCGCTGGCCGTGCAGCAGAGGAAGCCTCGCAGGCCTGCCAGGACTTCACCTCCACCTCCTGGCTCCAGAGGGAGGGCACCCTTTGTAGAGAAACACAGTCTACCAGAATAAAATCCAGTTGTTTCCAAAATAACTCCCCCTCGTTGTTTGTTAAAGGACTCTTTCCAAGTTCATGATTGATGATAACATTTTTTTTCCTCTCCTGGTTTTTAAAACTAAAATGGGTCATTGGATTTTAATGTGCACAATGTAATACCATAAAGAATAAAATCCTATTGTGTTTCTGGTTGAGAAATTTGTGAAAATCAAAGGAGCAGATGTGGAACAAGGCGTTCGCGTATTCGTCCCCAGGTGGCCAGGATAATGAACCTGGGCCACAGTGTAAGCCTGAAGGACACGGGATGGATGGTCCGTCCCTGTTGCAATAATGTCACAGTTGCCTCAAACAGGCAATGTTAGTGAAAAGTACATCGATTCAGTCAAATCCCTGAGTGTTTTTGGATCTCATGGTTTAACCTTGCGAAACTTTTCCTAAATGCAAACTCTAACTTTAATCAAGACCAGGTAACTCTTAGTCTGATATCTGCACAGTACATCTTAAGCTCTAACAACACCGGCATCTCCTTTCCGACTTTGTTTCTGTGACCTGTTGAAACTGGGATTATTGAACCTGGTTCTTATAGTTTGATGGTTATAAAAATCTGTATCTTTCTGATAAACCGAAAAAGAATCATTTTTGAAAAAAATGAATTTACAAAGTGTTTGATCATAATTAGTTTTAAAGAATGCTGATGCAGAATATGTAGTAAAACATACAGAAATAAATCTTAGAGAAATATAATGAAGAACGAATAAAAATAAAAGCAGAAATTATGTAAGGTAGCAGGAAAATAACAGTGGAATTGATAAATAAATTGCTTATTATAGTATTTCATCTATACAAAGACCATTAAAACATGAAAATTACTGATATATTAACTGAAAAGAGGAAAAGACAAATATAAGCACAGATGTGAAGCAACTTTTTAACTATAAAAATATATTTTATAGGTCTATGACAACAAAGTCTTAGGACCCAGTGAAACGTTCAGTTTTTAAGGAAAATAAATTTAGTAAGAATTAGAAAGCTGTAATGGACTGACATTCATGGAAGATATTTTTAATGTTCGATTAACTATCTCCAAATGAGGAATTGGATCCGAAGATCCTTTACGAGCAAGTTCTTAAAAACTTTCAAGTAACAAATCTCATGTTACTTAAATCATTCCAAAATTACAAACTGATAAAACACTTCCCAAATTATTTTTCAAAATTAATATAACCCTAAAAAATAAAGCCAACACAGCAAAGCAAAAAAATTTCACTTGCTTTAACTAAAATGCTGGCAACATCAACCCAACAGTACACAGATAATTTTTCAAAACTATAAAAATGTTTATTCTAAAAATTCAAGGATGGCTTAATACTAGGATTTTTTATTGAAAACCTTGTCTCAATGATGCACAAAATACAAAATCATATGATTCTCTCCATAGTTGTTCTAAGGCACTTGAGAAATCTAACCATTTATTTCTGATAATACCATTAGTAATACAAAAATATTTCATATCATGAGAAAAAACAGTCATCTCATTTCAAAGGCATTTCATCTTCAGGTCAGAAATAAAATGTCCATGACACTATTATTGTTATCATTCTGAGAGGTTTGAGAATGTGAGGTCCAGCATCAAATAAGTTATACTTTGACCTGTACAGAAAAAGTTTTATGGTAAAAAAAAGTTTTATGTAACTATGCAACTATAGAATTGATGTTATTAATGGAAAAGAAAAATGTGGTTAACAAATAACAGGAAAGGAGCAAAACCACCATTTAAAAGGAAACCATTTTTCCAGATGACTCTCAGAAGTGGAAACCTCAAGGAGTGGAATATTTTTAAGGAGTTTCTGGGACAATTCCTCAGGGACCTGGTGACTACCCATCTCCACCAGCAAATAACATTTTCTTACTTTGGCCACCAAACTGACGCCTAAAGAAATGGAGGCCTGCGGGTTTTAGATAGAACGCTGATTCAACTCATAGGATAGCAGTTTGAATGTATGCCTTACTGCTGTTTGGAATATAATTATGGGATCCGATTTGGGGTTTGGTTTGGTTTTCTCATGGTGGGTCATTTTTGTTTTGGGAACCCTGGCTGGGAACCCTGGAGACCCTTCCTGCCAGA
>CM052541.1:175678644-175782205 GCA_028533065.1 Trachops cirrhosus
GATTGTTGCCACAAGACCCCCAAACTCTGGATCTCCCCAAGATCTTCAGCATTCCTTCATTTCTGTCACTGTCCCAGCCACGGTCCCTTCAGTTAGTGAAAAGGGACTATCATAATAAAGAGCAGAGAGAGGAGAAAGGTGGAAATGGACAGAATAACAGTGTCCACTGCCTTCTGTGATAAATTCCCCAGTTTACCTTCCTAAAGCTGAAGGAAAACTATTTTGTCTGAAACAGAAAGGAAATGAATGGTGAGCTCAAATAGCATAGTGCTTGGGATCTCAAGCAGCAGCCTGGATTCCCGGCTCTGTCATTCACTAGTTAAGGGACCACATTATGAAGCCTTCTAAGCCTCGGTGTTCTCAACTACACAGTGGGGATAATAATGTTCTCTTCTTTACTGAGCTGCTGTAGAATTGCAATGAGACAGCTATAGAGAGTTTAACTTGGCTTAGAATAGGATCTGAAAAGATGGAAGCCAGTATCACTTATTCGATGCAGTGTGGTAGGAACTAAAGGACAAATTAGAAGCGAAGTTATTTGCTGCCCTTCAGGAGCTCACAATTTAATTTTTAAAAAACATGAAAGATAACAATTCAGACAAGGTCAGTTTATTGACAATAGCCTCTGTAGGAGTTCTAAGACAAGAGAAATTTGTGAATACAGAAGAAGAGGGTTTAAAGATGCTACAAAGGACACAGAACTGTTTAGCTTAAAGAAATCAGTAATTTTTAATGTATAGCAATTTCTATACTGTCTTCATCACCCTCAAACTTCAGAGTCAGTGAAAAATTACATGTGATTTTGGAGGATAAAATCTGTGACCACGCATATTGAAAATGTCCTGAGTCTTAACCTCTTGCCCTAATGGCTATGGGAATCTTATTATCAAAAGGGGAAAATGGAAGAAGTTCTCAAGACTCCTGATACTTTGCATGTGTCTGATACATATCAGAGAGTGTCTCTCTCTCTGTGTCAGTTTGGAGAATCTTCTGTTCATCCCCAATGTTCCTAAATTCCATTTTGATGTTCCTTGGAATTTATTGCTTTCATTTATGGTTCTGGGCAGAGATCCTTCTCAAATCCCTTTTAATTAGGAGGCTAATGTCTTTCAGGCCTAGAAAAATCTTAAATTATTTATTGGTAAGTTCTTCCCTTCATTTTTCTCTGTTCTTTGTGTCTGTGTATTCTGTTTCTCAGATGTTAGGCAGCCTGGCCTGGTCCTCTTAATTCTAGTCTTTCCTCTTCTGTCTCATCCCTTTGCCTCTTTGCTCTACTTTCTTGGGAATTTTCTTATTTTATCTTCCAGCCCTTCAGTTGAGCTTTTCAATCGCTAACATGTTTTTAATTTCAAAAAGTTCTATCTATGTTTCCTGAATGTTCCTATTTTATAGCATCCTGCTTTTGTCATTGTAATCTCACACTGTGAAGAGCAAAGAGAGGAGGATCTCACGTCTCCTAAGGGCAGTAATCCCATTCATTAGGGCTCCGCCCCATGATGATAGATAGATAGATAGATGATAGATAGATAGATAGATAGATAGATAGATACTCTACACACATACACATATACATACAGAGAGAAAGAGAGAATAAATCACATAGTTTTCTGACCTGAAGCCTGAGATGAAAAACAGTGAAGTGTTTGGGTGAAAATGAAAGACATTAAAACTGTGTGGGAATTATTTGGCTCTAACTGAGAAGATTCAAGTATATAATTTATTATGATAGTAAGAAAAGTATGCTTAGAACCTTTTAAAAAGCTTTTATTTAAAGATTATTTTAAATAAAATATACATTATATTCTAGACTAGGTCTGAGCCAATACCGTTCATATTGCAAAATGCCATCAGTGGGGCTGATGTCAAATATACAAATCACACTTCCTACTCGGTAAGACAGACTGGATGTTCTTTATCAAGTCCACATAAAATGCTGATAAAACTAGCTATATATTAACCCACAAAGAAAACCTCAGTAACTTCCTAAAACACACAGGCCATAGGGCAAAAGATTTTCCAGTTGAGCTGGAAGAATTCACAGATGAGATCTTTTTTAAATTTAAAAGTATAAGCATGAACATATCAAGCAGAGATGCAAGCAGAGAGCTTTCTAGGCAGAGGGTGAATGAAGCAAGGTTGCTAGAGACTAGACACATGGAGTTGAGAGAGAGAAACTGGGCAGGAGACGAGGGTGAACTAACTGCTCCTTCCCATTGCTTCTATTTGCATCAGTTTGGATTTCATCTTGAGGGGCAGTTTGAGCAGGAGAGTGCCCAGCATATTTGCATTTGAGAAAGTTTGCCCTACTTTCAAGGTGGAGGCAGAAAGCAGGAGACCCGTGCTTTGATAAGGGCACTGAGTAAGGTAGGCCAAGGGAAAGGATGAGGGGTGAATGGGAGAATGAATTACAACAATGCTGTCCAACAGAAATTTCTGCAATGGTGACAATGTTATATGTCCACACTGTCTGGTATGGGAGCCACTGGCCACATGTGGCTATTGAGCACTTAAAATATGTCTAGTGCAACTAAAAAATTGAATTTCTAATTTTGTTTCATTTTAATTAACTTAAATAGATGCCAGAATTTATTGAACAGTGCAGTTTTACAAGGTAAAACTCTGTGTGTGTGTATACACATACTGGTATGTGTGCATTTTTTAATTTTTAAAAATATCTTTATTGAGGTATAACTAGCAAAAAACAAATTGTGCATGCTTACAGTGCAGTGCTGATGTTTTGACACGTGCGTACGCTGTGAAACCACAATCACAGTCCAGAAGTTGAGCATATGCATCACCCTGACTGTTACATATAAAATTAATGCACCTGAAAAAGAAATGCCAGATCAACATTAAAAGGCACTCAGTTTTACCAGCTGCTTCTTTGTCTGCTTTAAGGATAAAATGCAGAACCTCCAGCCCTCCTAAAAAAAAACTTTACACTTTTTTTAGTTTGGGTTCTTTGGGGTTTTTTCTCTCATTTTCAATATTATATAAAGAATCTTACAGCTAAGGCCAAATTTCTGGAACGGGATGGCAGTAGGAAGCAGATTCAGACACAGGAAGCGGTGCAGGGCGCAGAAAAGCACGGGGCCGCTTCTGCCCTGGCCTCTCTGCTGTGCTGCCGGGAGGAGCTGGCGAGGTTGCAGCAACACTCCCGGGGTGCAGTTTGGGCTGCAGTCCATAAATCACCATTAGGCCTACCCTTGCAAAATCCGACTGTGCTCAAGGACTTCAGATTCCCTGAATGTACCAGTGTGTGTGGTTGTGTGTCTGTGTGGGTTTCGCTGTGTCATTTTTACCCTGAAGCACTTGCCTCACAGAGGATTTCTGTCATGAAGAGATACACGCTCATACGGGGGACTTAGCTGTTTTCAACACTTCTGGGAAAAGAAAGAAAACAATGTGAATGAAAGCCAATCAGGGAGCACTTCTGCTTTTTAAAATGAGAATTTCTTTTTTATTTTAACATATGTCTGTCTAATGACATGCTCCTGTCTCGGTCTTGACTCTGAGGTCTTAGGGCTCCCGGGGCTCCCATCAGCGTGGCATCTGCCATGGGCTCTGGGCGCTCCCGGGCAACGTCCCCTCTTTTGAAATATTTTTAAAATCTTTTAAAATTAGTCATGTTGACTTGTGAACTCTCCTTAGAGGCTGACATGGGCCTCTTCGTTTAATGATAAAGGTGAGATCATTCCTTTTATTAAAAAAATAGATCTGAGCTAAATCCAGGCACTCAACTTATCACTGGCCTTTCATTTTTCTTCACAGTATTTCATGCATGCATGCATCCATCCATCCATTTAATGCACTCACTGAGTATTTGCTGAAAATTGTCTATGTGCCAGGCACTGTTCTATGAACCAGAGATACCACAGTGAACAACAATGACAAAGAATCCTACTCTCATCCTAGCTGACATGGATGACAAAATTTAAAACAACAGTAAATATACAGTGGGTCATATAAAGGTGAGAACTATTGGAAAACTAAAATGGGAAAGGTGATAAGAATTGTCAGAGGAATGAGAGTCTCTATTTTATATAAATTTGTCAAGAAGTACACTGGTAAGTTGACATTGAATTTCTGCAGCTAATGGGGAAGTGAGCCATGTGGATATCTAAGGAAAAGGCCCTGAGACAAGATTTCCCTTGGTATGTTTGGGATTGGCTGGCACACAGCAAACCAGAGATCAAGGAGAAAGAAGAGGCTCAGACCATGTAAGACACAGAAGAATTATTACACGCACTTTTACCCGAACTGAAATCAGAAGTTATTGTCAAGTCTCAAGCAGAGTTGTGATGTTATGTAATGTATGTTTTTAATGGATTGTTCTAAGGTAGAGTAGTAAGACTAGATTTGATATGATGTGGTAAGCAAAATAATGACAATCTCCGAATCCCTGAAACCTCTGAATATGTGATGTCGCATGGCAAAGGGGAATTAAGGTTGCAGATGGAATGAAGGTTACTGATTAAATGGGGAGAGAAGGGAAGGAGATCCCGGATTTTCTGGGTGGGCCCAATGTAACCACAAAGGTCGCTGTAAATGAAAGAGAGGACAGGAGAGTCAGTGAAGGTGATATGACTTGAAAGTCTTGACCATCGTTGCTGGCTTTGAAGATGGGAGGCAGTCATAAGCCAAGAAAACCTCTAGAAGCTGGAAGAGGCAAGGAAATATACTCACTCCTGGAGCTTCTGGAAGGAGCTCAAACTGCCAATACATTTTAGACTTCTCATCTCCAGAACTGAAAGATAAATTGTTTTTTTTGAAGCCACTAAACTTGTGCTAAGTTCTTAGGGCAGCGATCAGGAACTAGTACAGGTGGGATGCAAAGGTGGGAGCAGAGAGGCAGTTCAGATACTGTGCACTCGCCATGTGCCAGACACTAGGTTAGACGCTAATGATAAAATAAGAAAAGATATGGTTCCTATCATCAAAAAATACACAGTCTAAAAGAGAGAGACATATAAGCAAGTAATTCTAGAACAGAATGAAAACCTCAACAGAGATGTACACCTCAGGTTCATTCGTGCCACAAAGGGAGACATTATCAGTCTCCCTCTTTCTTCAGGAACTAGGACTTTTGCATAAAGGTTCTAGATGACTGTTGAGGGAGAAAAAGGACTAGGCACACCAAACTGTAGAGCCAGCACAGGCAAAGCCTCAGAGATATGATACAGGGTGGCATGGCCCAGAGCGATACAGAGTTTGGAGAGTCACGAATATGACAGAGTGACAGGAGATAAGTTAAGAGATACGGGTCATGAAGGGTTTTCCATACTAAGAATTGTAGAAAGTACGGGATAATTGCAGAAGATTACTCAGTGATTTAATTCATTTTGGAAAGGTCATTCTGGTGGCAGTGTGGAGCATATATTGAGAAAGAATGAAACTGAAGATTAAGATTGACAAATAAAGGCTTAAAAGAATAGAGAAAGATACCAGAGTAGTAAGACTTAGCAGATCATGATGATTGATTGATTGTGGTTCTTGGAAGAGAGGGAATTGTCTAGCATTACTCTAGGATTTTGGTTTGGCTAATATTATCAGTTAGGGTTAGGTTTGGCTGTGAGTAACAAAAACAAAATACAGCAAAGGCTACGCAATATGAAAGCTTATCATCACTCGTGTGTAAGTCCAGAAGTCGGCAATGTAGGATTAGAATGGCTCTGCTCCTCGAAGCCCTCGGAGGCCCGGGCTCCTTGCCGCATGTGTCAGGACTCCCGAGCTGGAGCCCCGGTCCTGTGGTCCAGTGCGGCCACTCAAGCTCCTGTCATCATGTTCACATTCCAGGCAGCAGGATGGGGGAAGGAACAAAGAAAATAAGGGCAAAGGAAGGATCCTAGCAACATTTTCAAAAGCTTTCAAAAGTTGCCACATGATACAACCATTAGCATTCCTTTGGCCAAAACTTAGCCACAGAGAGATTGGGAAAGTAGCCTTTTTTCTGAGTGGCCGTTGGTCCAGCTAAAAATAGGGATTTTTTTTCATATTTTTTCCATAGTTTTTCCAAACTATGAAAAGAAGGGAGAATAGATATTGGGAAACAATAACAACTCTGTCCCAGCTGATGGTTAGACGATGTTATCATTGAGAACCAGATAGAGAGTAAAGAAGGAAGGGGCAGAGATAACAAGAAAGAACTTGATTTGTGTGAGACTGCGTTTCAGGGGTTTAGGGACTCTGAGGATGGAGTTGTTCAATAGTCGTTGAAAAAAGCAGATCTGAAAAGCAGGAGCAAGAAATGCCCCAGAGGTAAGTACTTGGAAATGATAATGTTGCAGGAGCAAAGATGAGTTCATCCAAATAGAATGTAAAGAATATCCATAGAAAAAGATGAGGAAGACCCTTTAACAATGAGAACGTTTACAGGACACAGAGGAAAAGGGAGTCAGCCAAGGTGCACCAAGAATGAACCACAAGAAGGTGGTATCCTGGAAACCAAAGGAGGAGCAAGTTTCAAAGATGTGGAAATAGCGATGTCAAGTCTTTGAAAGAATAGGGAAGACCAGCTGGAGAAGGAACCATAAATATGAGTAGTTAGGAGGTCACTGTAGAGATTGACACGATGATTTCAGAGGCGTGATGAAGGTAGAAGCTAGACTGAAGAGTGTTAAGAAGTAAAATACCATTTTTTTAAAATAAGTGGAATAAAAATAGACATCTTTTAAAGATGAAAAGTTTAGCAAAACAGAAACAGGATGATAGAAGACTCGTACAAAGAGAGACTTGGACATATGTAACAGATGATTTCATTTGACCTGAATTTCCTTTTGAATCGTTGGCAATTGTGCTCCCAGGGGAAGGAGAGACCCAGGGTGCTCTCTCTGCAAAACCCGCCACTGCACTGCTTCAGAAAACCAGCCTCTACACTCACCCACGTTACCAACACTTGGCGGGGGAGAATGTTATTTAGGACTCATTTTGGCCTGTAATTTCATTTTAAACTTATTCTCTCAAATCACACCTCCCTCTATATCACCAGTTCCTGCTCCCCCACTGACCTCTCCCCACTGCAAAAGCTCCCCCTCCCCCACTACCCAAGCCCACACATTCAAATTCATAATCTCTCTCTCTCTCTCTCTCCCTGTCTCTCTCTCCTCTTTTCTCCAGGGATAGTTCTGGAGTTCACTCATAGAGAACACTATTTTGTTAAAAAACAAAAATAATTTACAATATAATCAATCTCCCAGGATAATAGAGTCAGAAAAAAATTATAACAGATGTAGACATAATCAGACTAATCTTAGCATTAAAAGAACAGAGGCAGACTTAGCCACAGTAAGAAACTAGAAAAGTAGTCAGGACATGAGAATTTTAGAGCCAAAACCAGAAAAGCCAGGAACACTGGGAAAAGTTGGTCACCCCGATGGAAAGCTGTCAGGATCTGAGGTCACATTAGGAATTTGTTATTCTCCATCTCTGTGTCTCATGGAGATGTGGCCTCTTGAGAAGAGTGGTCTCTGCTCTCTTTTTGCTAGGGATGAACTAGTATTCCCTGATTCACACCCTAGAGGAGATATCTGAATGGCTTAGCTAAGAACCTTTGCACACGATACCCACCCCCATCATAACACACACATGCACTCACACACACTGGATCCCCTGCCAGTTTGGGATATGAATGGGCTGGGCTTGGGTTCAGGTGACTGTCCCTATCTGATCTGTGAGCATTTCTCTATAAAGCTAGATCACTATCTTCCTGATCCAAGAACTTCCTTTTGTAAACGCAGTTGCAGAATTTGTAAGACAGTTTCAGAATTTGGAAGACTGTTTCAGAATTTATAAAGAGAGCAAGATGGAGCTAGGTATGGCAGGTACCACCTAGTGACACGTAGGACAGTGTACTAGTCTACTACGTTGCCATAACAAAATACCACAGATGGATAAAATAAATTATGCAACAGAAATACACTCCTTCACACTTTTGGGTGGTGGAAGTCCCAGATCAGGTTTCAGCAGGTTTGATTTCTTCTGAGGGCTCTCTGCCTGACTTGCACGTGGCCACTTTATGGCTGTGTCTTCACACGGCCTTTTCTCTGTGTGTACACGTCCCTGGTGTTCCTGTCTCTTTTCAGGACACCAGTCACATTGGATTAGGGCTCCACTTTATGTTCATTTAACCTTAATTGCCACCCTAAAAGCCTATCTCCAAATATAGTCACATTGCGGGGTTAAGACTTCAACATATAAATCTGGGATTGGGTGCAATTCAGTCCGTAACTGTCAACATTCATCCTTTTGGGGGAAGAGCTGCTCTTTATTCCCACATTTTGGTTTCGGTGGGATCTACCTATGACAGTGCTGCCCCACCTCCTGGCCATAGGGGTGGACATGTGACCAAGGCAGGGCCCATCAGAGTAACTCATCCCTCTGATTCTAGACAGGTCCACCCATGAACAAATAAGTCAAGGTAGCCATTAGAGTTCTCCCCAGGTTTTATCTTAAAAAAAAAAAGGACAGTGCTTTTTAATTTACAGAACTGGAAGGATATAAACCTGGAACAGTGATGTTTTTACTGCATTTAAAAAGCCTGTGTGGAGTAGGAGAGAATTAACCTAACCCAGAGGAGGATGTGGAGAAAAGAGATGCAGGAAGGAGTGGACAGGAGGAAACTGGTGCTCGCTGAATGCTGATTCTAGGCCGCACAGCCCTGGAACCAATCTGACTCCTGAGAGTCCCCTCATGGTGGTCCAATAATTTCCCCTTTTTGGTTGGACTAAGTTGAGGAATGATTTCTCTGACTTAACTGAACACACATGAAGACTGATATGGCCCCCAAATTCCCACCAACCCCCAACGTGTACACAGCTGGGAATAAATGTACTAACCATGCAGGTCTGGGGAGCCGTGCATCTAAAACAAACCCGTGGCTTCCTCGTGGTCAGGAGCTCCAGACAATGAGCACACAACACCCAGCGACTCTCATGGGGCATGATGGGCAATCCCTCAGAACGTTCAAGGTTCAAGGTTCTTCTCAGACACCTGAGAAGATACAGCAGTTTGGGATACAGAGGTCTGAGAAGAATTGTAAGCACAACGAAAATAAGAGCAATACGGAGTTCTACTTGAATTAAGAACACCAAAAGTGAATTGTTTGAAAGTGAATGAAGCACCTTACCAAAGAGAGTAACTCACTGGGGTTAGGGATTGCTTCGGGGAAATACAGTTGCCAAGAGGATCCAAGGACACTAGCTTTAATACCAAACTCTTTGGTAATGGTAACTGCCATGAACAGTTTACTTCCCTTAAAGTACGTATTGAACTACTATTAGAAACTTAGATAGAGGAATACAAAAAAATGAGACACAGTTCTGACCTCAAAAGCTCAAGTGTTATGAGATGAATGAGACCTAACGCACGTGAAATGCAAGGGTTTAAAAGAACATAATCAAGGGCCCAAAATGTGGTATATGACCTCAAGGTTTCAGTAACATAGAAGCAACTGGGGGCTCTTCCTCTTTGCTAGTGACTTGAGAGGGTCCCATTCTCTAAATTGGACCAACCTAGAAAGGAAAATATAGAACCTGGAGTACTACCAACACTTTTTTGCCCATTGAAAACACAATATGTGTAAACTAGAAACATACAGAACAAAATAATTTTGGCCAATTGGTCAGTACTAGAGAGCTTTAAACATATCACTATCTCCCCAGGTTCACTAGTATGAAGTTGAGGACAAAGAGAATGTTGGATTAAGGACATTGAATTACCTTTTACACACAAAGTACAGACTTGAGGTCGTGTGAATTGACAGGAGAGCAAACAGAACAACGAGGAGACTGAATGCACAATTAAGACTTTGAGCTTTCTAAAAAGATGTTAGAAAAGAGAGAGATGTTCGCTTTAAATTTCACAAATAGTACTTTTATAAGCATTTGATTGTTCTTATAATACTTATAACCTACATGTGAAGGGAAAATTAGAGTAACATAAATAATCTATTAACAAGAAACTCAACCACAAGAAACAAATGTTGCATAAATGTCTGAACAAACAAAGGTTCCATTAAGTGATTCTGGGACTGTTGTTATTCACATGCCCCCAGACGAAAAAAAATTGTTTAATCATACAATTGCCCAAATTTTACTACAATGCAACTTTCAATTCTCTGTATCTTCATAAAATTAAAATTTTTAAAAGATATAGCTTTATAAGAAAAAAATCAGTCCTATTACAATCCAGACATATTTTCCAAGTCAAAGTTTACTTTTACACCTGTGGAGTAAAACTTTTTAACTGAGTTGAAACACATCAAAACATGCTCATTATTTTTACTCCCAAGACATTTTGGGTTCCTCGTATTTCTTTTCCTGAGCACCCAGTTGGGTTCTGAGAAAAACTCTAGTAGGGTTACATTTCATCTACATGCTTAAAAGAAGGATTGGCACTCTTTTAATTTGGTGGTGGTTTTAACTCAAATTCCAGATTAATGAGGTTTAAGTTCCTGCAATCACAGCTCTTTAGAACACAGCAATGAATCTTCATAGGCTTCATTAGAAACTATACAACTAAAAAGATGAGAGAAAAATGACATCCTCTTTAATTAGTCCTTTTACAAATTCGTCCTCCGGATGTTACAAGCATCCCTCAACTTAATTCTAACACATGAAAGGCATCTAAGGAGAAGAAGCTGAAGAGATCCCATAAGCACTTTGGATGTGCCTCTCATTAATTATTATTTTCATGGGCTATAGAATTTTCTGTGGTTAATGCTTACTTACCACTATCTTGTGGCCTGCAGAAGAGGTGGCAAGTTCAGACTCACTGGGGCTCAAAAGGGTCTTAAAAAGTCACTTAAATCTATTTTTCTGCCTTTCAGCAGAACCATTGAAGAAATATGAGATGCTATCAATTTTTTGTATAATTTCAAGAAAATAGATGCTAGGACATAAAAAATAACTCAAAAAAATCTTCAATGTCTAGCAACCCTTATTGTCAACTCTCATTGTCTTTCTGAAGATATTTTATATCCGTGAGCCTGAAAAGCAGATGCATGATGTAACTAATCTCTGGATGTCAACACACCTTCCAATTGCTATGACTCCCCAGAAAGTCCACGTAACTCACATCTGTACTTTAGGAAAGAAGAGTTCAAAGCCCTCATCATTTCTAAAGGGGTTCTATGCCAGAATGACTTCCATTACCTTCAGAATAAAATACTGATTTCAGGGGCAGGAAAACCACCTGTCCCATTTCTATTTACCAGAACTAGTCAACTGTTGAAATTTCATTCTTCTCTTTGGAATTTGTTTTTGCATTTGAAACATAAATGTGAACATGTGTTTTAAGGATTTAAAAAGAAACACACTCTTTAAATGCTAAGCATGTCTATAATTACTAAGCACCTGCTTAAATAAAGGCAAGGACTGCTCCAAACAGAGTGTTACTTGCTTTTTGTTGATCGTAGGATCCTGGAGCAGAAGGTGGGGTTTGGGGGCAAGGGGAGGCAACTCCCTGAGAGCATGACAAGGAGAAACTAGCTAAAACTACAATAGTTAAAAAGCAAGAACATCCCAGGCCAGTAACTACATTCGTTGTTTTTCTTTGATCATATCAAATCTCAGTTCATATCAGAAATTACATTACACTGTGAAGTTTGTTCCTTTATCAATCTCAATTAGCAACCAAGAGCCCCGGGTGACATCATGTTCTTAACCAGATGTGCCTTGAAAAATAAATTGAGGATACAGAACATAAGATGGATACAGACCTACAAGTCAGAATATAAAAAGCAGATTTCTGCATATTCCAAAACAGATGTTTATGGTGAGAAAAACTATCCAGGCATGACTATGGAAAAAATAGCAGAAGGGGAAAAAGTAAGGCAAATATGGAAACATTATAAGAAGAGATAAAGAAAAGAATAGAAATAAAAGCAAAGAGAAATGAGAGTATTGAGTCATGTACAATAAGATCGTGCATGGGTTCATGTATACACACGTTAACGCAGCAGAGTGTTGGGGAAAGAGCTTGGACCTGAAACCTGAATTCAAAAGATCTGTATTTTGTCCCAAAATTTAGCCTTCACTGGTGACATGACCACAAGCATATGCATTAATCTGCTAAAACTACCAAAATAAATTACCACAGACTGGGTCGCTAAACCAACAGAAATTGATTTCTCCCAGTTCTGGAGGCTGGAAGTCCAAGATCGAGGTGTCAGCAGGGCTGGTTTCTTCTGAGGCCTTGTAGATGAACATTCTTCTCCCTGTGTCTTCACATGGTCTTCCCTCTGTAATCGTGTCTTAATCTCCTTTTCTTATAAAGACACTGGTGGCATTGGACAAAGGCCCCCCAACTACCTCATTTTAACTTAATTACCTCATTAAGACCCTCTCTCCAAATTCAGTCACATTCTGAGCTACTGGAGATTAGGACTTCAGCATATGAAGTTGGGGGAATGTAACTCAGTCTATAATAGCACATTATGTAAACTTTTCAAGGTTCCTTTTTAATCATTTGTTATTGTTATTTTATTACAGTTGTCCCAATTTTTCCCCTTTTGCCCTCCTCCACTGAGCCCACTGCCCACTCCCACAGTCCATCCCCACACTGCTGTCCATGTTTGTGGGTCATTCATACATGTTCTTTTACTAGTTCCTTCCCCATCTCCCCATCATTATCCTCCTAACCCTCCCTCAACTTTCCTTTTTAAAAGAGGGTTATAACTGATAATGCTATTGTAGTGACTCAATGAAATAACACATTTTAGAAGTTAAATGCCTGGCCATAGAAAAATAAATAATTATGTAATATCCATATTACTGATTAGTGTACAAAAAATTAGGGCAAGGTTTTAATCACATAAGAGAATATCTATGACATTAAGTATTTTCAACAGAATCCTTTTTAATATGTATATAAACATATAAATATATTTAGTTCATAACAAAAAATATTCATTGGAGGAAAACACACTAAAATATTAATTATAACTAAATTGAGGTGGCAAAATTATTAATACGTAAGCTTAGTTATCTCTATACTAATCTGTATTTTCTGTTATCTACAATGTACATGCATTTGTTGTATTTTATTTTGCATCAGGATTATACTCAAATTTAATTTTCAAAGTCAAGTGTCCTATGAGGCTCTATCTAGTCTACCCATCAAGTCCTGCTACGCAAGTGACTAGTTTAAGTTCTTTCCATTGTATCTTCTGATATTTATCTTCATGTTTTTAACCCAAGTTTAACTTTTTAAAAAAATATTTCCATTGTATTCCTATTGGCTTTCTACCAGGGGCAGAGAGGAGTTGGGCCTCTTGCACTTACAGCTTCTCAGCCCCCAGATATTTTCCCTCTCCCATCACCCTGTTATAACTTTATTACATTGTTATTAAATAAATACCTAGTGTCTACCTCTTATGACAAACAAAACCTTCTTTCTTAGTTCTAAACATTTATTGACATCTGTCATCATCATCTCCTCTCCCAAAAGTCAGCTTTTAATGTGAGAAAAGCTATATTTTCATAATAACCATTCTTAAAAATAAAATAGACATAAGGATGATTCAGCATCTAATTTACATGACACACATATATGTATGAGGGTGTTAATACATACATCTGTGCTGAAATCTCGGCTCTGCTGTCTACCAGCTGTGTGATTATGGTAAAGATACCTAACTTTTCTAATGATCAGCTTTTCTTCATTTGAAAAATACTAACGATACTACCTGTCTTGCATGGTTATGGTTTGAAATGGAAATTATGTGTATAAAATGACAATGATGTGCATACGATGGACTAATGGCTCAAAAACAGGTAGTCAGTATACAGTTGATATTAACATCAATGTCATTTTTAATTTTAAACTACTTTGTATAAATATGCCATATAAAAATCTAAAACTATCATGTTTCAAGTCAAGAAGAGATCAAGGAACTATTAAAAAATTGTTTTCCCTCTCTTTCCTAGAGGAGATATGACTTAATTAGTGAGAATAAAACTGGCCACTTTATTTGAAAGTGTAGGTCATTTTGGTTTGGAAGAATAAATAACTAGTGTCGCCCCTAGTATGGTCCAGATGGTCTTAGAGGTTTCTTGAACATTAAGAAACAGTTTGATGAACCAACAGCACCCTAAAGCAGACTAGCGATAAACTCAGTAAGCACACTGGGGTCCCTCCTGCGTGTGACCTGCAGCCTCTTCCCCCACCCCCGTGGCACAGAAAGGAGTCTTGATTCCAGAGCTGCATGTGCCTTCAGCAGATAGATGGGTGGCTCTTGGAAATTGTAAAAATGCTTTTGAGATCAATTAAAGAAACTGAGAGACTGGGCATTATTCTTTGCATTTTGGGACAAGAGATCCAGAGAAGAGTCTTTCCTAACTTAGACCACCAGATTGTAAAAGGAAAGGAAAAGCAGACATTGGTGAGGAGGTGGTAAGAAAAGATTGTCAGAAGGTAGCAGATGCTTTTGTGAGGAAGAAGCAGAGGAAGAAAGAGAAGTAGAGAGGGAAAGAGGCAGGGAAGGAGGGAGAGAGGGAGGGAGGAAGGAAGCAGGAGAGGAATGGAAAGAAGGAAAGGAAAATGCCCTCTCTTGATTCGCAATGTCTGATCCATCTCCCTCAGCCAAACCACAGACGAGAGCAGGCAAGGAGATGCTTGCATCACCTCACTTCCATTAGAGGTCTGAAATATGTCAATATCTACCAGGACAATTACTCCTGTGATCATAACATAAGGAAGCCTGTCTGTTTTTCTCAACTCCCCACTCCTTAAGACCATAGAACATGGTTAATTCTCTTTGCATCACTAAAACTTAACACACTCTCTGGCACATAGTAGGCACTCCATAAACAAATATTTTTCTGTTAAAACACTTCAGGGCTCATATGTCCTATGTTTTTCACATGTAGTCCACTGCTTATCCTGGGCTCTAAAAATTTATTTTACGTGTTTATAATAACCTATCAAGAGCGCTTCACTGGGTATTTAATTCATCCTCTCTAATTTTTACAACCACCCCCTAAAATACTATCTCCACTTGACAGGTGAGGAACCCGAGTTTGGACAGATTACAAAACCCACCCACGGTCACAAAGAAATAGCACTGCCAGGATGGGAGCCCAGTGTTGCCTGGCTCCAAGCTTGAACTCTCTGCCTTCTGCTTCTCAAATTACAAGAAAAAGAAGATTGAGTACAGAATCCATTGTAGATTGTTCTTATCAGTTGTATTTTATATAAAATTCCATATTGGTCAAATTTCATAATAAAATTTAGGAGAACCTCTGAGTCATTTTGTTATAGGAAAGCAGCCTTAGTATTTGAATCATCATTTATTATACTAGGTATTTTTTTTAAATAAGTATCCCTTAATTGAAAATTAGAAGAATTTTATCATGGATAAGTTTAAAATAAACAAATAACTTCATTTATTGAGTTTCCTAGGACCTGAAATTGTTTGTATAAACCTTATTTAAAAACAAACCTGTAGCTGAAGAGCGGAGAACACAGCATTATTTGAGTGTCACTTACCATTATGGATACTTTCGTGTTCCTATTTTTTGCTAATGGATAGTAGCTCAAGATTGCATCATTTTTACCTCCCTGCCCTTGTTTTTGTCAAATCTATGAATTTCCATGCTGTACTTCTTAGAGTAGTCCCCCACCGCTCGCTCTCTCTCTCCCTCTCTCTCTCTCTCTCTCTCTCTCTCACACACACACACACACACACACACACACACACACCCCTTCCACAGAGAAATCAATTATATGGAAGATTTTGAGGGCAGAATAAGATGCTTTTTGCTCAGACCACCAAAATAATGATGGGCCAACTACCCCGCTCTGGGTTTGGTGTCTCACTAACTCTTTTATATTGATCAGGACTGGAATAATATTTTCCAGATACAGCTTTGGCCTTGGTTTTTGGCCAGCTTTGGCCTCTCATCCTGTCAAAAACAGTCCTTACACACCAGTGAGTACTGGGTAATAGAACTAAAACACTAAACATAGAATGCACCTTAAAGATATCCTCATTCAACCTCCACGATAAATAGTTGAAGAAACAAGGTCTTGTTAGAAGATTACTAGGTAATTAGAAGGTGACATGAGACTAGAACCCAGGTCTTCTTACCTGCAGGAAACTGCCCACTTCAACACACCAAGCCCTCTCCTGAATTCAAGATCAGAGGAAGTTATGTATTCTCATAAAACCTGACTTAGGAAGAACTTATCTGTATGAAAATCCTTGCCCTCTGATACCACTAACTTTTGATTTCCCTGGATGGTGCTCATCTCTTTTCCCATCTTCATAGCTCACTGATTGCAACTTCTTTCCTCTGAAATGCGGTGATGCCTGTGAACACTTACCTGTGGGGACTTCAAAATTCAGAACAAATCTTTGTTGAACAGGAAGGAGATCGAGGGAACATTGCCTCTTCCTGAATAGGCATTTTATGGCATTTCTCCCAAGTGTGTAATATGTATGTGGCTGCATCATATGAAACTTTTATGAGAGCACTTCATTTCCGTTCTCCTCTTCCTCTTACAGTGGGCCTGCTCCTGTTATTTTTCTGTGACTGAGATTTTATTTTTAAATACTAAGTTGTGATTGTGAAAAGAGGTTCTTTATTCCCAGAGCTACACTCAAATATATGTAACTTCTTCTGACTTGTGTGGAAGCAACTCTCACATCAGAGCTTCAGCCCTGGGCCCATAATTTCCAAGCATCAGATGAAGCCTCATACTGCAATGCAAATTACAGCACCCAGGGATCTGCAGTATAATCACCCAGTTGCAAAGAAGGTAAAGAGGAGAAGAAATTACCATAATGGACCACAGAATATACACAAGAGAATGCGCAGAGTCTTATATGGCAGATTTCACCACCATTATAAAGATATGCTTGAAAATGTGCTCTCCTTTATAGAGAGATGTTGGCTCCCTCTTGGAAGAACTTGAATTTCAGCTACTTTAATCATACTGATGGGTTGGGTTGACTTATTCATATCCATTCATCTAAACTATGAAATAGCCAACCAGGAACTGGGATACTTTCAGAAGCTGTAACTTCAATGGATAAGTAGGTTGAAATATGAAAACACAAAGAGCGAGAGAGAACAGCATTCTAGGAGGGAGAAAAGGAGTGGACAAAGGTGTCTAGAAAGGAAGGCATGTCTGGGGACAAGCACAGCCCAGTTGGGCTAAAGTGGAGGATGAGAAGTTGCTGGCACATAGCAATCTGAACCTAGGCTCCATTACCCAACCGAGCTTAGAGCCCAGGGTCCCGGATCCTGGCATGCAAGTTCATCTGAGGGGAAAGCTTGCTCTGATGTACTAAATATCTATTTCTGGGCCAGGATCCCAGAAAGCCCTCTCTGCGGGGGATGAAGAAGACCTGGAACTCTTCCACAGTGATTCCTAGGATTTCTCTGATTGGGAGCAAATCACAATTTCTTCTAGGACAATACATAATAGAATATTGAGTATAGGTGGTTCTTCCTCAAATTATTTGGAAGATGGCAAGGAAGACCCAATATTTCTTAATTAAAAAATATTTGTTAAGCCATTTGAATTCATTTTCTTTGATTATTCCACAAATAATTATTGAGCATCTATTAAATATGGAGAGAGAAAATAAATAAGACACAGTCCCTTCACAGTGTCCATTCCTGGACTGCTGGGGATGACAATCACATAGACAATTTTAGTAAACTATAGTAAAAGAAATGCTAGAGAAATGTGAATGGAATCATGGGAGTCGAAGGAAGGGGACTGATCCCGCCTGGGTGAGTGTAGGTGTGAAGGTCAGGGAACTCTTTCACGTAGTGGGAACGCCCAAGCTGAGTCACATGGTTACATAGGATTTGACCCATGGAGCAGGGGCTGGAGTATGAAAGGAAGGAGGGAGGGATGGAAAGGACATTCCAGACAGCAGGGATGGCAATGAAAGAGCAGCGCAGCAAAGAATGTAATGTGGATGGTGAACATCAAACAGACTGGTATTCCTAGAACATAAGGCATGAGCAGGGGGCACTATGTCCTGTAACACATTGCCACAAACATAGTGGCTTGAAACAACACAAATTTATTCTCTTACAGCTCTGGAGATCAGATGTCTCTACTGAGATTCAATGGGCTCAAGTCAAGATGTCGGCAAGGCTGGTTCCTTCTGGAGGCTCCTTACCCTTTTCATCTTCTGCTGTTGTTCTTCATTCCTTGGCTTGTGGCTCCTTCCTTCATCTTCAAAGCAAATGGCTTCTCTGTGCATCTGTCATCATATGTCCTTTTCCTCCTACCGACATCCCTCCCATTTCCTGCATCCTCATTGACTATCTTGCCTTCCTCTCATTAGGATTGTCATACTGCATCAGCCTCACCCAGATAATTTTAGGTTAATCTCTCCATCTCAAGAGGATACAGAACAACAGTAGAAAATGATACTATTCATAGGCATTAGGGATTAAGATGAAGGCATACCTGAGTGGCTTTCATTCAGGCTTTCACATAGTGAATGGCAGGAAATGCGATTTAGGGAGCAAAAGGGATTCAGAAGAAGAGGGCATTGTAAGCCACATTAGGAGATGGAGATAACCCTGTAGACAATGGAGAACCATTGAAGGGTGGTACTCAGGGGACAGACAGGACAGCAGAAGCTGAACTGAGGGGGACACCCTGGAAGCAGAGAAGCTACTTGGGAGGCTACTCTGAGATTTAATTAAAAGAACCACTTATGCTTAAATGTAAGACAAAGTACTTCCCAGCCCTGCATAATTTCTCAGATAAGAGAGTGTGACCTTATATACGAATTCTTATGTTTGAATTCTTATAAACCCTGACTAAGGAGGTTCTCTTAATTACTTTAATTAGAACAGCAAACTGGTATTTGATGATATGGTTAATGATCTAAACCGAAACACTTTTTGAAATGGTTCTATTGATAATTACAAAGAGACAACATGTTAAGCCAGGACTGCCCCAGCCAACTGGGCATATGGTCACGCTATGTTTGGAGAACGCACATTATCCTAAGATGGCTTGAAAAAATGCTAGTTTGGAGTGTTAGAGAGGTCTCCTGACTGATTCAGTTAAAAAAAAAAAAGGCAAAGTCAACTAATAGAGCTACAGTAATTTTTCCTGGGATTATGACTTCAAAATCACAAATGTTGGATAGTGTCATAAACAAGCCTTTGAAAATCTACATTGAAATGAATGTATTAAGTGATTATATAGAGAGGAGTACAATACACAGTTGAAAAAAACAGCTGTTTCATGGATTCTCGTGACTTTAGCAAACATTCCCCAAGACAGAATCACATCTGGATTCCAAAAATGCTGTGTCTCAGACACCACAGAATTGACCATGATTTGCTCTAGAAAACTACCTTAATTCTACTGATGATAAAGGCCCTGATGGAAAATAGCACATGAGAAGTTTGAATAAAACTGCCTCATGAAATATGAATGAGGATATTAATTTCTAAATTAGTATCCTGTATTTTGTTTTTTTCAATATGCATGTGAAACTAAATCATTCGAGTATAGATAGACATTGGACTATGTAGTGATTAAATTACACCCCCCCCGAAATATGGTTAAGTTTTAGGGAGATGATCTTCTCATTGAACAAATGTTACTTTAAGTGCTCATGTTCCTCTTTCCTGACACCTGCAGTACTTGGAGAGGAAACCCTGCAGGACTCAGTAAGTGGAATGATGGGCGACAAAAGGCAAGTCCCTGGGATGGGTGACCGTATTAGCAACCGAACTAGTCAATAGCACAGACATAGGTTTCAGGGTGAACGGTGGGCAAGGGGAGATTAAAAGTTCATTGTTGGCCATGTTGAGTTTGAGAGTCTTTTCGGGGCAGACAGAAGATCTTTAGGTATGGAATGAGTTAAGGAAATAGGAAAGTTTATTTGCACTGGACCTGCAGAAGGAAGACAGCAGCAGAATCCCAGAATAAAAGAGAAGCAGCACGGAGGCTGAGCATGATGACACGGGAGAGGTGAGATGACGGTAGGGGTTCATGTGTGAGGGCGTTAACAAAGATACCCAGAATACGGGGCACGGTGGAATCAGCTTTCCGATAGTACTAATCAAAAGGAACTGAACACGGGCATGAGCTAAGACACCACTTTAGTCAAAACCCAGAACCTGATGCAGTCGGCACAGGGTGCCGGGAAAGCACGGTGCCTGGAAGCTGGACAGGGTGAGAGGCCCGAAGGAGTCCCAGGCCCCATCTGTAGGGAATAGGGCCTGCTCAGGCCCCTGTAACTGAGAATAAAGATAGAAATGGGAGGTAGAAAAAAGCAGAGAGGGCAGTTTCATTATAGTTAGGAACAGAAGAGTTGTGTCCCCTCAGAATTTTTATGTTGAAGCCAGAGTCCCCAACTTGATAGCATTTAGGAGACAGTTAAGTTCAGATGTGGTCACAAGGGTGGAGCCCTGGTGATGGGACTAGTATCTTTGCAAGAGGAGGAGACACCACAGCCTCTGCCTCCACCACGTGAAGATACAGTGGGAAGGTAAAAGCAGCCAGTTGCAAACAAGAAAGAACCCCGTCACCAGAAACAAATCTGCTGGCACCTTGATTTTGGATTTCCCAGCCTCCAGAACTGTGAGAGGTAAGTGCTGTTGTTTAAGCCGCGCAGTCAGCCATGGTGTTGTGTTACGGCAGCCCAAGCTGACTAAGACAATTTTGCTTCAGAAGAATTGTTTGGCTGGAGGGACTTTCCTTCTGCCTTTCCTGTGAGTTGGAATATCCTACTTGCTAAAGAGTGGGACCAGGAGCTTGGGGTTACCAAGAGCAAATATGGGCCCACATCCGGCAGTGGCACCTCTCCAGGCCACCACCTGTGAGACTGAATGTGATTAGAGGTAAGCAATGGACCCGCCCACACGCACCCCTTTCCTGCCTCCCTGGGTCGGGGAAATTTGGCTTCCTGACCTTGCTGGCTCATCGGGATCATATGAGCTCCAGGACCTAGTGATGGAACTTACCCCCTGAGCACGGCTACGAGGTCACTGGCCCTCAGACAGACACAAGCATCTTCTCTTTCCACAAACATCTGTTCCGTTGGGCCCCCAAGGGGGAGGGTGGGCACTTGGTGGCTGCCTGGCTTGGAAAGTGCCCATTACGAGCAGTGGATCATCTTGCATTCCATTAAGCATGTGATTACAGCCAGATGCTGTGGTGATGGGCACACAACAACTCCCTATAATAACCGTAATTATGATCCTGGTGTTTCTTTAGCTCAACACACTCTGAACTTCTTAAGTCAGAAGAAATTTGAAAGAATTGCTTATTAGAGGCTGCAATCAAATGGAGAGGGGAACTTTTCTAAAGAAGGGGGGAAACTCCCCCCTGACACCTTGGCTTCTGCACAGCCTGCTCTGACATCCTGCGGTGTGGTTCTGGGGTCCAGTGCGAACACGGCTCTGGCTCCAAATTCCTGCTCTTACTTCTCTTCTTCCCTCTGCTCTGCCCCACGCCCACCTCCCTTGGTTCCTTCTCAGCTGCTTCTCCTGGCTGGAAGAGAAAAACAAGCACCTGCGTGCCCATCAACACATCCCCCCTGCTGTGGGGGCTTGCTGAGAACATGGCCACCCCTGCCCATTTGGGTGAATTTCTTGGAATACCCAGCGAGGAGGGGGTCGTTCAAAAGCTAAAATTGGCTGCTTGCTGCGATGACTAACAGCCACCTGGGCCTGCCATTCTTGTGGATCCATCTATTTGTGGAATATGGAGCCATTTAGGGTATATTTGCGTGCACACGAAGTCTTTACTTAGAGGAGCACATTTAAGCGAGTTGGAAACTCAGTCTGTGAAGAAACAGGTTGCATTCATTTCCTAGGGCTGCCGTAACAACGTACCACACCCTCAGTGGCTTAAACAACACACATTCTTCAGCTCCCAGTTCTGGAGGCTAGAAGTCTGAACCAGGGGGTCAGCAGGATCGGTTCCTGCAGAGGGCCTCTCCTTAGCTTGTGGGCTGTCTTCTGCCTGATTCTCTCCACACTAGTCTTCTCTCCGGGCATGTGTCCTTCTCTTCACATGGCATCCTTTTTTATAAGGACACTTGTGACATTGAATGAGGGGCCTACCCCCTAACTCCAATATGACGTCATCTTAACTAACGACACCTGCAACAATCCTCTCTCCAAATAAGGGCACATTCTGAGGGACTGAAGGTTAGGACTTCCACATGAGGATTTAGGGAAGACAAAACAACCTGTAAATGTATTGTGAACCCACCACATGCCAGGCACTGTGATGATTCTGGGAATACACTCTTGAAGAAGAAAGGCAGCTTCTACCCTCCCAGGGCAAGTGTTGGGGGAGGGGGGCAGAGAGAATAACAGAAAAATTACATCGTCAACGTTGTGATAAAGCCCTAAGAGGGGCTGTGGGAGCACACAGGCAGGGCTCCCATTCTAGCCGTGGAGCCCGGGGAGGCTGCCTGGAGGAAGTGAGGCTGAAGCTGAGGCTGAAGGATGATAGGAAGTTGCCAGGGAAAAGGTGGGGTGGAGCAGGTAGATATTGCAGTTGGAGGTGACAAAAAAAGCCCATGGATTTAACGTATGGCATGTGAGGCTATATTTTAGATATTAAGGAGACGAGGACTGGAGGGACAGAGACGACTCTGGGAGGAAAATCATGAGGGCCTTGTGAGCCCACTGAGGAGTGTGGCTATCAACCTGAGGGTGCTTGGGAGCCACTGAAGAATGTCATTTAGGAAATGGCGTGATCGAACTTAAGATTTAGAAACACCAGCCGGCTGCAGTCCGGATAGAAGGAGAACAGGAAGGAAGAGCCACTAGGAAGGACATTTCTGTTGTCCAGATGGGACGTGACCACACCTTGAACTAGGAGAGTAGCAAGAGAGGGAGCCCAGAGGACATTAACACCCACTTGTCCTTCGCATCTGGCCCAGCCTCACGTCCCATCTCAGCCTTCACATCCCGCCCGGCCCCCGCATCCCCACCCAGGACGCTCAGATCTCACAGGTACCAGCCTTTCCCAGCAGCCACTTCACTGCTCTGTGTGAAGGCTTGCTACAAATCTCCTCTCCCCCATTACTTCATTTGTCAAATGCATGGTGTTTACTATGGTCCGGGCACTGAGTGAGAAATGTTAACTCATGAAGGTATTGGAAAACAAGTGCTGTTATTATCCCCACGGGAAGACCCAACGTCACAGATCTAACAGGTGGCAGAACCAGTATGTGGCCTCTGGCTTCAGAGTCCACACCCTCACCCATGACCCTACACTCTCTCTTTTGAGCAGACTTTATCATCACGCCCAGCCAAATGCCTGGCATGTACAGTCCTCACTAAATTCTTATTGAATGAAAGTTGGTGATAATCAGATATGTGTGCTGAAAATGGTGGGGGGATGGAGGTTGGAGGCAAGTGTCAAAAATCACTTCCAGAACTTTCTGCATAGATGAGAAGTGAGAATCACAAAAGGGGAAGCTCTGACCAGGGGCTGCAGAGAGAATGAACTTCCAAAATCTACGCCCAGGACCTCTGCACAGTGGGGCGGCTGGGACAGGCTGATGGGGCACATGTCCTCCCACACCTCAGGCATCTGGAGTCCCGGCCACCCCGCAATAGTTTCACGTCAGCCGCCGCCCTGGTGAGAATAATATCAATCTGAAACTTTTTAGGCCTTCCCCATAACAGCTGAATAACAGCTATTAACTTTGGACTCTAGGCATTTTTATGAGATCTTAGTTCCAGGGCTTGAGGTTTGGCAAAATGAGCATATTATTCACACACAAAACAACTGCATTAAAATAGCATTATGAGTCTGGCTGACACTGACAAAACCTAGGAAATTCAGAATTATGGTGAAAAGCCTGTCCTGAGTTCACCTTCACCACTGGGCCCGGTGATACCTTTCCTGCCGAAAGAAAGGCCCCGGTGGGTGGAGGATCCACGTGGGTACATTCAAGGCACCCCAGGTGAGGAGGAAAAGGAAGAGGAAGAGGACTTGGAGGAAGGGCTGTGACAGCAGGGCCCATGGTCCCTGGCCCAGGCCTTCCTCTTAGAGCCTGTGTGGTGACATAAGCATGAAGCACTGGCCCCTGAGGCCCGGCTCAACTTGCCAGCACCTGCTTCTAGCTCCTCCGGGCTGGATGCCTACCTGCTATAAGCTGATGATGATGAGACATGCACACCCTTGCCCCATGAGACAGAAGCATCATTCAAACTTCCATCCCTCTACTGACCTTGGACACAGGGAAATTCGCAGGCGGTTACTTTTCTCCTCACTTAATTTCCATTTTTTGAAAGGAATTGCATGGAAAGAAGCTCAATCATGGGTGAGCAAAAAGTGTTGACTGTGTTTAAACATGCCAACGTGGCTGATTGTCCCATTGGGAGACCACAAAGAAAATTTAAGAGTTTAAACTATTTTTATTCGCAGTTGCACTGAGAGTTAGGGAGAAAAGTAAGGAAAAGAAATTCCTTCTTCTTCACCAAAAACAAAATCTTTCTCCATTTGAGATGAGATGGAGTCATTTGTTCTAAGTTATTTATTTATTTAGTGAGGTATAGTTGACAGACAAAATGGTAAGATGTTCAACATGTACCATGTGATGATTTCATGTGTGCACAGGTTGGGAAAGGATTCCCCCCTCAAGTTAGTTCCACATCTA
Source organism: Trachops cirrhosus (assembly GCA_028533065.1). Taxonomy (NCBI): domain Eukaryota; kingdom Metazoa; phylum Chordata; class Mammalia; order Chiroptera; family Phyllostomidae; genus Trachops; species Trachops cirrhosus. Next base: position 175,703,261 of record CM052541.1, read on the forward strand.
CCACCTCACATATTTGCCTTAAGTTCTACTTTCTTAGCAAATTTCAATTACTCAATACAGTGTTGTCAACTACAGTAATCAGGTTATACATTAGATTCTCGGACTGTATTCATCTTATAACTGACAGTTTGTGTAATTGGTTCTTTGATTATGATTTGGGAAGAAATTTCTATAATTCCAGAATGCACCAGGGCATTTTGGGTGAGAACTTCCCACAAGCTTTTGAAAATAGTTCCATGTAAGCCAAGACCTCAAGAATGGGCCAAGGTCATTTTGAAAATGGTGAATGTTACCCCCGTCTAACCAATTTTAAAGTGACCAAATACAGGCCTTGGGAAAGCTGACTCGGTCTAGCATAATGTGCCAGGAGTGGCAGGGAAGGTAAGCTGCCACCCTTACATAGGAAAGAAACCCAACGAGCTTTTATAAAGTAAAAATAAAATGTGACTTTAATTACACAAAATGACTGCCCTCTTCCAATAGCTTTTGAATCTCTTTCAACTTTTCATCTTCCCAATCTCTCCGTGATTAACACATCTCTTCTGTCTGCTCTGAGTCCTGATACACCAGAGTAACAAGCGAGGTGGGTGGGCTCCTTTAACCTTTACAGTAATCCTATGAGGAGCTGCTCCTGTGATCCCACTGATAGCATAACTATGTAATTTACCATAGAGATTCAGAACGACAGGACGTGACTTGGCCAAGGTTATACCTAAGGGGTGGGGCTGGAAGTTCATCCACGTGTCCTGCTCCAGAGGCTGTACCTCGAACCAAGCCTGGAGTCCTCGCCGCACGCACCAGCCCCGCATTTGATTTTAGGTGGCACTTAGCCAGCCATCCCACCCCAGACCTGCGTTACCTGTCTAAGTGAGAACCACAGAGCTCAGGATCCTTTCAGAAGTCTCCACCTTAGCTCAAGAAACCCTATTCTCGTTAGCCAGACAGAAGACAGAAAAAGCAATTATGCCCATTTGTGAATTGTTCAAAATAGCTATGAAAACCACATCTTTCTGAAAGCACATTGAAGGCTCTTAGCATTTACCCCTCTTCACAAACAGGAAAACTGAGAGGGTTCTGTGCTACCAGGTCAACAGCTGGGCTGGGGAGAAAGTGCAGGCAGACTTGGGCCTTAGAAAAGCACCAAGCAATCGCTTTTCCAATTGGCTCTAAAATGTTAATAATCCTGAGTACTCTGGCTGCAAATGCAGTAAAGTACAGAACAGCTGGTAGTTGAAAGAAAATCATTTCCGGTCCCCCCTGACCTGACCTGTCATTTAGCAAAGCAGAGACGACTTTGGTTCTGCCACAGAGCACCGCTATCTAGATGTCACAGCCATGATCTGTGACCCTCCTTCCAAGGGCACAGGCGATGCTTCCCCTTTCTTGTTTGGAAGAAACAGTCATGAGAGATTGATCAAATAAATGACAGCTGCAGATGGAGGACAAAGAGATGGTGTAAACCTAGGCTTTGACAAGTTCAGAGAGACACCCAGGACACGGTGACATCAGCAGAACCAGGCCTCTCAAAGCCAGTGACAGACAGCACCTGGCAGACTCTTGAAGAGTTCTAGGTAATTGTCTTCCAGCAGGAATTTTTACTTAACAGTCTTGATGAGCCTGTTAACTGTGACTTAACTCTTAGTTTGAATGAAAAGTGCAAGCATTTGACATGTTTCTTGGCAACATGTTTTGCCGTGAGGATGCATTTGTCTCTGGTTTGGTATTAGAATTCTTTGGTGGGGACACTCTTGAACTAAATCATCCTCTTCGAAGGTTGAGTTTTTTGACTCTTTTACGTCTTCCCCATCATGGACCTCCCTGCACACACACACGTGCACACACACGCACACACGCTCACACAGACGTGCACAGATCCATCTGTCCTGGGTGAGGGGCTTGCTCAGCCCAGGTAGGGGCAGCCAGCCGGTGCTCAGCGTATCCCAGGGCAGTGAGGCCTTGGTGGGACCAGCACAGGAGATCTGAACAAGTCTCCCACCCTATCTTCCAGTGAGTACTTTTCCTTGATTGTGCCTGTTGGTTCTTTTCCTTGCTAGTTTTGTACTTGAGCAGTAGAACTCAGTGAGGAGAGAAAGGTAGAAGAAAGAAACACCTGGGTATCAGAAACAGGGCTGGCGAGAAATGAAAATGACTTACAAGGTTCCGCCGGCCTTCGCTCTTTCACTTTCCCTGCTTTTTGTAATTCAAAATCCCACAGGTGTGAACATGGCAAAATGCATTTCCTTGCCTCACCATGTTATTAAGTAACACCTCACTCTGAGTCAGGTCGAGTTATGAAACCTTAAGGTTTAGAAAATTAGGTCGAGGACGTGGGGGAAACGCCCGCTGTGAGAAGTCACAGGGTTCACCCCTGGCACCAGGGAAGGAAGAGGCCTTCCCCTCATGACCAGCTTCTCCTGGAGATCCCTGAACCCACACAAACATTTCTGCTCCATGGGAACCACAGGAATGAGCTGGCCTCGGAGCCTGGGAAAGGGAACTGAGCATCCTGTCGGGCTGGCCTCCCAGCTGCTTTCCTGTGCTGTCACTTCACACCACCTGGCCATGCTTCTGTCTTTCAGAGTGCCACAGAGAGAGCTAGTGGGCATCTTGTAAAAACCCTCTATTTTGGCTAGGGCAAGTTAGCTTTCTTCATGACCGAGGGCGGGAGGAAGGATGAGCTGGCTTAACCCTGTTCTCTGATTCTGCTACTGCACCGAATGGCTTCCCTGTGTCTCTCCTGAGGTGGGAGGTTAGCCGAGAAGACCTCAACATCCTCCAAGCCTGTCATTCATAGGAATAGAGCCCTTTGTGACGTCCCTCTGTCCGGGACCACGGGATTGCATATTGTCGTTACTGGGAGGGATGAGCCCATTCTGAAAGGACACACTCACCTTGGGTGTTTTAAACCTCAGGCAGTAGGCCACGTGGCTTCATTGTTTCTTTCAGACAATGCATTGTCTTTCTAAAGATCACAATAAGCCCATATAATAGAAGTTTCAGGCAGCTTCTTATGTCAGTTCCCAGAGTAAGAAAATTTTTGCAAAAGATAAAATCAACTTTCACTTTCAAAGGCCTGAAAATATGATTAGGAAGTGCCCTTGCCTAGTCCCTCTCTGCCACCTGACACACCAAAGAATAAAGTGCTGTTCCAGAACAGGATGTCAGCAAATGCAAATTCACACCTCGGATGCCACCTGAACGCGCGAGCGCCCAGGGCGTGCTGCGGGGTGTGAAGGGAGGCAGAGGCTGACGAGAAAGTCTTCTGCAGGGCGGTGAGCTGCACATTGGGCTGTACAGACTCACAGTGGAGAGTGGCCAGGGAGGGTTATGAAGCAGGGCTTGGGGGTGGCAAGCCAGGGGAATCGGAAAAGTCTGTGGGATAATAGGATTTTACTTTATCATCTCCCTAAAAGGAGTCCACCAGGAAACACAGATTGTGACGAGGTAGAGAAAATTGTTCAGGAGAACTTTTTTTTCTTTTAATCCTCACTTGAGGGCATTTTAGGGCATGCTCACTGATTTTAGAGAGAAGAGAAGGGAGGAGTAGAAAGAGAGGGAGAGAAACATCCATCGATGTGAGAGAAAAAGATTAATCAACTGCCTCATCCACACCTACACACCCTGGCCAGGGACCGAACCCACAACCCAGGCATGTGCCCTGACTGGGAATCAAACCGGCAACCTTTGGTTTATGGGATGATGCTCCAACCAACTAAGCCACACTGGCCAAGGCTAGACCTTTTTTTTTTTTTTAGTTTTTGTTGTCCTGACTCTGAAAACATACACCTCACTTCGCAGCCAGTGCATGGACAGTCATGGAGTCCACCAATGTGCATCCAGCTGGCCCTCTGTGCCAGATCCTCTTCCAGGAGCTGGCCTTGGGGGTCAGACAACACCAGCTCTGTCCTTAGAGCCGTGGAACCTTACTGAGCAGGAGATGGGCACGGAGCAAGTCAATAGACAGAGAACAGCTCAGCGTGATGGGTTTCAAGAAAAACAAAACATTCGTGTGATAAAGGCATGGAGGAAGGAGTAGTATTCACTAGGGGAGTAAGGAAAGACCTCTCCAAGGTCATGACACATGGGCAGAGACCTAAGTGACAAGAAGCAGCCAACCTTGCAGGATAAGATTTGCATCTAAGGCAGAGGGAACAGAAAGTGCAGAGGTCCCAAAGAAAGGAGACTGGTGCATATTAGGGGCAGAAAGAAGACCGAGGCAAACAAGGAGAGAGTGGGGGAGACAGAGGGACAAGAGAGGAGGTAAGAGTGTGGCAGGAGCCAAGTCAGAGGAGGGCTTGCAACTCTTAGCAAGGAATTTGACTTCATAACACGTAATAGGAAAGTAAAGGGGGATTCAGGTGGAGTAGACTTATAATTCAGCCTATAAATACAGTGTATGAATCAGACCCTAGTGGGCAATCCCAGAAGCTCTCAGAGCACCTGGGACTTGAGGGAATGGATGACAACTATCTAGTGATCAGATGCGTGCCTGGGATATAGAAAGTGGCCTTATGCACATGGTAATTTTTGGACCCTGAAAGAGACTCTAATACCTTACACGGGTACTGTTTTACATGTATACATATTGCACCATGAGTATCCAAATAATATATGCATACTTCATTTCTTAAGCATGTACGCGGTCGTGAATGATAATTAAACTTAAAATAGAGTGAATTACACATATTGCACATAGAGTTCACAGAGGCCCTCCTAAAACTTCTTGTCTGGTGAGCATGCTGTGAATGTGCTGAAAAGGAGAGCGGGAAATCTCGGCTCTCAGTCCAAACTTGCTCCCATCCCCCGGAGCACCCCAGGACCCTGGGGAAAATCCAAGCTGTCTGTTCTCATCATTGTGACGGTTCAGAATCATGGGTATCAAGTCATCATTTCATGGCCAAGATTTTCTCTCCAGACTGAAGCTCACTCATTTCTGACAATATGTTGAAATGAAATATGCCTCACTGCTTTCCTCCTTCCATTTAAAATTTATGAGCTCTGCAGTTTTTTTAAAAAAAACAAAAGTTACTCGAGATTTTCAGAATGAGCTCTACTTTTACATACTAGCGTATAGATGGCAAGATCTGAAGGGGCAAAAAAGTATTAAATATAGATAGATCATCTTGGAATATACAGAATAAGAATTAAAATTTTTTAGAACAGGAAAGAGGATTATAAGATTCAGACAACATACCAAACACCAGCCAGAACTCACTGGCAGGAGTGTGTCAAACTGTTCTTATTCATCAGTTTTGGTAGCTCCTGGGCCCCAGCAGAGGCCCCGCCCCGTTCTCTGTCGCCTCACGGACGGTGGTGGAAAGGTTCCCATGCAGAGCAGTGGCGCCCAGACCTAACCTTGTCTTGCTCTGTCAAGTCAGAGCTGATGAGAGGGGCCCAGGTCATCTGTCCTGTGGCCTTTTTCTTATACCTGACCTCGGAAAGACACTAGATCTGGTGTTGGCCATTTGGCCATCGGTCATGGGTCCTGCATTTTAAAGGACTTTAATTAGGCATAGGAACACATACACATACTCAAAATGTTAAGCTGGAAGAATCTTATTTTCTTTCTTAAATCTTTCAACTTATAATGGAAGAAATAGATCCATGGTGAAAGAGCAGTTTTTGAGACAGCAACAGAACCACGACAGAAAGTCACATGTCCTTCTATCAAATTCACAGAAAAGCCACACCCAAGTGCCTCTGTTGTACAGTCTCGAACTGTCCAGACTCAGTGGCAGTTTCCCTAATGCTCAGCCCCTTGACCTTAAAGCACTGGAGGGGATTCTTCCTTAATGTGGTCAGAGGAGATCACAAGCTCCAAACGCAGTGTTACCTTCACCATATTTTTAGTCACCCTCTTCCTTTGCATTATGATGATTCCTAATCTATCTTAAATTAGGATACAAAAAAAAACCTTGTCTCCATAAAAACAGCCTGAAATCAGGAAGTAGGCAAGAAAGGCCCCTATAAAGGCAAAAATGTGGCCCACACTGGAGGTCGTCGTGAGTCCCTTCAGGCCTTTGTTGGTGCCCCTGACTCTGGATTAATAGATTTAAGAAGTGTTTGAAGGGTTTTCAAGCTTCCAGAAGACTGGGAACAGCAAGGAAATAGAAAGTAAAAGCTCCTAGACCACAGCCAGACCATCCATTGCACCGAGAAAGGTCCCAGGCAGCAAGGCAGACACACCACAACAAACACGAAATGCAGACACACTATGGGAAATGCTGTGAAAAGGCATAAGGGCATCTGCAGGCCGTCTCCCCAGGCCCAGAACACATTGGGCCAACAGTGGCCAACAGCTCAGCACAGCACTCGTTGCTTCTCAAACTATCTTGATTTAAACGGCAAGAGAAAGTTTTACTTTGGTGGTGCTTTGAAGAAATAGAGAAGTAGGATATATATTAGCAAGACTGGCGAGGCTATAATTTCATGTGGCAATAACTGTTAAGACTGTATTGTTTAAAGGGTGTAACCATACAAGCGAACGTGCAAATCTCCTCAGCTTTGTAGAATCCCCTGGGGCGTTGGTTCTCTTCTCTTTGTCCTCCCCTGAAAGGTCTCCAAGGTCCTGTGCTGACTCCCTGATTTTTATGCTAAGGAACGTTGATAGTTGTGGAAAAGAGCTTCAACCCTTCAACTAGCCTCAATGCAAATCACAAGTGACCTGGATCGTGAGCTTTCCGAGGCCACGCAATCCTGGCTCTCTCTCCAGCATTCAGCAAAACCCTGGGAGGAAGGGAGGATTCTTTCACATTTTCCACCTACACCAGACACTCACCCTCCTCCTCCAAAGAAGGATTTGTTTACAGTGTCTGGGATTGCGCTGGTCAGGCTAAGACACCTTCATGGCTGCTTTTGTTTGAGTGCGCATGACACTTATGCTCTCTTTACCCCTCCTTATAAATGGATATGTTTTTATGGTTTCTGCTCATAAAAAGTGACTTGGAAACCCCAAGTACTATCTTTAAAATAAAGACTCTGTAAATGTGAAGGTCCTCTCCTGAGGAAAGTGTTGCCCCCTCCACCACCACCACCAAAGTTACAAAACAGGAAAAAAGATGGCTCAATAGAACCCTAGGGACACAGAGGTATTCTTTTGAAGCTGTTTACAAACAAGGCTGTTGCTCAGCCCTGGAGTCTGGGTCACCAAGTCTAAGGATGTTTTGAGCCGCTCTCCGGGCCTGCTGGGGCAGCCTCTGGGAGACTCATGAATACGTTAGTGATTGTTCTAAGGTCAAAGGCACAGCCTTCAGGAAAGAAAGGCATTCAAGGGTCCTCCTCACTCGTGGCTGTCTACAAAAAGCCCAGTTGCTCAGGGTGGCAATCTGTAAAATATCAAAATAAATGAATAAAAAGATGACACCAATGAATTTGGATTTCCACACTCAACTCTTTGTCTGCCTCACAGGTGGCCAACTATAAACTGATCTTTTCCTTGTTGGAGTGAACAACCCAGGATAAAAACAATCAAAAACAAGCAAAAAAACAAAAACAAAAACAAAAGCCCTCCACACACTGGCCTTTCTTTATGGAGTAATTACTTCTCCCCTGCGCTCCACCCCGACTGTGGACCTACAGAGAGCCGCAGCCTAACTGAAACCATTTCACCAACGCTGTCACTGGCTGAGAGTTGCGCTAACACGATCACCCTAGTCCGCTGGAATTCTGAAACCAAGCAATGCAGTTTGGTGCTGTTGACTGGAGACGGGTGACTTGTTCCATGATCTAAGTGTTGACCCCTTTAGCATGCCTCCCCAGACAGCCGTGTGCTGGGGAAAGTACAAAAGCACATCGCAGAGAGTACGAGAGTGGAAGACGACTGGGAAACATTTTGCTGGCACAAAAGCCAAGGAAAAAAAAAGTGTTTTTGAACAATACCATGTAGCTTTAGCAATCTAAGTACATAGTCTTTCCGAGAAGCGTGCACATGACTAACACAACCCAGTTATGAATGAGTGAGTGAGCATCAGGATGAAATGTAAAATGAAAGACAATTTCAAATAAGCTATCATGTTATGCTTCCAAAATTAAAATTCCGATTCAGTGTGGTAGCAGAAACACAGACTTTAGTCCCCTCTCTTAAAACTCACTGAAAAAAACTGTCTTCAGTGAAACAGAAGGATGACCATTCTCCAGACAAAACCACCTAACAGGCTGCCTCAAACTCGAAAGCCTGGAAAGAGGCTGAGAACCATATCCTTAGAGCTCAGGCAAAACGCCAGTCTCCCAAATGTCAGATCTGAAAGACAAACCCAGCGTCCTCTGCAGGTCCAGCAGGCAATGCCCTGAAAATGTCGCCTGGCCCAGGGGGTGAGCAGAGGGGAGGCTGGGAGCTAAATCTTTTCCTCTAAATCACACAAAGACAGTGTCTGCTCACCAAGCAACCCAAAGGTGATTTTGTTGTTGTTGTTGTAACTCACACAAGGCCCCGAGTGGGCCAGTGACAGTCCTGGGTCTCCAGTTACGGAGGGGAGGCCCAGAGGCCAGACAGGCCATGGATGAAGAGGAGAGGTTCAGAGCAGACCCCAGTCCCACCCTCTGGAGTGACATGGAGTCAGCTGTGCTTGAGGCGTCTCACCGTATCTGCTAATTTATTTTCCTTGGGGCTGTGTCTCCCATTTATTTTCAGTCTCTGCAAATGAGGGTGGTTCTCAGCAAAATCTTTTAAATAAAAAACGACCTGGCTGTAAGTGCTTCCCTCTCTCTAATGAAGCAAGCAAGGCGGCAAGGAGCTCAGGAGAAAGCAGGTGAAGGACACACAGGGCTGGAAGAGTCCGCCAAAGAAACAATTTTCAGCCAACAAGATTCTAAATATAAAAAACAGAACAGAAAGAAAGAGTGATGATTAATTGTTATGCGTCAGCAAGACTGGTCTAAGGAATGCCCAGGTACCTGGTAAAACGTTACTTCCCGGCGTGTCTGGGAGGGTGTTGTAGGGAGAGATCAGCATTAGAATCACTAGAAAGGGTAGAGCAAATGGCAGGCACCAAGGTTGTGGGTGTCATCCAGTCGGTGCTGGCCTGAATGAAGCAAAGGAACGGGGAGGCAGATTTGGGCCTGGCTGGGACATCCATCTCCATTCAGCTGCCCTCGGACCTCAGTGCCCCTAGTCCTCACGCCTTCAGACCCCGATCAGGACTTACTCTGCTGGCCCCTCATTCTCAGGCTTTGGACTCGACTGAATTACACACGACAGGTTTTGCTGGTTCTCCAGCTTGCAAGTGACAGACAAATCATGGAACTTCTCAGTCTCCACAATTATATAAGCCAATTCCTATAGTAAATCCCTCGCCCCCACCCTCTCTCTCCATATATAAACACACACACAGGGAGGGGCAAAGTCAGTTGACAGATGATGGGAAATAATACAGTAATGAATAAATAATAATGCAAGAATACACTCTGTGTTGCGGTACTCACAATGTAAATCTACTTTTGATCCTCTCTGTATCATGTTTCTCTGGAGAACCAGAGAATAAGAATTCGTACTGACTAATACTGAGAGAAGAGATGGAAAACTTCAAAAATGAGTATAAAACAAGAGAAAACAACCAAAAGTAAACTAGCAATTATGCATATTTTAAATTCTTTTAATCCTCACCTGAGGATATGTTTGTTGATTTCAGAGAGGGAGGAAAGGAGAGAGAGAGAGACATTAATGTGAGAGAGAAACCTAGATCAGTTGCCTCTTGTGTGTGCCCTGACTGGGGACTGAACCCACAACCTAGGCATGTGCCCTAACTAGCAGTCAAACCCACAGCCTTTTAGTGTACGGAATGATGCTCCAACCAACTGAGCTACCTGGCCAGGGAAGCACATTTCAGATTTTGGTCAGTTTTTTTAATTGGGCATCTAAAGATGTTTATCAATCTTCACTCTCATCAAAACAGATGGGAGTTTTCCTGTATCCATGCTGACTTTAGATATTATCAATCTTTTAAATTTGAGGTAATTTGTCAGATAAAAAAATGGCTTCCCTTCATTTTAATTAGCATTTCCCTAATGATTAGTGTGGTCAAGCATGTTTACATATAGTCACTGGCCTCTGTATTTGGCTGCATCTAGAAGCACCCTCCTGTGCTGAGAAGAATCCTTAAAGAAATGTGAACGGCGTGCTCAGCTGGGAAGAGGCAGGCACAGTGCTTCTGAGGTCAGGCTTTACTGAAACATGAGCAGTGCAGAGTGAGTTTCGTCATCAGGGACCGACAAACTTTTGAGAAAATCTAGAGACCAAATTATGTGATGAGATTTTCTAAATTTAGGGTCAGTCAAAGGCACAGAAAAGAGAAGAAACAGCATCAGAAGTCCAAGAACTCTTATTCCAGGCCAGACAAGACAGTCTGCTAAGCTGCGTGGCTGGGGGAAAAGGGTAATGCCAAAAAGATCTTCATCTACCACCCCCCATCCTTGCTGATGCCCGAACCTTTGAAAGTAATTATTACCTGGGGGTCAGGCTTTCAGTCTCTGAAAGGACATGATTAAGCTTCAAATAACCACAGTGTCTTCAAGCACCTCCTATGCACCAAACTCTGCCTCAGACACTGACTCAATCGGAAGGCACCATTGTGCAGCGTGGGCCTGGGTCAGGCAGAGGCGAGAGGAAAACTGGCTGACTAATGACACAGTGAAAATGAGGATAAAAATGCCCATTTCCTAGGGAGTTATGGTAGTTAGGTGAAACAAGGTATTTAAGGCCTTTTTGCCTGGGACAAAGTAGGTCCTCGGTAGAGAGTAATTCCCTGTGCCTTTCTTCTAATTCCCTTTAACACTTAATTTGCCACTCTCAGTGCTTGTGAAGCCCGCAGTGTCCGTGAGATGGAAAACAGAACTGAGGACAGTGGGCATCTCCAGGCAGTGGGGCAGGACGAGATGCTGCCATGGGAGACAGGGGTGAGCAAATGACAAAGTCTGCCTACTTGCTGTCTTGTCACCAGGTGGGCATAGGATGTGCTAGATTCTACAGACCAGCCCTGAGCTAAAATACAAAGTCCTTGAATTTACTTTAGGAAAAAGAAAGCATGGCATGTGGCATTCACACGCTTTTGAGAAGAGACTTGGGAGGGGTGCAAAGGGAATTCAGGTCCTGCTCTTTTGTGTGGGAAGGAAGGAGTGAAGTGCCTGTGGGGAGCAGGATGGATGGGGGAGGAGAGGGAAGAGGGGGCAGGGAGCTGGGTGGGAGGGAAGCTGGAGCCCCGGCCCCCAACAGCCAGGCTACAAGTTCTAAGTTTCCACTCAGGGCAGGGATGTTGTCTTACTGCAAATTTCAAAGCTGACACCATCTAAATTATTTTATTAGTACTATTTTACTTCCTGAAATATTTTCAATGTACAGCAACAGTGCTTTAGAAAAGCACCCATCCAAGGGTACCATGCTGAAGACTATTTAAGGAAAGGAACCCTTTGCCATCTCTGCAAACCCTGAAATGGCCCCAACCGTGAGAAATTGCATCAGCTCTCACTGCTATGCAAATCAGAGAGTGGCTTGTAGGGCGGTCTTGCTTATTTTGGTAAACGTGTGGGTAGGGGAGGGAAAACGGCTGTTTAAAATGCATTTAAAACGTGTAGTTTCCAATTATTAAAATCTGCAAGAAGGAACTTAGATTTCCTAGGAACAAAATACAACAAAACTTACTCCAGAAATGTGTCAGGCACAAATGCACTTTATTTTCTTTTTTAACTTAAGTTTTATTGTTGACACTATTACGAATGTCCTCCCTTTCCCTCCCTTTGCCCACCGCCACCCAGCCCCCACCCCCTTCCCTCTGGCCACCACCACACTATTGTCCACATTCAAGTGTCATGCACACTGTTCTTTCAGTGGCTAATCCCTTCACCATCTTTCATCCAGCCCTCCCTTCCCCCTTCCCTCTGACAGCTGTCTGTTCCATGTATCCATGTCTCTTTCTATTTTGTTTCTCAGTTTATTTTGTTTATCAGATTCCATATATAAGTAAGATCATATGGCATTTGTCTTTTACCAACTGGCATATTTCACTTAGCCTAATAATCTCCAGGTCCAATAAATGTACCTTAAAGGCACATTGGCGGCTATCTGAACACAGAGTTGAAAATTTCCCTACCCAGTGGATAATATAAGTTCACTTCACCTGCAACTCAGACCTTGTGGGCTCCCAAATCAAACCTGCTGGCCCTGCATCACGCCTCTTTACCACGGCTGTGCAAGGTCACGACTCCTGAGCTGCTCTGTGGCGGGCCACTGCTTCTGCCTTTCAGACTTGATGCACTGGCCACCTGTGACTTCCAAGATCTGGTTCGTAGCTGGGGCTCATCTCCTCCCTTGGCGACTTTCCTCGCCGCATCTGGGCTGCTGATACTTGCTCCTCAGTCCTCTCCCGGGATCCAGGTGTCTGCCACGGATGCCCAGTTGCTGAATTATTCACTGTTAATGCAAATGTACCTCCGGCCTCCAGATTTGCATCCTTAATTTGGCACCACATAATTGAATCCTATGAACTATCAAAAACAAGGTGCTATTAACATTAGTATGGAAAAATAGACATGCAAGAATAGCCAGGAAATCAATTAAAAAAAGCATCCATGAGGGTAAACTAGCTCTTCTAAACATGAAAGCCTGCTATAAAGCCTCCACATCTGAAAAAAGTCTGGTACTGGCTACTGAATAGGCAAACAGAGCCACAGAATAGAATAAAAAGCCACCAAAGATATCCAAGTACCTATGGAAATTTAACATGCGACAAAGGGAGCATCTCAAATTGCTGGGGCAAAAATCAGAAAAACTGGGTAGCTGCTGGAAAAAGACAAAGTCTGTGTCTGGCCCCTCACACAAGAATAACATTAAATGAGTTGGGAATCTGAATGGAAACATTTAAAATATACAAGTACTAGAAGAAAACACGCATGAATTCCTCTTTAGCCATGTTAGAAGGAAAGTCTTTCTAACCATGAGTCACAGCTCAGAAAAAAAAAAGAACAGATCAGTAGATGTGGCTCCATAAAACTACAACAGCACGTGGGTGGCGAGAGCACCACATACAAAGTCGAAAGACAATGGACACACTGGGAACAGTGTTTATAACTTACACCACAGACCAGGGGGCTAATCTCAATATTTAGAAAGTCTTAAGAGGGAGAAATAACCAGAATCAACAGAAAAATGGGGGAAAAAACATAAGCAGAAAATGTATTTTAAAACATATATAGGGCATTTAAACATACAAAAAGATATTCAGATAACTCATAACTAAAGAAGTGCAAGTTAGAACAATCCCGTTACCTCCCAGGTAAGCAGAAATGTTAAAGGGCAACAGCGCATCCCGTTGGCAAAGCCGGGAGAAAACAGGCACCCTCACGCATTGCTGGGGCGGGGGGTACAAACTGGAACAGCCTTCTGAGAGTGGAACTTGGCAATGGCCAGGAAAACAATACACGCACCTATCTCTCTACCGAGCAATCCCACTTCTAGGAATCTGCCCTGAAGATACATATTCAAAACTACAAAAATATACACGCACAGGTAATTCACTGCAACATTGTTTGGCAACGGTTTAAATACAGCCATGAACCAGGCAGCAATGCTTCAGTCAAAACTGGACCGCATATACGATGGTAGTACCTTAAGATGACAACGGAACTGAAAAATTCCTGCCACCTCGTGATGTCATCGTCATTGTAAGGTCATAATGCAACCTTATGTGTTTGCAGCTCATGTGTTTACGGTGATGCTGGTGTAAACAAACCCGCTGCACGGACAGACATATAAAAGTAGCGCACATACAAGTGTGTGCAGTGCATAAAACTTGGTAATGACAATAAATGACTAAGTTACCCATTTAATGTATTTACTATACTATACTCTTTATTATTAGTTTAGAGCCTATGATTTCTGCTTACAAAAAGAAAGTTAAGTGCACCCTGGCCGGGTGGCTCAGTTGGTTAGAGAGTCATCCATACACCAAAAGTTTATGGGTTTGATTCCTGGTCTGGGCACCTACCCAGATTACAGGTTTGATCCCCGGTTGGGGCAACTGATCAATACTTCTGTCTCATCTCTCTCTCGCTCTCTCTCTCTCCCCTTCTTCTCTCTCTAAAATTGATAAACATAGCCACAAGTGAGGATTTAAAATAAGAAAGTTTGCTGTATAACAGTATGCCGTGTTACAAAGGTAACAGCATCCTACATTTCCTGTTTATGTTATCTCTTAATTGCATCACTTCCTCTTGTACTTGATTTAATTTTGTGGTGTTCATCGTGGCCCCTAAGCCTACAAAACTCACTGCTAACGTTGCCAGTAAGAGGCCACATCCAGTGAATGAGCCGGGAACAGAATTTAAAGTGATTAAGGACCACGAAGGCAGGAGATCAGGGATGGCGACTGCTCACCCATCAGGCATGCCCCATTCCACCATAGGCATGATCTTGAAGAACATGAAGAAAGTGGTGGAAGCTGTTAAAAGACTGGCTTCATCAAAGGCAACAAAACTAACAAAATTCAATAGGGGCCTATATCAGATGTGGAGAAATTTCTAATGATCTAGATTGAAGACCAGACACAGAAGCATATCCCTCTCAGCATCATGAGGATCACCACCAAAGCAAAAGTTTGTTGGCACCCTGGCTGGTGTAGCTCAGTGGACTGAGCGTGGGCCTGAGAACCAAAGGGTTGCTGGTTCAATCCTCAGTCAGAGCACATGCCTGAGTTGTGGGCCAGGTCCCCAGTTGGGGGCACATGAGAGGCAACCACGCACTGATGCTTCTCTCCCTCTCTTTCTCCTTCCCTTCCCCCTCTCTCTAAAAAATAAATAAATAAAGTCTTTTTTTAAAAAAAAGTTTATTTGTGATGTTGAAATAAGAGGCTGGGCCCAACTACAATGTTGTGTTTACTGCTAGCTCTGGGTGATTTAAACAATTCAAGAATTGCTATTCATTGCATAATGTGAAAGTGAGTGGTGAGTCTGTGAGTGCTGATGTGGAGGCAGCTCAGGAATTTTTGGAAACTCTAGATAAGCTGATGTGGAGGAAAATATCTTGCCAGAGCAAATATTCAATATGGGTGAAACCTTTCTGTTCTGGAAATCGACGCCTGGAAGGACTTCCATCTTTAAGGAGCCCAAGCAATGCCAGGTTTTAACACTTTTAAGAACAGGGTAACAGTCTTGCCTGGGGCGGTGTTGCAGGCTACAGATTGAGACCCTGTGTGACCTGGCACAGAGAGAACGCCAGGGCTGTCACACATATCAGTCAACATACACTGGTGGGGTCCTGCAAGAGCAGTAAAAAGTCGTGGATGACCCAGCTACTCTTCCAAGATGCCCTCCTGAATTGCTATGCCCCAGAAATGGAGGAGGACTATTTGGAAAATAGCATACCTTTCAAGATTTTGTTTATTGTTGATAATGCTTCTGAATATATCTTCCTTTTATTGGCGATCTTCATCCCAAAACCAGAGTGGTGTTTCTCCTTCCAAATACCACCTCTTTGATTTGACCAAGGGCTCAAGGAGTTACAGCAGCTCTTAAGTCCTACTACCTGAGGAGGACGTTGGCTCAGGCTGTTTGCTGCAGCTGAGAAAACACAGGTGCGATTCTGAAAGGATTACAATGTCTATGACCGCACCCAAAGTCTCGCCTGGAGGTGTCACCAAGAAGTCTACGAATGGCACCCGAAACACTCAGGAGGTGCATCCATGACTTCAGAGGATTTTCCAAGAATGAAGAGGTTGTAAACTCTGCAACGCCATGGTCAAGGTGGCAAACAACTTTAATCTGGGTATAGACAAGGATGACACTGACGAGCAACTAGAAGTGGTTCCTGAAGACTGAAGAACGAGAAGTTGTTGGAACTGGAACAACAACACTTCCCTGGGAAGAAGCAGGAGAAAAGAAAATCAAAGAAAAAGAAGAGCCTCCGAGAAAATTCATAGTGAAGGGCTTAACAGAAAAATTTTGAAGATCAATACAAGCTCCTTAAAAAGTCTGAGAACGGGTTTCACTGGTGTGAAACCATGCAGCTCGGTTGGCTGGGCGTCTTCGGTGAAACGAAAGGTCGCTGATTCAATTCCCAGTCTGGGCCCGTGCCTGGGCTGTGGGTTCGGTCCCCCATCGGGGCACAACCGATCCATGTTTCTCTCTCACGTCCATGTTTCTCTCCCTCCCTTTTCCCCTCCTTCCCCTCTCTCTAAAAAAGTAAATTTTAAAAACATTTTCTTTTAAAGTTTGAAAACACAGACCCCCCCAACACCAAAAGATTTTCATTAATGGAGAGGCATGTTCATGGACATTACCTGGTAACAAGCAAACCTAGGGTAAAAAAAAAAAAAAAGAAACAAACCAAGAAAGCCACCGTGATCATATTTCTGATGACACCTCTTCAAGGAGGGCCTCAGGAAGGTCCTTCAGGAGGTGTCCCAGGAGAAGCCATTGTCAGCATAGAGATGACAGTCCCATGTCCCTGCAGATGAGGAGGAGGAAGGCAGTGACAGTGACAATCCTGAACTTGAGTTGGCCTAGGCTATTGTGTTTGTGTCTTAGCTCTTCACAGGAAAGTTTAAAAAGTAAAAAGTTTAAAGATAGAAAAAAAGCTTATAGAATAAGGATATAGAGAAAGAAAATATTTTTGTATAGATGCACAATTTGCTTGTGTTTTAAGTGTTATGACGAAAGCATTGAAAAGTTTTTAAAATTAAAAAGTTCATAAAGTAAAAAAGTGACAGTAAGCTGTTAATTTACTATTCAAGAAAGAAAATTTTTTATAAACTTAGTGTAGCTTAAGTGCACAGGGGTCATAAAGTCCACAGCGTGCACGCAACTGTCAGGTCCCCACAGTGGCTCAGCACTCACTCCCCGAGCACCCAGGGCAGCTGCCCGTCCTGCCCTCTCCACTCACGGTCAGCGCCCTGTGCAGGTGCGCCCTTTCTTGTCTTTCAGACCGTATTTTTACTGAAACTTTTACTGTTTTGATACAAACACCACTGTGTCACAGTTGCCTACAGCATTCAGTACAGTAGCATGCTGTACAGGTTCGGAGCCTGGGAGCGGTAGGCTACACCATCCAGGCCTGTCTGAGTGCACTCCGTGATGTTGCACAACGATGCAATTGCCTAGGGTGCATTTCTCAGAATATGTCATCATCATTCAGTGATTTATGACTATACACACACTTTTAAAAATGGCTGAATACACTATAGTGCATCCAGACCATGCAGCTGCAAAAAAGAAGGATAAAGATTTCTATAAACAGGTATGGTGAACTTACCAGGATATATTGTTAAGTGAAAAAGTAAAGTATAAATGAATATAAATAAGATGTTGCCCGTTGTGAAAAAGGAGATAGGAAGCTATACATGTATATACTCATAGTTTAAAAACAGAGGAAGAACAAACTAGAAACAGATAAGCTGGAAACAAGGAGTGAGTGGGAATGGGCTGGGAAGGTGGGGAAGTGGGGACAGGGTAGAACATGGATGGCAGGGCCAAAAGAGTGACTTTTCCCAGTAAGCCTTTCTATCGCGTCCTGACTTTTGGAAACCATACTAGTGATTCACTCCGACAAAATATATAGAGACTGTAAATAAAATCAACGAAGATGGGAAAAGGAATCCAAAATAAAATATGTGTTTTCAGCCAGGGACCAGTCAGGAGACAGATATTAATTGCACAGTGATCTGAACAAGGAAACTTAACATGAACTCTAATGTAGGAATAACTATAAAGGTTAAAGAGAACTCTAAAGAATACTCCAGGGCAGAAGGAAAGAAAGCCTAAGGAATAGACAAACTTGGAAGGGGCCTCCCCAAGAATGACACTGGGGCCTCATTGAAGAGGAGGTAGGTGAAGACAGTCCGTGAACGCTAAAAACTAGCAGGTTGCCTCAGCTCCGTGCCACCAGACAAGCAGAAAATACCCTTCTGCGGTGCGGGAAGGCTGACGCTAGCAGGAGGGACTATCAGCCAGGGCCAGCAAGCCGAAAGTGCTCCCCTGGGGTCCAAGTGGACAAGTCTAGCAGACAGGCATGGAAAAGAAGTTGGGACATTGGGAGGCTGCTCCCCCACAGAGCAGCAGGAGCCCCAGAGGGTGTGGTGTCCATGCTGGGAGGGCACAGTGAGGTGGTCACTGGGCGGGGCCAGGGCTGTGAGCTCACGAAGGGACTGTGTGGGCTGGACAAGTAGCTAAGGCGGAGCAGCACGGATTTTCCCACACACCATGGGCAGCCGCGTGGTAAGAGCGGGGAGATCAAACAGCTGCGTACTAGAGCCGGGAAGAGAAGCCCTCTCTCCTACAATGCCCCTGCAGTGCCCTTCACTGACCAATCATAGCACTGTGCTTGCTACCAGGGAGAAACGCTTAAAGGTTCCAGCTCCATCATTGCAGAGTAGGCAAAGATGGGTAAATTTGGAGATAAGGAGCAATAAATTGATAACCAGCAGAGAAAACAAACACACAAATAAACTTCACTATATCATAACTAATGAATAGAAGTGTGTGTGTATCACATATATTTCTAGCTCTCTCCACTGCAGAAAACTAGAAGCAATGACACTCCAATAGCAATAAGTGCCCTTGGTGCCAAGAACTTGGCTTCTGGATACCATTGTCCAGTAAAAGGAACCGGGGCTCCTCGGAGAAATGGCTTGCGCCGTGGCTAGACTGGGAAAGTACAAGATGAGTCTGCAACATCTTTTGGTGCCAGAAAGTGAGTGTTTTAAAACAAAAGGATGGCAAGATATCAAAAGGATTCAGGAGCCAACTTGATGGGCTTCTTTTGGCCAAATATGGGACAATTTGACAAACAAAATAAATAATGATAGAAATCGATCATGACCCAGAGGATATAATAAGAATCTAAGAGTCCATACTGATATAAATAAATAATTGACTAAATAAGTAAATGGGGAAGAAGAAAAAGCTCTTTCTTACAATAAAACTAATAAATGTAGAATTAAAGATGGAAAAAGAATGTTACTATTTTCAAATACTAGAGTATAATTGTTTCAGAAAAGAATCATCAATGAATGATAAAAATTAGTGCAAAAGTATTATGAGAAACAGGATACTTAACACAGTCTCAAACTAGAGCTTCTACAAAATATCTATTAATTTTAAAAAATAATTAATTTACAGAGGGGAAGTCTAGCAGATACTACCTTAACCATATGATGGAAGTTAGTATCACCAGTGAGGGCACAGGTCAACATCACGAGCGCCTTGGAATGATGTGCTGGGGACACGGATAACTTTCATAGTACTTTTACCAAAAGGGAACAGCCCAGTGGATTGAGCACGGGCTGCAAACCAAAGCATCGCAGGTTTGATTCCCAATCAAAGCACATGCCTGGGTTGTGGGCCAGGTCCCCGGTGGGGACCACATGAGAGGCAACAACACATTGATGTTTCTCTCTCTCTCCTTCTCCCTCCCTTCCCCTCTCTAAAAAAAATAGATAAATAAAATCTTTTTTAAAAAAGGGAACAGCCCAAATTTATTCATGAGAAAATATCTCACAAGCCTAAATGGAGTAAAATTTCTGCAGACATCATGAGCCAGTAACTTTCTGAGGTGTTATGGTCATGAAAGTCAAAGAAAGACCGAAGAACTATTCTCCGTTGAAGGGACTGGAATGAGGCAGCATTGGAAGGGGCACTCACCCTCAGGGTCGCGAGGGCATAGAGCTGGCCCTGAAAGACACCTAGGAGACATGACAACGAGGCGCAACATGTCATCCTGGTTTAGACCCTGGACATCGGTAGGAAAACTGGTGAAATTTGTAAAAGGTTTCCAGACTCTATAACAGAAGTGCATCTAGGTTAATTTCCTGATTTCGATCATTGCCCCGTAGTTGTGCGAGATTAACATGTGAGGAATCTGGATACACAGGAATGGTTCATACTCTTTGTTCAACATTTTTAAGTTTATGATGGACTTAAAATGAAAAGTGAAAACAGTTTTAATTTAAAAATAGTAAAGACAAACAAGTAAGATACAAGGCTTCCCGTGAAGAACGTAGCCTAATGTCTCATACAGGAGAATCTACTAAGTTAGAGAGTGATCCTGCGTGGAACAAGCTTGGGCTTTGGGGCCACCTGGTTGTAGGCTGAACTCCAGCCTTGTTACTCACTGATCGTGTGATGCCCGGTGGTTACTTAATCTTCCTGAGCTTCAGTTTGCTCATGGTTAAAATGAGTCCTATACCTACTTCATATGATTATGATTATCTCTATTACTATCTACATTATGACCATCTTATTCAATAGACAATGTTTGCAAAGAATGAGCAGTTGGTATTACGGTTGTCACAATTAGCCATATGAATGACTAGGCTATTCTCTGTGAACAATTACACACCGTGCCCTACACGGCCCCTTTAAGGCCAAGTAGATACACCACAGACTATGTTTCTAAACTTCTGATGCATTTCTTGGTAAGTAAAGCCAATACATGGAATTTTCAACTTACAAAACAAATAAATAATGAGTGATTGCTTTTTCTTAAATAATGAGTGATTGCTTTTGTGATTCATAGACCTTTTATGGAGCAAGGAGCACTTGGTTTCCTTTCAGTTTTGCAGAAGCAGATGTGTGACATACAGCGATTATTGGTGCATTGCCTCAAGCAGACAGAAAGGGCCACCAGTGGGTGCCTTAGGCATAGAGAGAATCTGGCTCACTAATAAGCTTTGAACGTTGACTCTTTCAAAGACATAAAGAGAAGCCAAACCTTGGTTTGTCTGTTCTAAACAGATTCTGAACTCCTTAAATGTGATGACATAGACCAATATTTGAGGTTAAGCATTGCTTGTAGATTCGTGCTTTCTCCTTCAATCCATTTTTGAGATAACTCCAGCATAAATAATGGGCAAGCACAGGAGAAGGTTGAAATGGCTAAAGATACTCTATTCGGTGTTATTTCAGTGCTAAGTCAAACACTGAAGTGTCTGATGTTTCTAGTAATACATTTATTTTATGAAAAGGATATAAGATCAAGAGACTTCTGTGGCAACTGCTCCATATCTAAATGAGGGATGCAAACAATCCCAAACAAAATATGCCAATCTGCTGTCTTCCAAATATTTCCAATAATCCTTTAAGTCTAGGAACAAACATTAAATTCCTGAATAAATTCTTCTTATCTTTAAAATCAGCTCCAAAGTTTGAGAAACCCTAGCTTTTAAATATTCACCAAAAAAGAGTTTCCATCCAGTTGTTTGGACACACAGCTCAAATTCATGCTAACTTAAACCAGGGCAGAGATGTTGTTTTGTAATCTTTCGCTGACCCCTGGTTGATTCCTGAGCACTCTGACCACATTGGGTTTTCCAAAGCATCTTCACCTTTGAGTTCCTCTTTCCACGTGGCTGCCGTTCACTCAACAGTAGCTTCTACTTTGTGTTGCTCAGATCTGGTATATTTAGAGTGTGTCCTCTAGTGACTGGGCTGGTATCGCCACCCTCATTAGCCCCATTACTTCTCCAACCTCTGAACAAACTCAATCCTTCTTCAAGACTCAGCCCTTTACTTGGGTTCTCAGTCTTATTCTTCCAATGGTCATTTATTCTTCTCTCTGTCTTTCAAAAATACATGGGCTTCCTTATGCTTCCCCTGAATATTTGTTATTTAGTTAGCGCTCCACTAATGGTTTCCCTGCCTAAACCATTGGCTTATCCTTTAGACCTGGCATCTACCCTAACTTCTCTACTGAAACAGATCCAAGGACCTCTTATTAACATCTCTGTCTCTGATACATCTGACTTTGGTGAACACACTGGTCTCAGTCCTAACTCTAAACCTTTGCTCCTCCTGAGGATCCACCTGAAATCTTCCCTCTTTTTCATTTATTTCAGTCCTACCCATCCTTAAAGGTCCAGCTTGAGCTCCTTTTCATCTGTGAAGGACCCACTGCATCTCTAAGGTGCACCTGCACTGTGCTTTGGGGACTACGACAGTACCCACTTCATGCAACCTTGCCACTTGCTCTTTCTTGGCCAGTGGGGGAGGACGTACCCTTGTCATGCCAACTGGACACTCTCCCTTGAATACAATCCTTGAATAGAGTGATTGAAGGAGAAAATGGGTGGAGCTAAACCATCCTGGCTATACGGCTCTGCTGAGCCTGTGACCCTGTTCTACCTTCCTGACCTTGGGAGATAAAAGGTCTGGACTTCCTGGATGTGGCTCTTCTACATTTCCTTTATTTCTGGAACCCACTCTTTTTAAATTTCCTTTTAAGTTATCCAAAATAAATGTTTCTACCTATATGCAAATAAACTTAAGTAGGACTCTCTTATTGCCTTTTATTACTTTTAATATGAAGAAAGAAGAGCTAATTAAGTCTTGTGAACCAACAATAGGAGGTTTCTTGAGGGAAGAAACTGCCTTAAGACTCTATATATCTTATACAAACTTTTAACAATTCATCTGCATGAGAACAATCACATGAAAATCTGCATCCATAAACAAGAACAACTATCTGAGAGCATCTTTGTGATCCTGCATTGCAGTTTAGGATCCTTTGACAATTCCATAAACACATCCAAGTGCCGACTACGACCATGCACCATGGTACGCACTGGAGTTGTGTACCAGATGAGAAAGACAGAAAACGTGGCACTTGCCCTGACTCCGGTATCTGCAATTCGTCTTCTCACTTCAACTGTGTCGTATACAGTATAGTACCTAGTGTTAATTTGGCATTTTTATTTCTGGAGTATTTTCAAATATAACACATCATCTGTTATTCCTATTGTACACAGGGTAAGCTGCTGTTGGGTCATGTGACCAACATCAAAAACAGACCCAGAGCAAGAAGACAGGTCCCCCGATTTACAGTATGTTCCTTCCTTCCCTCTCCACCACAATGAGAAATGTTTCCTTCAGGGCACAATTAAATTCCAGCATTATATTTTATTTATTTCCCACATCACATCCAACTCATAGGTTATTCTTTTCTTGCACAAAATAAAGGCAGCTTCTGAGTTTTTGCTAGAGGAAAACAGAAATATTAGCTGGTTCAGGGACATTTGACTAACAAATATTTACACAGTACATGCTAAGTGCGGTGCCTGGGACTATCCTGTGATGATAACATCACTCAAGATATACATAGTCCCAACCTTCACCGAGTTTATGCTCTCACGGGAGAACAGGGGAGCACCATACATGTGCTGCATGCTAGGATGAGGAAATACAGCGCATAGTCAAGCCCCCCAAATGCTTAATTTCCAAGTCTCCCCAAATCATTTGTGTATGATTGAAACTGATCAGCCTTGACCTTCCCTGTTGTTTCAGAGTCTGGGTCCCCGCATCTTCACAGTATCACCTCTCCCCTTTCTTCTTCATAGTCTCCTTAATCCCGTATTTTTAAGGTGGTTTCCAACATTGTTATGGACCCATAGAGTATTCACAAAGATGCTGGTGAGTCCTTAATGGTCCTCAGAGCTCTATAAAAAAGTTCCTTTCCTGAAAAGCAGAAAGTTGTCTCTGTCATATTGTCAAAGGTCCAGAACAGGACCACAGGGCCAAGAGTCAAAGGCTACACCATGAAATTTCTTCTGTAGGAATGCATTTTCGGCCAGCAGTATATCGGCCTGAATGTGTCCTGCTGTTTTGCTTCTAGGGTCAACAGAAGTATATAAAACTTTTCAACTTTCTTCAAAACATGAGCCAAGAAAATGACCCAATAAAAGGAATAACAACAGTGGTAGCTAGTTACGGTGCAAAACCAGACCAGGACACATCTGTTGAATCACTTGATATAAAGATCGGATTTTATGAGCTTAGAGTTCACATTTGTCAGTTGTCAAAATGTACAACTTTGTGGACAGTCTTCAAGATGTTACTGTCATTTTTTTTTAAAAGCAATTTGTATAGGGTATTGTTTTCATTTATAGTTACTGCTAGTGAAATGTAATGGGGCATTGCCAGGATAATTGAAGTGGAAAGAAGTGAGAATATGAAAAGATTTTACATTCAGTACATTTCTAAACCATGGCAGGTGAGAGAGATTCGAAACACTACAGAATGTAAAATGAGGCCAAGCAGTGGTTTAAAAGTCTGTATATTTCTTTGATCATAATACCTAGCACTTTTAAAGAGAATTTGCTAACATTAATTACTCCTCACAGCATTTTCATTGCACAATATCAACAGCTGCATTCTGTCTTCGTTGGTGAAGATGTATAAAAAGGGAGTTAAAAGGTGGCTCAGATCTGGAAAGCAGTCGGAGGCAAGCTAGTTTCTAAATCTTGCATTTATAGCACATCATTAAGAACTTCAGCTTTGAGAAAAGACAAACACAGGTTCAAATTCCAGTTCTGTCACTTAATATCTATGTGATCCTAGGCAATCCACTTACTAAGTCCCAGTTTCTCCCTCTGTAAAATGAGAATATGTAATAAATTACAAAAATGGGTCCAATTGTGTACCATTCCCTGTATCCATATCTTTTTCTATACTGCTTTCCAGGGCTCTTTGAAGGGATGGAGTGTATAATTCTACATCCTTAGACCTGGTTATGTGGCTTGCTTTGACCAATGGATATTAAGACACATGTTACAAGCAAAAGGTTGAAACAGGCTTACACAATTAAACTTATGCAGTGCTTACAGTCAGAATTTGCAGCTCTGCAATTGCCAACAAAATATGCCCAGCCCAGTCTATTGGAGGATGAAAGGAAAATGGAGGAGCTGAATCTCCCCATTCATCTCAACCAAGGCCAGGCTAGTTTAGTCTCCAGTGCCAAACCCTGTGCATTGTGAGCCAGTCTAGCCACAATTCACAGATCTGCTGAGTCAATCACCCAAGATGTACAAGCAATAGTTGTTTTTACACGTCACTGGGGGCTTGGGGGCTTTTGTTAGGCACCGTTGCTGTGGCAATAGATGACTGATACATCTAATATGTATCAGTACCTAATGATAACAATAACAACCACAATGATGACGTGTGCTGTCCTTTCAGAGAAGCAATTACAGAACACGCCAAGGTATTGACAATTCAATTCATCTGTGGATCCTGAACCAGGCCTGTGTCGCTGAACATTTTTTCACAAAATTAGGCAATTTTATTTCCAGTTTTTGTAAAGAACCCAGATGATGGTCCAATTTTATTTTTTAAGCCTATAAGTATCCTGGGATCTGTTCTCATAACGCTTATTTTCTTTCTAGAAGATTTACTTTGTTAACATTTAAAAACAAACAAATAAACAAAAGACCCACATGCAGAGTAAAAAAAGACATTCAGACTCATGAAGTACTAAGAGGAAATGACACCAAAGGCTAGTTTCATGGATACATCCCAGTTTTAGGGCTTTGTCCCGGTGGAGGGTGTGGCAGGAAACAACAATCACCATCTTTGTATTCTTCTCCCCTTTGGGTAACCTTCTTGAACTAGTATAATGGTTGAAGAATACGAACTCTAGAACTCAGTTCTGATTCTGCCCCTTACCAGCCCTGCGATCTTTAGCAAGTTAAAGATTAACTCTGTGAACTCACTTAAGTGGGGAAAAGGACAGTAACCCTCTAAGGTCCTTGCAAGGGTTATATAACGTCTGCAAAGCCCTTAGAGCTATGCCTGGCACACAATAAACAGTCAATAAATATTAGCTAGTAATAGTTACTGTAATGAATGAGTCTGTGTTCTGTCAGCTGCATTGCTAACTACGCGAGATTGTAGAGGACACCACCATCTATGCGTGGTGAGCCTAATGTGCCTTGATTCAAAACAGCCCATTAGTACTGAGCTACCTGTATCTACCCTAAGTATAGATTAAAAACTGGATCTCACTTAAGTCCGTCAGGAAAAGCTAAGAACCATATGATTTCACTCACTTTTGGGATATAAAACTGAAACACGTGGATACAGACAGCAATGTGGATACAGACAGACAGACTGCCAGAGGGAAGGGGGTTGGGGAGTGGAGGTTGGAGGCAGCCTACTCTATGGTGACGGAAGATGTTTTGACTTTAGGTGGTGAACACACAGTGCAATGTGCAGGTCTAGGATCACTGAAATGTACACTTGAAACCTACATGACCTTGTTAACCAATGACCCCTGAATAAATTTAACAAAATTATTTTTAAAAATTAAAAAATAAAAATAAAAGAATTTGAAATCAGTCAAAAAAAATCCCAAACCTCAGATTTTACACTGCAATGTAAGGAAAAGACATGCCCATCGACAAGAAGAAACAGGGTTTGGACACGTGCCAAGAGCGATGTTTCTCAGCTGCTCCCATGACATCAGATGTAGCTTCTGATGACAAAGAGGGTTCAAACTGACTTCCAACTTTGCACTGTAGTTCTGTCCGTTAGCACAGAGACATACCAAATGTCCTTCACTAAGCAACCGACAGCATGAATGAAGTGACTCTCCCCACCTTACACACTAACGTTCTTCCTTTTTTTGGCTACTGATCTTATTAACCCAGTGAAATTAACCATCAAGGCCACAGTCCACCCCAAGGGTTGCTGTCTTGCTCAGGAAAGGAGATCAGGAAAGAAGTAAAAAAAAAAGTCTCATGTTCTCCTTCATGGAGCCACTTCCTCTCTGTGCTCTCCTACCCTCTCTTCGTTCCATCCGTATCTTCCTGGTCTCAAAGAGGTGGCTATTCCATCCCCGCAGGGCCTTTATAAATGGTTCTCTGTTGTGGTCCGCAGAAGCTGTGGCAACAGGTCATGATGTTAATTACATTAGCCCGGTGCCGCCGTCTGCTCCAATTCTCTTTCTCTTGGATCCAGCTCGGCTGTGCTGCCCAACAAAGCAGAGCGAACAATGTGCACCAGGTAAAAATATGGCCCAAATAATTTGCCAGCGCTATAAAGTTCCTGAAATTACTACCACCTTATAAAAGTTAACAATACAAACTTTCTCCCATTATCAATTCAATCTGCTGTACCCAGAGAAATGCCAGTCCAAACTTCTGCCCATAAAATTTCCTTTTACTGACCCAATTACAGGCAGAAGAGATGGTATTCGGCCCTTTGGGTGGAAGCAGGGGTCCTTTGTCATCAGCTGCACCCTGGGCCATCTGCCAATATAATTGGAGTACAGCCTTAGCACCCCCAAAATTTGATTATTTCAACCCTGACACTCTTTTCTCTCTTTTCTCAAGTACCTAAGGGTCAACAAAACACTCGAGAATAATATAGCATCAGCCTTAATCCCACAAAATCCAGAAGCACAAACAAATTCCCAGTAATAATCTAAATATAGATTTCTGTACAAGCAAAAAATAGCATTTCCCAGAGCCCAACACATTATATTCCAGAAATTTACTGCTGGTGCCAACTATAGACCATTGTAAAGGTTTGGTGTTATCCAGGTCTGCAAGAAAACAAGGGGGAGAGACAGAGAGAAAGAGAGAGAGAGAGAGAGAGAGAGAGAGAGAGAGAGACCTCTCCCTTCCAATTTCACGATGCTAATCAATTTTTGCCAGCTGTTAGAATTCAGGCCTTGGAAAGCCAAGTTCAAGGGAGAGAGAAATCGTACATCAAGACCTGAATTGTGTCACTGCGTGCTCCTGACCACGTTCTGTCTGCACAACTGAGCTTGTACACATAATTAAAATGCAACTTAAAAATAAAAACATGAAGGATGTGCTGCACTCGCGACTACCTCCGCTCTTGCCAAGGGTAATCAACAGTGAAAAAGATAAAACCGTCAGAATCTGAATTTAAATGTTAAAATAATAATAAAGCCGATGGTCTCCCTAAGGTTAGTTTATAATAAAAATAACTTCTTGATCCTGGAAAACTTATCTGGTTTCTTTCCTTCTTTCTTTCTCCACTTAATGACTGAAGTTATTATTTCCATGGTGGTCTCCAAACCACACTCGGTTTCTATGTAGATTGGCATGTCACCTCCAACAATTTCACCAGCTGCCTTTTCCTCTCAAGAGAATATGATTAAAACATGAATCCAGCCTCTGGACTAGTCTAGCAAAAAAGTTATATAAATCCATCCCCACACAGCACAATATTTGCTCTTCACTATGCGACGTGTCCCCCCTTCTGTTTGTTATGCCTCCACAAGAAAGCTACAGGTTCCAGCAAAGCAGATAGAAAATCTTTCCCTCTCTGCCTCGCTACTGCTCATTCCTCCTGACTTCTGGAACGGGAAATGGCACACCCGAGTTCAAAATGCAGGTTTCTGAGTGAGAAGAGATGAGCCGGAGGACGACCTTGGGTGTCTGAGTCGCCCGACCTTGGCTGCCTAGAGCCGTCTGGCAGCGGTGGCCGTCACAAGCACTCACGTAGACAGAGGCCCTGCTCCGTCAGCAGGGACAGCCTTCTCGGGCTGGTGCTAATTCACCGTTTTGTCCTGTTGGCTGGAAACCATCCAGAGCTCAGATCCATCACTCAGCAGGCATTTACTGAAACCGCCCCTGGGCCTAGCATGGGGCTCAGTCCTGGCTTTGGAGGAGCTTACAATCTAATTACTATAATTAGAGGCCGATTGAGTGTTAAACTGTGTGACACTAAGTAAGCGTTTAAAGAAAACGATCACTGTGGGCTAGAGTAGTTGGAAAACATTTCATGGAGATTGCAGGACTTTGAAGGGGAGAGTAAGATAATGCTTGAGGTTAATGACGTTGATGAAATGTGCTTAGAAGGAGAGCGCACTGTGCCGAGTGTGGAGCTTACCTGAGGGGGACGTCCACAAGGGAAGGCGGAGGCCGGGTACCCCTTGGCACCCGGCCAGGGTAGCGACTCCCTACAAAAATAGGTTTCCTCTCGGGTCAAGAAGGAATTTAATCTTTTCTGAAATTGCTTAGGGTTTGAATCAGGATGGTGACATCCTTAACTTACTTAGGCCTCCAATAGAGAAGTGCCATGGAAAGAAATGACTTCCTATCAGTGCCAGTGCAGCCTAGGTTAAAAGCTGAGAGCACTTCACGTGAAATGAGGATTACCTGGTGGCATGACGGGTCTTCTTCCAAAGGGCACTAGCAGCCAGAAAGATCGCTGGCAATTCCTTCTACAATTAGGATTAGAATGATCAGTGGGATTCACTTCCATGAATTTTTATAAGTCATACTGTAGGTTTCTAAGTAATGAAAATAGCAACACGTTGCTTTATTATTCCCCCTTAACTATTAACATGGTTTTGTTGAACTACGAGCATTTCAGGACGAAAGTGTCTCTGGAGGACATTGGGTTTTCTCCAGCTCTGCCCATGATTAATGACAGAACAGGTGGGCAGAGTGAAGGCATGTCCCACACAACAACCTT
Source organism: Trachops cirrhosus (assembly GCA_028533065.1). NCBI lineage: Eukaryota > Metazoa > Chordata > Mammalia > Chiroptera > Phyllostomidae > Trachops > Trachops cirrhosus. The sequence goes on from CM052541.1 coordinate 175,732,460, forward strand.
GACTTTCCCAACGAAGAGCTGACAAGACCCATTTTCTCCCTCGTGTTCGGCTGGACTGCCAACTGGCTTAGCTAGTGCCATCGGTCGCTTCTGAACTCTTATCTCCCAATTCTTATGTAAACCTGAAGGTACCTCTAGCTCCCTTTTGGGAGGTTCTTTTTTTAAGGGAGGGAGAACAATCTTATTTCATTCCAAGTACCATTTGCAGATCAGGTTTTCCAGAAGGTGGACAGGGGCCTTGCTGAAACTAGTGTTGCTGAGTAGTTAGTTCATCTGCACGCCAACCAGGGGCCTGACAGCAGGGCCTTCTGTGGGCGCCGGGGGCCAGTCAAAGGAGGCGTGGTGATTAGTGGAATCCACCCCTCGCTCCCACAATTCTCGGTTGTTTATGGCCATATGGGAAGTTCCCAGATAGGGTACAGGCCACGGCTCAGAAACATTGGAAACTGTGCTGACCACGTGCCTAGGACTCTCCCAGACCAGCAGCTCCAGCACTCTGCAGCAAACATTCACGATGAGTGATGTGTGCCTGTGTGGGCACACACCCACGGGCGTTCCCAGGATCACGTACAGCTCGCTGAATGCTGGCTGTAACCTCACCCCTTCTCCAAAACAGGAAAATGTGGCAGAATATTAGAAGAGAGGCAACGTCACAGGGAAAGACTTGAATCTACTCGAAGGTATGCTTTGAACAAAAAGAAATAATTCATAGATGTCAGCAAGTTATGAAGAAAAAATGAATTGAAACATTTCAGAGTTGCAACGCTATATTGAGAACGGCTGCCTTTGACACCAAGCTGCATCGATGTCACACAAATGAACTGCAACTGGTCGGCCTCGAGGGCGACCCCAACGGGCTGTCTGCCAAGCAGGGCAGGGGCCACGTTCTCATGCTGCCCTGTCTCATGGGGAAGGGGCCAACACCTCTAACTGTGCGGAGGGACAGCCTGCCTGAATTCAAACCCTAGCTTCACATCTGTAGCTGTCTCCACTGGGGCTGTTCCTGAATATTCCAATCCTCCTCCCCCTGGGGTAGATGGTGGATTACATTCCCTGCCACCTTAAAGGTGGGCATGGCTCTGTGACTTACTTTAATTTTTTGGGGAGCAGAAGAGATGCCATTTCTGGGCAAAAGTCAGCGAGCCTTCTTGACTCCAGAGTGGTCCATGGTCCAGCGGTATAGAAATCACCGAGAAGCTTGCTAAAAATGCAGAATCTCAGGCCCATCCCAGGCCTCCTGAATCATAATATGCATTTAATGAGTTCCCCGGGCACTTCACATTCAAGTCTGTGATGCTCTGCTCTAGACCTAGAGCATTATTCGCCTCTTCTCTTCCCCCTGCCTCCAAGACCGGTGATGCCCCAGATGGGTGAGCCTAGCCTACGCCCTGGCCTGACTGACGCGGACAAGAAGTAAAGCATAAGAGAGTTAAACCTCTATTCTAAGTCACTAAATCATGAGGATTTTTACCTTGCAATGACCTAGCCCATTCTGACATGACCACTTAATACTCAGTGACCCTGGGCAAGGTATTTAATCTCCCTGTGCCTCAGTTTCCTTGGTATAAAATGGAAATAATAATAGGACTGACTAAAAGGGTTGTTATGAGGATTAATGAGGTAATATATGAATAGAGACTGGCACCTAGTAATTTCTAGGTAAATACTGGCTTCTAATATTGATTCACTCCACCCCCACAGCTCAAATTCCAGTCTGCTTACTTCAGTGACGGGAGTGTCACAACCTTGGTCCCAGGCAGCGCCCCACCCCAAACCATGCACACTCCAGAAACATATGAAATCACACGTCGAAAAGGGAATGAAAAACTACCCCTTCTCAGAAAGAAGTTGGGGATCTCAACTACGGTGGTAACTCGGCCCAAGCATTTGTCACCTGCGTCTTGCAGTCATTGTCACTCTCCTGCTCTATGACTGCATATGCTGATGCTCACCCTCTTTCTTACATTCCCAAATCCCAAGCGGCTTTCAGGACACAGCTGGTGTCTGTTCTCCAAGAAGTCTCCCTCAAGTACATCTTTACTATGCAATTGAGAATTTGGACATAATATTTGCTTATTAGACATACTTGGTCCTGAACTCAAAGTGGGGTAAAAATTAATAATAATAACAAAACACCTAATAGATGTTTCTTTTTTTGCCTTTTCTTCAAATTTCAGTGTGCATGATTCCAGCACCAAAGTATGGGACCTGCTTAAGTCCCAGTTTTGACAAGAGTCCAATAGATTTTTGACATTATAGCAACTGTCCTTAAAAATGATAAATACAGGATAACATTTTAAACATGATGATTTTAAATAATATGTATTGCTTATTCCAAACCGAAATAAAATGATAAATTATTTTTATAAGGAAACAAAATATTGTAAGGCAGAATAAATATGTCAGTGTCTTGGATTTCTCTTTCATATTTATAACTGACTTAAAAAAATCACAGTACCAAAGCAATTCACCACAGCTGCACAATGAGCCACGTTATTCAGTTCCAAAGGCACAGAACTTGAACCAGTACCTCAGAGATCACACCTCACCATTTTATATTGTCTAGGCCAGGGGGCAGCCAACCTTCTCTTAGAGGGCCAGACACAAAGTATTCAGGCGTTGGGAGCCACAGGCAGGTCTCTGTCACAGCCACTGGGCTCTGCCACCGTAGGGCAGACAGGCCTGGATGATGGAAAAACAAGTGGGTGTGGCTGCTTCCAAAAAAACTTAATTTATGGACGCTGCAGTTTGAATTTCATGTCATGCTCACAGGTCACTAAATTCTTTTGACTTTTTTCAACCATTTAAAAACGTAGAACCATTTTCAACTTGTAAGTGGTACCAAAAATAGGCAGCAGGCTGGGTTTGACCCATGGGCCATCCTTTGCCAGCTGCTGCTCTAGACTCCCGAGTTCATGCTTCTTCAACCGCACCACACAGTCTTTCGCCCAATATTCACTTACAAATCAGGTAAGAAGTAATCTTGTGAGCCTGTTTTTATTAGCTCTTCTTGAAAAAAAGTTTAGGATCCTAAGGATGTCAAACTTTCACCAGAACTTACACCCATAAAAATAACGTCACCCATCACTCCTTTCCTCACCACATGCAATTAACAGTTAGAGTAAGAAAATAGTTGGCAGCTGTCTTCATGGATGAAGTCAACATAGTCTCCTTCCTTTGCCAAAAGGCAGGGAAACCGGTTCTTGGTGCCTCTTCTCCAGCTGTTGCAGAATGACTGGGAAGGACAAGCTTTGGTGTCAACAGTGGATTTTAACTGGGAACCTCACTACTTGAAAAAAATTTTAATAATTTTTTTAAAGAGCCTTGGCTTTTGCTATTTTTACCAACACTCATTTAAAAGTAGCAGTGCTTGAAACATTTTAAGACTAGATGTTTCTATGGAAACCCAAGAAACCTCCTATGTTGTGGCCAAATAACTACCTACCTAGAATTATACAACCTATTGGCTCACTACAGGCCATCTGTGATACCAGAAACATCTTAGACCTATTTTCCCAAAACTCTGTTTTTTATCAGATATAATTAAGTCAATATAATAATTAGTTTTGTTGAGATCAAGAGAGAAAAAACTTATGTCTGAGGCTTCCTTTAAATTTTTATTAAGACATCTGTATTTTAAATATTCTTAGGGAATTTTTGGCAAACATGAAAGAGAAAGCATGCAATCAAATAGTTTAACAGTTGCTTTGAAATTTGTATCATGTTCTTCCCCTCCTTTCCATCAATGTCAAATACATTTTTTTATTTTTTTATTTTTTTATTTTTTATTTTTTTTTTAAAGACTTTATTTATTTATCTTCAGGGGGAAGGGAAGGAGAGAGGGAGAGAAATATCAATGTATGGTTGCTTCCTGTGCATTCCCTACTGGGAACTGGCCTGCAACCCAGGCATGTGCCCTGACTGGGAATCAAACCGTGATCTCTTGGTTCACAGGCCCGCACTTAATCCACTAAGCTACACCAGCCAGGGCCAAATACATTTTTTTAAACACAGCTGTTTCTCACCCCAAACTGCTTATTTATTGCAAAAAGAAAATACAATAATTAGTGTAGAAATCAGAGAACACCTTCACCAGGCCACCAAAGTTAACATCACTATTGAGGGAAGATGGCTCTTGAGCACCTCCAGAAATGACATGATGAGAATACAGCATCACCTAAAATGTATAACCTGAATCTAATCATGAGAAAACACAATTATTTGGATAGAGGGAGGGAGGGGGGAGAAAGGGAGGAAAGAAGGAAGGAAAGGAAAAGAAAGGAAAGGAAAGGAAAGGAAAGGAAAGGAAAGGAAAGGAAAGGAAAGGAAAGGAAAGGAAAGGAAAGGAAAGGAAAGGAACGGAAGGAAAGTTGAAGGGGTGGGTAGGAGGACTGTATGATTTTTAAAATGTCATAGACAACAAAGAGAGGTCATGGGCATATTATAGACTAAAAGCAGCTAAAGATACATAACAACTAAATGTGGTATCTGACCAGAATGGATTTAATATAGCGGGGGTGGGGCAGGGGATATTCTCTAAAGGACATTATGAGGTCACTGACAAAACTGGAATACAAACGGCATAGTAGATAACAGTAATGTGTTAATGTTAAATTTACTAACGTCAATAACTATACTGTGATTATATAAGAGACTACCCCTGTGCTTAGGAAATACTGAAACATTCACTGTAAAGGACCATGATGTACATGCATGTAACTTTCTACCAAATGGTTCAGAAAAATAATTAAATATGAATAGAGGAAGAGAATAGAGAAAATAAAGAGAGCAAATAAAGTTAAAGGTATAAAATGTTAACAATAGGTTTGAAGAATAAGGGATACATAGGCATTTTTCTGTAAGTTTTAAATTATTTCCAAATAGAGAGTTTAAGGAAAAATTAATAGTTCTTGCCTACATTGGAGTTCTTGGCTGTCTAATTTCTCTCCATGATATTCCAAACACAACACAGGAAGAGATGCTTGCGCCAAGAAAAAAGAAAATGCTAAGATATTTTAACATGTCTCTTATCAGTGACTGAAGCCTGCCAAAGCACTACACACCGCCCATTCTAGCAGGGTCCATGCAAAAATCAGTGAACATGGACACTCCAGTGACTTACACGCAGTCACTTCCCAGTCGTTTCTCTCAACTGGGTAGAGGTTCTAAAACCTTTTGCATCCCACAACTTCCTGAATTGTCTCGTACGCAGAGCAAGTCTCTCGGCTAGTCTCCTCAACAGGCACTAACTGTATGTATCAGTTGGGGTCAATCTTTTCAATGGGAGCATCTTAATATTTGAAGCCACATTTAAGTAGCTGGAGAATACGGTACTCACAAAGCAGCATCACCTCATCAGGCATCCACGACTCCTCACCACCACCTCGAAAACGGTGTCAGAGTCTCGCAGCCTTGAAACTGTCAGAACCCTGCAGCCTTCATGCCTGTGACTCTATAATGATCCTGTTGCAGCACTGGAGGTGCCAACCTTCAATCTGCAGCCCACCGTCTAAACCGATTCCACACCCCGCCCCCACCACAAAGTAAAATAGGAAACCGTGCCTAAGACAAAAGATTTAGGAGACTTTTCCGTAAGTCAATCACTGGATGATCATAACCAAAATTAAAATTTTGGGTCAAGCTTGGGAATTAGGAAATCCCCATTCTCCAAAACACAGACAGACAGAGCGTATGTGCCTCGGTAAGTCTTTTCTATCCTCCGCTGTTTACAGTTTTACAATTTTCTAGATCCTTTCAGTAGTCACTATCTCTGGGCTAAAATAACCGTATGCGACTTTTGCCTTTGGCTTTTCATCCTAAATATTGTCATTACTCATTTTTCCTCAAATTTCAATCGATAATTTTATTTAACGCATGTTTACTAAGAACCCACTTGACATCAGAGGCTTGGCCAGACATACTGGGTGGTGCTCCCTAGAGGAGAGAGTCCAGGTACTGTTGTCTACAAATAACCCTCCAGAAAATGACGTGGAGACAATATGCACAATGGAGTCCGCCTGCAGAAAGCCGTAAGGAGCCAGAAATGAATTACGCCCAACTGCAAATAGCAATGAAGCAGTCAAAGCACTAAAATTTAATGAGAGGATAATTTTCAAAGCAGGTGAAATTGAAGAGAAGTTACACGTAACATCATTATAGATTTCAAATCATGCCTATTCTTCTCCATAAAATTCAAATGCAGTTAAAAACACACACATACAAAATCAAGCAATTATAAATCCTCCGAAGCATGTAACTGTGATTAGCTGCTACTCTCAGCAATATAAAAATACTTTCACCACAATTACATTCCAGCCTGTAATGTAATTCAAAACAAACAAGTCAGAGACATCGCTCAAATTGCAGAACCAACAAATACAGATGCTTTGCATCAAGGAAATGAATCCAGTGAAGAAATGCAGCTGAGGAGCTGCGGTCCAGGACCTGGAGCGGGGCTTCTGGTGGAACGGCGAGGCCCCCTTCTGGGCGGGCGGACGCGGTGCACCGCAGCCGGGCTATGCAAAGCCGCCCTTCACTCGGCACCAGCCCTACCGCAGCCAGCCAGCGCGAGCATCTGGGAGTTCCTGCCGCGGCACCCTGTCCAGGACTGTATTCACGTTTTACCACTTTAGATTTTTAAATTCTAGATCTGGGTTTTTATAAAAAGAAAGAACTGTATTCGATTTCAGATCAAACTGACCACGCTATTCAATTGTGCAACCAGCAGACTCACCGCCAGTGGCTTGCCCGTTCCTTTTGCCGTAAGCTGTGTCACCCCCTAACATGCTGTTCCGTTTGTTACCCATCTCCCTGCCCCACCAGGGTCATATTCTGTTTTGTTCCCTGATTCACAGTGCGATTGCTCAGGAACAAAGAAGGACTTGTCCCAATTGTGCATTTATCTTTTATTTTTAAGACTATCCATCTCCCAAAAAGGCACAAATGTTTTAGCACTTGTTTTACCATAGGCATTTATTCTAAGTGTTTTTATAAAGGTAAAAAGTCTGTTCTGAGGACTATACAATCATGGTCTGCATGTACACAACTCATGTACAATGTCCAAGGAAGTGGCAGGCCCCCAGCACCCTGGGAGAGCGTAGAGGCTGCAAGGAAGGAAGGCTCGCTTCTGCGAAGGCGGGCATGGCCTCAGTGTCCACAGCAGCGCCCCCGTCCAGACACGAGGAACTGAGTCTGGATGCTCACTCTTCACAGCACTCTCCAGGACTGGGCATAACCTTTTGGCAGGAAGTGCATTGCACTGCTTACTAATTTGTCACCTCAATCTTTAATTTTTCCCTTTTCAAAATAGTCTTTCAGCTCATGGAAACACTAGTAGTTGATTACAATTGTCAGACTTTTTAAAAGTGCTAAGTTGTTCCTTTAACGGAGGAAATGATGAGAGATCCTTTTCCCATGGGTTAAGGACAATACAGAACACATGATTCGATGAGGTCGCCAGCTTTCAGTACAAGAATTTCATCCAGTGACATTCATTAGTCCTTCATTCAGGTCAAGTTCAGGATTTCTGACATTCCTTTTTTCGAACCTTTGATTTGGGTGCTGCGAAAAGAGAGGGGGGAGAAAAGAAAATGAGGAGGTCAGCCCAAGTCAGACTCTCTTCACACTGATTTGTTTCAGGTAAGGGACGTTGTCTACAGCAGGGGAAAACTGACCGTTTGGATTTTCTTGTTTGTAGAAGTTCTTTAACATTTCCACTGCTTCCTCAGCCCGGTAGCCAGGAATGCACTGATGAAACGAGAAAGTTGAGAATGAACATAAGCCTATGAAAATATGTGCCGTAACCTATGAAAAAGCAATAGATACATAATTATGTAAACATTTTTCAGATGTTGATACACTTTGTAGCTATTAGTAACATGAGAAGTATATTTCCAAATGAATAGCTGGGTGGTGGCCTGTCAAACTCTACTCTCAATCAACTGTTAGTTCTCAGTTAGCTGCTGTTGAAGCTACTAGCGATGTGATCTTGGGTAAGATTCTTAAACTCGTTATGCCTCAGTTTCCTCACATGTAAAATGTAGGTAATTAAAGCAATTAACACAGAAGGATTTTGTGAGGATTAAACGAGAATAAATAAAGTAACACCTGTTAAGTACCTGGTGCATCCTAAGTGCTCATTATGCATTAGCTATTTTTATCTGCTCTCATTCACTGGTGGCCCACTAAGTGTCTGATACTGTACAGCTATGGTTGGCTGTCCACAGCTAAAAATGATGAGCAAAAAAGGGGGGTTTATATTTTTAAAGGGCTGTTTAAAAAAAGAGTATGTGACAGGGACATAAATGGGTTTCAAAGGCTAAAATTTTTACTATCTTACAAAAAAATTTTGTCAACCCTTACTTACTATAGAGGATATATTAAGTGTTCAGTTTATTCTATCTTCGGTATCTAACTTGGGAGAAGAGAACAACATGTGAAAGAATAAGAAATTGTGATAACAGTAAGGACTTGAAACTTGAACTTGCTTTAATGACAGAGGGTATTAAAGAGGCTGAACAGAGCACATTAGGGGAAGAGTAAGACTAAGCATGGGTCGCATGTGAGGCAACCAGCTGGTGGGGGTAGGGGTATTAGGGGGTATAAGGAAAAAATGAAAGAGATAAAACAAGGTCAAAACACAGAGGGCTTAGAAGGCTGGCCACAGCAGTTTGGACTTGATACACTGCACCCTTCTGAGGGTGCATGAAAAGCTCCAGTGAGCAGAGGATTCAGGGAGGCGCATCTGGGAGAGCAAACAGGAGAGGAAGGACTGGCAGGCACGGTCCGATGCTCAGACGGGCCTTCTCTTGTGCCTTCAGTCAGCTTTTGCCTGAGCCTACAGAGGCTGCATAAACCTTCCCTACCAAGACAAATAAGAGTTCGACGTTTTTAAATTCCACATATAAGTGAGGTTATATGGTATTTGTCTGTCTCTGCCTGACTTAGCATAATGCCCTCGAGGTCCATCCGTGTTGGTCTATCCAAATGGCAGAATTTCCTTGTTCTTTAAGGCTGAATAATATTCTGTGTGTGTGTTCATATCCTATTTTCTTTTTAGAAGCAGAGAGCAAAGGTGGTTGCCAGGAACACGGGGGTGGCAGAAATGGGGAGACACTGGCTGAAGGGTACAAACTTCACATCATAAGAGGATCAAGTTCCAGGAATCAAAGACACAGCATAGTGACTGCAGCTAACAGTGATATAGTGTATACTTGACAGTTGCTAAGATAGTAGAGCTTAAATGTTTCAGCATAACGACAACGACAAAATGGCAATTGTGTGAGGTGAAGGATGTGTTAACTTTGTTGTGGTAAACACGTCACAATAAGTACGTCTATCAAAGCAAGATGTACACCATAAACTTATGCAATGTTGTATGTCAATTATATCTCAGTAAAGCTGGGGGAAAACCCAATGAATGACTTTCCTTCTACCCTGCTCCCAGGCAAGCTGCTACCCTGCTCATTGCTGAGAATTTTCCAGAATCATGGTCTTCACTTTTGGGCCTCTCATTTCCTCCTCAGCCCCGTTTTCACTAGCTTGTGCTCCCAGCACCCCACTGAGACCACCCTCTCAGGTATCAAAGGCAGAAAAAAATATAATGAAAATACAGGTATTGATTGCTATACACCAAAAATAGCAATCAAGCAAAATTATTATGTTTACAGTAAATGGCACCTACTGTCACTGACAGAGGCCAAGCGTCCCACAAACTCAGGGCAGGGCAGAGCTGGGGACTGCTTACCGTGAACACACCAATAGCGGCCGTGCCTTCAAACACACCTGAAGGCCTGGGTGAAGCTTGTCCGAAGATACCCTGGAAGTCTGGGGACCCGCCTTCAACAGAGATTCTCTGCTCTCTGAGCCAGGCACTCACCTGGAAATGACCGCCTGTCCCCTAACACCGAAGCACAAACGAACTGGACCAGTAGTTCTGGGAGACTCGAGTTGGAGCATGGCTCCTGGTACACCCACCACACACTCACCATTCGCAAGCCCACGATGAGATCAAGGTAATCAGAAAGAAGGAAGAAGTGTAACAGTTCACGTTACCTGAAATGATCTCCCCGTGTTTGGTAAATCAGCAGAGGCGATATCTAGAACAGAGCCACAACCACCAAAACGTTCATTCTGACAGCCATATACAACCAGCGGGATTTATGAGAGAGAGTTAAGGTTCTGCAGAGAACGTGCAGTTCAGGACACAAGCAGAGTTTACACCAGCCATCCCAGAGAGGAAAGCTCATGCTACTCTCCAAAACGATTGAGCGAGGCTTCAGCTCGAAAGTAATACAATCCAGCTACACAAAAGAGGTTTGAAGGATTTAGAAACTAATATCCCATCATTATAAGCATATTGAAAACTCAATAGGGAGCTGGTAAATGTTTACAGTTTTGGTGTTCTCTCTGGTTTCTCCTACATCAGTTTTCTTGGAATCATTAGAGAATTATAGCCAGAAAAGAGGCAAGAATTTAATCCAGATAATTTCCCCTTTTAAAAACAGCATATTGTTCCCTGTTCTTCCCTCAAATAAAATATAGCCTGCGCCCCTGCACAAAACGGACTGCAGCTGAGCCGCTCTGAAAGGCAGGGCCGGGAGGCCAGTCTGTTGACCACAGCGCCCTTTGGATCAAGTGGAGACTGTACCTTTTCTCAAAACCAAATCCCCCTGCGTTAAGTTATCTTTACAGTGATCATATGATTCGCACATATACAGTAAAATAAGTAGATAAAAATATGCAAGCATGAAACTGAATTTTTAAATTATCAAAGAATGTTTTCACATCTCCAGAGACCAACTTGCAGCGCTCAGCCGCGGAGCCGCTCTAGGGCAGACAGGCCTCCGAGAGCCGCAGCTCGTCGGTCTCCCGTTCGTCCACCGTCACATCACACGTGACCGGTTTCCACTTAAAACTGTTCATATTTGCAAAAGGTCTTCATGGCAAAGATAAAGCAATTAAAACACATAAACAGACAAAGAAAATTTTTAAGTCACCAACATCTATTTTCCAAAGGCAAGCACGTTCTTCGGACCTTTCCTCATGCTCCGTTTTATAACCTACTTTAACGGCGATTATGATTTACCATTACAAAGCAGTTCAAATTAGTGCTAAGCTTTTCTTTTTCTAGCTTTTTTAGTAGTTATATCTTTTAGATATTCTTTTAAAAAGAGATCATTTTACTATTTAAAAATCTTTTCAAAAAATATGTGACCAAGGGATAATATATTTTATAATGTTCTCCTCCTAGAATTTGTTTCTTAGGTCTCTGCTTTCATATATTAGGAACGGGTCACGTGCCTGGCCTCTTTCAAGTCCACAGACATCAACCCGCCAGGTCCAAGGATACTCATCAGGCGGAGCGCAGCCGCGCACATGATGCACGGCTCCACCGTGACGTACAGCACTGTGCGCTCGAACACCTCGGAGGGGCTCCGGCCACTTCCGCGACACCACTCCAGGACCTGATCGATGGCCACCATTTCCGCGTGTCGAGTGGCCTGAAAAGAGAGAGGAGCTTACCTTGACGATGTTTGTGACATTTGCCAAATACTCAAAAACAAATACAAAAAGTGGGCCTACTGTTTCTGCCAATGTTTTTAAAGAATGGAGGTTTGGGGACACACTCGGCAGCTAACAACATAACTCCCAGGTCGAGATCCGTAACCTCACCAACAAGACATTCAATCGGAAACGTTGTCCAAATTATGCTGCATTTTTAGTTAACTACCCAAGAAGTTGAGGGGCACTCTTTCAATTAAAATGCCACAGGGAAGATAGATCTTAATTAAAAAAAAAAAGAAGGTGAGCCTATCGTTTCTGAACATTTTAGGGAAAGCCTGAAATTGTCAGAAGCATGTGCTCCAGTTTCAGATGTGTTTTCAAGACTGTCGCTGACCCGACTCTGAGCAAATCTATATTTAGTTTATGGGGATGTCATCACTTCCATGTTCGTGGGGATGAGATTTTATATGCTGACAGACTTTAAACAGGAGCAGATTTTTGGTTTGGGTCTCCGATACCTTGTGTAGACAGGACAATACAGGAGAAATCACACAGCCGTTGGAATCAACTACATTTAAGTTCGAATCCTGACCATGACATTACTAATTATGTGGCCTTGGGCAAGTCACATACCCTCTCTACACCTTGGTTTACCCATATGTAAGATGGGGTACACTGGTACCTATGGCTCTTAAAGCAATCTGAATTACAGGAAGCTAATGCCATGTAATGTCTTATAACAGTTATAATACTATTATAATAGCTATAATACTCACGGTCACCACATTTATCAACAAACTTCTACTGAGTGTTACCTATGCACAAGCCACTGTACTAAATTCTGTGTGGAATAAAACACCTCTGTCCCCAACAAGTGTAAAGTCTGGCACGGTAGCAGAAAGGTGACCTGTGACACAGGGCAGGACGTGAAAAGTGCTGGCACAGTGGCCCAAGTATCGTGAAAGCCAGAATTACAAACTCAGAGCTCGAAGGTAGTTTAGAGAAGAGGTTCCCAAGTCTGGCGGCAGACCAGAACCAAATGGGGAGCTTAAAAATAAGTTTGCCCAACTGGAGTGCTTTTTAAAGATCAGATTCAGAATGACTAAATCAAATCTCCCCGTAGTTCTGGGTAAGTGCCTGTTGAACTGAATCACTTCAATCAACTTCCTCTTTTATGGCTCAAGAACCAGCTTTGTTAGGACGTATTAAAGACGCACAAATTGGACAGGTGTTGGTGGCGACCAGGGGGTGGGGAGGGGGTGATGTCATAGCCAAAAGCAGGACTCAGGCCTCCCCATCTGGGATCAAGTGTCTTCCTATACTGTGATTCTCAGACAGTCCCCTATAGGACACAGAATGCCAAAATAAATCCGGGTTCATTTCAAGGTAAAGAAAACACCAGAGTCATTGGCGGTTAGACGGACGTCATTAGGACAAAGTTCTCACGTTAAAGATATTATACCAAATGACAAAATACGAATAGGGAGATACGACAATTGTCTAAAATACAAAATTCTACTCCCAAATATAAGTATCTATATATTCACTAATTGCTGTATTATGTCTATTACCTATCTCACAGGTATTTGACATCCACATAATAACTGCTTTGTGAATCTGGATTCCCACTCTGCGTGTGTTTCGCTAAGTCTTGGTTTTCCTTTTGGTACGTGCGATGGATGAACTTCAACATCCACAGAGAGCTGGTACCAACACCGGCTTGTGCCGTGGCTCCCAAGGTCACGTCACAAGATCAAAGCCTGTGTGGGGGTGTGAGGGTGATGGGTGCTCCCTGAGTCCACCTAGTACTTCTTATAATCATAAAATCTGACACTACATTTAGCCCTACTGCGACACACTACTGTGATACAGCGGTCAAGAAGTGTTGCCTCAATTCATGAGCTCCTCAACCTAACCATAGTAAGTTAAAAGTCTCACAGCCTATGACAGTGTACACAGCACACGCAGGTACAGAGAGAGCAGGTAGTGGAGACTTTATTCTGCTGAACTACCCGAAACGGGAATAGCTTCTTTACACATTGTTTTACCTCCAAAGTTATAAATTGAGGGTGATTTTTCATCTACTAGGAGCAACACATTATTTAAAGACACTAAAGAATGCAATATGAGTTAAATTGACATGCTCTGTAAAGTGGAGTTTTCATATATTAGATGTGCTTAAAATGGAGACGGACTCCTTTCTTCCACACTGATGCTCCAGTGTAATAAAGTCGCCCCTTAGTTTTGCTCAAACACAAAAGTAAAGCTGCATAAAATAGAATGTTAGCTCCAGGGATTTTAGGGATTCGTTCAATTTTTCTGAAATTTTCCAAATTTTAAAAAGTCAACATGTGTCACTTTTATAATCAGAAAAAAAAGCATTAAAAAAAAAAAAGCAAGATGTTCAGGGAAATGACCCGTCCACTGAGACTCTCGGAATGTATACAGACCCCCTTGTCACCCACAGTGACAACCCCATTCTGCTCCCACCGTCACCGCCCTGAGTCAGCAGTTGTCCCACTGAACGTACTAACGTTTTTGGTTTGATTAACTTCATTTCTTCCCTTCCCCACAACTTCATTGTTGTAGACCAGAAGGCAGCCGACAGGGACTTCAGTATTTTCTAGGGCTTCTCTGGCCTGAAAAACAAGATGTAATGTTCAGTACTTGAAAGGACTACAGGAGAGAAATAGCTGCAGCACGAGCAGTAAACACACAATTAATATTACAACAAAGAAATGCAACTGACCTTTCCCAGTCCTCAAACAGAGCTCAGGACCTAGCTCCTTTGTTCTCTGGGTGTCCATACTAAGGGACACCCAGCAAAAAAAATCCTGTTTCTAGGTCCCGAGCCCCTGATTTTTTCCCTCACTGGAAGCAGAGGGGATCAAAAGACTTATTGACTCTTGATCTTAAATTGCCAGGGTCTATGTTCCTTTTCAGAGAGAGTATATGTATTTGCAAAGAGGTAGAAGAAAAAATATTTAAATCCTTTCTTAAAATTCTTTCCTCATTGAAATTCTACTTGCTTAATTTGGTTTCTCTAAAAGTGACAGTAAATATCCTTCAGAGTCCCAATAACACTAAAGCGACAGACTGGAGGTGCCCCTGCATCCCCAATTCCCGCCCTAAGTGAGACATGAAAAGCGGGGAGCGCTGGAGGTGAAATGGCACCAGCGCTTTGGAGGACACTGTGGAAGGTTTCTTAAAAAGTAAACACGCCCATCGCCTATGGACGAATTCCACTCCTGAGTATTTATTTAAGAAAAGGGACTCCACAGGGTAGGGCAAAAGTCGGTTGACCACTGTGAGTATATGAAATACAGAGTTTGTTTTTGCGTTATTATTTATGAACAACTGTTAACCTATTTTTGCCCCACCCTGTATGTCTACAAAAAAGACAGAAAGAAAGAAAACCTGTAAAAGAATGGCCATAATAGCTTGATTCGTAATAGCCAGATCTGGAAACAGCAGAGAGGTCCACCAACAAAAGAACGGATAAACCAACTGTGATCCCACACGTGGTAGAATACCACTCCGCAGTGAAGAGGGACAACGCGGACATACCCAACAGCCTGGCCGAACCTCAGACGTGCTGGGTAAGAGAAGTCAAACACGAAGCACGCATACTGCATGGCTCCCCTCGCGAGCAGCGCTAGACTGGACAAAACGAAACTACGGTGGCAGACGTGGAGGGGCATGTGAAGACCGACTGAGGCGGAAGGGACATGAAGCAACTGTCAGGGATGGAGACTTTATCTCGATAAGGGTGTGGGTCGTACGGATGTTTACATCACTCAAAACGGAATGAACAATGCATTTCAGACCCTTGCATCTCACTGTATGGAAAGCACAATCCCACCACCACCACCCCAGAACGGCAACCTATTCCATCTGCAAAGCTTCCCTCTGTCACCTGCTGTCCATTTTTCTTCTCCTTCTGCTTTGCGAACCACAGGAGCTCCAGGGCCAGGACAGGGAAATACTTTTTCCGGGCAGACGGCCAAAGCAGGCAGGTTGTATCTGTGTACCTCCTGAGACTGTCATTATTCTCATTCCCGAGAATAAGGGAGGGTGGGACCCTTGGGCTAGTGCGCACCCATTTCCATCTCACTACAGTTAAAAGAATCCTAAACCAGCCATTTGCAGAAAGGATGCATTTCTTGTTTCGGCAGGCCACAGGACACGTCGGAAGCCTAGATCCACGTAAGTGTAGGACATGAATACACACACCATACGGCATATGTTTTGCAAAGTTGAAGACAATGCCAAAAATAGCACTCTTTCTCCTTCACTAGCCTCTTACTCCCGGCTCTACTTTATCTATAGTAGCAATAACTTCCTATCACAATGTTAGTGTGGGTTCCTGAGCAACTTCAAGCATGCTCAACGGACACTTTTCACTTGGCCATAAGGGGACAAGGAGAGGCACACGAGTGGCAGCCAACTGTACCTCCCCTCTCTCCTCTGCAGTGGTAGGCTGCAGAGATGTAAGATGATGGTCTCTGAAGCAGTAAGACTGCATTCTTCAGAACTGTAACACGAACTACCCATAGGCTGATTCTATCCCAGTTCTGGAAAAAAGGTGAAGGAATGCCCAGTTTACGCAAAGTTTGAAAGTCTGAAGAGTTCCAAGATTTGGTGAATACATACAAATAAACAGTACAAACGCACCACAGGCTACTACTGAAAAGAAGCCAGGAGGGGGACTGGCAGTGGGGGAGGGTGGATAAGCTAAGTGTGGTCACACCAAGAATGTGATTTAAAATAAGCTGGGAATAGCCCCAGGTACCCGTGAGAGACAAATCATGTATTTGTCCAACAAATGTTTGCTGAGGATCTTGACATAAGGAAATTACCCTGGTGGCCTTAACTGCAATCACACAGTTGCAGGGAGAGATTTGACACTGACCGCAGAAAGCAACGTGAAGCTCTGCTGTAGGCGTTGAAGATGGAAGAGGCCATGAGCCAAGCATGGAATGTGCCTCTAGAAGAGCAGTTTCCAAGTGGTGTGCTGCAAGACTTGCAACACAGGCATACCTGGCTACTTAATCAGGGGGACTGACCTCTTTTTCCCTTAGATTGTCAAATTAAAAAAAAAAAATGACAACAGCCAGCACAACAGCTGTCCGCTGTGAATGAATCAAAATTTTACCTATTTTTTGTCAGACTGGCAAAAAATGTAATACCTTTTTTGGCGTGCCACAGAAATTTAGTAATTAGTTTACACATGCCGTGAGATTTTTAAAAAGATTGAAAATCCCTGCTCTACAAGCTGGAAAAGGCAAGGAAACATATCCTTTACAACCCCCAGAGGGCGCTGTGCCCTGCTGAAACATTGGTTGTGGCCCAGAGAAACTGATTCCAGGCTCCTGGTCTCCAGGACTATAAGAGAATGAAATTGTGTTATCCCACTAAATTTGTGATAATCTGTTACAAAAGCCATAGGAATCTAACACCCACCACTAAGAGGAAGAAAAGACAAACTAGAACTGGAAGAAGATATTTGCAAACCACATACAGAACAAAGATCTAGTATCTAGACTAGATAAAGAACTCTCCAAAGTTCAACAAGTTAAAAAAAGCCCAAACAAGCCCATTAGAACACGGGCAAAATATATTAACAGACATTTCACCAAAGAAGGCATACAAAAGGCAAATAAGTACATGAAAAGATGCCCACATCATTAGCCATTAGGAAAATGCAAATTAAAACCACAGTGAGACAGCACTACACACCTACCAGAATGCCTAAAATGGAAAGTAAAAAAAACGCCAAATGCTGACGAGGCTGTGGAGAAACAGGATCACAGGAATGTAAAATGGTACAGCCACTCTGGAAAACACTGTGGCAGTCCCTTAAAAAGTTAAACATGCACTAAACGTATAACCCAGAAATCACATTCTTGCACATTTACTTACCCAGGAAAAAATATTAGGTTCATACAATAGATCATTTCACATATAGACATGAATGTTTGTAGGCGTTTCATTCAAAATAGCCAAAAACTGGAAATGATCCCGATGTCCTTCAGTGGGAATACTTCAACGAACTATGGCACATCTCTACCATGGAACAACTACACCCCAATAAATAGGAATTGACTATCAACTGGCTCAATAACTTGGATGGATCTCAAGGAAATTATGTTGAATTAAAACAAAAATCTTAAAGGGTTACATACTGGTACAGAGAACAGACTAATGGCTGTCAGCTAGTGGCAGCCTGGGTTTAGGGCTTGGGAGGGGACCACAGCCACAAAGGGCAGCGTCAGGGAACCTGGGGTCATGGGACAGTTCCGTTGGTAATTAAACAAACTGAACATGACACAGGGTTATGCAGAACTACACACACACAGGCACACACACACACAGAACTACACACACAGGCACACACACACACAGAACTGCGCACACACACAAGCCCACATGCACAAGCGCACACCAAGCTGAGGAAAGCTGAATAAACTCGCAGACGGTATCAATGCCATTTTCCTGGGTTCGATACTGTACTCGTGTCGTGTGAAGTGTGACCATTGGAAGAAACTGGGTGAAGGTATGTGGGCCTTCCCTCTACACTTTTTTTAGCAACTTCCTGTGAATCTATAATTATTTCAAAATAACAAGTTTTTTTTTTCAAGGTGGAATAAATGAGAAGCACCTTGGAATGCAGATTAAGAGATGCCTGGTGAGGTAGGAGGAAAACCAGAGTGTCTGGTGTCATCAAAGACCCCAGAAAAAACCGGGCCGAGAAAGAAGAGTCAGTGAGGCAGAGGCAATTTGGGAAGAGTGATGGGAATGAAAACCAGTGGCTGGAGAGGGACTTCTCTGTAGGTTCAACGTCTAGCTTCTATTCCAACAGACTGTTATGGCTACATCGCAAGTGTTCTGATTCCGAGCTTGCAAATAATAAGAGCTTACAATTTACTGAAAAATTTGCTTTGATCCAGGACTATTTTAGGCACTTTGCAAGTATCAATGTATCTGGATTATAACCCTATGAGACAGGTTCAATCATCTTCCCCATTTTACAGATGAGGAAACTGAGACACAGGGAGGTTGTGGAATTTGCCCACGTGAGAGACTGGAACTAGAGCCCAGGAAATCTGCCTCCAATCACTCATTTGTTCAATGGGAATTTGTGGATCACCTACCAGGTGCCGGGTTCCTCAGCAATTTGCCACTGCTCTCCCTCTAATTTCTCCTCCAGTCACGACTGATCAGCTACATTCTCAGTGTTTGGGGTCGAAGTAGCTCTACTTCAAGGGGCAAAAGGAGAGGGAACACTTAGCAAGAAAGTGAGACATAGAAAGTTTAAGAATAAAAAAACTGCAAGAGAATAAACAAATGGGGAGACCATTTGTAACAAGGATTTTCTGTAAAAGTATCTATGGGCTTGTGACCACTTCAAACATGTAGAAAAGAATCCAAGACGAAGTAGAAAAGGAATGGGCAGCAGTGGAGAGGGAGAGCCAGTGGGGTTGTGGGTGCTGACCTGCTCACCTGGAAGACAGTGGTGGGGGGCACCCTGCAGAGGCCTGGCAGCTCTCTCCACCTGGGCCTCCAGGTGGCTGGGCTTGTGCCTTTCATGCTTGCCTACGGATTTTTTCTTTTCCCTTCCAGAAAATTTATCTCCTTTTACTCTGTTTCCCACTTCTCATATGCAGATTCTGAACCACAGAGTTGACCCTTGAAACACATGCATTAGAACTGCAAGGATCAACTGAAAAAATCCTATGAATGGATCTGTGCAGTTCAAACCCATGTTGTTCAAGGGTCAACTGTATATGTATATACATGCATATATAAAATATGTGTATATATATTTGTGCCTTGGATGGTGTAACTCAGTGGATTAAGCACAGGCCTGCGAACCAGAGTCACTGGTTTGATTCCCAGTCAGGGCACATGCCTGGGTGGCAGGCCAGGTCCCCAGTTGTAGCTGCACGAGACTCAACCACACATTGATGTTTCTCTCCCTTTCTTTCTTCTTTCCTTCCCCTCTCTCTAAAAATAAATACATAAAATCTTTTAATAAAAATAAAAATATATACATTTGCTTTGCTGTCAAGTTCAAAATAGGCTTAATTAAGCTGAAAATAATCTTCTACCCATCCATCTCATACTTTCTAACGTCCCCACCCCCTCTCCTGCCAAGTCTGATCGTTGCTTTATGAATGCAAAAGAACTCGGGCAAAATGGGTCTGAAATGTATCTAGGGAGGTTTTGACTATCTCATCTTTTAGGGGAGAGGAGTACCTTTAGGTCAATTACTTTTAAAATGGCAACTTGGTCTTCCACAATTAAAACATTAGCAGCTTTCACAATTAAAGAATGAAATATCTCTTCTTCCCAGCTCAATCACCGGTCTCCTCTTTGTCTGTAAATGTCATTTCTTTTGCTCTAGTCGGGGCCTGCTGGTTACAGATAATGACAGATCCAGAATGGAAGAGACTGTGGTTTCTTGAAAGCCATCATCCTATAAACTACTTTCCAGTGAGTGGTAGTAAAGTTTGGGGAGAAGGGGTCAGACTGCAATTTGCACAGACTCTTGAGCACTCCCCAGATATATTTCCTATGAAAGAAAAGAAATCCAGGAAAGAAACAATTTAGCCAGATCACGTCTTTGGTGGGAAGTAATGACATCCAAAAGATTACACTACAATAGCTACTGCTAGTGACACAAGCTCTGTTTTCCTCTATCAGCTTTAAACTCCTCGGCCTGGCGCTGAGAGCCTCCCAACCACCAGCCATCCTCCCCTCCAGCCAACAGAACCAGACCAGCTTTTCCTTGTTCTTCCAGGTCCCTGGTTCTGTGAGAATCCGACGAAAGTTGTGGGCTCTCTCACATCAAACACACAGTTTGTTAATAATAACAAATGCTCATCATGTTACACACAGTTTCAGGATTTATAGATCCCCCTAAAACTTGGGTCCCCAGTTAGGAAGCCCCGGTCTAGACAGCTGGATTGCCTCCGAACCAAAGGCAAAGTCCTTCACTTCTTGGTACTTGCAGGCTCCTCTGAGCTGGTCAACCTTTCCCTTCCTTTCTACCTACCCATATCCCTTTTATTCTTTTTAAAACTCAGTAAGCATCCCAAATTGATGTCGGCTGACTCACTCAGGACTTTGTCGCCTATTATCTGATGGCACTTCATATCTATGTCTTATTTTAGACCCTGGACATGTTACTTACTAACTTTTTCATTAGTGCACGGCTTGATTTCACCTGGCACAATGCTGTACTAATACCAGGCACCCAGAAAACAAATACCACAATAATACATAATGGATTTATTCTAGAACACTTGTTTTCTCAATAGATAGATAAATCTAGACAGATAGATACACATACTCAATCTCTGTTTTTTCTTAATTATAAAGTAAGATATGTTCAAGGCAGAAAACCTGGGGGTAAAAAATCCACACATCAAAAAATAAAACCACTTAGTATTCTGTGACCGAAGATTTTCAAGCTTTTTTCTATGCCTGCATATACATACTTACAGTTTTTTAAGTTAAATATATTTATACTACATATACATTTTAGCAGTCCACCTTTTTCACTTAGAAATATAAACATTTCCCAATTTTAGGTAATATTTTCAGCACATGGTTTTATTGTTTAAGGTTGCACAGTGTTCCTCTGTATGAATACGTGATTCACTGAACTAGTCCCCTATTGTTTGACATTTACATTATTTCAGATCTCTACTATTATAAACAAGTGAACTTCCCTACATATCTTCACTAATATCTCTTCACAAGGAAGTATCCTTGTGAATTATTTCTAGAAAGAGACATAAATACAAAGGACTACTAAAATGTGATTTTAAAAATAAAACTAATAATAAAATTGGACAGCAGATATGTCTAGGCAATTCACAGAAGAAAAAAAAATTCAAACATCTAATTCGGAAGCTCAGTACACAGTAGGCAGGGTAATGAGAGTAAAAGGGCAGAGAGATCCGGCGGTGAGCAACCCAGCACCGTGCAGTGCGGGCCGTGATGAGAACAGAGGGCTGACCGAGCCCCGTCCTCACCAGCCTTCCAAATCTGGGGAATTATTTACCTCTCTGTCTCCATCTGAAAATGAGGACAGTGATGACATGTACCTCGTATGTGGAGCTTACATGTTATGGCCCATATGAAACACGGCGCCTAGCACTGTGTCTAAAACATGGTCAGAGTGCAGCACTGTTATTTATTCTTGTATTTGTTTCCAAGCCTATACCCTTAGAATTAGATGCTGTGACGATGAAAACAATAAACTTCACTATATGCTTAGCTCTCCAAAAGAAATCTGCCATGAAAAATAGTGACTTTACAAAACAACAGAGTAGTTTATTCAAAGTTTGATAACTTTGACAACAAGAAAGCTACACAGATGTTGCTTCTCACCTGAAACACTGCCAAATACTAGAAAGTGATCGTTTAAGAGCCAGTGGGAATAGGGGTAGGACAGAACTTTCTTATACATTGCAGATGGGATCGTGACCATTTCAGACCAGTCCTATCCAACAGAACCTTTCGTCCTATCGGAAACGTCCTTTGATATGCGCTGCCCAATATGGTAGCCACTGGCCATATGTGGCTACTTAGTGCTTGAAATGTGACTAATATGACTGAGGAGCTGAATATTTCATTTTACTTCCTCTTAATTTAAATTTCAATAGCCACGTGCACTCAGTAAACATTTGTGCAGTGAATGAAGACAGGAGTCTAGAGACCATTAAGGATGGGATGAATATAATCAAAAACATGTTATGGAAAAGATTTCTTTACAGCAGCTCTAGGGAAATGTAAAACTGAAGGGCATTTCACATATGTATATGTGTGCGTGCGCCTGTATTTAGATAGATACATATGCCAAGTACACTTCTATCCCTATTAAAGAGCTCGCTGGCACACGTAAGTATGGGTAAAACTTGGATTACACACAAATCTGATCAGAGCCCTCCTTAATCAACAGTCCTGACAGGGCGAGGGAAGGAGGTAAAGAACAGAAGGCAGCAGGATGGATGGATGGATGGATGGATGGTAGAATCTGGCTGTACTGGGATTTTTTTTTACCTACTCCCTACCAGAAACATCCTCACCTTCCTTCCTTTTACTACAGAGGTTCAAGGGGTCATAAACACAAAAGAATGTGCTTTGGAGGATTTGCGAGTGTGTTCACAGTAAAGAAGGGGACGCAGCAGCTGTATGGGAATATTTGACGCATACTTCGTGCCAGTGAAAAAGAAATAATTCCTGTATTTCCCTTCCTCCTTCCTCAGAGCTACTGTGACAACAGGCTAAATCCAGCTGTTTGCCTAAAACGTGGCGCCATCGAGATTATGAGGTCGAGAAAGCACCCGGGACGTTTGCTCAAATGATAGGGCTGGGAAGAGAGCCGGAGAAGTTCCCACCCCCGGCATCTTATCTCCCGGGCTCCTCACCATTTGCATGGCCTCCTCCATCCACTTTTCGATCTCCTCCGCTGACACCGAGCACCCAACGCCTGTAGCCGGCGCGGATGCCTCCTTCGCCTCCATACCGCGCTGGGGCCCCGGCGCTCCGGCCCGGACGCCTAGGAGACGGAGGCGCGCTGTCCCGGAACTCGGTGTGTGCAAGCCACCGTTTCCGGGGGAGTCGAACAGCGAAGCACACGGGAGCGAATTCTGGACGGACCTGGGGTTCCACGGAGCAGTGCTGGTTGACGGCGGGGCGGCGGCAGCAACAGAAAGCACAGCTGCCCTGGTGTTGTCTACGCCCCCTTCCTGCTCCGGTGACAGTCACAGCGGGAAGTCACGTTAGTGATGTCTGGATAGCCCCAAGCGGGGCCACGGCGGTCCTGCCGAGTCGTCCAGGCCAGGTGACAAAGAAAGGGTTTCCTGGTGCACCAAGCCCCCACCCGTAGGCAGCCCGCAACCCCAGGGACTGAAGATGCTGAGATCTTTGTGGAATTTTCTCAAACGTCACAAAAAGAAGTGTATCTTCCTGGGCACAGTCCTCGGAGGTGGGTGACAGCGTTCTTGGAACGGGACATTGGGAGAAGAGGGTGGAAGAGAAGTGACAGTTTTCTAAAATAGAGAGGCCGGGCGACCATAGTACCACATACGTTCAACAATGGGGTAGGGACCCAAACCTCCAAGGTTCTCTACATCTCCCCGATTGGAAATGCGTGCCCGTTGGCAAGACCTGTTTCTCACCTATCCTTTATTCTCCCAGACTTTGGGAGAACCCACCACAATTAAGTTTCTGTTTTAAGGCACCATTCTCTTACGGACACACTTTTTTTTTTAACTGCTCTTCTAGTGTTTTCCTGAGATCCTTTGTTTCGGTTTGGCACTCCTTGTATTTTGCTTGGCATTTTCACCCTTTACAGAAATTTCCTTATATTCCAGGAATTACCTAAAGTTTGCATGTCGAGTGTTGCTTAAAGTTAATTTGAATTTTTGAAAACAGCAGTTGTACAGAAGGACTGGAAGGTATATACTAAACAAAAAAAAACCACAAATCAATATTTTAGCTGCATCTCTGGTGTTGTAGAGTTCTGGTGAACTGTGCCCCAAATCATGCTGTAAGAGGTGGTTTCCCTACCTGCAGTGTTCCTCAAGGCCGGGATCAATGCCCATCTAGCTATTACTGAGTTGCACAGGCTGAAAAGAGATTTAGAAACAGACAGCACTTAAGATAACAACCTTGAGAGGCTTTTTCCTCTTAGGGCAGCCATGTCGTAATTAGCAAGGGTGTACAGGAGAGAATAAAAAGCCTTGTGAGGTATAGGGGAGCAGGAATATTAATAAATTTTTAGAATTCGAGTTTTTTGAGAAGTATTATCACTAACTGCATGCTTTTGGTTACAGAAGAACTCAAAAAACAAGAACAGAAGTTTCCTGAACAATTTGGTTACTTTTCTCTTACTACTATTGGATTATATTCTAGTACCCCCCAAACGATCTGAAATTAACAATAATTCAGATCTGTCAATTCTTGAAAGTTTAAAACAGGCATCTTGTTGATGAGGCAAGGAGAGAGTCTTTGTAGTCTCTGAGGTCTATCATAATTTGATAATGAGCATATGTAAGTTTTCATCGAATATTTTTGAGAAATTCTTTACAGTTAAAATGTATTCTGATTTTTTCAGCCACTGACATCTGATGTATATTTAGATGACTCTAAGACCAGTATGTCCACTTTATCAATATTTGTAGATGATAAAGGTACATGTGTATGGAAGAAATATAAATATTTTTGCCACCACTAAAGGAAAGTAAAGAATCTCCCTTTAGCAATCTCAAAAATACTAGCATACACCTTCAAACTTATAGGAAAAATCTAACAGTAGATTGGGAGTAATCATAGGAGAAGCAAAAGATTATACTTATGATTATAAGTATAATCAAAAAAGCCATTGAGAGCTTTATAGTTACAGATTAAGCAGGATGAGAAAGAAAAGGGGTTCAGAGAGACAGAAAAAGAAAATAATCCTAGCATTCTATAATTTAAAAACAGAAGTTAATCTGAAAGAAAAACAAGAAGATGACCTTATGGTATTTGTTTGAGCCTCATATTTTTTTTTCTGCTTCAAGGGAGAGGTCCTGTAACGTGTTACATTTCAGTTAATCTATTTAAGAAATATTTATGAAGTGCCCATAGTGTTGAAGGTAATGTGATTGGAAATAGAAGATTTAGAGAGATTTTTAACAGTAATAGTTACCACTTATTGGGTGCCCAGTGGGCACCGTGCTAAGCTCTTATATTCAATGGGGATGACAACAAGAGTAATTATTGTTACCCCATTCAAGAATGTGGGAACTGGAGCCCTAAGATGTTAAGAAACTTGCCCAGGGACTCAGAGTTAGTAATGAGAAAGCTAGAATTCAGACCCAGGTGTGTTAGATCCCAAAGCACATTCTCTTTCCACACTACACCACTTTGCCTTTGTGGGTTTTATGATCAGGTGGGAATGAAAAATATTGTCTTAGTGCATTCAGCCTGCTATAACAAAATACCACAGACTGAGCAACTTATAAACAACATAAATTTATTTCTCACAGTTCTGGAGACTGGAAGTCCAGGATCAGGGTGCCAGCCTGGCTAAGCGAGGACCTGCGTCCAAGCTGCTCACTTGTTATATCCTCGTGTGGCAGAAGGGGCTCTGTGAAATCCATCTCACAGGGACACTAATCCCATTCATGAGGGCTCCTCCCTGGTGACCTAAGCACCTCCCAGAGACCCCACCTCCTAATGCCATCACATCAGGCATTAGGATTCCAGTATATGAATTCAGGGCACACAACGTTCACAACATAGCAACAAATATACAAATAATAAAAATACAAAATAATAAGAGCTAAAAAATGCCATACACATCAAACTGGCAGAGAGCATGTAAAGTTATAAAAAATCAAGGAAGGACTTAATAGAAAACATATATTGACAGGTTTGAAAGCTAGACATCAACATGCATGCTCAAAGAGGTTTAGCCATCCAGTGGTAGGAAAATAACAAGGAAAAATCACCTCCTATCCCAGTATTCAACAATGATAATTATTTACTATATGTTAGAAATGAAAACCCACCTATTTTTCTGTGTATTGTAAGGCTTCTGGGGTCTTATTGCATCATATAATAATATGGGTATTTCCTTGAGCCATTAACTATTTAGTCATGTAGTTTTTAATAGCTACATCAGATTCTGTTGTGTAGATAGACCTTAATTCATGTGAGCAATTCCCTATTGCTGGCTGTGTAGAATATCTCCTGTTTATGATTAAAGGCATTGCCAGACTTTGTAGACTTAATCCGTTTGTTTTTCAGACCTAGTCCTTAAGTACTTGTCTACATTGGCTGTTAAAATGACAATCTTCTTTTCCTTCTCTTTAGGTCACAATTCTTACATAAGTCTTCAATTTAGGTTTCTAAAGTTATTTTTAGCTTTTTGCTATATAAGCCTTATATTTAAATAAAGCAGGTTAAAAGTATGGTTTGGAATTTTTAATACACTAATTATTGGATTAATATACAAGCTCGTTTTAAATATACAATTTCAGGAGTATATATCCTGGGGAAGTATGGACAGAAGAAAATCAGAGAAATACAAGAGAAGGAAGCTGCAGAATATATTGCCCAAGCTCGGAGACAGTATCATTTTGAAAGTAACCAGAGGACTTGCAATATGACAGGTAAGCCAAAGAGAAATATTTATGCATGTATAAAGTTACTTGATGGTTTGTATTAATTTGCATACCTCCAGGACAAACATTAGAACAAAAGGCAAAAGAAAAAATGATAAAAATCTAGCAAGTATTTATTACATGATTTAACTGAAATACATCTCTTAATGTAAATTTTAAAAATCAATATAAATCGCCCTGACTCAGTTGGGTGGAGCATCATCCCACACACCAGAAGTTTGCGGGGCTTGATTTCCAGTCAGGGCACGTACCTGAGTGTGGGTTCAAGTCCCAGGAGGGGCGTGTGTGGGAGGCATCCCATCATTGTTTCCCTCACATTGATGTTTCTCTCTCTCTTTCTCTCCCTTCCTCTCTAAAATCAATAAAAACGTATCCTCCAGTGAGGATTAAAAAAATCAATATAAATCAATATACAATATAAATGCTTATTCATTCATTTTACTTCCTTATTCAGCAAATAACTTGGGTTGCCCAGCACTGGGGAAACAGAGGTGAACAATAAAAAAAAAATCCCTGACCTTCAGTATTTATGTGCTAGTGAGAGAAAAACATGTAAACAACAAATAAATAGCTTTGGGCAGTGACGGCTGCTGGGAGGGGAATAAAGCTGTGGGAGCGGGGAGGGGATGCTGTAAGATTAGGGCAGTCAGAAAGTCAGGCCTCTTTGAGGAGGTGACATTTGAGGAGGAGCCAGATGGTACCACGAAGGAACGATGCAAACTGTCAGCATGCCCGAGGTGAGAACAGCACAGGTCAGGAACGGCACAAAGGCTACGTAGCTACAGCAGATGAGCGGTGCAGGGGCGGTGGGCAGTGGGCTGTGGGTAGGCCGATCCCGTTGGGCCTTGTAGGTCTTAGTAAAGAGTCGTAGGTCTGTTAAATTTACAGTAGGCAGCTGCAGACCTGTAAGTCCAGCACAATAGTATATATTCAGGCAGTGTTAATTAATGGTAATAATTTAACCTCCAGAGCCAGCAAGCTACTAGGGGAATGCCATTAAAAAATCATTTAAAAAAAAGCTGTATTATAATTGGCATAACTCCTTAAAGAATTAGTTCTCAAATCTATGCCAAACCTGTTTTGGTTTTGGGGTTATTATTATTATTATTGTTATTATTAAAGCTTTCTGTAGCATTTTTTCAAAAACAATTTAGAATGAATTTATACAGGTAAATTCTCTTCATTTTAAGAGTTAATTTATTTTCAGAGGTGAAAGGATGTTAGTTTCATTTAACAGATAAAGAGGCTGAAATTAAGGAGGTTCAGAGACACATCCAAAGTTATAGCCGGCATCTGGTTTTTATATTTAAAATAATAACACTTCATTCTGTAAAGCCAGTACTAATCATAAATACCGGATACGGCACAATGAGTAAGGTCACGACTCACGGGAGAGGCGGATCTGTTTCAGTCCCTGCCTCGGCCTTGTCATCTCTGTGTGTCTCTGGGGAAATCTAAGTCTCAGTTCTCGCCTGTATAAAATGATCACCACAAAACCCACTTCAGAAATGTTTTGTGAGAGTGTGACGAGATAATACAGATGAAGTGCATGGCATATACTACTCAGTAAATAACATTTATGGCATAATCCTTTAACTTGATATTCAGCATTCAATGTAGTGGTGCTACCAAGGTCATGTTAATGAATTTTTAGAGACTAAGAACAAGTCCTGTTTTGCTTTTGACTCACATTTTCTGAAAATAGAAAAAGGCAGATCCTGGAGTCTCAAAATACATCTCAGTTTCACGTGGACCCCTGTGTCAGTTTGGGTCCTCTGGGCTGCAGATGCTAAGATGAGAGTAGATGTGGGAGAGGTTAATCGGGGGAAGCACCTGTGAAGAATAAGGGACACGGGGCAGAGGTAGGCGCTTTAGACTACAATGCAGGGAAAAGGAGAAGGAAAGGATTGGGTAAGAAGAGTCTCCATCCGCAGCACAGTTCTAAGACAGTTGGGCCGGCCAGTGAGTTCCCTGGTAGAGGAGCCCCGCAGAACTGGGCCCGCCTCCCCCCTCCCCCCACCCCACCCCCCACGAACACTCACTTTGGCTGGGAGCAGTGCACACACGGCAGTGGGTCCAGAGGGGCCGCAGCTGGGGGTGGCAGCTGACTGCTCCCCCCAGCAGCAGATGTGGTGGTGCGTTTCCACGACCATCACAGCCCTTGAATAAACAGCTGACTACAGACAGCCAAAGATAAAATATGGTAATCACTAGGAGCCAAAATGTGGGTTCACGGAAAGACTTTCCAGATTAGCTTTCTGGTGTGCATGGATGATGGGGTTATAAGTCATATGGTTAAATCTCTGTCATTTTAACAAGGTGTAATGGATATTCTAAAAATATTTAGTACTTTTAGGTAAATACAGCTAGTTTTCTACCCAAGAAATTATCCCCAACTTGAAGAATAGCATCTGATAAAATGCTTCTGTGCCCTGACCTTAGTTAGGCTTTATCTTCTTCATGATTTTACTAAAGATTTAAAAGGAATGCTTATCAAACTCACAGATGACACCATGCATGGACGCATAGCTGACACCATAAATGAAGTTTTAGGATGCAACATAGTCCTGTCTTATGTAAGTGCTAGATTAGGGTAGGTGAATCGTTTGTATTAAAAGTCTGTTGTGCAGATACAGAATTACCCAAGCCTGCTTGGAAGCAGGATATATGAGTAAGGACTGGGAATTCTGATTGAGCATAAGCTTGTTATGCACAAATAGCATGCTGTGACTTCTGGAAATACTAATTTAATCTTAGGCTTCAGTAATAAAATCTGTGGTTCAGCATGCTTTTCACTAGTCATGGTACAGGCCCATTTCTGCCTCTCACGTGTAAGAAGATACAAAGTGGAAAGTGTCAGAAGAAGCTAAATAAGGATAACAATGAGCACTGACACTCACTGAGCATTTCCGCAGGCAAAGAAGCACTGTTCTGAATGCATTGTATGTCTCCATCCTTACAACAACCCCGTCAGGCAGATCCAGTGCAGTCCTTAGTTTACAGAGGAAGCGTACTGAGGCACAGAGAGATTAAGTAACTTGCTCAGGGTCACACAGATTCATGGCTGACGAAGGGCCATCTTGTAATTTGTGGTTGATCTGGACCTGTTTGTCATGGAGACCAGATGGCTAAAAGAAGACATGAATACTATATTCAACTAGATACAGAAACATATTTGTTCAGTGTTCATGCAGGTGGCTAGAACTGAAGCATAGACTTGTCTTTGGTTCAGTAGGCTGAAATGGAAAGTAAAAACTCTTACCTCTCAGGAGAATTATTGAAGAGACTCTTCTCACCTCATGTTGTTACACCATGTGATCTTTAAATCACTCCCCTACTGACTCCATTTGCTGAATCTAGGACTCTGACCTTGCTTTTTCTTGGTAAAGTAACATGTGTTTGGCCAAATATAAACACCAAGTAGACTTAAAGGAAACAAGTCACCTTCTACTGCTACTTTAGTTAATGGTCTGAATACCTTCAGGGGCGTCCAGCCCACAGCCCGGGATGGCTATGAATGCGGCCCAACACAAAATCATAAATTTACTTAAAATCTTTTTTTTTTTGCTCCTCAGTTTGCATTAGTGTTTGTGTGTTTCATGTGTGGCCCAAGACAACTCTTCTTCTTCCAGTGTAGCCCAGAGATGCCAGAAGGTTGGACACCCCTGCTGGGCGTAGGTGGTTTAATCATACAGTTTGAGGAAATACACTGAAGCTACATAGTACATATAGTACTTAAACAAATGTCTAGAGTTGGTTAAAAGCTGAACTGTTGATAGAAAAAATAATGTGGATTTTGTAATTAATGTCTTGCCTAGTCAAGAAGTAAAAATTATACACTAAAATTTTCCCTTTTAGAATGTGGCATTTTTGATGTCTTGGCATTTTTTCATTTTGTCATTACTTACTTAGTGTTATAAACTCATTTTAAATTTACATGTGTATGTTTTTTCTCAACATTTCTTATACCATGCATAGAGCCATAAATAAAAGAACTATAAATTACAAGCAATCTTTTTTCTATAAAGTACCATATCATATTTTATCTTCATGTTACTCGTGGGAGTGTCAGGCGGTAGCCATTGACAAAACCAGAACTACACTCAGCAGCTCTTCATGTCCAGCCTGGTGCACTTCCGCCTAGGTTATGGTGAATGCTTGTCACCTGAAGTATTCAATAAATAAATGTTTTCCTAAAGCTGGAAATAACACGTGAAGCAAAAAGCACAGCGAAAGATAAAAATGTTGTATGTAATCATTTTGTTGTACCAGAAGTAAACATTTATTGGAAAGAGAATTTGGAGAGTACAGAAAAGAGGAGAAAAAAGAATTACGTGTAGTCCGTAGCCCGGAGATCACCGCTGTTAGTGCCTGGGAACAGTTCTTCTCGCACTCGTTCTATGTGTTCTCGTTCACGTTGCCGTGGTCGTAGCGTACATAAAATTTTGTTCACTTAACATAGCAGATAAATGACTTATCGGTATATAACCCATTACTACTATTATTTGAAAACTCTGGCCTTCCCTGCCCTGCCAACCCTGGCTGGTTGCTGGTCCTGTTACATGGGCTAAAACAGTGTGCGCCTCCCAGTGAGGGAACCAAACCACCTGTGACCTGTTTTATTTTCTGTCTGTGTCGCAGTGCTGTCCATGCTGCCCACGCTGAAGGAGGCCTTAATGCAGCAGCTCAATTCCGAGAGCCTCACAGCTCTGCTGAAACACAGGTAAACGCGAGAGGCCGCGTCTTTTCGTGTACGCACTGCACTCACAGTTTATACAGTCAACTGAAACACGTTCCAAACATCTTTGTTTCCTTATTTTTTCTAATTAGTTTATAGTATATAGGCTTATTTAGAAAAAATATTTACCACCTAAATCATTGAGTTCATATTTTATTTTGTCCATTTGTTTATACTCTACCTTGATGCACAGAATATTTAGGTGAACAAGTATTTGTATCATCTGGTTTTTGTATAAATAGATTTTATATCACTTGGACATTATTCAGAAAAGTAATTATTGAGCCTTAGGGAATGTGTTTCTGAACCAGAAGTTGTGAAGCTAAGTCACGTTGAACATTGGGCTTCTTAAAGAGTTTACAATGTAACAGCTGAAGCACGTGAACACACATTGTAGATTAATAAGGCGTGTGAACTAACAAAGAGAAGTACAGATGGAATGTGAGCACAGAGTAATGATAGTGGGCCTTCCTGTGACAGCGCACTGGGCACGCAGCACTTTCCCACGCGGGCCCTTGTGGACGGTGCACGGTGTGTGTGGGGGTGTTGTGAGTTAGCATGCTGCCGTGTAAGTTTGGAAAGCGTTCCAGGAGGAAATGGCTTCTCATTTTAATGAACAAGGTGAAGGGAACTGGTTTCAGTTAATAAATTTTCATCATGTGGCCTTACTGACATGTTTCCTTTCCTTGTAACCCTCCCCCAGCACCCAGGGGAAGGAAGTGCTATTGCGGGCTGTCTTGCTGTGCCGGGCCCAGTGCTAGATACCTGGCATGCATGCTCCCATTTCCTCCTCACGTGGGTTAATTTTCACCCTTGCTCCTGCTGAATTTTCACAGTGTCCTTGTGAGGCCGATATTATCATTCATCGTGCACTCAGGAATTTACTGCTTCAATATAAAGCTGGAAAATTTCTTCAAACACTTTCTATACTCAGAGAGTATCTCCCAAAGTAACAGTGGATCCCTGTACTTGAGATTTTGATTAAAGTGTAATGCCAGTGATAAGGGATTTTGCTGCAAAATTTCATCATTCTTAGAGGTTGACATGATTTCACTATTACATGCAGATGTAAGGTTCCATTTATAAGTTCGTTTATATAATTATATGAAGAAGAAACATAAGCAGATGACTCAAATAAGTGCTAATTATCATGTCTGTGTACATAAGTAGAGAATAAAAGTACATTTTAACGATCTTAAGTTTTGGTCTAATTGGAGAGACAAGAGAAATAAAAAAGCAAACAGCACCTTTCTAAAAGCAACGTAAAAACACAGTGGACAGAGTGACATTCTTCCTTCGGAGGGACTCTGCCCCTTGCGATATTCAGGTGAGGCAAGGTCTCTTTCCCTTCACGACGTTGCCATCAGGGGAGGAAGTAGATGAAATAAATTATAGTTCAAGGCACATTACATTTGATCTGTGGTTAAAGAAGGAAAGGAAAAGCCAAACGTGGGGTGCAAGTGTGCCAAGCTGGAGAAGACGGGTTAATTGGGAAGGCTGATCCTGGCCAGCTTTGAGGAGAAGATGTCATTCCCCTTTTCTCACTCCATACGCAGGCAGGAGGGTTTCTTAAGTTCTAAGAGTATAAGGTGTCACTCACTGTTTCCTCTTTATATCTCAGTGTAATGCTTCCTTTTGATTTGAAATTGCTATTTGCAAATTAAAGTAAAAGAATATCCACTTGAAAGATATTTGCATAAAGAGGGGCTTGAGTCCTTACGAAGTGTGACTAAATAAGGCCTCCAATCTAATAATTGCTTTTCTATTCATTTTCAGTCAGCTAAGATCTCATATAAGCCTGTCAAGCAAGTTAATTTTCTCTTTAAACTAATTATAGTAATAACTAGTCAGAAATAAATAAAAGATTTGGGATCTTATTTTGTCATTTTTATAATAGCAAATAAATATTCACCACTGTTTCTGGGACTTGTTATTCTTATTGAACATTGATGACAATGTTTCAGTGCGTGACAAAGAATCTTTAAAAAATTTTTTTTTAATTTATTGATTTTAGCCCTGGCTTGTGTGGCTCAGTGGATTGAGCGCTGCCCTGCAAACCAAAGGGTCACTGAATCAATTCCCAGTCAGGGCACATGCCTGGATTGCGTGGGCCAGGTCCCCAGTAGGGGGTGCACACAGGCAACCACACATGGATGTTTCCCGCTCTTCTCCCTCCCTTTCCCTCTCTCTAAAAATAAATAAAATCTTTTAAAAATTATTGAATTTAGAGAGAGAGGAAGGAAGAGAGAGAAAAAGAAAAAATACTGATTTGTTATTTATTGTTCGACTTACTTATGTATTCATTGGTTGCTTCTTGTATGTTGCTTCCTGACTAGAATCGAACCTACAACCTTGGCATATCAGGATGATGCTCTGACCAACTGAGCTACCCAGCCAGGGCCAGTGACAAAAAAATCTTAAATATCTTCTATCACAAGAGAGGTGGAACACTTTAAAAGGATTAGATTAATTCTTTAGCAGATATTTTAGTTACATTAAAGAATCAGAAGTGGCCATGGCTAGGTAGCTCAGTTGGTTAGAGTGTTGTCCTGATAAATAACTGGAACAACAAATTAGTGTCTCTCTCCCTTCCTCTCTCTTTCTAAAACCATTAAATAAAAATTTTAAAAAGTAAAATTAGAATGAATTTTGATACATTTTATCTCTTTGAATATATGTTCATATGGGTACATACTGCATTTTTCAGACCATAAGACAAACCTAGGTTTTAGAGGAGGAAAACAAAAAAATTTTGAGGCAAAAAATGTAGTAAAATATTTAAAAACATAAATAACATAATATTTCACCAATGTTAATGTAAACAGAACTCAGTGGCAGCATTAACAACCATTATTCCTTCCAAATTTGGGGGAGGAAGGTGCATCTTATAGTCCGAAAAAATACGATAAATACTGAAAATGCTTAGAATTGCTACCCAGTGGCAATGGGTATCTTTAATCTTTAATTGAAGGTTGCCACCTCAGACTATGATTTCCTGCTACCAGGAAGTAAGACTCTTGGACAAATGGCTGATTTCAGGTCTGCAGCAAGAAATGAACAAGTTAAACACAACAACTTTTCATGTCAGTAAGCAGGGAAGTTATCAGAGATAAGTGAGCCCATGTCAGAAGGATTCAGGAACGAACCTGAGTAGTCCCCAGCTTGGTCAAAGATGGACAACTTAAACATCAGTAAGAATGACTACAATGAGTTAAAACATACCAAATATTAATATACACTTAAATCCATGTGTTTGTAATGATACTTCAAACAAAAAAACTTCATTATTTAGCTTTGAATGATTAGAAGACCTACTCCATTCTGTGTAAAATGGTGAGTGAGGTAAAGAAATAAACATTTTTTCTGTTTTCCCAAATGATTTTATAACATATACAGGCATATGCTCAGAAAGGTAAAAGACTGGAACATCTATACCAACGTACTAGTGAAGGTGGTTGTTGTCATTGGTTACTGAAGCCATAGGGTTTTCTTTTTACCATATTTTGTGGGCTTTGTTTTCTAGAGTTACCCTATTATAAACTGTAATTAAATGTATAGCTATAAAGTTCAAAGTTTTTATTGGATTATCTACCATGTATTCTTTTTTTTTCTTTAGGCCTTCGAACAAGCTAGAAATATGGGAGGATCTGAAGATAATAAGTAAGTGCCCACGCTCTGTGACAGCATGTGCTGGCAGTATCTCCACAGGGTTGTCCGTGTGCTCTGTTGTGTGGGCAGCTCATTCCCCCGCAGAGCTGTCAGGGTTAAACGATTCTCATAGATGAAGCAGATCACTGTCTGGTCATAGAAGGTGCTTAGTGAGTACCAGTGACGTTGTGGGGCTGTTGTTATTGTTAGGATAACGTGGACTCCTGTCCTGCTTATGCCTGCACTAGGTACTGGTATCTGCAGTATCATACTTTAAAGAAGTGTTTCCTCCAGCTCAGGTACAAACTTGGCTTTGATATTGTGTACAGACTTCCATCAGCAATAAAGTTTGAAGCAAAGAGCTGCCCTGGGGCATGCATGTGGATATGTATTCATATACACACACCATGCCTTAGAGCTCCATACTGACAGTTACTCCTACATTTTCCCGTCGATGCAGCTAGTCTTTGCCCACTGGATCATGGTTAAACCTTCCTGTTTGAAAATAAGTCAAACCTTTGTGTACTACCCTGCATTTCCTTTCAACTTTATACATTCTCACACACTGATATAATAGCAAAGATTTCTTCATTCCCTTCTCCTCACTCCCACTCACCCTTTGACACTACAGCCTGGCCTCCATTCCCCTCTCCACCCAAGCGGATCTTGCAACATTAGCAGTAACTTTTATGTTGCTAAATCCACTGGACATTTTCCTCCTGCTAGACCTCGTGGTAACAGTCAACACCTTTCCTCTCTCCTTCTTTCAAACACTACCCTATGTTACTGTGAAACCTCATCTGCAGGGGCTCCTCTGTGACTCTGCACCTCTCATCAGGCCTTTAAAGGGCTCATCCTCCTTCACCTGCCTTTGAAGGCTGGAGTCCTTCACGCTTTGCCCTCTTTTACTCTGAACTAGCTCCCTGGACAAATCAGGGTTCTGAGGCTACAACTCTTAGTGCTTCCCAGTCCTTTCTTCGTTTTTATGTATGTATGTATTTATTTTAAATCCTTGTCCGAGGACACACTTACTGATTTTTAGAGCAATTTCTATTAAAATATCAATGGCATATTTCACAGATCTAGAACACATATTTTAAAAACTTACATGGAACCAAAAAGGAATCCAAATAGCCTCAGCAATCTTGAGAAAGAAGAACAAAGTTGGAAGGATCACAATACCTGAAATCAAACTATACTACAAGGCCACTATAATCAGAACAGTCTGGTACTGACATAAGAATGGACATCTAGGGCAGTGGAACAAAATAGAGAGCCCAGAAATAAACCAAGGTCTCTACAATTAATTAATATTTGACAAAGGGGGCAGGAGCATAAAATGGAATAAAAACAGTCTCTTCAACAAATGGTGTTGGGAGAAATGGACAGCTACATGCAAAAAAGTGAAACTAGACCACCAACTTACACCATACATCAAATAATCTCAAACTGGATAAATTTAAGATTGTGATACCACAAAAGTCCTAGCAGAAAACATAGGTAGTAAAATTTCAGATATCCCATGTAGCAATATTTTTGCTGATATATCTCCTAGGGACAGGGAAATAAAGGGGGAAAAAAAACAAATGGGACTATATCAAATTAAAAAGCTTCTGCACAGCTAAAGAAACCATCATCAAGAACTTATTTGCCAGTGATACATTGGACAAGGGTATAATCTCCAAAATATATAAGGAAGTCACACGACTCAACACCAAGAAGACAAACAATCCAATTAAAAAATGGGCAAAAGACCTGAATAGATACTTCCCCAAGAGGGACATACAGATGGCTCATAGACATTAAAAGATGTTCAACATCACTAGCCATTAGAGAGATGCAAATTAAGACTACAATGAAATATCACTTCACACCTGTCAGAATGGCTATCATTACTAAATCAACAAACAAGTGTTGATGAGAATGTGGAGAAAAGGGGACCCTAGTGCACTGTGGGAATGCAGACTGGTGCAGCCACTCTAGAAAACAGTATGGAATTTCCTCAGAAAACTAAAAATAGAACTGCCTTTTGACCCAGTGATTCCATTGCTGGGAATATACCCTAAGAATCCCAAATACCAATTCAAGAAAACTTATGCACCCCAATGTTTATAGCAGTGCTGTTTGCAATAGCCAAGTGTTGGAAACAGCCTAAGTGCTCATCAGTAGATGAATGGATTAAAAAACTATGGTACATTTACACAATGGAATACCACACAGCAGAAAGAAAGAAGGAATTCCTACCTTTTGCAACAGCAAGGATGAAACTAGAGACTATTATGCTAAGTGAAATAAGCCAGTTTGTGAAAGACAAAAACCATATGATCTCACTTATAAGAGGAATATAATGAACAAAATAGACTAACAAAACAGAAGAGAGACATGAAAACATGGAACAGACTGACGGCTGCCAGAGGGGAAGGGAGGGGGGAGGAATGGTGGAGAGAAGGGGAAGGGAGCAGTCAAAGAACATGTATGAATGACCCATGGACGTGGACAGCAGTGTGGGGATTGACTGTGAGTGGGGGGTGGGATGGGCAGAGGACAGCAAAGGGAGAAAAATTGTGACAACTCTAATAGAATAAACAAGAATTAAAAAATAAAAATAAATTTTAAGAAAAGGAAGGGAGGGAGAGAAACATGGATATGAGAGAGAAACACTGATTGGTTGCTTCTTACATGTGCCTGGACCTAGGACCAAACCTGCAACATAGGCCTGCGCCCCAACCAGAAATTGAACCCAAGACCTTTCAGTTTATAGGACAATACTCCAACCAAGTGAGCCACACCGGCCAGGGCCTTAGTTAATTTTTTAAAGCTTATAATATATATCCCTTCACTCAATATATTGGTTATTGTTTTAGACATCATACCCAATCTACATTAAAAAGATGTAAGGAAATGGACTTTGAAATATTTTGAATTGGTAGATTTTTATACCTGAAACAGTTACAAATGTATTCTTAAGTGATCCTATGAAAAAATAACCATAGAGATGATTTGTGATTTTACGCATTTATTCATTTCAATAATAGTACCAAGTGATTTTCTTTTCTCTCTGAAGGTTTCACAAGAAGTATCGTGGCTGTATATAGCACTTGCATGCTGGTTGTCCTTTTGCGAGTCCAGTTAAACATTATTGGTGGATATATCTACCTGGATAACGCAGCAGTTGGCAAAAATGGCGCCGTAAGTTTAATGGACTTGAGCAGAGGCTGCCCTTTTTTCAAGAGGTTCCAACTTTAACTGTTTATTACTTATTCTGATATTTTCTATAAATTAAATATCTTTATATTTCATGTGATTGTAAACTTTTAGCATTATTATTTTTACATTTTGAAACTAGACCGTTCGTTACGTTAAAGGGTATTATTTTGCTTGTTAGTCCAGGCTGAAAATCTCAGCTCCAGTTACACTGAACATACTAATTTACTAATAATGTTGGGTGATTTAACCTGGCTCTGTTTTGTGCAGACAGTCCTCGCCCCCCCTGATGTCCAACAGCAATATTTATCAAGTATTCAGCACCTCCTTGGAGATGGTAAGACTTGTGTGTACAGCCTATAAACTAATTGTAATTCATTTATTTGTATTATTGAGGAGTTTGGAAAATAAACAAGGTTTTCGTGTTTGTTTTTCTTTCAATAGGCCTAACAGAACTGATCACTGTCATCAAACAGGCTGTGCAGGAGATTTTAGGAAAGTAAGACATTGTGTTTTGGCTTTTCTGACTTCCTGATTCAAATGAATAAAAGAAAAAGTAGAGTTCTTCTAGTGAAGCTAGTAGCTTGACAAACACTAGTAACTTCACAAATGGGGGTCTCTGAACTTCTCTGTAGCCTGGTGAGAGACACAGCCCTGGATATTGCATTGTGGAATCCATTTTCTTCATCAGTGTCAACCTTTTGATACTAAGGGGAAAGTCTTAGTGTTTCATTGTTCACTGATTGATTTCCAAACAAACCAGAACTATTTGGGTCATGAGAAAAAAAACCTACTTTAAAACCTGCCCTGTGAGGCTTTTATCTCTTACTTATACTGGTAATATCTATAATTACAGTGGGAATTTTCTTGTGAAATATGCTGCAAGATTTTTCTTGGCTCTGTAGTAATGCCCCTTAACTGATGGCTGACTTCTTATCTACCCTAGTGATCTCACAGTCAGCAATTTCAGGTTTAACTGGATGAAACAGGATCTCAGATACTAACATGTTAGGAAAAGAGTGTGTATAGGATGTATCATATCATTTCACTTAATTCCCAATCTCCTTTTCTCTGTTTCCAGTGTTTCTCTTAAACATTCTTTGTCCCTTTTGGACTTGGAGCAGAAACTGAAAGAAATCAGAAATCTCACTGAGCAGCATAAATCTTCTTGCTGGATTGATAAAGATGGATCCAAATCCTTATTGTGCCATTATATGATGCCAGATGAAGAAACTCCATTAGCAGCTCAGGTACTTAATTCATAACCATTTCACCAAACCAGTTACTCAACACATTTAATTTTTTTTACTGTCTCTTAAAATTTAGATTTCTGAGTCTCTTACAAGGTATGTGATTGAAAGATAGATATTTCAATAATTTAAATAAAACCTTATTAATTTAGAAAGCAAATTTCATATGACCAATTCCTACTTAGAAACATTTATAATTTTAGATATTCAGCGAATTTTTATTGAGTGTTAGTTATGTGACAGATACTGTGATGTATGATCAGGATGTAAAGTGGAGAGGACATGCTCATTACACATGGGGAACTCAGGAGGCAATTCAGTTTGCATGGCGAGAACATATTTCTGTGAGGTCAAGTAGCAGAAGATAGAGCTGATGGGGGGGCAAGATCATGGAGAGCTTTGCATGCCGAGATAGAGAGCCTGAACTCTTTATACACAAAGAAAGGTTCATTTTCGTCAGGCTGGTAGCACTGTCACATTTGCTTTTACTAAAGTTAATCAATGATGGCGGTACCAAAATGGACCGAAGGAAGTTGCCATCCGGTCGAGAAACAAAGGCCTGATCTGGCAGTTATCCACCGTGGCGTTGCTGCACACCTGTGTGTCCCAGGCAGCTGTGATTGAAGTTGCTCATTGATTAAGAGTAATAAAAATGCCAAAGATTGCAGGTGTTAATAACCTCATTTTAAAATAATGATCAGTTATTTCACATGTAAGTGGATTGCACTCATGCTTTGTAGTTGAGAAAAGAGTATCTCTCACGTGACAACTGGAAAACCCTTACACCAGAAAGGCCCCAATGCCATACCTCTGCATTAGAACAAAAAGTGATAGATTTTTTCATTGCCTACAAGTTTTCCCCTCCCCTGAAGACCCCAAGGATAGACCTGTTGGGTGCTGAGACACCCTGCATTCATGAGTAGGCCAAAAAACCCACAGCCCAATTAAGGCACCCCTGCAGGGTGGAGACTAAAATGAACAAGCAGAACAGATGGGACAGAATTAAAAAAACAAAAAACAGGAGAAGACTTACTTAGAAATTAGAATCTCAAGGAGATGCAATACAAGTATTAAAAAGGCAGTCTGGAACGATAAAACAGTTTCCAAATTTTAAATTCAGCAGTGGAACTAAAAAAGAACACTATTCAAAGGAACAGGTGCAGAGGAGTGATGGACTGAATCATACCTGAACGGAGGTAAAACCTGAAACTTCAGATTGAAGGGATGCACAGGGCCCCAGAGTAGCGCAGACCAATGAACGAGATACCCTGATCAATAAAAGAAAAAATAATAGCAGGCCTCTGCAACCTAAAAGACTACTTTTTTCTTTGTAAATGTATTCTAGAAATGTGTTCAAAATGGCCCAGATAAACAAAGGTCTTACAAAGTATAACTTTACTTTGTCTCAGTCAAAACAGGAAGCTTTAAAGTTCTCTTAGTTTAACATTTTTTAGTTGTTGATAGAACATAGACTTCTGGATTTCTTCAACCCTTTAGTTTATTAGTATGACTAGTTTCATCATAGCACTGTGCTGACAGTGGGAAACCTGAATATGGCACTTTATTTCACAGGCCTGTGGGCTCTCTCCTAGAGATGTCACCACTATTAAACTACTCAACGAAACTAGGGACATGTTGGAAAGGTATGTATAGTGCATGTTACGGAAAACGTGTTTCTGTTTCTATCGTACTAGGACCGTTTTTCAGACTTTCTTGAATGGCATATTCAGCATAATCTTTTGTTAAAATTAAATTTTGGATTTATTTCCCTACCTTTAGGTAGGATTTCCTAACTAAACTGGTGGTTCTTTTATTAGGGTGCGTAGGGAAGCAGAGATTTTTTTCAAGGTGCCTTTGCCTGGCCCACTTACTTCCCTAGCCTAGAGATTCTATATACCAGTTGAGGGACTGGAAGTATTTACATGTTGAAAAAGTCTTTCAAGGATGATTCTGGTATACCCTGTGTATACTAGTAAGTAGTCAGTGTTTACAAACCAGCTCTGTGAAAAAGAAATACTGAAAGGGTAACCACAGCAGTTCTGATTACCATCTGGAAGCCACTCGCGGCTGACTTGGGGAGCTGGGCAGAGATGCTGTTGCAAGCCAGAGCTAGCCTGCTGCAGCCAGTCTTCATGTACACACACACTCACACTCACACTCACACACACACTCACTGTGTGACCTCTGTCCCCGAACCCTTTCAGGACAGACTAACATGGTCCTAAAACCCTGAGTGATGAAAATTTCACCTCTTCCCTCATTCGAGTGTTAGTGTTTTAAATGCTCCAGAGGAGAGCCAGTGTATACCAGACTATACCTTAGAAGACCAGACCTAGACTCAAGATCGGCTCGCCTATGTATGAGCTCTAGTTCAATCTTGCTTGAGCCGCTTAAACTCCCAGGTAGTTTTATCATTGTAAAATCTGAGTAGTAATACCGGTCTTGGCCACTTTGTCTTAAGTGATTAAGATATCAAAACTTCTTGTAAATAAAGGATAATTTAAAGCCATTTCTCTAGTTCTGTTTTCTGAGAAAATTTTATCTTCTGCTTATAATATTTTTTCACGATCTTGAAGAAAAGCAGCAAACTTTTAGGTTAACTCAGCTACTGAATGTACTATCTGAATTCATCGAGCTCTAGTCCCTTAACTCTCGACAGCAGCAGTCTCTCCTTTTTTTCTTGCTCAGGCTTCCACCAGATCACTCTGTGAAGCTCTAGAAAAGGTCATCAGTGATCTTTTGCCAAACCCAGCCAACCCTTGACGTTCATCTGAAGTACTATAATAAGGCATAACAAAAAGATCTTGAACTTTAAGATAAAAAGGTCTTGGCTTCAACTTCTAGGTCCCCCATTTACTAGTTACATACTATCAGATAAATGTCTTTATCCCTCGAACATCCAGTTCCTCACCTGTGCAGGATAATAAAATTTTCTAAGTTATTGGTATTTCATGATGGAATATGTAAAGCAAACCAATAATCTGTGACTATAAGAGGACTTCTCTTCAAAAATTTCTTCAAGAGAAGTAATACTATTATTGATATTTTAAAAATACGTTGTATAAAAGGCTGACTAATGTTAAGAAAATCTAGAGAAATAGATGAATGAATATTTTCATTGTGCTCCACTAATAAGCTCTCTTTTTATTCCAATATTTTAAAAGATTGACTCCTTGATGTACTTTTATAGTGGTTTAGGCTCTAATACCTAGATTGTGACTAGAAATGGTAGCTGGGAAAGGGAGCCACAGTTACTGAATTTATTTCCTTTTCCATGAAGAATCTAAGAAATAATGTACTTTCTTATTCTGTGTAGCCCAGACTTTAGCACGGTTCTGAACACCTGTTTAAACCGAGGATTTAGTAGGCTGCTGGACAACATGGCTGAGTTTTTCCGGCCCACTGAGCAGGACCTTCAGCGCGGAGACTCCATGAACAGGTGAGGACACGGAAAAACGTTATCAGTGTAAGGACACTGAACGGCGTAAAGGCACGATAATATAGTGCCTTTGGTGTAGTCATTTTTGTTCCAGGAAACAGAAAAAATCTTAGAGGATAGATTTGAATGCCCCTTTTTCAACAAAATGAACTCTGTTAAACCGGTGACTACTTCATTAGAACTCTTTCTGGACTCAATGTTAAAATTCGCTTTTTTCAAAAACTTTCCCAATTTAGATAAGTACTTAAGTTATGAAACTACCTTTCCATTACCTAAATTGCAATTATTTGGGGCAGGGGGGTTTAACTCTTTAGAATACAAAGCTGAAAATGGGTTTTTGTTTTTGTTTTATTTTTTTATTGAATTTATTGGGGTGACATTGGTTAATAAAATCATATAGGTTTCAGTTGTACCATTCTATAATAAATCATCTATAAAAATGTTTTAAATTTTAATGTGTTCTCTAATTTTATTTGAGTACTGAAAGCCATAATTGGCCTATATAATTCAGTACTTTGGCCAATTTTAATACTTCTAGGCATAGCTGATGATATAAATTGTCACACATAATCATTAAAAACAGACAAAAATTTTGGAAGAACTTTTAATAAGATGAAAACATGCTTATATAAATAAAATTTAAAATAGAATACTTGGGAAGTTATAGTTGTGTGTTAAAAATAAACCAAAAAATAGATACAGATAAAAATTACTGGAAGAAATTAACCATGATGTCGATTGTAGTTGTTATTTTTAGGTGGTAGAGCTATGTATGATGTTCATTTTCTTATTAACACATTGCTGTA
This sequence comes from Trachops cirrhosus, assembly GCA_028533065.1. Taxonomy (NCBI): domain Eukaryota; kingdom Metazoa; phylum Chordata; class Mammalia; order Chiroptera; family Phyllostomidae; genus Trachops; species Trachops cirrhosus. Next base: position 175,776,235 of record CM052541.1, read on the forward strand.
GTATTTTTCAGTAGTACTTATTATTCATAATGAAAATGGTAAATACCTACCTGGTGAATTTCAGAGAGTACTTACTGCTGTGATGATGTTTCAGCCTTTCCAGTGTCAGCCTGCCCTTAGCGAAGATAATCCCCATAGTGAATGGACAGATCCACTCGGTTTGCAGTGAGACGCCTAGTCATTTTGTTCAGGTGAGAAGGCGGCTTTGGGGGATTAAAAACATTGTATTTTTGGCTGTGGTCCTGTTTGTCTAACATAAAGTTACATTTCTCTCCTGCGATACTTGTTCAAAGAAACTGAAAACTTGAAACCGCATGCTGAGTGTGGTGATGCCCTGTAAGAGTGTAACGTGCGGAAACTTAGGAGGTCGTCGCACACCTGGCCAACCGCGTGTCCGTCCAGACACCCCCGGTGGTCAGCTGCGGTCACGGTGTTCGTGTTCCACGCTACGCTGTGCTAGTGAGAATACTGAGCATTGAGGCAGATCGGTGATACAAGTCCTCACATTTTGAGAAAAAGCAAAAAAGTTTTGTGGAGCAATGAAGCATTTTAATAATAAACGTACCTGTTAATAATACACCAATAATCGGCTCTCTAGAAGCTACGCAGACAGTAGGTTATTTAGATTTTTCACTGTACTACCTATTACTCTATTCTTTCTTAGGAAGTATTTTAGAATGCATTAAGACTTATTATATTAAACTTTGAATCCACATAAGTTTTTCTGAGTCATTTGGAAACTGTGTTATAAGTAAAGAATTACTTGCAATATGCCTCATTTCCAAACTACCTCAGTCATGTGCAGTGAGGAAAGTCCCTAGGCCTCAGTGTGAAGGTGGCGTCCCTCGTAAGAACCTAGACAATAAATATCTCCTAGGACCTATTGTAAGAAAATAACACTCCGTTCACTAAATGGTTTTCTTTTTTACTTTAACATCACAAAATTTAGAGCTAAATTTGTTTCTTGATGGCAGACATGGATTCAAATTATGTGCACATTTTGCAAGCTGTAATGTTTGTTGTCCTCGTCCTAGGATCTGCTGATGATGGAGCAAGTGAAAGACTTTGCGGCTAATGTCTACGAAGCCTTCAGTACTCCTCAGCAGCTGGAGAAATGATTCTTTTTTCAAAAATACCTATTATAGATTAGTCTACTTTCAAAAATACACTGAATAAGTCAGATATATATGTATATAGTGATTTATTACCAAAACGCCTAATTAAAAATATTCTTAGAGTCTTCATTTCATAATAAAAGATTTATTTGTCATCTTAATATATTTTTTTAAAAGTCATCAATGGACTCGTTTTGTGGGCATATCTCGATATACATAGCACACACACCAGAATGTTCATCACCCCGTGGATATTGGTTCCAAACTGTCTGAAAACTAATGTAGATACGTTTTTTATATAATGTGAAATTCAGTGTACTTTGGCTTTAATACTGAGGTAAAAGCTCTTTGGGAAATAGATGTAATGTATGGAAAATGTGCTGTTCAACCAATCATGAAGGTCACTGCACAGCAGTGTACAGTAGTAAATCGGACTCTTCTCCAGCTGCTCCTAAGAGGAATAAATGATTTGTCTTCATTATGCCTGATGAAGGCCTTTTCTTTTTATGGAAATCAGCGAATTCCACAACCATGATCAGTACTTTTTTTCTTTATTATTGTTAACAATCCTTGGAAAACTGCACTGTGATTTAGAGGCTAACTTGTGTTGATGTCATTTACTCACAGCTGTTATTAACTACATAGTTTCATTCATTTGCATGCAAATAGTTTTAATAGCCTACTTTGTATTGATTTTAAGCACACTGGCTATTACAATAAAATTTCAGTAAATTTTTAGTAAATTTATTTTAGTGTTTTAGTAAAATATGATTTTGTTAATACTTTATAGCCATTAATTTATTTGTTCCATAGCATTTCTTTTCTTCTTTTCTTCTTTTTTACCACATTTTGTTTATCCATTCATCTGTTGATGGACATTGCGTTGATTCCCTCTTGGCTATTGTGAATAATGTTGTAATGAACATAAGTGTGCAAATATCCCTTCAACACCCTGCTCTCAATTCTTATGGATATGTACCCAGCAGTGGGATTTCCAGATCATGTACTAAAAATTCTATTTTTAAGTTTTAAAGGACCATCCATACTGTTTTTCTTAGTGGTCACACCATTTTACAATTTAACCGACTGTGCACATGGGTTATAATTTCTCTACATCCTTGCTAGCACTGGTTATTTTGTTTTGTTTTTGACAGTGGCCATTCTAATGGGTGCAAAGTGATATCTCATTGTGCATTTGACTTGCATTTCTGTCATGATTAGTGATGTTGAGCATCTTTTTGTATTATTTTTATTGCATTTTTCCATTACCATTTACCCTCCCCCATACCCTCTTCCATCTCTACCCATCCCCTCCCCACGTAATCACCACCCTGTTGTCTGTATCCATGAGTTCTTTCTCTGTTTTTCTTTTTTGCTCAACCCCTCCACCTTCCCCCAACCATACCCACCCCGAACTGTCAGCCTGCTCTTAGTTCAGTTTGTTCATTAGATTCCACATATGAGTGAAATCATATCATAATTGTCTTTCTCTTCCTGGCTTATTTCACTTAGTATAACATTTGCTGGGTCTATCCATGCTGTCGCAAAGGGTACAATTTTCTTCTTCTTTATAGCTGAGTAGTATTCCATTGTGTAAATGTACCATAGCTGTTTTATCCATGCATCTGCTGATGGGCCCTTGGGCTGCTTCCAAATCTTGGCGATTGTAAATAATGACACAATGAACGTAGGGGTGCAGAATGGCTATCATCAACAAATCAACAGATGTGTTAGCAATGACGTGGAGATAGGGCGCCCTCGTGCGCTGCTGGTGGGAATGCAGACTGCGGCAGCTGCTGGTGAAATGTATGTAGTTATCTCAAAAAATCAGCGGTAGCAATTCTACTTCCAGGAATTTATCTGAAGAAACCCAAAATACTAATTCAAAAGAATATATGCATCTTTTTATATTCTTGTCAGCCATATGTATATCATCTTTGGAATAATGTCTATTCAAGTCCTTTGCCCATATTTTTAATTGAATTTTTATTGACTTTATTGGGGTGACATTTGTTAATAAAATTATACAGGTTTCAGGTGTACAATTCTGTAATACATCATCTGCATGTTGTATTGTGTGTTCACCACCCAAAGTCTAGAAGTACAGTCTCCTATCATTTGTCCCCCTTTACCTTCTACCCCCCCAGACCCTTTGCCCCCAGTAATCACCATACTGTTGTCTATGCCTGTGAGGTTTTTTTCTTTGCTTAATCCCTTCACCTTTTTCACCCACTCCACCAACACCCATCCCCTCTGACAGTTGTCAGTCTGTTCTCTGTACCTATGAGTCTGTTTCTATTTTGTTTTTTGTTCATCAGATTCCACATATAAGTGAAATATATGTTGTTTGTCTTTCTCTGGCTGGCTTATTTCACTTGGCATAATACTCTCCTGTTGGAAACCGCTCTGCCTGGTTTCAGGAGCTGTAACCCCCCCCCATGACTAAGGCTGAGTGAGAGACCTCCAGACCAGAAGCCACTGAGGAGACAAGCTTTTCTCCCTGGCAGGAGCGCTGCTTCTGCTCCTTGCCTGGCCCCCAATGCTTGGTCGGTTAGCCAATGATGGGTAAGATTCCTCAGAGGAGGATGGGCCTAGGACAGGCATGATCACATGGGAAGGCCCTCAGGGAAGGACTGGGGGGGGCTGTGGAAAATGGGGGTGATCAACCCTCGCCCCTCGGCTTTGACAAAGCCTGAGTCCTCATTCTGCCTGTGAGAAGTCTCAAACCTCTTGGCTGCCTTGTCTGCCCTGGCCTGACTCGCCTGTAACAATGACAAGGGGTGGTGCAGCCCTGCGCTGGAAAACGGTGGGATTCCCAGGGTAATCAGGCCTGAAACAAAAAGGATATGTAAAGTCCTGTGAAACCTGCTTTGCTGAGGATGCTCTTAATTAGTTTATGAAGGCCCTGGCAGGAAATGCATTTATCCCCTCAAGCTCTATAGTTTTTAGGTGATAAGACCCCAACCCAGCAGTGAGCCCTTTTAGCTCTTTGAAAGTTATCTGCTTGTCTGATCTTCCCTGCCAGACTATAGTCAACAAACCTAACCTGTATTCCTGAGCAATTTAAAAGACAATAAAAACCCTGTGAAGGGGAGGATGGGGCGCTCTCCTTGGAGAGAGTGGTTAGGACACTGGGAGGCACCCTCCCCTGGAGAGGGTAGCTGCGCTGTCCCTTTTCCTCCACACAGAACTCAGTAGTCCATGTGAATGTCTCATGCCTCATCCATGACGTGGTGGACACTGCGGGCCGGTGTCTGCATCACTCTCCAGGTCCATGCTGTCACAAAAAATTAGATTTCCTTTTTTTCTTTTACAGCTGAATAGTATTCCATTATGTAAAGGTACCACAGCTTTTTTATCCACTCATCTACTGATAGACACTTGGGCTGCTTCCAAATCTTAGGTATTGTAAATAATGCTGCAGTGAACATAGGAGTGCATATATACTTTTGAATCAGTGTTTTGGGTTTCTTCGGGTATATTCCCAGAAGTAGAATTTCTGGGTCAGTTCCCAGAACTGACAGTTCCATTTTTAATTTTTTGAGGTAACTCCATACTGCTCTTCACAGTGGCTGCACCAATCTCAGCTCCCACCAACAGAGCACAAGGGTTCCTTTTTCTCCACATCCTCACCGACACTTGTTTGCTAATGTATGGCATTGGCTATTCGGGGTCTTTTGTGGGTCCATATAAATTTTTGGCATATTCTAGTTCTGCGAAATATGCCATTGGTATCTTAATATGAATTGCATTGAATCTATAGTTGCTTTGGGTGGTATGGACAATTTAATGTTAATTCCTCATATCCATTGAATGTGGCATGTGCTTCCACTTATGTGTATCTTCTTCAGTTTCTTTCTTCAGTGTCATAATTTTCTAAGTATAGGTCTTTTGCATCCTTCATTAAATTGATATCTAAGTATTTTTTGAAGCAATTGTGTATGGGATTGTTTCCTTAGTTTCCCTTCCTGATAGTTCATTATTGGTGTATAAAAATGCATCTGATTTCTAGGTATTAATTTTGTATCGTGCTACTTGACTGAATTCATTTATGAGTTCTAGGCATTTTCTGGTGGAACCTTGGGGTTGTCTATGTACAGTATCATGTCATCTCAAACGAAGATAGTTTTACTTCTTCCTTTCCCATTTGGATGATTTTTATTTCTTCTTCTCATCTGATTGCTGTGGCTAGGACCTCCAGTACTGTGTTGAATAAGAGAGGTGAAACACGACATCCCTGTCTTGTTCCTGATCTTAAGGGAAATGCTTTTAGTTTTTCACCATTGACTGTGATGTTAGCTGTGGGTTTGTCATATATGGCCTTTGTTATGTTGAGGTATGTTCCCTCTATTCCCACAGTGCTGGGAGTTTTTATCATAAATGGGTGCTGGATTTTATCAAATGCTTTTTCTGCATCTACTGATATGATGATGTTTTTATCTTTCATTTTGTTTATGTGGTTTATCACATTTATTGATGGGACAAAATCTATGGTACACAGTAAAAGCAGTCATAAGTGGGACATTCATAGCATTAAAGGCCTACTTCAAGAAACAAGAGAAATCTCCAATAAACAATCTAAATTTACACCTACATGAACTAGAGAAAAGGACAACAAAACCCAAAGTGAGTAGATAAAAGGAAAGAATAAAGATCAGAGCAGAAGTGAAAGAAAGTCTAAAAAATAATTCAAAAGATCAATAAAAACAAGAGCTGGTTCTTTGAAAAGATAAACAAGATTGACAAATTTTTACCCAGACTCATCAAGGAAAAAAGAGAGAGGACCCAAATAAATAAGAAATGAAAGAGGAGAAGTAACAACTGACACTAAAAAATAGCACTGTAAGAAAATACAA
>CM052541.1:175782705-175802732 GCA_028533065.1 Trachops cirrhosus
CCAGCCAGGGCTAAAAATAAAGTAATTTCTGGTGATAACTCATTATGGGCAGGGTCCCAAACTTAAATTCTTTAGGGAAGAGGTAAAAGTTCCTCACGAGCCCGCAGGATCGCGATGGCCTTCAGCTCGCAATAATTCACAAGCCAAAGTGGCAGATCTTGGCGAGGCCTGTTCGGAGCACACTGTGTGCTGGAGAGTTAAAACCGTTACACGGCTAATTTAGGAAAAAAATTGGGGAGTGAGAGGGAGGAAGGGCTGTAAATAATCACTTGGCTGTTCTTGCCCCATTTCACGTATGCATTCTCCGTGTGCTGTCATTCTGCAAACCTGACACGGTCTGTCTGTGACTGCAGCGTGGACCACTCCGCTGCACGTTAGGTCACATCAGTGAGTGCCAGAGCCCAGCCCCACTTACAGGGCATCTGATGAAAGGTTAGACGTGGCAGCTCCACCATGATGCCGCTTTTCTCCAAAGGGGTCCACTTAAGTGGCTGTCCATGTCCCAGAAGTTTAACCTGAAATGAAAACACACACACAAATGTCTCCAAATGTATCTGACTCACCCACTTTATTGAGAAAAGGTGGTTGATATTTCTTAAAAGCACGGTAGAGAGAGGATTCAGTTTTTTACTGTTATTTAGGAGTTCACAAGCTGTTTAACGCTTGATCAAAGAAAACATGCATCCATCTTGCTCCTGTAGTATTCTCAAATAAAAGTGTGAAGGAGCTGGGGACGAATAGTAAAGGTTGAATAGTGTCAGAATAGAGAAAATGCAGAAGAGAGGAGCAGAGACAATGACCCTGGAGCCAGCCTACCCAAATTAAGTTCCTACACAGGATGTTTGGTTCCTCTCCCTTATCCAGCCAGACTTCCTCCCCAGATTTTTGAATAACCTCCACTAATCAACAGTGTTTAACTGTAACCAATTATTACCATAATTGTTTTATATCTGTGGAAATTTGACCCATTTGACCCATAGGTGGTTATTTTGACCCATTAAACTTTGTTTATCATGTAGATCAATATAAAAACAAAATCCATTAACTTTCAAGTAACAGCATTAATGAGGGCCAAAGAGAACATTGATCAAATAAAAACTTAATGGCACACCCAGGCCACTAAAGCTATAATTAAACCTCAGATTTGAACTCCATCTTCTTTGTTTCCTGATCAATCATAAGCACTAGAAATGAAATATGAAAAGATGATGCAAGGAGAAGCATACAGATGACTTACTTGCCTCCAAGGAAATTGTCAGTGTCTTCAAAATAAGCAATAAATTTTATCAAAATGAACTCCAATACCAGACCTAGTGGTCATAACTTTTAGGTTAACCATAACTCTCTCCAAAGTATTTAATGAACTAAAAATAGTAGGGCCAGGACCTCTTACTTTTATTCAGATGTGTTCTGGGGGGAGGTGTCAGGGGAAGGATCTGAATTCCAGATTTATGACCAGAATCGTTTTGGATGGAAACGGTAAACCTAACAACACAGAATGGCTGTGAAGAAGAATATTTTTACATTGATTTGCATGGAGATGATGTAGCTGTTTTTGTAACTTTAGTTTTCTTGGAAAGGAAAGAAAATGTCCAAAGGTTCTGCCCAAACATTGCCATTGGTGAAGCGCGTTTTAAAATTACTCTTACGGGTAATAAGAGGAACACGTAAAGGCTCTCCTTGAAGTTAAAAGTGATGTTTTCATCAGGATGTTCTAGTCAACAATTTAAAGGAACAATAAAGATAACATTCCCTCTCACCTCTGTTGATGCTAGCGTAGCTTTGGGTTCACCAAGAAACAGCTCTCCAGAGGTGGGCCATTTGAGAAACACGGCGTAGACCAATTTTTCCTTAGGTTTGCATGTGTACCTGGTTAAAAGGGGGGAAAGGCACAGTAATATTTCTCATTATTTATGGGTCAAGTTTGGGATTATTTACAGAGATACTTCCATTTGGTAAATATTTACAACGTCTTCGTTAATAGAGGAAAGGAAAAATAGCCCCATCATAGTGGGAAAAGCACCCAAAAGGATACTGATCCCATTCCAGTTGGGGGAAGGGGGCTGCCCATACCACAAAGCCCCACTAGGGGTGCTTTCACCAGGGGTGCATTCTCAGACACCATCTAGGGGATCTACAATTGCACTCAATTCTGACACTATGAACCCAGAGACGGTGTCAGATTCCACAGGTTAAGGGTAGTTCTGGGGACAGTGACAGTAAACCAGGGCTAAAATCTCCAAGGATTTTAACGATGGACTGGGAGTCTATTACAGACAAAAAGGGGTTCTGCAGAAAGTAACCTCACGGGATGATCTGTTCCTGAATGTGAGCAGGTTTCGGTCATAGCCAACACCCAAGGCATGGAACTTGTTTAGTAAAAGGTTTTCCTTTGCTGTAAGCAAGCCCTGTCTACTATTTTTGTGCATTTAACACCTAGTTAACACATCTTTCAAATAAGCATAAGTACTCTCATGAAAGAACATAATCTTGTTAACTTTCCTGTAATCCAATCCCTGCCTTGCTTTCTCCCACCTTCATGCACTCTTCCTTCCATTCCCTCCTTAATTCCAAACGAATAAAAGAAACTGCAAGACGATCCTTCTCAGGAGCATTTGAGATCTCGCTTCCCAGCAGTTGTCCACAGTTTTGGCTCAAGAAACTCATTGAAATTCTCTGTAGGTCTGGGTGTTCCTTACACAGACACTTATAGACAGATGGCTGCTGCGAGGAGGGGGCCCCACCGATGAAACTGGTTGTGGAAGGGCGCACTGGCCCAGAGGAGGGGAGAGCAGGGCAGCCAGAGGTCCAGCCATTGGCAGGAGCCAGACACAAGGGCTTTACAGGCCTTGTTGAATATCTTGGCTTTTATCTTTACTTATTTAAAGAAAATTTAAAGGAATAACACTTAATGAATGTAAAGTCCCAGATCAGACACTGTACTAGTCAAATATAAGCACAGAAAAAAATTCCAAAACCAGAGTTCAACAAGCCTCGGTGAAATGAAGGCTCAGTACTGAGTTTTCATTATGGCTTCTCACAGTTCTCAAGTTCCAAAGTTCTCAAGTTCTGCAATCTGTTGCTTCTGTCTACACTGCCTTAGTTTCTTTTCTTCAGTGAGCTGACAACTTTTTTGTCATGTCAAGTGAAATCAAAGAAGAACATTTAGACTAATCTTTGGATCTACACTTGGTCAGGCTATACTCACTTTGGTGGCGACACAAGGTGAATTTTTAGAGCTTCACTTACACTAACTACTCTTAGTACGAATAAGACCCCACATCAGAAGCCACAATACACGCAGAGTCTGATTCAGGCACTCAGTGGCCCACAGAACCTTCCGAAACTCAGCTAGAAGCCTAAGCCAAGGCTTTTAAAGAAAAATATAATAAGGAGAAAAATTAGCAAATGAAGATAATCTATTTTAAAGAAACTTCAGGGTTAGATTTCTTGAATACTATGAACAGGTTGCAATTTTTTTAATCAACTAAATTCTGTAATTGCAGCCAATTTTTAATATTTTTCTGCCCTTCGGCACCTCTTGCTTGCTAATCTGATGTGATACAACATCTGCAAAAGTCAGACATTCCTTCACTGACTAAACAGAGTGTCCCTTCTGAATTAGCCACTCAGGGTTTTACACTTTTCTAAATGACTTACAATTTTTATAAGAGTTGACTGCTTTCCACTAAAATCTTTCCACCATTAGGAGGTATTTACAGATGATTTAAGCTCAATTTGCTAAACAATAAGTGTTCAAGAACATGCTAATGTCTTCCCCTCCTTCTCTTTACAGTAAATACAGTTTGGAGAGTGTTTTATATAGAAAGGTATTCATCCAATTACCTTTTTTATCCTGTTCTCTTTATATCTCTGAGAAAACGTAAGTGCCTTCTTCAATCAAATAGCACTTGGTAAAAGAATAACCTACCACACATCCGGGGTGACAGTGTCATTCTGAGATTGCCAAGTGCTGGTTTCATAAATGGCTTCTCCATTGACTCGCAGCCACTCCCCCATTTGCCTTAGTCGCTCCTCGAAAATTGGAGAAATGATGCCATCTTGTGTGGGTCCAATATTCATCAAAAGATTTCCTCCACACGAAACTGTTTCTACAAGTTGCTAGAAAAATAAATTAAGAATGAATAGAGTTCTTAGAGAAAGAAAACAATTTCATCATGAATGAATCAATATATTGTATTTATGGACTCACACATGCATGTATGGTCACTATCTAGGAGAACGAACGTGGAGGACAGAACAAGGCCCTGTGTTTATAGGCCCTGGAGATATACAAGTAGTAAGAAGTGATTCTCACAACCCACCCTAATTCAGAATATTCCCATAAGTGTGATAAGGCATTTTACTGCACCTTCACCAATTCCTCAATTGCAAGATAGTCATAGATTCCGGCGTTCCTCCGATAGCCCCAGGAGAACTTGTCTATTGTCATGCAGTTTTCCCACTTATGTGGCAGAAGATGTCCCGGGTTGTAACGATCACTGCAGGTGTAGTAGCCTCCGTGTTTACAGATGCTCCCAGCTCCCCAGCGGTCATTGGTGACCACAGTGTCCCGCACTGGGCTGAAATGAGACGCATACTTTTTATACACAAAAAGTAAACATTTTTTTTAACGCAAAAGGAAATGTCACTGAACAGAGGCCTGACTGAAGGCACCCCTTGAAAATTCACCACAGTGTAACGTGACGCCACGCCCATGGTTCTGAAGTCAAGTAGACCTGGGCTGGTGGCAGGCCTGTCTCTGTCCCTACCCTAGAGCAAGTTACCCAGTTCCTCCGAGTGAACAGTTTCCTCAGCTATTATTAGACAGGAAATAACACACAGCACCATGCCCCGTGCCCAGCACTTGTAAGAGTAGTAAACTATTATTGGAAGCTTCCCCTAACAGTGTAAATGATACCCAACATTGAATTCACAACGTTCTTCTCACCTATGACCAAACAATCTGATACACACATTCTAGCCTTTCTCTTGCTCTCACAATTGTGCCTAGTATTGAAAAATCTCAGGGAAGTCAACTGTCACTACTGTGAAATTCACTGAGTATGAAATATCCCTACAATATTATTTATTGTAACAGGCGGTACCCACAGCACCTCTCTACTTAGAGGGGATGGTGTTGGTTCACAAATTGAAGGGCATGGCTCCCAATCTTTCCGCTGGAAGGAGTACATGAACAATCTGTTGTTTTTAATATCAAGAGAGCTGTCCAGAGTATTTGCATGTGTGCCCTCTGGGGCGCAGGGAACCCAGCAGAACACTTCCTGACTTCATAACACAATACCCAGTATCTTCTGTTGTAGTTACAAATATAATCTGTTCCACACAGTTTAAGCCCAATAGAGAGCTCAGTCAGAACCCCCTGTTCTAAAGGGGGCAGGCTGGACCATGCTGGAAAGCAATAGGAAGGAACGGGAAGACTTGAGAATGATGGTGAGAAAAGTAGACGGACAAAGGGGACATCGAGCAGCAAAGGTTATCAGAGGGTAAGAGGATAAAAAGAAGTGGCAATCAGAGAAATTGAAAAGCACATAATCAGAACCAGTCACGAATAAATAGAATTGTCCCAGAAAAGGAGATGAAAGTGGGGACCCACAAAATTCACGTCTTCAAAATTCTGCATTCTGTGATTTTCAGTCTGATTTCAAAAGCAGACTTTTGAGTTGCATTTGACTCCTGCTTTGTACCTCTTGACTATTTTTGGTAAATATTAATGTCTAATAAGCCTTATTTATAATGATTTCCTCCACCATACCATACGTGAGCCCGAAAGGAAATATTTCAGGAAGCGAGGGAATGAAATGCTGCGCATGCACCGAACACGGCTAAGGTCACTACAGCAATCTGCGAGCACACGTGCCTTTCGTTGTACAGCCAGGCTAAGAAACCCGTGCTGTTCCAGTAGCCGTCGGGCGCCCCTCCGTCGCCGTCCGCCCACAGGACCTCCGGCAGGTACTTGTTCACCAACTCCCGGAGCTCAGGCAGTGTCTTCGAAACTGGAAATTGCCGCTTCTGGAATGAGCTGGATTCATCATCAAGGAAGAGCGGGTGAAACCACTCAAAGAGGGAATAGTACAGTCCGAAACGTAGGCCCGTCCTGTGCCTAATGGCCACCTCGAGTTCCTTGACGACGTCCCTCTTCGGGCCCTCATCTACAGCGTTCCAGTTCCACGCGTGCTCCGAGCCCCACAAGGCGAAGCCTGCACAATTACGTTAAAAACCTGTGTGAGAATGTCCATCGAATTATTGTAGGTCAATCCTACTATACAAAGGCCAAAACAAATTTGATCAAAAGTGAGATATAGAATTAACTGCCTCTACGAGCAACATTTACCACAATTTTTTTCATGGTATATACGCTGCTTTCATACACGAAAAAGAATGAGGATTTAAACAAGGTAAACTGAGGTTTTTAAGAGCAACTCTCAGGGGACCCACGAGGTCTATACAGTCTGATCTGTCTTCTGTATTTTCCCCCTTGGAATATAAGCTCCCTGGGGACAGCGTCCTGTGTGCTGGTTCTCTGTGAAGTCCTGGCCAACCGCAAGCCCTGGGGCTCACGTGAAATCAACACCAGGGGGTCACAGCTAAAATTAAAGTCTATTCCCTGGCTTTAGGATTATTTATTTGATTATAGCGTGATTCTCAGAACACTGGTGGTTTACATGTAGCAGTAAATCTCCTTTATCCTCATTATTCATTGAAACAGGGGTGGGGGGGTGGTAAGAACCTAGTCCTTGGTAGTAGCTCTGTACTTGATAATACGACGCCCACCATTTGTAATCCCACCCCACGCTAAAGTCATAAGCTTAGATGTTGCTCCTTAAATTCCCGAAGTGAATTACCTACCAACTAAATGAGTAAGAAAAGTAATGTCTACCATTACACCACCACTGTGAAACAATTCACATTTTTAAAGGAATTGGCATTTAGATTGCTGGCTGTTCTACCTAAAAATATTAGAAGCGTTATGTAAACTGATATACTTAAAAAGTCTCAACATTTTTAGTTCGTGCTTAAGAACATAGGTACATTGTTATTATCCCACCAAAATCTATAAGAATCTCTGAAAATAGGCTACATAAGGCACTTCTGTTGAAACAATTAACTCTTGTAAATTAGGACAAATCTAAGATGGACAGATACTTTAGATTCATTTTTAAGACACTTTTAAAAGCTCACACTTGTTCCAAAGATGTCTGTGGTAACCTTCAGAGCAGTGTGGATATTTCAAGTCTTATTCAAAATGTCTGCACCTGGGGGGCCCTAAAGTCAGGCCACGCTGCAACCAGGTGGGGCCTCAGTCGGTGACGCCACCGTAAGCTCCCACAGCGGTCTCCGCCTGACCAAGTTCGGCAGGGTCTTTCCCATGTGTGACAGCGTGGGTCCTGGGAAGTTTTTCAGTGTGAGCCTCAGCTTCTGTCCTCACTGTATTATTGAGTCATTTTGTTTGTTCTTTTCAATAAGCTCACTACGTAATACTTCATGCCATACAACCTAGAGAAGTTCCTAGAGCAGGAAATAAGCATGTTCACAAGCAAATGCGCTTCATAAATATTCATCTAAGCAGGAGAAACATCTATATGAAAAAAATCATTAAGCCACTAGAATGTGGCCAAAGAAGAAAATATTCTAAAATAATTCCGTATTTATGGTTTGAGTTCTTCCCTCCTCCTCCCCTCCCCACCCCTGAAGAAAGCAATGAGGCAACATTTCTTACACGGAGACAAAGGTGGGCTTGCAGAGGAAACTGTTAAATGAATTAACACGAAGTTGGGGAAGTAACAATTTATGGATGCTTTCTTGATCTTATAAACTCTTGAATGGTGATGGGTGCAAACGATCCTACTAATCTAGGACCACGGTGATGGCCAACTTCCCTGGGCCACAGGGTACTCAGATATTTGGCTAAACCTTATTCTCGGTATGTCTGAGGGTATTTCTGTGTGAGATTAACATTTAAGTTAGTAGACTGAGTAAAGCAGATTGCCCTCCCAAATGTGGTGGGCCTCATCCAATGTGTTGATGCCTAAGTAGAATAAAAAGCTGAGTTAGAAAAAATTCTATCTGTCTGCCTGTCTTTGAGCTGAGACATTGGTCTTCTTCACCTTTGGACCCAGACTTAGATTAGAACCTACACCATTAACCCTCCTGGTTCTCGGGCCTTCAGAGTCAGACTGGAACTACAGTATCAGCTCTCCTGGGTCTGGACCAGCCAGCCTCCATAACTGTGTGAGTCAATTTCATACAATAAATCTGTTTATATCTATTATACTTCCTGCTGGTTCTGTTTCTCTGGAAAACTGACTAATACAACCACTGTGTTTCCTTTTAGCTATTCTTCTACCACCTCTGATATTTCTGGTCACCATTACATTTCCACAATCCTTTTCCTTTCAGATAATCTGTGTCAGTTTCTTCATTAGCAAATTGTCTCCCATTTGGCCATGTAAGAGTTGGCCAAAAGCACAGCCACGCGTGTCAGCAATGATGCTAGTCTACAGCAGCATAACCCCCGTGGTGCCTTCCCAGAATGCATTATAGAGGTGGAATGAAAGGAAAGCCAAGACTCTAATTCCAGTTATAAACTCTGATCTGCACCCCACATCCCACTTCAAATAGCTTGAATCAAATTTTGGAAATATTGTTAAATATACATGTAACAAAATGTGATCATTTTTATTCTATTATGTGGAGGGTTTGATCTTTCTGCACACCAAATGCCTCTTAATTGGGTGGAACATGTGGTCCCTTAAATTATAAACAAAATGTCAGCAGCCACTTATGGTCGCTCCCAAGAGAAAATTCTGATTTCATATGGATGACCTTGCTTTAGTTTCTTCTTCCAAGAGAACTACTCTACATTCCACAACCATCGTCCGTGTTTGCAAATGTTGCACTTACTTACCTTCGTGATGTTTGGAAGTTAAGACAACATATTTGGCACCAGAAGCCTGAAAAATATCTGCCCACTGGTCCGCATTAAAAAACTTTGCTGTAAATAGTGGTCCAAAATCTTCATACTGGAAATCAGGAGGGTAATTATTTTTCATAAAGTCCACAAACTTTGGTATCTTTTCCTTTTGCCAGTACCACCTAAGGGGAGGAACAGAAAGAGCACGTGAAACATGCAAACATTTGAAACAATCATGCCAGCTCTCTTTCCTACTCCCCCCTCGCTCAAACACTGCCCACGTTCCCTTTCTCACTTCCCCATCAGTTTGACATTTCCTGAAAGAAAGCTTATGTAAACCAAATTTCCTCTCATCTTCCACCTATCCCTCTGTGAAATACACTCAGCTCAAAAGCTAGAGCATTCTAAACAGCCCAGTCACACATTTGGACAAATCTAAGATGGACAGATACTTTAGATTCATTAATCTAGATACTATTAATTCCCCACTTTTAAATTGCAACAGGTAGTATGTATCTTTGTAACGTAAGTGAGGAAGGCTTCAGAAGGAAAACTAAGTTCCTAAACTATAACATAGCTCTATTACATTTACTAGCAGAGAACAGTTAAATTAAGATGCTGGCATTTTAATGTATTGACTCAACCTTCCAGGGTTACTTGTTATATGCATTTATTCTGAGCAGTAGGGCCAAAATTTCCTAAGCAACGCCTCATGAGAAAAACAGTATCAAAAGATAATGAATTTTGCTATGAACAATGTGCACTTTTTTGCCCAGATTTTTGAGGGAAAAATAAGGACGTGCATTATACATGGGTAGCACTAATTCCATATCTATATAAATAAATGTCTTTAATTCTTTCATTTACGCTCATGTGTTGAAAGTGTAACTCTAGAAAGCAATAACGATACCCATATGCACAATACCCTGCAATCTCATAATCGGTTTTGTTTCTAAATATAAATAAATAAATAATTGAATTAAAAAATTAAAATGGAAGATTTTTCCCAAAAGTTTGGGCCAAAAACGTGGGTGCACATTATACACAGCAAAATACGGTATACATTTTAGATGAACACAGCAGTAACTGTCCTCATGAAACAGGCTCAAGCCCCATCTCTGGACCATCTTCTACTTTCTACAGCTCCATCCCTTCATAGAGTATTTCCATAGGATGAGCAAACTCGTAATGGCACTCTGTCCCCAGAGATGATCAGGTCCTTCCTGCTGCAAAGCCTTCACTGAAGACATCATATGTCACCGGCACTATTGTTTGCCTGCTCTAAAGTCCGATACACAATTTCCCAGCTTCCACTGAAGCTTGGACATGGACACGTGACCCACGCTGATCAGTGGAATTTAAGGGGAAGCCGACTTGGAAGATTCCAGGAACTAAGAAGAAGAGAAACTGGGCTTCCTACCTTTGCACAAGGTTGTGTGAAGTTATGGCCGGCCACCATCATGGGACCATGAAGGATGAGGTCAACAGGCCGAGTGTGACAGGAAGAGACCATGTCTTTGATTTCATCAATGAACCAACTAATTCTCCTTATGTGTGATAATGGGCCCCTATTATGTATGTTTTATTTGGATTTTCTATGCCTTGAACTGAAAGTATCCTGATTGATACATGACACATATTTACCTTTTATATGGAACTGCAATAGAGAAACTGGGGCAGTCAGAAAGTTCAACAGGAATTAGGGACTTCTATTTTCTCCTTGCACAGTCTAATATGAACCTGTATTCTCTACATTGTCTAGAGCCACTTCTCAAATTTCATGCTAATAGATATGAAAAGAGGCACTTGAAAAGTCTACCATTTACATTTGGTTTTGAATTGCCATTAAGAACAGCCAGATATACTCGTCACTACTGCTGACTGCCCCCGAGTCAAACTGCGGTGGGGCTTAGAAAAGACTCAAAGGAAACCATACTGCACAGTTAATGTCCTTCCACTCATCAGAAATATACTCTATTTTGTTTTAATTGAGAAGTATCTTTATTTTTCTTGGCCACAAAAAACATCCCTGTGTCCATTTGTAGAAAACAAGAAGTTTACCATTACAAAGAATAAAGTTACTAAAAACTTGTGGAGGGGCTCCACCCGCAGGGCCCACCATCCACCACAGATGAGAATAAGTCTACCAAGACAAGATCTGCTTGGGGAGGAAAGGTGGCTAATCTCTCAATGGAGGAGGGCCAGGAGTATGTTCTTTAATGGGCTTTCATTGGGTTCATTTGCACAGGATTACAGATAAAGCTCATTAATCATTGTCAGGCAGTAAGGATCAAACAATAGATAACAAAGAACTCTGAGGGCCTATTTTGAGTCAGGGTCAGATAGCTAAAGAGCTGTAAAGCTTTGAGGAACAAACTCACTTCTTGCTTGGACCCTTATCATTTAATTGAAAGCATTCTAAACAAAGCAGGTTTCACAGGATTTTACATATTCTTTCTTAGGCCAGATTGCCTGGGAAACCCGCCCTTTCCAGCACAGGGCTGCACCGCCCTCTGTCACTGTTTCAGGCTTAAGTCAGGCAGGGGAAGTAAGGCAGCCAAGAGATTAGGAGACTTCTCGAAGACAGAATGAGGGCTTAGGCTTTGTCAAAGCCGAGGGGCGAGGGTCCTTCACCCCATTCTGCTGTAGCCCCCAAAGTCCTTCCTTGGGGGCCTCCCATGTGATCGTGCCTGTCTTAGGTTGTTCCCCCCTTTGGGGAATCTTACCCATCATTGGCTAACCGACCAAGCATTGGGGGCCAGTTATGGGTGAAGTAAAAGGGGCAGAAGCGGCGCTCCGGCCAGGGAGATAAGCTCTTGTCTCCTTGGTGGCTCACGGTCCAAGGTCGCTCCCTCAGCCTTAGCCTTGGCGGGGGTTACAGCCTCTAAAACCAGGCAGGGCGGTTCCCAACAAAAACTAGCTATCTGTGGCAGAGCACTAGTCTCCATGAGCAAACACCAAATACTCTCCCAGCACCACATGTATATTTACCTGATCACCATGGTTGAACAAAATGATAACTTAAAATACAATGTATTATATTTAATAAAAGAGGAAGAAGTTCTGTTAATTTATGTACCTAGCTAATGTGAAACTCTTCAAAGAACCGCCAAATGCCTCACAGCACAAAACTTGCAACTAAAGACTTACGGCATCCTGAAGTAAATATGTTTGAAAATGTATGGTACAGTGAGAAAGAATCCCTTGTTTACAAGCTGATGTCAGAGTAGATGACTAGTACTCCACAGGTCACACAACTGGCCTACCTTAACAAGAAAGGTCACTGGTTGCAGAAACGCAACGTCTTTGTAGAAACGGTACAATGAACACTACGCAATGTTGATACAATATAGAGTTTATACTATATACCACATAAAGTACGTATTAAATTTGATGTGCACTATATAATACGTACAGTACAAAGTTAAGCACTATGTAATATATACAGTATATAGTAGATTTAAATACTCATTGTTTATTTTTATTTTACTTAGGAATATATGTATATATATGAACACACACATGTTTTTTATTACATTTCAATCTTGAAGAATTTAACACCTGAAATAATCAGGAAAGGCATGCAAAACATTTCAAAGTTGTAGATTACATGCACATTTTTACAGAGGTCTCAAGGCAAAGTCTAAAGAGCAATTTTTTGTACACCTTCCATATAGTAGGCTGTTAATAATTAAACTTTTTTAAAAATTAAGGTAACATTCTAGAACCTTTTTAAAAAATCCCTAGAGGCACATGGTAACATTTTAACATTAAAGAGCCAATACATGCCCAAATGAGCAGACGTTTTCCATACTCATGAATTCACATTTTAACCCTATCTAGTCTAGACGCCTGATGGTTATACAGTATGTGATAAATACAAGTTGGTAAGTACAACTATCCAGAAGCTAGGAAGTCAGAGCCGCCTTGAGTGTCTTAACAATTACTGCAGTCACGCGGAGGAAAAAGGCAATGCTCATCCAGGACGAACGCTTACACAATAAAGCAGTTAACACCCGGAAATTCTAAACGCGGATAAACCACTAGGAGACGAATCTGCAAGCGGTGGCTGGGACCTGGCTGGAGGCCCAGGGATAAAAAGAGGGTCAGAGGATAAGCGGATGGAGGCGCACTCACCAGAACCATTCACTCCCGAAACTGGGCACGGAGAACACGCCCCAGTGGACGAAAATGCCAAACTTGGCCCGATCGAACCAGCCGGGCAGCTGTCGGGCGTCCAGGGACTCCCAGGTGGGGTCGAAGCGCGGGGCGCGGCGGGCGGGACACTGCGCGGGCAGCAGCAGCAGCAGGACCGAGAGCAGCGGGAGCGCGAGCCCAAACAGCTCCGGGACCAGCATGTCCCTGCGCCCGCGGAGCCCTGCCCGCTTGCTGGCGTCCTTCCGCGTCCCCGGCCCAGAACGCTCCGCCTCCGTCACCTGACCAAACTGTCAGGGAGAAAGGCCCGGTCCACGCTCGGGTAGCGGTGACCGCTATCTGGGCGCTGGAGCGCTGCCTCGCTCACTTCGTACCTAATGCGCTTCACTCCGAAGCCAGCACTACGCCTGCTTACCTAAGGCTCCGGGTCAGTCTATCCGTTTGGGAAGGGAGGCGAAGAATGGCACCGAAAGCAACCCAGATCATTCTCAGCTTCTGGGTGCCTGAGACTGTATCAGGTCAAACCCCAAGAGTTTCTAATTCAGGGTGGGCGCCCATAATGTGCATTTCAAACCAAGTTCTAGTTGCTGCCCTTGCTGGTTCAGGAGCCAGCCTCTAAGAACCACTGCGCTGGAAACCAAAGTGATCTAAGACGGGTGAAACCGGTGTGGTGAATGTTTGAGAAATCTGCAGCCTTGGAAAAGAAGCCAGAAACTTGGAATGCTTAATCAAGGGGCAACACCAAAGCTCACATCTCCTCCTCTTAGGCATTTAGAGTGAAGCCAGAACCCCCACCCCTGCCCTTGCAAAATGTCTCTCCTCTATCAATGGGCCAGTTCAAATATCACCTCCCAGCTTTATTTTATTTTATTTTACTTATTTTTTTATTATTTATTTATTTTTAATATATTTTATTGATTATGCTATAACAGTTGACCTATTATCCCCCCTTCATTCCCCTCCACCCTGAACACCCTCTTCCACCCACATTCCCCCCTTTAGTTCATGTCCATGTGTCACAAGTTCTTTAGCTTCTACATTTCCCCTACTATTCTTGCCCTCCCCCCCATCTATTTTCTACCTACCGTCTATGCTACTTATTCTTTGTACCTTTTCCCCCTCTCTGCTCCTCCCACTCCCCTGTTGCTAACCTTCCACGTGATCTCCATTTCTGTGTGTCTGTTCCTATTCTAGTTGTTTGCTTAGTTTCTTCTTGTTTTTGTTTCAGGTGTGGTTGTTAATAATTGTGAGTTTGCTGTCATTTTACTACACATGTTTTTTATCTTCTTTTTCTTCGATAAGTCCCTTTAACATTTCATACAATAAGGGCTTGGTGATGATGAACTCCTTGAACTTGACCTTATCTGAGAAGCACTTGATCTGCCCTTCCATTCTAAATGAAAGCTTTCTATCACCACCTTCTTAACGGTTTACTCCCTGCTGTGTGTTCCTATTAACATCTTATTCCAACTTCTAAAATAGGATTCCAAAGATCGGCTTGTAGTTAGGAGGATACAGATCTCATTTCTCCTCAGGCTGTGAGCCTCCGGAGGGCAGGGGTAGTGACCTTCATTCCCGTCGCCCCTGCGTTTAAAGAAGGGCCTGGCACAGGGCAGCACTCAGAGCACGTATATTGCAGTCATCCCGTGAGTTAGAACTAGTGGTCTGATTATGAAGCGTTATAAAAGGACACAGAAGATGAGGACTTACAGGAACTTTAATATACTGTGTTTTGCACACTTTTTGGCCAAATTTTTGAGGGGAAAATAAGGATGCGCATTATACATGGGTATAATTACTTATCTAGGAAAATGTTTTTAATTCTTTTCTTTAGGCTTATGCGTTAAAAGTGTAACTCTAAAAAGCAATTGATATCCATATGCGAAATAATACCCTGGAATACGATAACCAGTTTTGTTTCTAAATATAAATTAAAAAATTAAAACAAAAGTTTTTTCCCCTGAAAGTTTGGATCAAAAAAGTGAACACACATACATGGCAAAGTACAGTACTTTGTGGCCCAACTTTGGATTTTTGCAGCTTGAACTCCGAGGCTGCTTACAAGGCGTGACTCTCTGCTCTTGGACTTGGAAACTGCTTGCAGAACCAAGGGCCTCCCTGTCTGATTTCGGTTGGGAGGTCACCCCGAAGCTTTGTTCTGCAAGCCTGAACCAGGCCAATAACAAATGCCTAATCACACGCTATCCATTGTTTTTCTCTCAGCCGCATTTGCTGACCACTGAGTCAGCTGCCTGTTGAAAGCCCAGTTGCCCCTGCCATTTAGAAAACAAATAATTTAAGTTTGTGGTTTTGTTTCCCCTAGCAACCCATCTCTGTGCTATAACTTACACCTTTAAAAAACAATCAGACAAAAAACAACCTGTTCTCTCCCCCTCCCATCTGTATATGTCTTCAGTTCACACTGAGGGCTAGCCCCTGGACTGCAAATCATATATGGATAAAAAAACTCTTAATATCTTTTGGAATTTTTGCTAACAAAGGAAGTGCCACTAAATAGCGGTTGCCCTCACTCTCCAATCTCTGCAAAGACATGGCAGCAGCAGCTGCCACTGTCACCCCAGGTGTACATGCATTCTCGTACTTGACGCAGCGTGACAACTCCCTGGGACGGAAGCTGCATGATACAGTGCCCCTCCCCCGTCCCCCCCTTCCCCCGTCTCCCCAAGGTGATGGGGCTCCTGGCACAGAGGGATCAGGGAACCCACTGCACATAGATGACCAACTGCAACAACCCCAGTCAGTGACCAAGTGGATGCTGATTTTTATTATTTAGTCTTTGATCCTAGAATGATCTAAGGACTTCAGTGGCCACTGAACCCCCAGGGCACCTTTTACAAAAAGGTGGACATTTTAGTCACTGCACCTTGATGTCCCTTGAAACAGAGTTTTGTGAAATAAGTGGAAAAGACATTTTTCACAGTGACAACAACATTGTGACCTCTTAAAGGGACAGTAGACATAGTTAAGTGACTGTAGCGGTGGGGCTCTGTCTCATCAGGCATTTACCCATGTAAACCCCACATTTTGAAAGATTCCATTTCCCAAACAAGTTCTTTATGACTCAATAAGTTATTTGCATTTTCATGTATTTCGGTTAACCAGACCTTCTGATATGCACATATCATTTATTATTTCACTTGAAGGCAATGAATTTTTTTTTAGTCAGTAGGTACCATCTTAACATAAAATTACAGTTTCTGTAGGAAATACTGAAAATAGATGAGAGGGCACTTCCTCAGTGCCCTTGGGGACACATAAGAACCCTAGAACACCACACAGGGGACCACTGATACAGGATTTGGAATAAATAGGAAAGAGATTTATTTGGAAATGAAGAGGAAGAAGAGATTCTACTCCAAATAAAATGACTAAAAGAATGAATATAAATTAAATATTTATAAAATATTTTATTTTTTAAGATTTTATTTATTTATTTTTAGGGAGGGGGAAGGGAGGGAGAAAGAGAGGGAGAGAAACATCAATGTGTGGTTGCCTCTTGTGCACCCTCTGCTGGGGACCTGGCCTGCAACCCAGGCATGTGCCCCGACTGGGAATCGAACCAGCGACCCTTTGGTTCGCAGGCCGGCACTCAATCCACTGAGTCACCAGGCCTATGAAATATTTTAAAACATGGTCACTTACAAAGACATCAGCATGCAGTACATGGCACTTCCCATTTTATAAGATAATTACAAACCTATTGTTGCACTTAAAGCTACTGTTCATTAGCAATGGGACCACACCACCTTAAGACTTTAACTCTATTAAAAGTTTTGATAGAGGATCCAGATACCTGAGACATGACAGGTTCTCCATGTACACATGGCTCATTTGGGGAAGACTTGTGCCTCAGTGGGGAACTCTGACAAGGAGCCCTGATCCCATCCTGTTTGACGTCCCCATGAGGTGCCAGATGAGGAAATTAAAGGGTCTTTGTCCCTGTAGCAATAGGGGAAGCCACCACAGTTGGAAGTTGGCAGTCACATGCTGGGCAGTGGCAGGTACATGGAGTGCTTACCTTGGTTACTGCTTCTGATCTCCCCAACAAGAGGGGGCAGGAGGCCACCCTGGACAACCTCTTTGTTGCTGCAGGAGGAAGTCATCACGTCACTGCTGTCCTCTCGGGGCTAGCGGCAGCTGACACCTGAGTGCGGCTCTCGAGAACACGTTCCATATCTCTGTGGGAGTTGGACAACTGCCAGCCGCCCGTCTCAGCAGTTACCAGAATTCCTCTGAAGTGGACAGTGGAGGAAGTGAAGCATTCACCTCACAGACGACGTCAGCACACAGTCTCTTTCTGTAAATGCAGAGCAGCATTCAAAACAAACTGCACCCGATTCGTTCTTTATATGGCAAGGACCAGCTCTATGGTAAAACAACCTGATGATGTGGGGGAATAAAATCCTCCCTTTTGCTGGCCTGGAGGTGGGCAATAGAAGGAGGAATGGGGGGTAGCCACAGGGTTCAGGGCAGGCAGGAGAGCAGCAGGACACAGAGTGTTGAGGGCACAGGTTCTGGCCCCTGGCGCCGGATACCCATGCTGGCTCCTTTCGCTACCACCAGGCTGTGTGATCTTCGAGAGACACTCAACATCTCTGGGCCTCAGTTTCTGTACCTATCGGATGTGAAAAATAACAGTACATCTTCCCGCAAGGATTGCTGTGAAAACTGAATCATGCAAAGCACGTATTAAGCCTCATCTAAGTGTAGACTAGTATTATGTATATTAGGTAAATCAGGGGAGGCTAAGGGATGGGCATTTCTGCCTGGAATCCCATTGAAGATTCCAGAGGAAACCACTTAAATTAACTGGTAAATTTCACTAGGTGAAGTGGTGTTATTAGATGAAGGGAAAAGCTACTTTTTAGCTTTCCCGGTGACCTTGATACTTAAGTGATACACACAGGACCCAGAAGTAGCTGAGACCCTACCAGGAAATCTGGTCTGAGCGGTTTCCTGTGGCCAGGCCTCTGAGCTGAGTATACAGAGTTCACAGCTTGGAGGACTCCAGCATACCAGTGGAAGCTAAGGCGGGCCCAGCACAGATCAGATCAGGAATCAGAGCAGCTTCAGGCTCCATCTGCAAACACCAACAGGGCAAGTGTCCGTGCCCCAGTCCCTGGAGAGCCATGCCAAAGCCTCCCCACCTACAACCCCTCAACACCTTAGGGAAGAGCAGGGGTGGGGAACCAGCTAAAACACCGAGTGTTTTTACCCAAAAAAGAGCCTAAATATTTGTTAACAAGGCTGTTTAATTTATGAGATTCGTGTTCATTTAGTCCAGATTGAACAAGTAATTTTGGCCACCAACCGACAGAGAGGGACAGTATGCTGGTCTGCCAAGGCAAGCAGGTTGGCTACAAACAAAACAAAGGAGCCACATGTCCTCTGAGCAACAGTGGGTACCACCGGGTCACGTGAGGACCCTGAGCTTCTTTCTGACTGTGCGACGCTTGCCTTCTAGTTTACTCCTTCCCAAAGTCTTTTCTTAAAAAGATTTTATTTATTTTTAGAGAGTGGGTAAGGAGGGGGAAAGAAAGGGAGAGAAGCATCAATGTGTGGTTGCCTCTCACACACCCCCTACTGGGGACCTGGCCTGCAACCCAGGCACATGCTCTGACTGGGAATTGAACCAGTGACCCTTTGGTTTGCAGGCCAGCACTCGATCCTCTGAGTCACACCAGCCAGGGCCCCAATGTCTTCATTGAAAAATTGAATGATCCAATCAGTGTCCATGCACGGAGGCCTGATTCAGGGAGAAGAGGTCTATGTCGCACCTCAGCCTCCTTTCCAGTGGCCCTCCTGCCCGAGGGGCATGGCCTGCTCCGGGCTGTGTGGATCGGAGCAGACAGACACGTTTCCACAGCTCTCGTCAGGAGTGGTAGGGAAGGGGCCGGGCCCTTGGAGGAAGAAGAAGCAAAAAAAAAGAAAGAGAAAGAAAGAACTTATTGTACAAGAGCATGGAGCTAATAATAATTTTTTTAAAAGTAACAGGAGAAACAAAGAGAGCCTGAAATTGGAATCAGAAACTACAGTGCAAAGAAACACAGACAATGTGCAAGAATACGGAGTGAAGAGAAGGAAGAGGGGTGAGGCGGGGTATCAGAAAGGGGTGCCACAGACAAGCAGGGTGACAGGCGCAGGGGCCCATCCTTGGGGTGAGGGAGAGGAGACAGAGTTCCTGGGGCATGCGGCATACGGCATGCCCGGAGCAGAGTGGAGGAGGGACACGGGGGAGATGGGGAAGGAGGTAATGTGGGCAGCAGACCTGCAGGTGAGGATCAGTGGAGGCTGAGGAACCAGTGGGAGGGACTGGGGGGATGAGAAAGGTCGGGTGGGGGAGTCCTCCCTCCTGCCTGGTGCCAGCTGAGTGCATTTGTTTTCCTGGGGGTCTAATCTGCATGCAAAGATCATCTCCTGCTGGGAAGTTCCTTCTCCAGGCGCAGCCTGACCTGACCACCGTAACAGGTCTCCCAGTACACAGAATGTATCACTGCCACGCAGACCGTTTTGTCCCCACTTAGTTTCCCTGAGTAGTGCCGGCTCTGGGGCAGAGCGGCAGGCCGGGACCGCCTGGCTGCACCCTGACATTCGATGCTGCTGGGTGCTGCTGTCTTCACCGGCCTTCTCCTCTTCCAGAAACACCCCCCACACATTAAGCCCCCACACATTAAGAAGTACACGTCATGCTATATCCTAAGAACCCTGAAACACCAATCCAAAAGAACATATGCACCTCAATGTTCATAGCAGCACAATTTACAATAGCTAAGTGCTGGAAACAACCCAGGTGCCCATCAGTAAATGAATGGATCAAAAAACTTTGGTACATTTACACAATGGAATTCTATGCAGCTGAAAGAAAGAAGGAACTCATACCATTTGCAACAGCATGGATGGAGTTGGAAAGCATTAC
>CM052541.1:175802832-175837472 GCA_028533065.1 Trachops cirrhosus
ACAGGTAGTCAGTGACCAGAGGGGAGAGGGGAGGGAATTTCAGGGGAGAAGGGAAGGGTTTACAGGAACAAATATAGAGGACACATGGACAAAACTAGGGGGGTTGGAAAGGGGAGGGAAGAGGGGAGGAATGGGTGGGCGGGCTGGAATGGGAATAAAGGATAGAAACTGTACTGAATAAACTAAAATAAAAAAATTTTTAAAAAAAGAAGTACATGTCATGACTATGCTGGTATAAAGGCAAATGTGTTACTATTACATATTAAAACACTTTCTTTAACCTAAACATTCCTTTTTCCCCTCCATTCAAACCTTAGAAGAAATTTTAAAAATTTTGTGGCCTCTGCAAGTGCCATGGGCCCTGGGCACTGTGCCTACTGTGTGGAGAGATAAGTCTGCCTTGCAGAGCTCGGAGACACAGGATAATAAGCACTAAAAATACACAGAGAGATTAGATGAAATATTTATATTAATGTGAGCCAGGGTAAGTGCATTAGAATAACAACAACTGAGTGTGGTGATCATGAAAATTCCATGGTTACAGAGAGGTGGTTTTTTATGGTGGGGGTATATAACATCTAGTACTTACTATATTCTGAGCACTCTTCTAAGTATTTGATGACATATCTACACTACATATATGTTTAATTATGGACTTAAAATTAAATCTCCTCATAAGACATTTCTATTATCTCCATTTTACAGATGAGGACAAGGGGCATGGAGAGGCTAAATAACTTGCCTAAATAGACTAAGGCCCTTTTTTTTAACGATCACGCTAAATTCAGTATTATGTAAATGAAAGCACTGTGTTCACTCATTCCCTCATGTAGTCATTACTCCTTTATTTGATTAGGTCGAAATATATTTATTCAGGCCCTACTCTGTGCCAGGTACTGAGCTGAGCCCAGCAGTTGCAAAGGCAAGAAAACAGACCCAGCCGCATCCCTCTTGTGGCCTATGTGGCTCGCTCTCTGGGGGGGACAGAGACATTAAACAAATGCCCACCCACATGTAACATTGCAAACTGAACACTATGAAAACATATGGCATCGGACCTCAATCTAGTCTTGGATTCACAGAAGCTTCCCTGGGGAGTTAAACTGTTAACTGAAGTCTCCTGGATACGTTAGTGAACTAGGTAGACAGACAGTGGGGCAGCGGTGTTCCAGCAGAAGCTAATAAAATGGGTCAGGTGCACAGGATATAATAAAACCGACTCTCAAGAAGCTTCTGGGAACTCTGTTTCCCTCCAGAACGAGAGTCCACTGGGAAGAGAGAAGGAACCCGCAGCGATAGGCAATGATGGAGCGCTGCAGAGATGTGTGGCGCATTGGAGTGATGGGAGGGAAAATGCTGGGGGATGCAGGTATTCTAAACAGTCATCCCAGGTGAGACCTGTAAGGAAGGCGGGCGAAGCCTCCAGCAATTTTTACAAGAGGCAGGCAGAGGATCTTATCTATTTTAGAGCCTTGAGGGGTATTCACCGCAGTAGTTGAACACATTAAGGATGTCAAGGATCAGTCCTGTGAAAGTCTAGCAAAAAGAAATTACTAGGATCTTCTGTAAGACGACCAAATCCTCGTGTGAGGCTAAGATAAGTGAGATCTATACCGCTATCAAAGATTGCACCGTGACACAGCGGTCAAAATAGAGAAGCAAGTATGTGCAGTGTGAGGTGATGGCTTATCTGGAGAGCTGCCATGCCCTACAGATTGGCACCCAGCAGAGACCCCTTTCCCATATTATCATCTGTAGAATCTCTTATCAAGGAATGAAGATGGCAGCGTGTGGAATACACGTGGCTGCAATTCCCAGAAGTCTCCAGATGGGGGCCACATTTCCGTTCCCTTCTCAGCACATTCTCTTCACTCTTGGATACGGATACCTTGAGAAATTAGAAAGAACTTCACTCATTCTGTGAAGACAGGGAAAGCCCATATGATGATCTGACCAGAGAACTGCTCAAACATTCATTCCAAAAAGTGAAAGACTCCCTCAAATATCTGTATCAGATTTAGTCTCTGTATTTTGCTTCCCCAATGTTCTTCACAGAAAATCAAACTTGAAGCCATGTAGTTATTCATCAACAAGTAAAATAGGATTAGAAAAATGAAATATTTATGACAGTTTTCCAGAAACTACTATGACATCTTCTGGCTTGTTTTAGAAGGCAGGTTCCAAATCTGAATCCTTATACATCAGCAACCAAACAACGTACCAAACGAGGAACTTCCAGGAAGGCCTCACTTTTTTATGCAAAGTGTTGAAACATAACCTTATGTGCATGGATTCATCCTCAGGATTAAAAGGATTTTCCATTTACTCTTTTTTTCCCCTTAAGTGCAGGATTAATCTTGCCTATATTTAACATTTTGGTATTTGTTCATTGTGTTTTGTTTGTTTTCATTAATTCTGCCTCAAGTATTCATGTTCTTGGCAAAAACAAAAAACAAAAAAAAACCTCTTAGTATCTCCCCTTTTCCACATAAGCCATTGTAGGTGCTTTTGATATTAAGGAAAAAAAGAAGTCCAATTTCCATATCCCACTGGGGATAGCACTGGTGTTGACCACGCACACCGCCTGGCTTCTTGCTGCTCTCCTAGCTGCTTGTGAAATTTGCTGTGAGCCGCTCTGCGGAGTTGCACAGATGACCCTGGTTCTGGGCTGTGGTGCGTTTGGGGCCGGCCCCTGGGTTCTCCAAGGGAGGATGCTTCCACACTGTACTTGCCACCTGCCATCACGTCCCTGAGAGCCCAGGATGACTGCGCACAGGCTCTCACAGTGCTCTGTTCCCCGTGGCTAGCTCCCTGCCTTCCCACGGCGGCCACCTCCTGCATGCCCGGGATGCCTGCACGTGGCTTCTAAAAGTGGTAGCTCTGAGCAGTAATTCTCCCCATTTATACATGGTGGAAGGCAAAACAATGTTCCCCCAGGGATATCTGCTCCTAATCCTTAGAACCTGAGCATTTTAAGTTTCATGGCAAAGGGAAATATGGATTGCAGGTGGAATTAAGGTTGGTAATCAGGGTTGAAATAAGGAGATTAGCTTGGATTACCTGGGTGAGCCCCCCAACACATAATCATAAAGATCTTCAAATGGGAAAGAGGGATGCAGAAGAGCCCCAGTCAGAGGGATGGCATCATGAAACAGATGTGACTGGGCTTGGCTGGCTGTGAAGATAGAAGGGAACCACGAGCCGAAGACAGCTGCAGCCTCTGTCAGGGTGTCCAGCCTTTCGGCGCCTCTGGGCCACACTGGAGGAAGGAGCGTTGTCTTGGGCCACACATGAAATATACAAACACTAACGAAAACTGATGAGCGAAACAAACAAACAGGTTTTAAGTAAATTTACGATTTTGTGTTGGGCCACATTCATAGCCATCCTGGGCCACACACAGCAAGCAGGCTGCAGGGTGGACACCCTGCCAGAATCTGAAAAGGGCAAGGAAATGGATTCTTCCCTAGACCTTCCAGAGGGCACATAGCTCACCTAGATTTTAGCTCAGCAAGATGCATTTGGGATTCCTAACTTCCAGAACTGTAAGATAATAAATTTATGTGGTTTTCAGCCACTAAGCTTGTGGTAGTTTGTTACGGCAGTAAGAAGAAACTAGTACATCCAGGTGGCCTCCCTCAAGTCCTAGGGCGCCCTTGCCTGGGTTTTCAGGTGGCAGCTCTCTGTGGCCACTTCTTTAGCCTGCACATGTAGCGATCCCCCAGAGGACCCTGGGGCCCAGGTCGGGCTGTTCAAGGCTACAGGTCTCTGTGTTTAGTAACGGTGGCTCACGTGAGTGGCATCTCTGAGTGCCTGGATGCCCATGTCCCTGAGGACAGTTCTTTGAGTTTGCACCACAGGCCATCTCCAGAATTCCAAGGGCTGGGTTGTGACTGTTTCTGGAGTCTGAGGCCTCCTGGATTCAGAATATCTGCTCCCCTTTCCCTCCCAGGGAATAAGAACTCAATGCCAAGGAGTAGGGATACTTTTACCTGTAAACCCTCAAAGCTCAGAGCGTCTAACAAACCCTCTCTGATGACTGCTTTTGAGCTAGTCACTGATTTTCTGAAGGAAGATTACCCTTGGAGCTTCCAGGAGGCCCCGCAGCTCATTCCGCAGGTTACTTACAGCAACATCAAGTTTCTCCATCGCTTAGGGGGCACATCTACCTTTCTGGAGGTGGGAATAGAGCTGAGTAAAAGAAGCCAGATACAAAGAGTTCATACAATATGTCCATTTATTTAAAATTCTAGAAAAATGCCAACTATTTCATAATGACAAAAAAGCAGTTCAGTGGTTGCCTGGGGCTATGAGCAAAAGGAGGGGTGGCCTACAATTTAGAAGCAGGAGGTGTCTTTTGGGTGATGGAAGTTGTCAGTGTCTTGATTGTGGCAATCTCCCCAGTGTGTCCTTCTGTCAAAATCTATAAAAGTGGCCCTGACCAGTGTGGCTCAGTCGGTTGGGTGCCGTCCCATAAAGCAAAGGGTTGCCGGTTCAATTCCTGGTCAGGCACATGTCTGGGTTGTGGGTTGAGTCCCTGGTCGGGTCACATAGGAGGAGTAACTGATAGATGTTTCTCTCTCACATCAATGTTTCTCCTCCTTCTCTTTCTCCCTCCCTTCCCCCTCTCTGAAAGTAAATAAATAAAGTCTTTTAAAAAATTTATAAAATTGTACATTTAAATAGACACAATGTAGTGTGTGTAAATTAAACTTCAATGAGGTTGATATTTTAAGAGGAATGAGGTGTGTTAACACAAGGAAAATCAAGGGGCTGGTTAAAAAAATAAATAAAAGTTTGTCCACAACATGGAGAAATAGTCGAAGATTTTTCTTCACCCTAAAACTGAATATTTTGTGTTGCTAGTGTGCTTTCTGCCTGAGGTTTAAAATTTTGCTTTTTTTCTGTTACCATCTTTCATAGACAGGAATGATATCCTGCCACAATATGTCTTTTTAAAAAAGCGAAAACCTTAGAATAGAGGGATGGATGATCTTAAGATAATCATTAATATCTATATTACATCAAGAGCCAATTTCACAGTTAAGAGTGAAATTCTAGAGACATTCCTGTTAAAATCGGGGGGAGGAAAGTTATGGTATTTATTATTATCAACTTTGCTGAAAATGCTGGCTAAAATAAACATATCAAGCCTAAATAAAAGTATCATTATTAGCAAGGAGAAATGTCCCCCCTCCTTTCCTCCTGTCCTCACTCACTCCTCCCTTCTTTTTGTAGATGATATTACTGTAGACTTAAAAAAACAAGGGAGAATCAGCTGAAAATGCTTAGAGCTAAAAAAGAATTCAATAAGGTACTAGGTTACAAAGATATAAAAATCAATAGCTTTCCTGTATACACAACTGGCTTGAAAAAGGAATTAAAAAATCCATTAACAACAGCAAAAAAAAAGTGAAATAGAAACTAAGAGGTAAACAACAAACGGGGTAAATACATTTTCTGCAAATATGAGGAAAAATCGTACTCTTCTCGATCTATAAAGTGCTCACACAAATCAATAAGGCTGAAACCCCCACAGAGAAAGGGCACGCACAACCATTTCACAAACAGGAAAAACAAATGGCCAGATGAGATTGAACAGGTGTTCGAAGTCACTAGACTTTTAAAATGCTAATTATAACAACAGATGTTTACCATTTTCTTTTTGTCAATCTAGAACATGTTTTCAGAAATTTTATGGTCAAAACTGGCAAAGCATGATGGGTACTCTCAAATACTGTGAGCAAGGGGATGAGTTTTGTGAGCCGCAGTGTAAATTGCATGTAATATTTCTGGAAAGCAATTTCATTTTTTGTTTCTGAATTGTTTTACATGATAGTTTTTTTGTTTTTTATGAAGTCAAAACAAAAAACAAAGGTATTTTTCTTTGTAATTTTTTCTATTACTTTCATTTCTACAAAATACTTTTCTATCTGATACTTCTAACTTTTTATGGTTTGTGTGTGTTTCTTTTTTAAATTAAACTCTTTAATCTGTCTCTATGTAGTGTATCTTTACTAGTGATGTGTCAAAGGAAGATTTTAAAAATAGTTTCCAAGTACTCTGGAAAAAATTCAAACACCATTTATTGACGAATTCCCATTGATCTGTTATAGTGCCTTTATGATGGGCTAAGATTTAGATATATATGATTTTTAGGATTTCATATTCTGTTGCATCGGCGTAGTCATAAGCAAAGTGCTGTGTGGTTAGAACAGGGACCTGTGGCTTCTCCTTTCCGCGCCTGTTTCTCATCTGTAAAATAGTGCAGATAGGTTTGTGTGAGGGTTTATTGTGTTGTAGCGATACATTTAACACACTTAGCCTGATGTCTGGTATATTATACGTGTTAAATGAATCTTAATATGCCAGCACCACTTGTTTTCATTATTACAGCTCTGTCTTGTTTTAAAACTATCGAGTAAGACAAGTCTTTCACATTTCTACTTCTTTAAAATGTCTGCTGATTTTACTACTTGCAGTGGTCCCTGATTCATTGCTTTCCCTCATCCCCCACCTCCAATCTAAAAAATCCAGAAAGATTTAAAAAAATATAATTTAGATACGTCACTTTCTCCCTTAAAGTCTTTCAGGAACTTCCTTCCACCAGAGTTAGCAGAGCATGTGGATCGCCCTCACCTCTGTGTCCCCTGTGCACCTCCTCCCCGTTGCCCGTTACACCCTGGCCTCCCTTGCTGCTTTCTGTGGCTCATTCTTCCTGCAGAGTTTTCACATCTGCCATCCTGCTGCCTGCAGTGTGTCCTCTGTGCCCTTGGTCCCTGTGATGCCTCATCTTCCAGGTCTGTACAAAGGTCACATCTTCAGAAAGGCCTTCCCTGACCGTGCTAGTTAAAGGACCCCCTTTCCAGTTATTTCCTATCAGATCACCCTATTTATTTTCTTCAAAGTATTATACCTGTGAGGAATGACCTTGTTTGTGTGCTTACTTTTCTGCAGTCTCCTCTGCCGCCCTCACTGTGTCTCTGTGCGCTCCTGGGAGTCTACGCCTTCCCCACTCACTCCCACAGAACCGGCCTTCAGAACAGATCCCCGACTGCCATGCTATTCTGAGAGAGAATATAGCAGAAAACTTGTTGAGAGGTTACGTTGTCTTATTTCTCTACAAGGCCTTCTCATCAAGGAGTTAAAGGTAATTTTTATCTACTTCTGTCTCTTCTGGGAGTTCAAGCTTAAAAACAAACAAACTAGAAATTCCAAGTCTCAAGGACAACCCCTAGAGTGTTGTGTCTGTTTGGGCCCCCCTCCCGCCCCATGCAGCTGGAGATGCATCAAGAAGGGTTAAAAGATAATTTTGTATCTCCTCCAGAAGGGTAGGCCTTTGCTTCATGGGAACCAAAGAACAGCATTTGAGCATCTTTTCCGTCTTTATGTGTGAGCAAAGGCCTCCAAACCAGAGAAGTTTCTAAGCTCAGAACAATCTCTATGCAGGTCTCTGCCTGCTGCTCGTCTTGGCCATTCAAGGAAACGAGGCTGGATTGTCTCCAAAGGGAAGGAAAGGGAAAGCGATTTGGTGGGAGTTTATTTCTTTTCTTTTTTTCTCTTGAGATATAATTTCCACACAGTAAAATATTATCTTTATGGCATACAATTCTATGACTTTCGACAGATACCATTGTGTAACCACTGCCATAATCGAGTCATAGAATAGTGCCATTAGTTCAAAATGTCATTCTCTCTCCACTCCTGGCAGCTACAACTCTGTTTCCTGTTCTTAGAGCTTCGCTTTTTCTGAATATCACTGAGGCGAAACAATACTATATGAAGTCTTTTGAGTCTTCCTTCTATTACTTTGCATACTTCCTTCTGTTACTTTGCGTACTGCTTCTGAGGTTCTTCCAAGTTGTGTGTCTCAGTGCGTCATACATCTGCATTGCTCAGCGGTAAGTTGTGCGTTGTATGAAAGTACTTATTTGGGTTGTTTCTAGTTCTTGCAGATTATGAATAAAGCTACTATAAACACTTGCTTTCAGGCTTTCGGATAAACGTAATTTTTTATTTGCCTTGGCTAAATACTTTTGAATAGGACTGCTGAGTCACAGTGTGAGTGTACATTTCACTTTAGAAGGAACTGTCGAACTAGTTTCCCAAGCGGCTGTGTCTTTTTGCATGCCCACCAATTGATGTTAGTGCTTCGAGGGTTGAATTGAGGAGGTCCTCATCCCCAGGTGTGTTGGGTACTTCTAATCTTTTAACATCTGAGTGATGGGTTCCTTAGCACCCCCTCTAACAGACAGTCTCTGAGGATTGAGGACGTAGGAGAGGGACTGGTTGTCCTGGACACTACATGCCGATGCCTTGGAAGTCTAGGTGAAGGACCCTAGAGCTGACCTGGGCAACCACTGGACTAAGAATTGGAACAGCCTCCTCCTGTCTTCTTAAAGCCTTAAGCACTAAAATTCTTGTTTGCTCCAAGGAGAAGGAATTAATTCTGGAAAATGTCTTTGGGCTAACCTTTATAGATAAAGCTGAGCTGGTTATGATTTCTAGAAACAAAGAAATACACTACATATTGTGAATGTCGTAGAGTATTGTATTGAGCTTCCAACATATGCCAAACATTACTCTCAGCACTTTATATACATTATTTTTCAGTCCTTAAAACAACCCAACAAATTATGTATAGGCATCACTTAGGTATCAGAAGTGCAGCAACAGATAATGACTCTGATCTTGTTGCCATTCTGCTGCACCCTCTGATGGCCTTCTCTGTTTCCGGTCCCACCACTTCCCCACCCTCCCCCAGGGGTCCAGACTCACCTCCCTACCTCTCTCCACTGTTTCCTGCCCCAGGCCCCTGAACCTGGCATTCTCTCTGCCTGGGATGCTTTCCCTGCCTCTTTGTCTTTGTCAGCCCTGCCCCCTTTTAAAATGAATACAAGTAAAAGTGTTCACAGGACCATCAAATATCAGATAAGAAGTGTGGGCCATCAAAACTCATTGCCTCTTTCTTATTGTTTTTTTCTTTTTTTTTTTTTCAATGTGACCTTAAATGCTGGCCTACTTTTACTCCATTGTGGTCCTTTAGCTTCATTTCCTTTGTTGTGAAGCCCTGTTTACTGCCTGGATTCCTTGCCTTTCTGTTATTTCATCTTGATCGTGTGTGCCATTCATTCTGATCTCTGCCACTTCCTTTCAAATATTACTTTGATTTCCCTTCTCTCATTCATGCTGATTTTATCTACCTGTATTAGGGAAACAATATTGCCCACAAAAGACACTCATTTCCAATGCCTTGATTTTAGAATCATTTTTCCTGAAAAACAAATTTATATGGTGTTTGTGTGTGCGTGTTTTGCATATAAAGTCGGATAAACAGAACTTTGTACAAATGTTATAGGAGGGGAAGACAGCAAAATAAAATTGTGATTATAAAAGTAACCTAAATTAGGAGGGGATTGATATTGTCTTCAAGAAATGTGTCCAGGAAGTTTGATTTTAATTCGATCAGCACACTTGTTTGCATGCCAATCCTGTCTAAAGACTGTGCAGAAGAAATACTGATCAGTTACAAAGTATCCTTCAATTCCCTAGTGTGTCTAGTTTTAAAAACTATGAGTACCTTTGCATGAAAGGAAAGTACCTTTCCTCTGCATGAAACTATTTGAATAAAAATTCCTCCTTCCATCGGTTACACCACAATACACAAAGAGCCCTTCACCCTGGCTGCGGCCTTAGGAGAGGCCCACCGGCCCGGTGCGGGTAGAGGAAGACGCTGGCCACGGAGCAGGTAGATTCCGCACCACATCCACGTGCTCCTGGTGAAAGCAGAGGGCCCTGAGCACCAGTGGGCGGATCAAGCTAATCTGCATTTATGAAACGAATGATAAATGAATTAATACATTTTCATTTGTATCTTGTGTCACCTTACATAAATTATGATTTTAAAGAAAATGATAAAACAATCAAGTTATTTTTGGTGTGTTAAATTATTGTTACAACACTATGCAATTAAAAGTAATCCCTTGTTCATCTTCAGTTTTTATTTCTAGTGTTTCAGAAACAACATTTAATGAAAATAGCTGGATAAAAAGCAAACCGAAAGTATCTACAAACATTTCATTTAAAAAAACTGGACCATATGCCTCTCTTTTTGTCAGTCTGTCAAATAGCTTATGTGTATTAAGTGCTGGGCAAAATATTGTCCTCTGGGCCGAGGGACGTTTTTAAGGAAATAGAAATCTTATAGTAGGAGTGAGACAGGATAAACAAAACTGGAAATAAACAGAACCCCAGATAAATATGATTACTAACCATTTTAGGATTGCACACGCATAATGGTATTTGAAAAGTGAATCCTCATCTGCTTCTTGTCTACCAGTTCAGGCTCAAAATTTATTCCCTCGCTCCACCCCATGACCTCCTGTTCTCCAGACACGCATGACAGTGTCTTGCAGAGCCCTGCTCCTTCAAACCTTCGTGTCCTCACAGACGTCCTTCCTCAGACTTGCACAGAAGACGCCACTTCCTCCGAGAAGCCTTTCCCTGGGGCAAGTTCAGTGCCTGCTCCTTGGGGTTCCATGGCACTTTCCCTATACATGTCACTTTTGCCCACTTGCCATGAATTGCCCGGTAATTATTTGTTAACATCTGCCTCCCCAAAGAGACTTCATGCATTGATTGATTCATTCAATAAACAGCAGTGCTGGGAGAACATAGGCCAGTCTGGGTACTTCCGGCCTGAAGTAGTTCATGGGGAGTAGGAGAGACAGGCTAGCACCCCAAAGCTACAGTCTGGTGTGAAAAGTGACACAGAAGTACACAGGGAACATTACAGGCCTGCTCAGGAGGGGCCCTTGTCTGGCGTTGAGCTTGGGGAGCTTTGCAGTAAGACACTTGGCCTGAGGCTGAAGGATGGGTGATGGGCAGGCAGAGAAGAATGAATGAAAGGTGAGGAATGATGGTGCAGCCAGGACAGGGGTGCAAAGGTCCCAGGAGAAGAGGAACAGGAAACTACAAATATGCCTGCATGACAGAGAGCAGAGTATATATCAGAGCAGCAGAGAAAGAGTTCGGGCCAGGGCAGAGAAGTCCTGATAGGCCACACTGAGAAATACACCCTCGAGTGTGTGTTGTGGATACTTGTTTATGGAAGGGAAGCCAAGTCCTGTGAGCCTTTTGGAAAGATTATCCTGGGAATGAGATGCGGGCAGAGCGAAAAGAAGTGAGCCTGAAAACGTGGCAGTGGAGGAGCAGTGGGGAGACCAATTCTCAAGATATTTATTTCAGAGGGAGAGTGGACAGAATAGGTTCGTGGAGGAGAGGGAGGCATTCAGCCCCAGGAAGGCTCACTGCCAAGGGTGAAGAAACCCAACCTTATGAAGAGAAGCCCAGGAGGCAGCTGGACGTTGGGATCCTGAGACCAGGAGAGAAGTTGGGGCCAGAGGGAGAGATTTGGGAGGCATCTGTGCGTAGTTCAAAGCTCAAAATGAGATTTCCTAGGGAAAAAAAATGTCCAATGTGAAGAGGAGAGGGCTAATGCTGGACCCCTGGGGAATATTTGGTAAGAACAGATGGAAATAAGAGGGCCTGAGATATGATTAACAGGAGGCAGAGAAGCTCGAGGGACACCCAGAGAGATGAGTATCCCAGAAACCAGGGAAGCAGAGTACAGAAAAGGAGCGGGTGGTCAAGGGTGTCCAAAACTTCAGCCGGGACAGATTAAGCCCGACCTGAGAGATCCCCAGTACATCTGGCAACTAAGTGCTCAAAAGTGATCTTGGTCAAAGCAACTCCATGAGGGACCAAGGCCAAAGCAGTCACAATGCAGAGAGTAAAGGATGAATGGAGAAGGGGAACCAGAAGCACAGGGGACTAGCTAGTGGATGCCACTGTCTCTCGAAGCTTGACTGTGAAGGGGAAATGAATGGAGGGATAGAGGGTTGAGGGGTTCCTTGAGTGCATGGGGCACCTAGCACAGTGCCTGGCCCACTCAAATAAGTATTTATTGAATGAAAGTTGAAGTGATACATTGCTGAATAAGTGAATAAGAGAGCCAGGGAAGACTTCGTGTGTTCTGAAGTATTTAATTACTTGTTTATATTCAGAAGAGATGGCAAAGAGAATAAACAGGAGAAGAGGAAATCAGGAAGCCTGGAGGATGCTGGGAGCCCCCATACTGTAAGCAACAGGGAGAGGAAGATGGGCTGAGACCCATACACAGGGAACAGGGATGTAGGCTCCAGAGAGAAGGCAGCCTAAGGGCGGGTGGTCAGGTAAATGCTGAGCAAATGGACTCAGGAGTACAGGCAGCATCACCAGGCAGTATACAGGAGAGCCAGTGGTGATGGGAGAGACCACTGCGATCCAGCGCTGATTATTCAGGGATGGTGGGAAATCCATCTAAGCGTCTTTTCAACCCTATCAGCAACCTATCAACTAAAGCAATGCAAGTCAATGCTGTGAAGCAGACTCTTTTTTTTTTTTCTGTCCTAAACAACACAAGATAGCAAGAAAGTGAAGTAACGTTTGGAGCGGTGTGAATTTTAAAAGGTGGGATGTAGGAAATATTGCCTGGCAAGACCAGGCAAGCGTGGCTCACTTTGTGGAGATGGACCTGTGTTTGCACAGTTTCCACAGCAAAACTGGGAGACCCACACCCTCCCCACAGAGATGCTGTGAGAATTACAGGTGAAAACCCTTTTAAATTATTAAGGGTGAGCTGTTATTACAGCCTAGCTGCTACAAAGGCCTTGGTGGGTATTAAGGTACCCCTCTAGCTTGCACCCCTTATTTTTGTCCCTCCTTTCTCTCACCTCCTCCGCTTGGACTGCTTTTCTTATTAAAAGATAAAGTATGTGCAGTGTCTGACATGGTGCCTAGAATATGGGTATATGGGTGTGTGTGTGTGTGTGTGTGTGTGTGTGCCCAAACAGGGGAATTGCTAACCCTGCTCCCCCAACACCTCTTTCCGCTGCCCATCTATGGCCTACACTCCACCCCGGATGTCTGTCCCTTGCCATGAGCTTCCAGGAATAGTGACTCTTGAGACTGGTTTATAACCTTTTAATTCTGCGCAAGTCCTAACTTGGGGGCCTAATCATCAATCGATTGAACTTAGGTTGTGAAATAACCAGCTACACCAGCCAAATCCCCACTGCCCACTTTGCAACCCCCCCCCCCCACAAGGCAAGGTGTCAGCTAGGCTGTTTCCAATGAGCGCAGCTGGAAGGCCCGTCCTTCCGTTAGAAAGCATTGGCTCAGACATCAAATCTGTGTTATTTATTCAGTTCTTGGAAGACTAGTCTTTCAAACATGACCTTTGACTCTACCCAGCAGACAGAAATCCAGGGGTGTGGGCAACAATGAGAGGGTGAGTAGGACTTCTCAGGGAAGGGGTGGCAGGACAAGGTCATCGGACTTAAGGGACTCCAGGCTCTGCCACTGACCCCGCAGCCCCTTGGCCCTGCAGTTTCACACCTGTAAAATGGATATGATCGTTTCTGTTCCACCACCGGGCTCGGGTGTGTGTGTGTGTGTGTGTGTGCGCGCGCGTGCGCGCGTGCGTGTGTGTGTGTGTGTGTGTGGTGTGTGTGTGTACACAGGGCATTCCTTGCCCGGCCCCCGCCTCCGCCCCCCAATAAATGGAAATGGTGTTGTTAACCCTGACCCTGAATCCCAGCTCCGGAAGCCCAAACCCCACTTCTCTGCAGGCCGGGTGACAGCCAGCCAGAGAGGAACCCTCCTGCTGCCACCCTGCAAAGGGCAGTGGCCAGGACCTTGGGGGAGGAGCAGTCGGGCAGGTTCGCGGGCACCGAGGGCGGCCGGCACCGAGCCCTGCGGCTTTCGCCGGCGGGAGGGAGAACAGGCTGTAGGCGGCTCCTTCCTGTGCAAACTTTTCTGTCCTCTTCCTCCTCCCGCCCTCCCGACCAGCTTCTCGGCGCCCGGAGTCCAGCCTCCCGGACCTTCGCTCTGCCACGGGGTCGCGGCGCGCCCGGCAGCACAGCGCTCGGCGCCGGCCCCACCCCGCACTCCGGCCGGCACCGGAGGAGCCAATGGCCGAGGCGGGCAGGAGCCCAGCCGAGCGCCCGCGGGAGCCAGTGGAGCAGGTGGCGGCTGAAGCCTCGGAGTCCGAGGCGTCCGCCCCGCCGCGGGCCCTACGCCGGCTGCCCGGGGACCCGAGCCCCCGTGGCCGCTCCCAGAGCGACCTGTCGTCGTGCTCCAGCAGGGGCCGCCCACTCCGTGTCCACATCTCCGGCTCAGGTACGGGCGGCTCGGGGCGCTGGGGGTCGGCCGGGGCCCAGGGGAGGGTGGGCGCGGGCAGGGGTGGCGATGGCTAGGTGGCCAGCCCGCGGCGTCCTCGGGCACTGGTTTCGCAGGCTGGTGGCGGGTGGCGAGGAGCTTGGGTAGGCAGGGGAAGGCGGGGGCGGGGAGGACGAAGATGAACTCCCCCCGCCGCCCTCCTCCTAGGTTACCTGCGGCGCGGTACCCTCGGGCCGAGATGCTCGAACCCGGCTGCTGCTGGTGCGCCGGGTGGGCGCGCGTCTCACCGGGGCGAGCGTGCAGCCCGCCCGGTTAGGTAGGGAGCGCTCCTGCAGCTGTGCGATGCCCGGAGCACCAGCTGCTCTGGCTTGGCCATGAGGAAGAGGAACCTTCTCTCGGTCTAGAGCGCGACTTTGTCCCTCGGAAGGGTGCGGTCCTCTCACTTCGGGGGCTGGGCCAATGCAGGTCTTTAAAACCCTTCGGACTGCTCAGGCTTCTGAAATAAAGCGTTCTGAGGAAGGGGAGGCGCTGGTCGCAGACCTGGGGATGCGCGTTTTTCCTCCCTGTGGAAACCCATGCAGGTGGTGCTGAGAGTTCGGCCGGCCTGTTTGTTCGTTTGGTCATTCACTGTGTTGGTTAAAGCCTGGAGCCGGCACCTCTGCGGTATCTTGGCCTGGCACCCGGGCTCCCCTCTGCGCGCTGTGCATGGCCAGTCCTGGGGGTGCTCGGTGCACGCGGGCAGAGCCAGGAGCTGGGCTGGTGCTGCCAGCCGGGGCTGCGGAACGCGGTGCGCATCACTTCACTTCGTCTCTCATCTTCGGTATTTAAAGTGGGAACGAGCGTGTGGAATTCCCACATGGCGAGGTTATGAGGATTAAATAATTAATACTTTTTAAATGCTTCGAAACAAGAATTATCCTAAGAACTGCAGAACTGTTTTTAAAAGTCCCCCAGATTTGTTGTTTCCACAGATTGTTTTCAGTCTAGGGCGGATGCATGGGAGCTGGCAGTGGGAAGTAAAACTAACGTGAAAAGTACCGATTGCAGCTGAAGGCCCTTGCAACGGCGCTCAAGTGTACACTAACCCCCACTTTGACCCCTTCGGGCTCTGGCCTCAAGCCTGTAGGCTCTAACTCAACCTCACTCTTAGGTGAATCCGAGTTTCCTGGTCAAAAAGGGCACATTTCCGTGTCTCTGACTCCACTCCGGCTAGCTGGCTCTGCTCTCCACCGAAGCCCTCTGTTTCCTTATAGTTGTGACTGGTTTTGCTGCACAACGTGCGTTCTTAGAGAACAGTAAAGGTATTGTTGGTCTGACTTTGAGATCACATTGAATAAAGCTAGTGAAAATTGTTCGGTACAGGTAATGGGATGTAGGTTGTGGGATTTGTGTAAAGATTCTTCTGCTGAATTCATACTGTGTAAAGCATTGAATGGGAAGTATTTTACCTCTTGCTCTTTATGTCTTGGCCAAACTGAACTTGACCAATGTATAATCTTGATTGAGTTTTACAAAGAGTAACTGTTCAGATGACTCTAAAGAGACAACTGAAAATTAGTCCAGTTGGTGACTGTAGATAAAAGAAGCATAGATTGTATCACCATTTTCCATTTCCACAGAGAGAAACTAAGGTACATGTGCACCTCTTCAATGCGAGTGTGCAAAGTGTACATCGTGTGAACTATGGGCTTCATAGGGCTTCATTATTTTTACTTCCAAGAAATCTTCATCTTCTGTGTGCTCTTAAAGAACATTGGGAAGTGACAAGTTCAACCAAGTTGTCCCCTGTGCCCCCGGATGCTGACCCTTGTGTAGAAGAGTGAACTTCTCCCAAGAGATGCTGTTCCATTTTCAGAACTGAGCCTCAGATTTCAAGAGCAGGCTAAATGAGACAAGGAGCTCCCTGTATTTCTTAGAGTCAGAAAAAAGTGGTCTGGTTCCTCATGGACCCACGCAGAGTATTTTCCCAGAGCACTGTAGCCTCTGTAGCCCATTGGGATGGATGAGATTTGGCCGGATGGCAGGGCGGGGATAACAGAGTTGTCCCAGAGGTGCAATGGGAAGGTTACACCACCTTGTGAAAACATTCCTTGGCCTGGGGGAGGGCAGTCTAAATTCCAGGCCCTCCCCAGGGGCTCCAGACACACGTGGGCAGGGTCCACAGCTAGATTATGTGTGGCCTTGTCAGAATGGCCCCAGAGCAGCAGCAGCAGCC
Source organism: Trachops cirrhosus (assembly GCA_028533065.1). NCBI lineage: Eukaryota > Metazoa > Chordata > Mammalia > Chiroptera > Phyllostomidae > Trachops > Trachops cirrhosus. Next base: position 175,819,268 of record CM052541.1, read on the forward strand.
TCATCTCGAAATGACAGATCCCACCCCAGACCGACTTAATCCTGGTCTGCATTTTACAAGGTTCCCAGGTCGTTCTCAGGCACATTCACATCTGAGATGCGTGGCTCTGTCTCTGACACTTGTTTTCAAAGTTGTTTACACACAGGAGTCACTTGGGGAGTGAAAAACAACCACAACCAAACAATTTCTGGCTGGGTCCCGCCCGCCCGGGTTTCTGATTTAATTGGCATCAGATGCAACCTGGCATTAGGTGATTCGAATGTGTAGTAAAGTCGGGAACCACTGTTTTGTGGCGTATATGTCAATATGTACTGTGATTCTGTGGCCGTGGCCAGGGTTGGCTGGGCGGGTGTAGGACTGATTAATTTGGTTGAGTGTCTTCTCACACCCCTGTACGTACTTTCTCCTCCTACTGCCACCCCCGCAAGCAGCTTTTCTCACTCCCTTCCTGATTCCAGTCAACAAGTTTCTCCTAAGATTGATTATTTGTTTATTTATTAGAGAGAGGGGAAGGGAAGGAGAAAGAAAGGGAGAGAAACATCAATGTGTCGTTGCCCCTCACACACACCCAGCTGAGGACCTGGCCTGCAACCCAGGCATATGCCCTGACTGGGAATTGAACCGGTGACCCTTTGGTTTGCAGGCCCATGCTCAATCCACAGAGCTACACCAGCCAGGGCAAGGGCTAATTTCTAATAATAAGTTAACTACCAGGTGTGAATCCTTGGGAGAATGTTGAGAGGGGAGGTGACATTACATTTTGAAATGATTAGAGGCTGGGAGAGAGAAGAGGGGAAAGAGAAGACTGGAGGTGTTCCCCAAGAAGAACCTCACTCCCAAACAACCATCCACTCCCTGCTACCCTGGTCTGTCACCCCACCTCCCACTCCTGCCTCCTCTCTACCCCTATTTTTCCATGAAAAACTAACTAAAAACCTGAAACTTGGCTGTGAAAATATTGCCAGCTATGACAGTGGAAGTCATTCCAATGGGAAACAATCTTTAAAGACTTGCTCTGTGCTTACACCGAGCTGATGCTGTGGGGCCATCACAGGAGAACCTACTCTCTCCGGCTGTGCTTTAATAACGAGCCTTTTGTCAAGAAAAGCACCTCAGACTTCAGTGGCTTCTGTTAAGCTTGTGATGTGAGTAGCTGTTTTCTCACAGGACACAGATGCATGTGTGTTGTCAGCAAAACCTTTATGTTGTTTTGCACTTTAAACCCCATTCAAGCCCTGGACTCAGTTGACGTGTCCTCCCGAACACCAAACTCTTGTGGGTTTGATGCCCGTGGGGGTGCTTAAGGAGGCAACCATCAGTGTTTCTTTCTCCCACCACTCTCTCTCTCCCCCCGCCTTCTTCCCTTCCTCTCTCTCTAAAAAAGTCAATAAACATCTCAGGTGAGGATTAAAAAAAATTCATTAAAAATATGAAGAAAACTAAATATTTTCATCTAAGTGCATTATTTAAATAGCACTGGAACTAATATATAAGTGCTTTCATTGAGCTTATAAAAACTGAGGGTTTTTTTTCTTTATAAAAAGTCAGATTCATTTTGCTTTACATTTTTTTGAACTTACCATTCTGGAGCACAACAAAAGTTCTGAATTTTAAAAACCCAGTATGTCTTTGTAAATGTAGTGATATTTTATCATTAAAAAATAAAATCCTGGGATAAGCTTTTGGTGGCATATGGTCAGGTATTTCCTTAGTTTTCTGGACTGATCTTTTCTCGGGTTAGAGACTAACTTAGTCAGTGGGTTCTGATGCAGTCTTCAGATAAGCCCAATGCTTAGTGAGCAAAGAACCTGAGGACACAGCCCAGGGCATATTTCTGCTGTGAGCTTTCAGCAAGTGCTGGCTGTGACCTACTGTGTGCCAGGCACTACGCTGGACTTGTCAGGCCATGGGATGGCCAGGAGGTGTTTGCCGTCTTCGGGTGACTCTTAGTCTTGCATCTTGGTCCGCACAGAACAGAGACCTCTCCGAGCCACCTCACAAAAGGGAGGTACGAATGAATGGTCTTATTAGCTTGATGTACAGATGTCTGGTACCCTGATTCATCCCTCCAGCATCCCTTTGCCCTGGTGTATAAGTAACTGCAAATCCAGTATCTCTTTTCTGAGTCTTTCGTCCCTAATATGTTCATTGACAAGGAAGTGAGGAATCTGGCAAACCTGGATGGTCTGTCATCCCTTACCCTCCGCTGCTTGGCTGCCACCATGAGGTGCTGCTGTCCAAGATGGGCTCTGCAGCTGATGGTCACCTGTCCCACTGAGGGAAGTCCTTGCTTGTCCATACCTTGCTGGTGCTCCCACAGTGCCTCTCACTGACCTCCAAGGTTATAACTCTTGCAGTTGGTGCTTGCGTGTTCAGCCATTGTTCCGAAAACACAATGCTGTGTCAGGGTGGCTGGGTCCCCAGGGGCCTCAGTCCCAGCTGGGCTGGAGCTGCCTTAGGTCAGGAACCTGCTCACTTTCCATTTGCTTCACTCAAAGTGGTTTTTTACCAAATAAAGGCCATCTGGCTCTAAGTTTACTTTCTATGTGTGCCTATTCACTGAAAAGCAAAACCTCCTGCCAGGAGTGCAAAACTCTCCTGGGCAGAGCACACAGCAGGGCTCAAATCCAGCCTATGCCCAGCCCTGGTCATGCTGTGCACCCTGGCGTGCACATGCCCCCCCTCCCACTCCCCCAGGGAGGGAGCCTTCTTCTTTGCCCAAAGGCCATGGGCTTCTAGCCAGCTAGGAGCCAACTATTGGTTGGGCATCATCCCAGAAGGGCCGGCTTTCTCTGATTCTCACAAATTATAAGCTGATGGTGGTCCTGGACCTGCTGTTGGCACATTTTAAAATTCCTCTTTACCTGATATGCTGGAGCAGAGCTGTCACACTAAAAATCAGTTTCACCTGTTAAATAAGGATGTACCTGTCCAGTCAGGTTGCACTTTATCTGGGGCTGAAACCAGGAAGTTGAGGTAACCGTAGGGACCAGTTCCTCTTTCTTTCTCTAGTGAGTACCGAAGGATGCAGCCTCACCTGACACTGAGCCTCTCTTTAACCCCAGCTTTGTTACCCTCTAATCTGAACAGGTTCTCCTCCACAGCTGTTTCCTCATCCATCTACTTACAAACACCACATTGTGGCTTCTGTCTACGCTGCCCATACTTGCCTTTGCTTTCTCTCAGCTCCTGTCCCTATATTTACCAGGAAAAATTTCTTCATTCAAATTTCCTAGAAAAGATCTACTGTTTGAAAACACCTTTTTATAGCATCTCTTAGGTCACAATGAGGCCTTCAGATCTGATGATACCTGCCCGCTCAAACGGCCTGTGGCCTGGAAGGTGAAGTCATCACACAGTGCCAATGTGGCCACTTAGAAAGGACTGAGCCAGGGAAGTTCCCATTCATTCATTCATTCATTCAGCTGGCCTTTACTGAGGGGAAGGCTGCCATAGTCACTGTCTAGGTACTAAATGTACAGAGGTAACAAGATATGATTCTACAATTTGAGGGGCAAGATTGAAAGCAGAAAAGGTGTAGCAGGCCAGATACAGGAGCATGTCTAGTGTTCTTAGTCATTGTTGTTTGCCATGATTATGCTAAAAAATGATGATGATGATGATGATGATGATTACTTTTGTTCTTATTTTCAGAGGATGCACCAATTGCTAATTATGTCTGAACGGGGCAAGCTCTAGATTGCATCAATAGTTCAATGGTAGCTCTGAGACTGATAGCAAAGCCATGGATTTATTCTGAGTTCCAGCTACTGTAGGGAGTGCACTATGCGAGGTGAGCACAGCTAAATGTTTTATTTCACTTATTCAACCAATAAACAGCAAATGAGCCAAACACAGAGGCTGCAAACACATCCCTAAGGAACTCACATTCTAGTGGGGGAGGATGGACCACTGCAGTGCAATGAAGTATGAGCTCTGACTTGTGTCCTTTCCTGGGCCTGGGGGAGAACCCAGGAGACCCAGCTATAGGAAATGGCTGGGGGAAGGGTAATCGGGGAGGGCACCCTGGAGGGGATGAAAGCTGTGCTATCTCCATGCAAAAGGAGGATCAGGAAGACGGATTTGGGTGAGGTGGAGGAGGGATGTTTTGGAGAGAGAACAGTACACACAGGAGTACCAAGGCCCGAAACAACCTGACGTCCTCAGAGAACCCACCGCAGTCCGTTTGGCTTTCAGTAGGGTCCTGTGGGGGAGGGGAGAGAAGGGAGATTAGGGCGCTAGGCCAAGGCCAGAGCACGAGAGGTTCCCCTGTCCGTGTTTCTGAGTAGACACAATTTAGGTGACAGTTGTCAGGCATGTGCAAGCTTGATAGGGGTGTGTTCTAGTGTCTCCCGACATGAACACCGAGGGGAGGGAAGGACATAGACAACAGCTGAGATCTGAGACACAGAATCATGCTTGTTACCTGTGTGATCTTGGTCCACTTACTTTCCCTCCCTTTCCTGCTTGGTTTCCTCATGTCTGACCTGGAAATGGTGAGTAACAGGAACACTTGGCTCAGAGAGCTTGTGTCTGAAACGTGCCCCGAACTTTAAAGTGCCGTGCAGATGGTGGCACCTTTTGCACGCTTCTGTTACGGGACTTACTGTAGCACATCAGATTATGCATGCATTTGTCTCCTTTGCACTGTAAAATCATTGGAATCAGGAAGTGTGTTTTATTTATTTTTGTATTTTTGGTGCCTCATGCAGGGCCTGCTAAATACTAGGTGCTTCCTATTTATTTACAAACTTAATTCATGAATGACTTAAGTTGGTTCTTTTGACACCAAGTATCTATAAATCAAAAGTTAGGCAAAATGAGAAAAATTATAGACGGGAGATTGGGTAAAAACTGTTATTCACGAATGTTTTAAGCTTTAAAAAACAACTAACCCATGTGTTTTTAAAGAGCTTACTAATGAGATCACTAGAGCTTCTTTGGGGGTATGGGGTGAACCTTGCTTTGTGACACGTACGGAAGGTTGTGAAAGGGGTTTGGTGAATGTTAGTCCAGTTTCATGCTGGTGATGGTGGGGTCAAGTAACGGAATTCTTTAGGCTCCTTGGAGTGCTGGGTACTGGGTGCAAGAGTGGAGACCAGAGGGGTTAGAAGGAGGTGAACGCTCATGCCAATCCAGTGTGGCACTGTTTACACGCATTGTCACAGTTCATCTTTATAGCAACCCCATGACACAGCTATATATCCCTTTTTGATAAGGAACCTGGCTTTAGACAGGCGGAGCAACCCACCCAAATCCCACAGGCAGCAGAGAAGTAAATCCAAAACTGGAATCTTTATGACTTCAAAGCTCACACTCTTTCCCTTACCTCATGCCACCTTCCTGCATATCCATCCCCCTCGTGGAAACCACCAATTGGACCCCCACCCGCAGGGGGAAATCGATGGCAGCATGTTACTCGACAAGCACCACACTGAGTGAGACCTTCAGAATAGACATCTCTTTCTAGCAAAAGGTCTTTCTAAGGCCGTAGCCAGTCATCTGTCCATTTCAAGGTCCACCCAACACATCAGATTTCTGGTGTAAGCAGCAGGTTTGTATTCATCGTGGTGGGATTCTGGAACCCAGCACTCGCAGGCGGGCACGCGTGAGTGCCCTTGCTTAGGTGCCTTCCCTTCACCTCGGCCCACCCAGTCCTGGGGCCGGGCGTGTGATCCATGCCTGAGAACCATATCTCATCTCAGAGTACAAGTGCAGTTTCAGTTAGAGTGAAGCGCAGGAAAAAAACATCGAAGCAGCTTTAGTGTTTTTAAAATACCATACCGGGTGACTCATTATCTTTGATCACACTAGCTGAAATTTGCACAGAGAAGTGGGTTGCACCCGCTTGCCTTAGAAAAATTTCTAAGATCTAGCTCGCTTTGTGACCTATGGACTAAACCTTGACATTTATATAGCTTACTTTGCATTTTCTTGATGCCACTGTGAGGGCTTAACAAAAGTAGCTATTGCTTATTCCTCACAACAGGAAGAAACTTGCAACTTAGAGAAAAGTACACTTTCCATATTGAGAGCTCAGGACAGTGTCTGGAGTGGGAATATCACGGGTGTGATGCTTCCGTTTTGGATCAGTGGCTCGCATATTTTAAGTGTGTGACATGAGACGTATGGTTGTGATTCAAGTCATCCCCGCTGGTCTGTAATCTTCTTTGTTTTCATGTATGTTCTCACCTACCCGAATACTTAGCATACTTCTTCAGAGGTATGCTTTCTATTAGATAATAATTCAGTGACCTAAACATCAATCACAAACATATATTAAACCCCTATTCTTCAACCTACTGGGCATTATAAACCTTTGATTTCTGTTCCAGATACCTGGATGAAGGTGACGGAAATATATGATAAGATAAAGAGTGTGATTCATATGTACAATAAATGTAATAGAACTTATGTCTCCAAATGAGCGTTATCTTGTAGAGTTTTTGTATTGGGGGAGCGGGTGCCGTTCCAACTGCGACCTCACTGAGGCAAGTAGTGTTTAACGGTAGTTGTGTGACTCAGATGTCCGATCCCTCGTTTCACTCATTTGCCCTGATTACAGCACAACTGTAGCTCTCTCTCTAAAAATCATATCAGCCTTTCAGACACTGTCATTAGGGAAGACTTGAAGTGGCCTTCTAGAAATTGCTGGGCTAACGGTCACATGGGGGGAGTTTACTTATTGTTTCTCAGCATGATTATGCGGGTGGGAAGGATGGTCATTTGGACATCTAAGTCATTCATAATGCTTTACAGTGATACTTCACACCCCTAAACACACACCCAGGCAAGGGCAGCGCATGCTAACCGAACGGGTGGACTCTCAACAGAGTGACTGTGAGACTAAGAAATTAAAGAACCCACTGTGACATTTGTGGGAGGGACTTGGTAAGGGATGAATGAAAAGGTTACTAAGCGGTAGCAAGGGTTTGGTCAAAATGAATAAATTTTCATAGCCAGTAAAAGAGGCTTCCTTGTTTGAGTGAAAGAAGAGAGTTTTTAAAGATAAGAATACAAGAGCAGCCCCAAACCAGGAAGTAGAGTGGAGTGTATCTTAAGGTCCTAGATCCAGGAACTGATAAGTCGCCTGTGGCCAAGGGGACACTTTCTCTCCATCTCCCCATCACTGTTTTTCCTCTAGGGATCTATCTATCTATCTACCTACCGTCTATCCATCTAATGTAATCTATCTTTCCATCCATCCTTCCACCTGTACTTATCATATGTCCTTGCTGTTATGGGCACATGTTTACACATCTTCAGTTCAAACCAGCAGAGAGACTCCTCAGGGCCCTTGGGTCCCGATCCCAGTTGCCAAGCCTGGGCCAGGTAGCCATTCCTGGGACAAGTTAGGCTATCCATTTCATGGGACAAGTCAGGCTGCTGGCATGTATGTGTTTAGGTGTGGAGAAGATAGTTCTTATATAAGCAATGGGGGGAATGGGAAAACACACCAAAATTATCCATTGCCTCGGTGCACCAGAGGATCAGTGAAGTGAGGAATCCCTGGGCTTCTGGGAAGCAGACATGTCATGAGAAAAGCCAGTGCCTGTTAAGGTAAGAAGGAAGATAAAGGGTGGGGTCGGGAAATTGTGTAGAATAAGGAAACATTTGTCTATAATGAAGTGGATGCTCTGTAGCACAGTGGGGTGTTACGGAGTTTTGGGGGAGGAAGCAGGAGGAGGGGTTTTTCTAGGAAACTGCAAGGTAGGAATAGGAAGAATGATGGACGTCATCGGCTGGGGTGCAGGGTGGGGGTGCATGTTGGGGTGTCACAAGGGAGCAGACCTTATGACTTGAGGAGTATAAAGCATACAGGGGAGAAGTCCTGGCTGTGAAGACAGCCATTCTTCTCTTCTTCCAGTTGATGGGGCGGCTACCCAGTTTCCTCCCCAACAAGCATCCTACCAGCTGGTGCACGATGCCTGTTACCTGGTGCTGTCTGGGCTCCTTTTATTTCCGCTGTGCCCTCGGTGGTCATCTTACCCACCCCACCCCCTGCCCCGACTCCTGTAGGAACATTAATAAGGGGCCTCAGGCAGCAGACCAGGCCTGTGCTTCTTTCCAGATGGTCCCCTTGGTTGAGCGGCCGATCCAAAACCCGGCTGTCTGGGCATTACATTCTCCCAGACGGTGACTTTGGCTTCTGATGCTATTCAGGGTGTGGGATGGCATTCCTCTGGGCTGATCTGATTAAACATTTCTGAGCAAGGGTTTAGAGTTGGCATTAAGTCACATGTGATTACTCAGATCTAGATTGTTGGTTTTTCACTGGGAGGACTGCTCTTTAGGCAGCCAACAAATTCCCAAGGACCCGGGACCTAATACAAGTCCATGGCCTTAGGCAGTGGCAAGACAGAGCTGTTTGCCTGGGCCTGGGAACACACAGGAGGGACCAGGCAGCTGCCAAGCAGCTGCAGAGGAAGAAAGAGGTGTTTTGAACTTTCTGGTGCTGGAAAAACCTACACATCAGAATCTGTGTGCAAATGTCCCTGTCCCACCGCCCCTTTGGGCCGCCGGGCTGCACTCCTCCCTTCTCCAGCTCACGCCTACTTTAACTGTTGCCCTTTGGGCCCTCTTCCCCCGAGGCTTCCCTTGATGTTCATTTCTGTAGCCCCTCACCTGTGTTCAAGTGTTACTGAGGAGTGGGCGTGGAGGTGTCTCGAAATGAATCAACTGGTCTCTGTGCCCCATTGAGGAAGCCCTTAATCCCAGGCTGTGGCTTTCAGTCATTATCACCTCACTGCTCTGTTAATAGTCAACAGGCAACAAAGGCCCCCCACAGAGGATGAAAAACTAGAATCCCAGTGAGCCACACCACAAAGCACCAAGTCTTCCGGGTGGGTATTGGGGTGACATTTTAGTGCTTCAACGGACAACTCAAATCAACTGTGATGGCCTGTTGCCCAGAGTTCTCACCTGGGTTCGGGTCTGCTTTAGACGACAAGGTTTTATTATCTAATGTAGCATTTCCCAAGTGTTTCTATGTTTACGAATCACCCGGGGGTCTTGCTGAAACGTGGCAAGTCTGGGGTGCAGATTGAGCTTCTGCATTTTCTAACAGGCTTCTGAGTTTTGCTGATGCTGCTGGTCTGTGAACCAGGCATTGAGGAGCAATCCTCTAGGGACAGCTTTTTACTGGGCTTGTCAACTATTTTAAGGGCAGATTCCTTTTGCACGAAGGTCTTAAAATTCCATCCATGGAAACTTCTGTCCTGCTTGAAAGCCTACTCTTGCTTTCCTGAGTAGTAAGCCTCACTATTTAGTATTTGTAGGAGAGGGAAGCTCTGAAAGATTTAAGAGAGAGGGAGCCTTTAGAACTTCCACTTATTCAGGATATTTTGCTTCAAGAGACCCCCTGCGAATTGGCTCCTGGGACTTTATTGGCAAATCTTCTAGTGTCTCATGTGTGGAGAGGCGATTTTTAACCAGCGTGCCACAGAATTTTAAAACATGCAACATCTGACTACTCAGTCAGGGGCACTGACCTCTTTTCCCTAGTTTGCCAAATAACAAAATGACAATGGCCAACACAACAATAGCTGTGCAGCGTGCATGCCCTGCCTTGAACCTTAAATACATGGGTCTCACAACAGAGTTACATCTTATTGATCTCATTGGATAATAAGGGTACATCTGAGTAGTTAAGTCTTCGTATCAGAAACCCTTATATACAAGTATAAGCACCTGATTTTTTTAAAAAGGCAAGATGGAACAAAAAGGATAGGTAATTACTACTCTTACTGTTTTCATAAGTCAATCAAAGTTATTCCTTTTTTGTAAGGTTGGCAGTATAATTTTCCGTGGGCCAAAGAATTTTAGTAATTAGTTTATGTGTGCCATGAGATGAAAAAGGCTGTAAATCAGCTATGTGGAGAGTTCTCAAATAAGAGGATCAAGAGATGGAGGTGGAAAAAATTTTGAGATATAATTAACATATGACATTTTATTAGTTTTAGGTGAAAACACAGTGATTTGATATTTGTAGATATTGAAAAATGATCACCACAACAAGTCTAGTTAACACCCACCTGCTCTCTGAGAACTCCCACATGTGTGGCCCAGTGTTGTCCCTGTGGTAGCCGGGCTGTGCGTCACACCCCCAGGGCTGGCTCACCGTATCCCTGGAAGTCTGTGCATTTTTGACCACGTTCACCCAGATTTTTTAAAAACAACATATTAAAACACCGAACTCACTGGAAACTCAAAACTCAAATTCACTTTTTAGTGGCATTATCCAAAAACATGTAAAGACAAGAGTAAAAGAAAAAAATACACTTTTGAAAAGTTTTAATTCTTCATCTCTTGGTGTCCTTTAGTAGAGCAGAAGAGGAATAGGCCAAGAAGCTTGGAGCTGGGGTTACTGATGCTCAGACTAGGGCCGACAGACTAGGGCTCAGACTACGTTACTGATGCTACGACAATGGTCGTAGAAGTAAGAAGGATGGGAGACCTCAGGAACTACTGGGTGATGGATTGGGATGATCTTAGAAGAAGACTGAAGATGCTAAGACACACCTCAGTATCAGAGTGACAGTGCCCTGATAATTATGAGGATGTTAGAAAATAGGCGGGGTTCAGGATGCGATAAGGAGATATGTTAGCTTTGTCAACTGTGATTGATGTTACAACATCCATGGGAGACACCCTGTAGAAGTGCTAAAATAACAATGGGGACAGGCTATGGCTGTAAATGGAGAACTTTAAGGTCTTGATTGTGTGAATCCTAAGACAATTTATTATACCTGGATAGCATGAGATGTGTCATACATAACCCTTTTATTCAACAAATAATTATTAAAGCAACCACAATGCATTCACTTTTAAGTTTTCATATGAGCATAGGCTGTCTTGAGTACCACATTTGAGTATCAGATTTTTATAATCTCATATTGCCTCACCCACAGTAGTTGCTTATAAAGCCTTTATTGGAAGTGACAGATGGTACTTGGGACTATTTGTAATCACCTAGAAATGCTAAGAAGCCACAGCTGGCAAAAAATGAGACTAAGGGAGAAAGAGTATAGTAAGTGAGGTTATTAGCAGCATTCAAGTCACCTACGAGACCCTGAAGAATAAATGCTGAAAAGATTCATGGTTTGCTTCTGAAGGAAGTTACTGGAATTCACACCAAAGCACCTTCAGTGAAGTCGTGGGAATGGAAACCCAGAGAGGAACTGGAGGACTTGGAGATGAAGGGAGGTTTCTGGACCAGGACTGTGGATGGAAATAGAGGGTGGGGAGTGGAGAAACTAGCCATGCACAATAGAAGTCTTCCTGTGAAGCAAGCACTTCTCAGTAATCTTTCATTAGCATGGGGTTCTGTGTGCCGTCCGTATGTTTATGGATAATGTTCAGCATGTAGCAGATGGTGCTCCATCAAGACTCAAAACAAGTCGAAGATAAGTTTAGGAAGACTGGCATGATCTGTGATTGTCAGCCACCTGTCTTTTGCCAAGTATTTAAGGACTGACATGAGCAGTGATATTTTATCCACAAGCTTGAACACGCTATCTGTACCGGAAGTGTGTTTGAGGGACTCAAACCTGTGTACAATCATTGATCCATCAGCCATGCTCAGCAGGTATGTACCCAGCCTCTACGTGCCAATGAGAAACGAAATCCAGCCGTGGAGCCTACGTTGCAGTGGGGAATGTCAAAGGTAAACAAAGCTGAACATCAGTTAACGTGGAAAGGCCAGATTCTAATCAGTCATATGCCACAGCGATAGGGAAGAGACTTCAGTGTGAACTGAACTCAGCTTTGATCTGGGCATTTTAAAGGGAGAATGAGGAAATAGGAAGGGGGTGAGTGGAGGTTCAGTGGAGGTAGGGAAGTGAAAAATTGCAAGTGGGTTGGTCCATGTGAAGTCTGTTCGGGTTTGTTATTTGCTGCTTATCAAAGTCAGGCTCCTTGCTCCCAGAAGCTGGGAGACAGAGGCCCTATCTTCAAGGGTTGGTTGGAACAAATACCGAATTATTTTGGCAGCCTTGAGTTTTCTCAGGCAGTCACTGTAAGGGAGGCCAATGGTCATTCTCGGGATGTGGCCTTGAGCTATTAGAAACTATGTTAGCGTTTGTTCAAATATTGTATTTACAGGCCAAAGTTGAGGCCCAGTCAAAAAGAGGGCTCAGAAGAGCCTGGCTAGAGTTGGTCAAGGAGACAGGGCTGTTTTCTGTGTCCAAGCCACAGAAAAGTGGCCAAAGGGGTGGAGTGAGTGGGGGACGGGGGTTGGGCTGTGAGCTCAGAGACGTGGCAAGGCCGTAGGCCCTTTGACCACGGTGATGACGTTGACTTTTCCTCTGAGGGAGATGGCAAGTCAGTAGAGGGCTTGGGGAGAGGGGTGTCGTGTTCTTTGATGAAGTTAATGTGGAAGGCAAAGTTGGGGAGGTAAGTTTCATTAACGCAGTATCGACTTCAGAACGAGCCCACGAGTGTGACAGGGCTGTGGCGGCTGCCTCTTCTTTCCCACTTCCTTCAGTTAGTGCACCGCCGAGTTAGGGAAAGCTGGGGGAACTCCACACAGCTAACCTACATGGAGGTAGCTAAACGAATCCCAACCCCTCAGGACGTCTTCACCCAGCCTGCAACAGTGCGCCTTGAGGCTGAAGCGTAACTGAAGCAGCAATTCTCCTCTTTTCCAGCCTCAGCAAACTCAGTTTCTATTTCTTCTATCATTAAAATATTACATTCTTAATGTTGAAAGCTCAGCTACTACAGAGACGTGTGAAAGAAGAAGTATGACTTCTCTCAGATCCCCTGTCCTCACGTGCCTGCGGCTTGTGCCCTTCAGACTACCCCTGTGAAAACACGTGGGTGTGTCCAGGGACGATGGTTTCCCTTCACAAATTAGGGATGATGATCAGTACAGTCTTTGCAAACCATATTTTTTTACTCAGAAACTTCCTGAACATTCTATTGTGTCAATATACATGATTTTACATCATTCATTTTAAAGTGTGCAAAAAATTTTACAGTCTAGTTGTGTCATATTTTTTATAAGTACTTCCCTGTTTATAAAATTTGTGGGGTTTTTTGGTATTTTTTGATATTACAAACAATGTTCAGTGAAAGTCGGACATATGTATCTTTCTGGGTATGGGGCGTATTCCCATGAGAAAGTTCCTAAATCAAACATTATCAGTTTTCAAAATCTTATAAGGTTCTGCTGAGTTTTTCTCTAAAAGTCTGTACAAATTTAGACTCCTAGAAGAGTGTGAGGGCCTGTTTCCACACCCTTGCCAGGACCAAAACCTGTGGGTACATTTTAGCTTTTGCTAGTCTAAGATGTATAAATGTTGTGTCTAATTTTACATTTTTCTGATCCCTTTAGAACTTGGGAAGTCTTTTATATTGTTGGCCCTTGGTTGTTTTCCTCTGTGGTCTTCCGACGCATATCCTCTGCCCCCTTCTCCTTTACATTACTCTCTTAGCTCTTGGTGTATTGAGGGTAATAATTCTTTGTCATATACGTGGGAAATACGGAAATATTTTCTGCTACTCAGTTGCTTTCACTTTGTTCTCAGTAGCTTCTGTTGCTCAAGAACAAATGCAGTTTTGATGTGTGCAGAAACACATCGATAGACACACGTGAGGATTCACGAATGTGCCGTGTGTGTCTGTAGCTGCTTTGAAATGCCCTTCCATAGAAGCCCTTCTGGCACCTGCGATTTTTATCTTCCCTCGTCGTGTGGGAGGCTTCCTGCTTTGCTCTGGTCTGTGTCTGTGTTGGGCCTGCACAGCCTCGTTTAACCGGTGGGGACTGACAGGAGAGATTTACAATCAGGTCAGATTACTTCTGCCTCCTGCCATATTCAGGATATGTTCTTGGGGGTAAGTTAAAATGTGGGGCAGCAGCCTGCCTGAAGCACATTCCTGTTGCTGTGCAGAGCGGGAGGTGTTATTTGGAGCCAGAAGCCTTATCTTTTCAACACCAGCCGTGCTGCTAAATTGCGTTGTCTCCAACCCAGATCCTTGATTTAGTTCAGAGACACCTAATATAACCATGTGTGAAAACTTGTGGTGCGGGGGAGAAGGGCGGTCTTTCTGGTCTGTTCTATTTTCTACCATGATGACCACCAACGGAGATCTTTTACATTTTATTTATCAGTTTATTTTCTGCATGTCCTTTTGCTCCAGTTTACGTTCCTAAATTTCTGGCCATAGAAAGGCAAATTAAACATACAGCCACCTCACTGGAGCGTCAGAATTCACTTGATTTGATAATAGCCCCATCCACTTGTTTGAGTGTGTTTTTTTTTAATTTTCCTAACTAATCATGTGAATTGTCTTGTTCTGGTGAAATGTTGACGCTACCATCTAAAACCATCTCCCACCTCCAGTTGTAGATAAAATCTAATTATCACCTAAGAATGGTTTCTTAGACAGAAAAGAATTTAGGGCACTTTGACATTTAGGTGTTTTTTTTAACTGTTGTTTTTTAAACGGATGTCTTTAAGCTAATATTTCACAATTAATTGGTAAAAAAGGAAATAAAGAAAGAGCAAAAGGAAAGAAGGAAGGAAGGAAATCAAACCTGTTACTTGTAGCAGTTGCTCTGTTTGTAGTCTTGACTGCAGTTACAGTAGAAGGAACAGTGAAAACAAGATGTTTAAGAAATTCACGAATTTCAGGGACCTCAGGCAGGTTCCTTTTCTCTGTAGATAATGACCAAATGTTCCAGCTTTTATTAGGGAATTTTTTGACACAGTATTTTGTGACGCCAATTACTATATAATCCAACCCCAGGTTATTCTGGATTTTGGTTCTTAAATTTATTTCAAGACATTAAGTGGGGAGTTTCAGGCAGGGTGTCTCCTGTGCTCATGGGTGGCAGGTACAAAAAGCGGGCTGGCAGATCATGGAAACAATGGCCAAAGACATCCTTTCTTCTTTCCTGCTAGAAACCACATTTGTTTTTGAAATAAAAAGGAGGCCAGAATGACAGGGCCTTGCTAGCCTACCAGAGTCACTTAATGAAGGTCAGAAGGACTGGTGAGCATCTCTCTCAGCTCTCCAGAGTTCACTAATAAGAGATTGATTTGGTTTGACAAACTCTCCCTTTGAAAGAATAAACATTGCCTGAAGGATAAAGGCCATCTGATGGTCATTCACATCCATATGTAAGTAAATTACTTTCAGCAGCATCATCGTCACAATAGTATTGCAGAGAAGTTCACAGCTGCCATTTTTGATTCTCCTGGCCTCCAGAATCCAGTTTGACTCTTACTTACCCCATTTTCTTGGGTGAGGGGAGAGGGAGGTAAATAGCCTTGGGTCTTACCATCGTGAATGCCAGGCAGAATTCGAACCCAGACTTCTGATCCTCAGTTTAGGCCTGCTGCCCCCACACCAGATGATCAGACCAATTCCATCCCACATCTGTGTGCATGGGCGCTTTGTTTGGGGACAGGTTGGGGGAAGGTGTCAGATATTCGGCCTGATGCTGAGACTGCTCTCTTACTATAGTGGAGGGTCTTGATGTTGGAGGAACTGGCCTTGTTACAGGGTGCAGCCAAGAGGGGGCCCCAAATAAGGATTTGGAATGGGGCCCAGAACTCAAGGTGTCCAGGAAATATTAGGATGTCTTCACACCCCCCCACACCCCCACCCCTCCACCGCACCACAGGTGTGGGTTGGGGGAAGGGACACTTGGAGCAGGGCCATTGAGAGCTGTTTTGCATAGCAACAGCTTTGCAGCTAACCTCTGGTGTGGTCATTTAACATATCTATAACCTTTAACTGGTTACATCATCGATATGTTAAATAGCTGTGGCCTTGCTCTGAGGGGGGGGATGGAGGTAACTTCCCCACCAAGATGTAACTGGGGGCAGGTCCCCTGAGTTACAGCACCTACCGGAAAGCTTGGCATGACTGGCTCCAGGACATGGGACCACACGCCACGTGGCCGATTGTGGGAGGAGTCAGAAATGGGGCTGCAGAGGAAGATTGGCTCGAGGATTTAAACCAAGGCATGGCAGCCATTGCAGGGAAAACCACGCAGTTTTGGCAGAGTGGGGATTCCCACAGCCATTGTGGAGAGAGGGGACCACGCGTCTATGGCACTGCAGAGAACCATGTGGCTGTGGCAGTAAGGAGAGCTGCATGGCTTTGCCAGAGTGGGGACCCCCACAGCTTTAGAAGGGGGAACCACCACCAGGCTTCAGCAGAGATCCCAGTGACACAGCTGATGGTGCCGGGAACCAAGGGAGGCCTACCAGCCAAGACGGATTACTGGGAAAACTGGGGGCTACCTGAGCCACAGACTTCTATTTCTTTTCCTGAGACATGGTACCCCAGACTGGGCAAAGGGGGAAGGAAGGACTGTGTGTGTGCTTGTGGGTGTTTTAAGGGACTTTGGGATTTTGATGAAGACATTAGGTCACTACTGTACAGCATTAAATAAACATTTCCTTTCCTTGTCAAGAAACTCTGGCCTTGAGAGATGTCTTTCCTATAAGGCAGCGGACATAACGACGAACCTGGGGGGCTCCTTTTGGTAATAGTATATTGCCTTCGGCCCCCCTTGGCCCCCTGTGTTCTGTAACAGCCTGGCCATGCAGTTAGAACTCTGAGCTCTCGCCGTTCAACGTGGCCCACTTCTCCCTCCAGATGGTGTCCTCTCAGGTTGGGAGGTACCAGTTCTTTGCATATTCTATCCACCACGTCAAATTAACATGTAGCCACCTTGGGAACATAGATAGACATGTAGTTTTGTTTGCATCGAATGTGATGGAAAAAGTGGAAACATAAGTCATGTTCTTGAACAGGTCAAATTTAGGCCCATAGTCCATGGAATAAGCTAGAACTGTGGTCGGCAGTTAGACATACATGAGCAGACCAAGGACGCCAGGCCAGGTACAGGTCACCAGGGCAAAAAGCCCTGGTGCCTAGCAGTGGGCAAAACTGGGAAACAGGGACTTGCCCCCAGGTTAACCTTGCCTCTCCTGGCACACCTCTGGTCATGCAGTTCGGACCCTCCCCTGACCTGGTCTCCCCTGGCATGTTTCCAGTCATGTAGGTGAGACCCCCTTAGAGGGGGAATGAATAAGGGGGCTACAGAATAGCCTGTAAGCATTAAGCCCCCAACACAGTGAGGTTCTGACCCACATCAAATACATCTGGGCCTCAGCTGTGTGTAAGATCCAGGCCCAGAACAGCAGCAAAACCAGGCAAGCCACGCCATGGCTGACCTCAGGACCAGCTGCATTGGCTCATGACTCCCTGCCCTGGTGCTGACCAGTCAGTGACCAGGACCCTGAACGCACAGGCTTGGAAAGCTGATGAATATTCTATTGGGATCCTCCCCTGACACCTCCAGATAAACACCCTCCAGCCCGAGGACCCAAGGACCCAGGCTGTCTCCATGGAGCACACCTGGGCCTTCCCTGCCCTCTTCCCTAGGCATGTTCTCTTTGCCTCTCTCACTCCTAGGCTCCAAGGGCCCTTCTCTTGCCTCTGTATCTTGTTTCCTGAGCCCACTTCTTCTGTGACTCACTTCTTCTACCTCTGTGACTTTCTAAGTAAACTTTCTCTTAGAGTTTGAGTCTTGGCTTCGAATTCTTTCTTAGCCAGAACTCGAGTCCTGAGGTTGCTGAACCGAGGTCCCATCTGAGCCCATTGATCTAACACCGGTGCCAGCCTCACTGCCCACAGAACCATCTTCCATCCTGAGTACAGTCTGCACACAGATGCCAGGAGCACCTTTCCCAGGTGCTGCTTTCGTTTTCCTCACTGCTTGCTCAGAAACACCTGCGAAGGGTGGACAGGGTCCCCCGTGCCCAGCCAAGGCTCACCTACTCCAGGAGGCCCACCGGGGTGAGCGCTCCCCCTCTGAGCCTGCCCTCGGGCTCACCCACTGCGCTGCCACAGGCAGGGGCTTCTTCCTCCTTACCCCATATCCCATGTCTTTATTTCTGCCCCAGACTGGAAACCTGTGGATTGAAAGAGAATTAAGGGAAACATGGTACAATCAATATGTACGGATTTTACTTGGATTCCTGTTCAAACAAACTGTACCAACAGAAGGTTATACTGCATATTTTATGATACTAAGAAATTGATACTAAAGGTTTTTAGGTGTGAAAATGATACTGCAGTAATGTTTCTTAAAAAAATAAGAGTCTATATTTGCATATGATAATATCATAGAGAGAAAAAAGATATACACTCTTTTTTTCTCTAAAATGCTGAAATTTTCCTT
>CM052541.1:175837972-176072397 GCA_028533065.1 Trachops cirrhosus
CCTGCAGTTTTGATTGACAGAACCAGTCAATTAATTGATCAGAAACTGCAGGAAGTACTCAGTTCTGCATCTGAAAGTAGGCTAATTCCTCCCTAAACCATGTGACCAGTAGCCAAGTAGAAATGACCAGAAATTTAACCCAGTTTGGGACAACTGTCCTGAGCCCTTTCCCGTCGGTGTTACCATTTATTCACTCATTCATTTCATCAACTCTGATTAGAATCCACTACGTGGAAGGTGCTAGAGGCACAAAAGTGAGTAAGACATCATTTGTCCCTCTATCTGGGGACTGATTTCTATGATATAAATGAACTTGACTAGTTCATTTCCACTACATTTCAACACAGTGTAGTGTGGGCTACCATAGGCAGGAGGCCTGACCTAGACTGGAATTACCAAGAGAAGTGACCCATAGGAGGTGATGGATACCTGAGCTTAGTCGTGAAGGATTAAGTTTGGGTGCTGAGCAGGAGAACAAGAAGAGGCTGTTCCAGGCAAGGTGAGCAGTGTGGGTACATAAATGAGAGGAAATATAGGGACCATGGGAAACAGTAAATAACTTCTGATGGTTGGAATATAAAATGCAAGGGGTATGTGTGCGTGTGTGTGTTTGAAAGAGAGACCAGAGGTGAGTGGGAGGAGATTAATGTCAAGAATTTGTGGGAGTGCCCGGCTGACGGCCCGTAAACACTCTGGGTCCCGACAGACCGCTGAACTTGGCCACTGGGCCGGGCTAATCAGTCTCGGGCCCTGTCAGGCTTAGCTGGCGGCCAGCCTGGCCCAGACCCAGCACACAGCACCCTTCAGACGCAGGCAAGGATTGGAGGAGGGGGTGATGCAGCAGGGCTGACCTCCTTCTGACCTTGGCATGATGCTGGTGAGCTGCTCTGCTTCTCTCCAGAGGGTCAGGCCCCCTGAGTGCCGTTTCCCTGTCCACGTGACAACAGTATCCGCACTTGGGGACGCTGTGATTTGTTAGTCCTGGGGAGTGTTTCTCGGTGCTGCACAACCATGGTGCTTACACACTCTCTGAGTTTGGTGGGTGTGAAGACCCTCGGGCCCTTCGACACCAGCAGAGGGCTCTTGGACTTCTAGAGGACTCCAAGGGCTGTAATCCCTGCTTCTCCAAGCTGAGTGCTTCACAACGAGGCCTTGTCCAAAGAGACTGGGCGACCTCACATCAGACAGAGACCTGAGTGAGAAGGAAGGAGTTGCCCTTAAGGAAAAGACCAACCAAAAATTTTTCTTTCTGTTGTTTACATATTACTGCCTTTATTACATATGGAGATAAAAAAATGAATGTGGAAAAAATTTTAATTGAATTTGAACAGGGAATGTTATTAGTATGTACCATGGTTTTTAAATACTAGTGACTATTAAAAATGTGTTTCATAAATTGGATCTGACATTAATTGTATAATTCTGAGAAAGCGACACTCACAGGCCATTTATATACACGTTGAGTTACCCTCAAACCACTCACAGTTTTTGTGGAGGCCCTGGTCCAAAGACAAAATTATGCCCCTGAAACAAGACCACGCGCTGAGAATCGGTAAGGACACAGCGTGTGTGTTCTCAGAGTGCTTTTGCAGGAGGACCCGGCTACCGCTCACCTGAGCACCTGACGCCAGTTCCAACCCCTGCGTAGCCTGGCCATCCACTCAACACACACAGCAGTCCCGGTCCTCCACGCCGCCCTGTTGGTTCCTCCATGAGTAAGTAAGCCATCGCGAATATTCCCTTGTTCGTATTTCCCTAGACATGCGTGCCCGTGCTAAAAAGCTTTGTGAGAACAGGGGCCTGCCATCTTTTTAACTCGTCTTCAGTGCCCGGAATGTTAGATAGTTGCTCAGTTAATATGTATTGAGTTAATTACTGAATCGAAGAGGTTGTTGAAGAACTTTCAGGAAGAAATTCAGGGGCCTGGCTAGCAGACAGGATTTAGGCCCCAGGGTTTAGGTCTTAGCCCTTTGGAGAAAGGAGCTGTAAAGGCTAAACCGGGCTGGGTTTTCAGGGGCTGCTGGGAGCCCAGAGTGTAGACTCGACATTCTGTCCCCTGATCTGATCAGCACTCGGTGTAGCTGGGCATCGGAAGGGGTGTGGGGAGAGCCTCTGCATGGACTCCCTGTCCCCACAGGTATAGTGGTGAGATGCCTCATCGAGTGACCTTGAAGACAGGGCATCTGAGGGGAGTGGGAGAACAGGAATGGAGATTCCCAGATTCATGGGACAGCTTTGCTGGGGACCAGGAGCCCTGCATCGGTAGTGGGGCAGGGAGCCGGAGAGAGCTGAGTTATTACCACTCATGTGATTCCCCCCCTTAACGTCTGGCTCATGAAGTCTGAGGAAATTCAGGTTGCTCTAGAGGTTAACCTCCATCAAGACCACAATTGGTTGAGGTTCGGGAGCATATTTTCTCATCCTTTGCTGTCCCCGTGGAGTAGATCCCGGCCTTTCAGTTGTGCCCTGTTCTCCAAATGTGCCCCCTCTTTTCTGCCCACACGGCAACATTCGCTGTTCCTGGGCTTCCAGGGTCTCTTCTTTCTTGATGCAGAACGTCCACTCGTCCTTCCAAACTCTGGCCAGGGGCAGCTGCCTGGCTGGAAACTTCCTTAGCTCCTCTGGCCACAGGTACTTGCTGTCTCTGTTGTGATCTCACAGCCGTGTCACAGTGCCTGTGACCAGGTTGGAATACTCTGTTTATCTGACCGCCTCTTCAGCGTGACTCCGAGTTTTCAAGGGTAATAATCTTGTCTTAAAATTTACGTGCATCACCTTCATGTCACTGTCTCTGGTTATGAAAGATAAAAAAAAAATTAAAGAACACGTCCAAAGTGTTAAAAACAGATCAGCCACAATTTTTTTATCAAAAAGGCAGTGAATAGCTGGGTAGAAAAGTGTGGGGTGATACATACAATGGAATGTTATTCACATGTTCAAAGGAGTAAAATTCAGACGCTGCTGCAACATGGATGAACCTTGGAAACACTGTGCTAAGTGAAGTAAGCCAGGCATAGAAGGACGAATATCGTATGATTGCCCTTATATGAGATACTAGGATAGGCAAATTCGTAGGGACAGGAAGAAGAATCGAGGTTGCCAGGGCCTGGGGGGAAGGGGAGAGGGAATTACTGTTTACTGGGTACAGAGTTTCTGTTTGACATGATGGAAAGGTCTGGAAATAGATAGTGGTGCATGTACTTACTGCCACTGAACTGTACCTGTAAAGTGGTTGAATTTTTTGTTGTGTACATTTTACCACAATTAAAAACAAAGGCAGTAAGTATGGAAGAAATACACGAAACATTTAGCCATAAAATGTTCTGAAGACACAAATGCAGAGAGTAGTTCAAAAGTGTAAAGACCAGTTAAATGGGATACAACTCACAACAGACATTTGTTGCACCCCTCACCTGAGCATATTTTTCAGAGGTAGAGAAAAGGAGAGAGAGAGAGAGATGAACAGTGAACAGCTGCCCCCCGTGCACGCCCTGAGCAGGGGTCAAACCCACAACCTAGGTATGTGCCCTGGCCAGGAATGAAACCTGCAACCTTTCAGTGTACGGGGATGATGCTCCAAACAACCAAGCCACACCAGCCAGGATGCCATAGACTCTTTATCAAGAGAAGAAAACCTGTGTTCTTTCTCTGGACATTATTTTTAGGGAACTCAGTAAGATTCCATCAAAGTCAACACAGTAGTCTCTTATTTGTCTGCAAAATTATCAGCTAGAAGTGCTTTCCCTCAACATTAAATTAAACATCTTTTGTTTATGAAATTCTATTACAAATAAGTGGAGGGAATTCAAACTTAGAGTATTAAAATGCCTTAAAAATTAATTTTATTATGTTTAGTTTTTAATCTGTTTTAATAATAATATATGTACAAACACGTAATAAAGTAAAAATTAAATGAACAGCTATAACATGATTAATGGTTTTATGTGTTTTTTACTTTCCTGGGATCAGAGTCCTCTGTTGTGTCAGATAAATCTTTTGCTCGGATGTTGTGTTTTTAATTCTCAGGCACATTTATGGAACTCATTAAAGGGGGAAGTCTGTATGTAAGAAGTGCCTCCAGGAGGAGTTAGAGGCCAAGAGGTGAGTCGTGCGGGACAGGAGGAAACACGTCAGAGCGGATGCCCCGGCTGGGGCTGTGTTTGGATTGCGTAGGGGCTGTGCCCATAGAAGGTGCCTGGTAAATGCCACTGACTGATCAGACGTCAGGTCTTGGAAGGGCTGCTCATCAGAAGCAGAGGCTTTGGCAGAACCTAAGTGGCAAAGTCACAAACAGTAATAGGCCCTAAAAATAACCCGTGCAACTCCAGCAGAATTCAAGCCCTTATATGTGGGAAGTATAATGGGAGACGTATCGATTGGCATTTTTGCCCTGATGCGGGACTAGTGATTACAGCAGAGCTGCTCACCTGTGCCCCAGAGGGCGGAGTAGAACCTCAGTCACCTTCAGCAGAGCCTTCCAGCCACCATGACAACTCAGGTCCATAGGTGTGTGTGCGCAGTGTTCTGGTTCTAAGTGTCTGGAGTGGAACTAAAATCGGCTTTCGTGTATTCATTCTTTCATTCTGCTCATATTTAATGAGCACCTACCCAATATACCACACATTGTTCTAGGTACTTGGAATATATCAGTGAACCAAGTCAAAACCAAGTTCTCTGCCATCCTGAAGGTTATGTTCTAGCAGGGGGAGACACAAAATAAAGAATAAACATTATACATATGTACGTTATGAAATACGTCAGAAAGCGCTGCTACAGAAAAAGGAAAAAGTAGAGCAGGAAGAGGAAACTCAAGCGTGCCAAAGGGAGGTGTGCATGGGGGCAGGTGGCTGCAGTAGCGGTAGCAGGGTAGGCTTTGTGGAGTCAATGACAAAGGCTTGGAGCAGGACCTTGGCAGATACTGGAGGTTACTGGTTCCAGGCACTGGAGGTGTGAAGGCCTCAGGCAAGAGCGCCCTCTGCTGGTTACAGGCCATGTGGTTGCTAGGGCCCGCTGGAGAGAAGGGGAGAGAGAAGGGCCTTGGGGGCTTCTGGTTTGGGTGGCCTTGCAGGGTTCCGAGCAGAGGAGTGACCTAACCTGATTTTGATTTTAAACTCTGCCTGGCCGGTGTGGCCCAGTTGGTGGGAGTGTTGTCCTGCACCACAAGGTTGCGGATTGGATTCCTGGTCAGGGCACATACCTAGGTTGCGGGTATGATCCCCGATGGGGGCACATAGGGTCCACACACGGGAGGCAATCCATAGCTGTTTCTCTCTCACATTGATGTCTCTCTCTCTCCTTTCCTCTCTACTCTGCTCCTCTCTAAAAGCAATGAAAAAGTGTCCTCAGGTGAGGATAAAAAAATAAACAAAAACAAAGCATGAAGTGTTTACTCTGCTGCTGTGTTGAGAATGACGAGACACAGGTAGAAGTGTGGCTTGTGAGGAGGTTACTCCTCCACTGCAGGGGAGACAGGCTGGTGGCTGGACAGGTGCTCAGGAAGGTCCCGGTCTGGATATATTTTGAAGGGGAGATCAGGTTGATTTTTGACGGAGATGCCATGGTGTGTGTGTGTGTGAGAGGGAGAGAGGAGTCTAGGATGGCTCCAAGGTTTCTCCCTACGCAAGGGAAAGATGGCATTGCCCCAGGTGGAACTCGGGCAGGCTGTGCGTGTTGTGGCAGGTGTGGGGTGAAGGTCGGGAGCTCACTTTGGACGCATGGAGTTTGAGATGTCTGTCAGACGTCTGCGGGGAGGTGTCGAGTAGACCCTTGGTGTATTCGTTTTCTATCCCTGGTGTAACAAATCACCACAAATTATTCCCTTCAAACCCCACAGCTTTATTATCTTATAGTTTTGGGGCGGGGCGGGGCTGAAGTCCTGGAATCCAGGTAGTGGCAGTGCTGCGCTCCTTTTGGAAGGTCGAGGGAGAACCTGTTTCCTTGCCTTACCCGATGTCCCGACACCCTGCCCTTCCTCTTCAGAGTGTGTCCCTCCGACCTCCCCTTCATCATCGCCTCACCTTCTCTGACCCTCCCCCCTTCCTCTTGTAAGGACACTTACGGTCACATTGGCCCACCTGGACCTCGTCTCAAGGCCCCCAGATGATTAATTTACATCTGCAAAACTGAGTCTGGGGTCCAGCTAAGACACCCAGTCTGGAGTAAACCTCCCATTTGAAGCCCACGAGGGGGGACTCAGTGACTCCTGTCACTTAGGCCAGGGTGGAGTGGGACACCGGATCCTGGGCTTAAAAAATAGTCATTATACCTTGTGTTCTGCCTTGCTTTCCCTCTAGCCCCCTCTCCCGCCTTGCTCGCCCCCATGCCCTTGGCCCTGGGTGTCTAGGATGGGTCCATTGTCTGCTACTGCAGGATCAAGTGTGTGGCCAGTGGCTCCAGG
Source organism: Trachops cirrhosus (assembly GCA_028533065.1). Lineage (NCBI taxonomy): Eukaryota > Metazoa > Chordata > Mammalia > Chiroptera > Phyllostomidae > Trachops > Trachops cirrhosus. Next base: position 175,844,370 of record CM052541.1, read on the forward strand.
CTGGACCGTCTCAGCGAGAACCCCAGAGAAAAGATAGAACCTCTCTTTCACAGGGCCTACAAGCAAGACCCCACAGGGCTCTGAGTGGGCCTCCGGTGTCACCCCTGTGGTTGGTGACAGTGGGTCCCAAGAGAACAAGGTGGAGAAGAGGAGGGGCAGTTCCCCAGAGTCAAGTGCGTGTTTGGGGTGGGGGCCATTTCTAGAAAAGAGGATGGGAAGCTGGTGAAACAAAACTCTGAATCCGTCTTCTTCGTCTACGCACCTATTTCCTCCCCTGCCCACACCTTAGAATAATTTAAATTCCAGACATCTTACTGTTTTTCCTGTAAAAAATATTTCAGTACGTAACACTAAAGAATAAGGACTCTTTTTTAAAGAACACAACCATAATACCATTATTGCATTAAAAACATGGAACATTACTGCCATCGACTCTTCACTGTTCGAATTTCCCCGCTTGTCTCATAAATGATGGTTTGAATCAGGTTCCAAACGAGGTTGATCCATTCCCTTGGGTTCAGAATTTCCTTCTGACGTATGCCTGCAGATTATTTTCCAGAAGCTGTTAGCAAACACTCAGCCTGGCGTTGCTCGCCATCCGATCATTGTGCTGCTTGTTCTGTCTCCACCCGGTCACCTGCCTTTCTCTTGTGACTACAGCCCTTTCACGTCGTTAATTCACTGCCCCTAAGCACCGAAGTGGCTTCCGCTCAGAAAGCATTCTGGAGTCATTCTGAAAAGGCCAGATGTGGTTTAGGTGTGGGTTTGGCTTTTGAAAATCCCCGGAGAGTAAATATGTGGTGTTTCTGTGCTGCTTCCCTTGTTCACCCATTTGGAGATGAAAACAAGGATGCTCCCTCCTCCCCCTCATCTTCGAGGTGTGGGCTTCACCCTCTATTTCCAAATGCTAACTTGCTTCAGGCAGAACCTTCACCGAGTGGGCCCACCTATGAACTTTCCTCTTTGTGGAACGCAATAGGCCGTTGGCCTGCCAGTGAATCCCTCAGAGCCCTTGAGGTTTAAGGTGGATTCTGGGGGAGAAGACTGGTGAGGAGGTTTTTTTTTTGTTGTTGTTTTTTAACAGAGTCATTCTCTAGTGTTCCATACTAGAATGTTTACAGGCAAAATGATACGATGTCTGGAAGTTAAACTACTCTGATGTGGCGGGCGGGGGAGTCACAAGGAAGAACAACCTGGATTCAGAGCTCTGTTCCACCAGCTTCCCTCCCTCTTCAGCCCCCCAGATACAAGCACTGAGTGTCAAACTGTACCTTCAGAAAGGTGTTGGCCTTTCCCACAGCTCGCCCAAAGCCGCCCAGAGGGTTTTGGTCCGGTTGCTGCGCATCTTCTCGTGACACTGTAATCACAGTTTTACTCTTTGTCCATCCACCATGATATCGTTAGCACTTCTTTTACGTTCTTACACCTTTTTCTTTACCTTAATTTTCCAAAGATTCATAAAAGCCAAGGAATTCTTTCTTGGTAGGAAGATGAATCTCCTGGGAATAAAAGAAACATTGGGAGTTGGAGACACTGGGTGCCGGGCCTCGCTTTGCCACTAACCGGACAGTGATCAAAGGTCTGTCCCCTAACTTCTCTGAGCTTCCTCCTCCACGAAGTGGGAACAGCATCTCTCATTTCCCAGAGTTATCCCGGGGATGAAATGAGATAATGATATGGTAGGGCCTTTGTAAACTCTGAATTAATATTCCAAAATAGTGGGTTAATGTCTATGTTCAGATGCAGTATGGGAAGTTCTAGAAAAACAGTCATTCTCTCTGTTGACCAAAGGTGCTCCGCCCTTGAAAGCCGAGTCTGACAGAGAGGGAGACAGAAGGCGTGTGTTCAGACTGTGCTAGCGCACAGTAGGGGCTTGCTGAGTAGCCATCGGGCTCCCTTCCTGGGAGATGTTGTCTTCTCATCCCCTACCTCCCCCCTGTAAGCAGCAGGCAGTTGCCAAAGCCTAAATGAAGTCTTGCGTCCAGAATGCAATAAACAGTGGAAGAATCGTTGCTTTGATTGCAAACGGAGCTGAGAATCTCAAATGCTTCTGACATTTTCATGAAGATTTGTGAAATCTCATTGTACACAGGCCATTTTCCTTTTATACATTAGAGTGAATTGCTGAGAGCTCAGCATGTTTCTTGCTTGTGGTGGGAGTCTGGAGATCTGTGTCAACCTGAATTAAGGTGCACAAGTAGGGGAATTATGCATGCAAACACGGCAATTGTTTGCACTTCTCTTATCATTGAAGAGGTGATTATAGCATTTCTCCAGTGCAATAAATCCATATGCGCATCTGGAATTCAGTAATAGGAGCTGCAGATGCGGTCTGACAAGACCTCCTAGCATTCAGTTCTATCCCCCGGCTGTTTCTCAGTTCTTGTTCCCAGGTACATTCCTCCCTGGGCAGTGCGGTGCGGTTGGTGGCCACCAGTGCGCTAACAGGAAAGACATGTGTCACTCATGGGCCGAAGCAGTGAGAAACTCATGCCTAACTAGTCTGAAGAGGTTCTGTTTGCAGTAAGCGTATTAGGCTCAAATCATATTTAACCAAAGATGAGCATTCATGGCATCACGACATCTAAGAATTTAAAATTTGGGCACAGTTGACATTTAAAAAACACAGATTTGTCGAGCAGATATCCAGAAGGGATGTTTCCGTGGTCTGAGGGGAGTCACAAGGGTAACCCCCTGGGTCCTTCCTTCCTGCCGTCCCTGGGCCCTAACCACAGATGGCTTTGTATTCATCTTCCTGCCGTCCACGGTGGCATTTGATTGGACTCACTGTGCTGGATGTTAAAATGTGAGATGAGAAGTCACGTATCTATCGGTGACGTGCACAACAAACACTGTTCTTGTGCGGTAACATCATGTGTTTCATTTCGAGGGTAACTCAGATGTTCTATCAATAGCTTTCTACTGATGGGCATTTTCATGGTATAAGTACAGCGACCACAGCTGTTTCTGAGGAGGTGAGTCAGCCTGTCCCCCTCCCCGTTTGCTCCTCCCCCCTAAGACCCACACATTGTTAGGGAGAGTCATCAGTGGAGCAGCGGCCTTACAGATGTCTGTGGTGGAAAGACAGTCCACCAAACGTGGCCCGAGAGAACTGCAGGTGGCAGGGTCAGTGGATTCAGCCCCCTGTTCTGGAGAAGGGCCTCTGCACCGGCTGAGCCAGTGTCCCTTTCAGCATCCTGGCAGCTGACCGGCTGACAGTGGGGCTGCTGTCTTCCCCGGTCTCTGCCCAGCCACCAAAGCCCTCCCCTGCGCTCCTCCCCGCCCGCCGAGGCTGGCGGGCAGGACCACTGCCCCGACCCTCCTAAAAGTGGTGACTGGTGTTTATCATGATGACCCTGAGATTGGAAGAGTCAAATTATGCACATGCATATTTTTTTCCTTAAAATGTAAAAAAACCTTTCTAGTTCACAATTATGTTAGCCTTGTGAAACTGCTGGAAAGCTAGTGTATAGAGTCCTCTTATACTCTCTCACCTGGCTTCCTTCCCCAAATGACAACAGCCTACACAACCCTACTGCAATTATTGAAAGCAGGATGTGAACATCGATAAAATACTAACTAATCTACAGATCTCACTCAAATCTAGCCAGCTGTCCCATTAGTGGCCTTCCATAGTTCTTGCCTCCAGCAATTACTGTGGTCCTTGCTACACAATGATTTTCTATTTCTGTCATTCCTTCTGCATTTAATAATTGGGATTCCACTATAGAGAAGAGCTATCTCATCTGAGCTATTTATTATTCATTAAATTCTTGATTTGTATCAATATGGACTCATGGGTATTTATTTTATTCTATGTATTATAATCCATCACTGTTGTTACCTATTTTCTTGACCCAATTGTTGCATTTTTGGCTACTGAGAGCCCTTCAAGTTGGCTCCTATGTCCTTCTGACTTGCCCCCATCATTTTTTTTTAAAGCATTTGCTTATTTTCTGGCACCAGAAGCTATTTCCGGCTTATCTTATATTCCCCATCCCCCATCTGGGAACCAGGAGCCCTCATTTAAGTATTGTTCTAATGTTACATTTATAACATTCTCTTCATATTCTTTGAAAATTAATGTTTACCCGTGGGAGGTAGTTTCCTACCATCTAGAGTACGTGATTAATTATGAAACATTGCTCCACCAAAGTCTGATTATAAAAGCATGTTCCATGTCACACATGGTAAAAAGCAGAAAAGGAAGCCACACACTTAATGGTTCTCATCAAATGAACTTTTGGTTCTTTCTTGGTTCTCTGTTTCTTTTCTGTACCTGACCACAGAGTCAATGTCTTTTAGAGTTTCTTCACTTTTAGACTTTGTTGTTGCCAAAAAAAAAATTCCTTTCTCTATCATATACATTTTCTGTCACATTTCTCTTTTGCAATTTAGCTCCTTAGTGGCTAAATTTCTCTCTCCTACTGTAGCCCGACACCTCTGATCTTTGCTGAATTTCTGGTATGGCATCTCTGTTTCTCTGACCCTTGCACCCATTTTCTAGTCAGTTCAATGAATATATGCACCTCGACACTGAGGTGGGCCAGAAAGTTTCTTGGCCAAAGCTTGAGGGTCTAAACACTTCTATCAATTGTGTCCCCATCACATATTTTTGCCAGGGGTTGTGTGCATGTGGGCAGGGGGAGAGTGTGTGTGTTTCTTATAGAGATTGATTTTAGGCTCCAAAAATGACTTATTTTCTTTGGAAATTTACAAATCTTACTGCTACAAATCCATTTTTTTTATTATCACATTTAAAAAACCTAATATCCTTAATTCGTGGAAGTTCGGTCTTTGCCATATATAATCTAGATGTACAAAATGGAATCTTTTTAACTTTCTAATTTGAAGTAATTTTATGCTTCAAAAGTATTAGGAATTTAGTACACAGTATTCTCATGTACCCTTTACTCAGGTATAGGTATAAGGTCCTTATAGGTTGTTTGAATGTCGCCATATATCATATCTATGTCACTTCTCACTCAGAATCGGTAGGGCCAGATGGTCAATAGTTAGTGACTGCCTAGCCTTTGATCTCCCTCGACTCCCAGCAATAGCAGTCAGATTTCTCTGCGGAGAACCTATGCTACGCGGCATCATCCTCCACGTAGCTTAGAGGGAATGACCTAGTCTTTGCTCCGGGGCTGGGCTGTAATTGGCTTTGCCCAGTCAGCCTCTGCATGGAGCTTGGTGGGAGGGTGTGAGCACGATCCATCTCAGACCGGGGAGGTGCATGGAGACTTTCAGTGGGGCTTAGGGCAGAGGAGCTTCCTCTGCATTCCATGCAAACCCACGATGGCACATCTTATCATCTTGGTCAACATGGGGGAGCCTGTGCAAGTGTGAAAGTAACTCACTTAGGAGGAAGAACCTGGAGACTTTCTGAGACTTGAGGATGGATGCACCTAAAGCCAAGACCAGCCCAGCCTCCAGGCTTCTGTTTTGTGAATCAGTGAATTTCTCCCCCTTCCTTTTTTACCTTTGCTAAGTTTTTGGATTTGGGTTTTCTGTAGCTTCCAAAGATTGCTATTGATGTAGACCATCTTCTGTTCATCCAATCATGTTATTTGTCCCTGTTTTAGAATTTAGTTACTTATCATAGTTAACTCCATGTGCAGTTTTCCATAGATTATGATATGCTTTGAACTGTGCATTAAACTCTCATCTGCCTTTCTGCTGATCTTTGCAGAGGACAAAGCATGTCCATTTAGCTTCGCTGTCTGGCCCAATTCTCTGCCAGGCCCAGAGCTGGTTCTAGTTCTCAGTAGCTGTTTTTGGAATTGTGGATTTTATTTACCAAACTACTTGTACTAGTTTTCTATTGCTACATAACAATTTATCACAAACTTAGCAGCTAAAACAAGTCACAGTTTCTGTGGGTCCAGGTCAGGAGCTTGGGCATAACTCAACTGGGTAATCTGCTCAGGGTCTTTCCAAGCTGCAGTCTAGGTGTCGGCTGGGCTGTGTTCCCGTCTGGAGGCTTGACTGGAGCAGTCTGCCTGTAAACTCACTCAGCTTGTTGGTGGGATCCGTTTCCTAGGGCTGTTTGCCTGAGCTTTTTGCTGAGCTCCTTCAGTGTGGCTGCTCCCTCCCCAGGCCAGGAAGGAGAGTCTCTTGCTCTAGTCTACTAAAACAGAGTCTCTCACAATGAAATAATCATGGAGTGACATCCCATCCACTTTGCCATATTCTGTTGGCTAAAAAGAAGTTACAGATCCCATTGGCACTCAAGACTAGGAGATGACACAAAGGTATGGACATCAGGAGGCGACATCACTCTGTGTCACCTTAGAGTCTGTCCACCCACTGCTTTAAATGTTTATGTTTGAAGTATCTCCCCTTAGCTCCATAAGTGGATTTTACATCTCTCAACCTAGTTGCCATAGATTTCAATTAGATACTTAAAATTATAGCTGTGTTTATTTTTCTAGTCAGGGGAGACACTGAGTTTACTTGAAATTTCTTTTTCTGAATACAGGTGTATTTTCATTAGGTTGAGTCATTTTATAACTATTCATAAAACGATCCTTGAGGATATGTTTAAATTTTCAGAATATTTTTATGTTCTTCTGATATTAAAAAAGCAGGACTTCCAGTTAAGATGGAGACATAGGTAGACACATTTTGCCTTCTTGCACAACCACAAAAAGAATTACAATTAAATGTCAAAATGAATAATACACAGAACTGTCAAAAAAAATCAAACTGTATGGAAGTCTGACAACCAAGGACTTGAAGAAACCACATTCATCCAGATAGGTAGGAAGGGTGGAGACATGGGGATGGGGCAGAGAGGTGGTGGCAGTGGAGTGGGCACGTGTGGTGGATAAAAATCAGGAGGGACACCTCGGGAGTGAGCTATCCCAGCCCCAGGCCAGACCGCACAGCCCAGGGTTCCAGTGCTCGGAAGATAAATTCCCATAACTTCTGGCTATGAAAAACAGTGGGGATTGGTTTTAATAAATCGCCGGATTTTTAGGAATCTCTGCTTAAAGGGCCCATATGATCTTAAAACATATGCAAACCCACCCATATGGGACTCAACACCAGAGCCACAGCTGGAAAGCTGCCAGTCACATACAGGGAATGGGTGCAGTGACTGGAAATGGGGAGAGTGCCAGGCAAACGCCCAGAAGCCAGGCAGTGGCCCAGTCCCCTTTCTGAGCCCCCCTCCCACACAGAGCCACAACGCAGCGAAGTGAGCTGCCCCACTCTGGCGGTTACCTAAGGCTCCCTCCCACACAGCTTACAGGTGCCTTTTACGGGGAGTCAAAGCAGCTCTACCTAATACACAGAAACAAACACAGGGAGGCTGCCAAATTGAGGAGACAAGGAAATATTGTCCAAATGAAACAATAGAACAAAACCACAGAAAAAGAACTAAATGGAACAGAGGTAGCCAACCTATCAGATGCAGAGTTCAAAACAGTGGTGATCAGGATGCTCGAAGAACTCATTGAGTATGGCCACAGCATAAAGGAAGAAATGAAGGTTCCACTAAGTGAAATAAAGAAAAATCTACAGGTAACCAACAGTGGAGAGGATAAAGCCATGAATTAAATCAATGATTTGGAACACAAGGAAGGAAAAAGTGTTCATCAGAACAGCAGGAAGAAAAAAGAATTTTAAAAAATGAGGATAGTCTTAGGAACCTCTGGGACATCTCCAAACATGCCAACATCCTAATCACAGTGATGCCAGAAGGAGAAGAGGAAGAGCAAAAAATTGAAAACTTATTTGAAAAGATAATGAAAGGAAAAAACCCTAATTTGGCAAAGGAAATAGACATACAAGTCCAGGAAGCACAGTGAGTCCCAAACAAGTTGGACCCAAAGAGGACCACACCAAGACACATAATTAAAATTCCAAAGGTTAAAGATAAGGAGAGAATCTTAAAAGCAGCAAGAGAAAGGCATAGAGTTGCCTACAAAGAAGTTCCCATAAGACTATCAGCTGATTTCTCAAAAGAAACCTTCCAGGTAAGTAGGCCCTGGGAAGAAGTATTCAAAGTGATGAAGGGCAAGGGCCTACATCCAAGATTGCTCAATCCAGCAAAGCTGTCATTTAGAATGGAAGGGCAGATAAAGTGCTTTCCAGACAAGGTAAAATTAAAGGAATTCATCACCACCAAGTCATTATTATGTGAAATGATAAAGGGACTTATCTAAGAAAAACAAGATAAAAACTATGAACAGTAAAAAGGCAACAAATTCACAACTATCAACAATTGAATCTAAAAAACAAATAAACTAAGCAAACAACCAGAATAGGAACATAATGGAGATCACACAGAGGGTTATCAGCTGGAAGGGGAAGGGGGAGAATCAGGGGAAGGTGCAGGAATTAAAAAGCATGATTAGCAGGTACAAAATAGACAGGGGGAGGTTAAGAACAGTATAGGAAATAGAGAAGCCAAAGAACTTATATATAAAACCCATGAACATGAACTAAGGGGGGGGAGATTGCTGGAGGGAAGGGGGTTACCAGGCAAGGGGGACAAAGGGAGAAAATATGGGGCAACTGTAATAACATAATTAATAAAATATACCTTCAAAAAAAGCAGCATCTCCTGGAGTTGGTTACACTGGAAGTTGGATGTAAATATTTTCCAAACAAGGAGGCACCTACCCAATAGCAATATTGAGACACAGCCACAAAGGAGGATGCACTGCCCCCTACAGACGTCTCATTTCAGCCCTAAATCTAACAGCAGGCCGCTGGCCATTTTTTTCACTAATAGAATGGTGGTAAAAAAACCCCACAGAACTCCCTTCCTAAGTGTAAAAATTTAACCCTTTTAATATGGATCTGTGAAATTTGGTCGGGTTTTTCTTTATCACTGCTGAATAGCTAGATGTGACTGTCAGATTTGATTTTTCAATATTTGCTTGGCTAGTTATAACAAAATATCCACTTGGAACATAATTAAAAGATATAATTAGGCAAGTAAACAAATAGTCATCAATGACTGAAAACATTTCTAATCAATAAACTAAATGATTTTTACATATATTTTTATATTTTTGTTTGATTATATATCTAATTATCTTTCTCCATTTTGTTTGTGTAGCCCACAAATGTCATAATTCCTAGCCAAAGTTCATGATTCAACGATGGATCTTAGCTTTCTCTTTTATAAACATTTTTTAAAGAGTGAGTTGGTTAACTTCTCACTAGCTTTACGTATTTTATCTTTTCATTCATTTAGTTTGTATGACATTTTATAGGCACAACATATTAATTTCCTAATGCCCTTGGAAATATTATAGTGATTAATAGTTTATCTATAAGCAATCTGTTTTTTATATGCTTGGCGATAAACTGCTTTTAAAACACCAGTTTACAAAATGACGTTTAGAAAGATGGACTCAGAGAAAAATCTCTCCCCAGATGCTGTTTGCAGTGTGGACACTAGATGGAGCAGCGGTTATATCGATCAGCAGACGTCCTGCTTGTTAGACACCTGAGGCTTATCCTTTGCACTTAAAGGCTTCTATTCCAAAGACAGATGTACTTATAAACGTGTGGTTTGACTTTTTTCTCTTGTAAAGTACTGTAGTCATTGTGAAGCAATATTAGATAAATTACTCTTTCTTTTTAACTCCTTAATGCTTATTTATCTTCCAATCTATTAAAACCATTATTGGACTGTTTTGTTAAGTACAAATGCAGTCCCTCTTGGGGTCAATTGTTTTCAAAATACAATTGATTCTTAAGTACATTAAGTCTTTCTAAGTGGACATTTGTTTTCAATTTAGGAAAAACAGTCTGTGAACAAACGCTCAGAAAGTTTTTAGAAACTTTTTAGGAGTGGCTGTTTTCAGCTAATAGGGTATAATCACATTTCTGGAATGAGAAAGCCGATGCCCTTGGTGAAATTGAATGTCTTTTAAGTTGATGACCAACATTCTCACGTACATGTCCATAGGGTTTTTCTTTATCTTTGCTGGCAGTTCAGAGCCTCTTCACACTTGATGTCTTCACCTTGATCGACTCCTTGTGATAGGATCTGCCCTGCAAGGCTGAATCTCTTGGGTCCCTTTGACTCATACAGCGAGCACCCAGGGGGCAGCTCGTGAGGGTGCTGTTGTGGGACCAGAGCTGTCGTGAGAGACCTGGGAAAGGCTCCCCTTTCCTGCATTTCTGGATTACATAGCTGACAAGTCACAAGGTAATATTCTATTCCTGAAAAGGAGGTTTGCTGAATTGCATTCATTCAAAAAGGACCTGTGCTTAATGTTTACTGGATTTTAAATGTATTAAAGTTAATAACCAACAATTCTTTGAGGAAGACCAAATTTTCTATGGCACAGCTTGTATCATAGATATATTCTTCTTAAAATGCTATGCTACACCCACAAACATGCACACACACACAACCACAAAAAACTTCTGCATCAAATTATGTATTTATGTACTTTAATTTTGATAAGATGCACATTTCAGAGTTTGTGATTAAATTGTATAGTTAGGTGAACTTGTTTTGAGAAGTTGAATGGAAAATGAAAATAACTTAATTTAAAAAGTCATATTTTAAGCCCACTAAGAATTTTGTTATGGTGGATTTCTGGTCAGTGGAAGAGTCAGCCAACCAATTATTTTATTTTAGTTATTATTTTTTTCTTTTGTGCAAACCCCTGTGCTAAGCAACCGAAACATAGATAATTAGGTTTGGTTCCTGCCTCTAGGAAATCTCACAGTCACGGGCATCGGCATTTTGAAACAAAACGTTACATAACGGCCCTGGCTGGTGTAGTGGGAGTGTCCTCCCGTAAACCAAAAGGTCGCAGGGTCCACTTCTGGTCAGGGCACGGGCTTGGGTTGTGGGTGCGGTCCACAGCGGGCGCTTCCGAGAGGCCAGCGATGGATGCTTCCCTCTCATGTCCATGTTCGTCTCCCCCTCTCTCTGTCTGTTTGTCTCTCTCTCCCTTTCTTTGTCTGGAATCCATGGATATATCCTGAGGTGAGGATTAAAAAATTAAATACATGAAATAATATAGGGAAATTAAAGTATGATTGCAAACAATATGAAAGATGAGAAAAGGGTTCTAGGAGTTAAAGGAGGTAGAAAAGACTTTGGAAGAAGGGAAAATTTTAATGTGTTAACCACTAATCTATTCAAGTTTGTGTAAGATTTTTCATTTCTAAAAAAAAAGGATGCGAAGAAAAACCCCAACCAGAAGGAATGGGCGGGGCAGACTCACTGAGATGGGAAAGGTCCAGGTGAATTTTCGGTTTGGCTGGAATCACAGGGGAGGAGAGAGGAGAGACAGAGCCGATCTATGAGACTCCGTGGTGCAAGGCCTCGAACCATAGGCTAAGTCTTTGAACTACAGCCTCACATCCGTGAGGAGCCCCTGAAAATGTCTGGGTTCCAGAGTGATATCCTGAAAAGCCACGTTTTATGAGGGATTAATCTGGCGACCTTATAGTAGATGGGAAAAGTGGGAGAAGGGAGACACACGGTGAGCCGCGATGTACCTATTCCAGTAACTTAAACGTGGAAGAACCGCAGGCCGCAGCAAAGGTGTAAGGAGCGCAGCCAGAAGAAAGGGATGCGCGGGAGGCATGGTGAGGGAAATGTAGAGATCGATGTAATGCTATTATGTAATAGACGGTGCAGGTACAGTCTCATTGTTCATCTTTCTAAATGAATCCAAGCCTGATCCGAGGCACCCACCCCTCACTTACTTCCCAGCACTGGTGAGACTCCCACCGGCAGTCTACAGGAGGGTTGTTACATCAGTAGCAGGGCATGCGCAATGGGGAAGGGGCCTCATTCTCTGCCCTTTGTGGTCATTGTCACTCCCTCCCCGACCACTGGAGGCACGTGCGGGCCGGTGGCTACTTGCCACTCTCACGCTCCAGGGTAGAAAAGTTGTAGCCACATTTCCTTGTCCTCCCTTTTCAGTGCAAAGCATCGTCCTCCAGCTCCCCTTTTCTTGGATAATTTAGTTTAATTCAACTCGTGTTGGCTGTTGACTTTCTTTAGGGAGATGAGAGGGCTCAGAAGTCAAGAGAGCAAATACCTGGCCTCAGGCTTTCCCCTGAGGGAAGGGTTGAGCAAAGGAGAGATGTAAGGATGGGAGGTTTTCCATTGTGCAAGAACATTGGCCTTGGGAGACAGTACGGCCTGCAATCCAGCTTGCACACGCCTGCCAAGCTGGGCCAACTGCCAAGAGGAAAGAAGCACCCTTAACATTTTTGTTGTTGTTTTTTGGCATAAAGAATCCTTAAGGGAGGTCCTGATTGAAGGAAAGAAAATATTTTCATTTGGTGGCGGGTGGGGGGGTGGTGGTGGGGTTGGTAGGTGATTCTTTAGTAAAAAATAGCAACAAAAATACCAATTCAGCCCATTACTCTGTTATGTGTATAGTTTTTAACTACATTTTCACCATCATATTATTTCATCTCATTTCCAGTTCAGGTTTAAAACAGGTGATATGGCAATGCTAACAAACACCAGAAACTTTCATTAGACTGTCCCCACAAATTTTTTAACATCCATTCGTGATATATTCACTTACCGTATTACTGTCAAGGGCCTTCTGTGCTCAAAGGCTGGTGGTAGGAAATGAAGATGAAACGGTGAACTGGCTTAGCGCGGCTCCTGTCTTCACTTCGTTTACATTCTGGGGGCAGACACAGACCAGGAAATAGACCAGTGGGATGAGAAAGCACAGGAGGCCCGCAAGTCGGGCACGACCTTGGAGGAGAAGCTTGTTTGTTGAGAACAGTAAGACCCTGGAGGGTGAGAGGGGAAGGGACCTCTTCTGCTGGCAGTGGAATCTGCTTTGGACTGGAGGACAAGCTCCTCTCCCATTGCAACAAGAGGAATGGCAGAAAGGGTGAGTGGGTGTGTGTATTCGTTATCTATTTGCTGTGTAATAAATTACCCCAAATGTAGCTCCTTAAAACAAGGCATCTGTTATTTCCATGGGTCAGGAGTCTGGGCCTATCTTAGCAGGGTCCTCTGGCTTAGAGCTGCTTGCACGCAGATTGCAGTCAAGACCTGTGCCAGGGCTGTGCTCGTTTCCACACTCAGCCCCGGAGGCTGTCGGCAGGATTCCGAGTTCTGTGCGCTGTTGCGCTGAGGACCCCAGCTCCTCATTGGCAGTTGTCCAGCACGCCACCCTCAGTTTCTTGCCACATGGGCCTCTCCATAGGGCAGCTCACATGGCAGAGCCAGCCAGAGAGCAAGCGTGAGAGGACAAGCAAGGTGCAGGTCCTGGTCTTTGTGTAACCTGATCTCAGAAGTGATACCTGCACCGTTGCTGGACTCTGTTAGGAGGGAGTCACTTGGTCCAGCCCACGCTCAAAGGGAGGGGATTGCACAGGAGCGTGGCTACCAGGAAGTGGGGATCAATAGGGAGCATCTTAAAAGGCTGTCTACCACAGTGTGGTTAGGCTGGAATCTGGTGGCAGGAGAGCAGGAGTTCTCTGACGGCTTTCATTTCTTTTGTGCAGCAGGAAGATGATTCTTTTGTCAAGGGCTGTGGAGAGAGCCTAGTTTGCTGGAGAAGGTTTGACATGGTCATTGTATATCACAGAAAAGAGAATTAACTGTGGAGACTTAAAAGAACTGCTAAGCAGTTTAAAGCAACCAGATACAGGCCTATAAGAGGCACAATCTGTGTGGCTTATGTGGATTTCCCAGCAGCTCAGAGGAAGGTGAGAGAAAGGCAGACGGTTGGATTCACAAAGGTTTTTGTTGTTGTTGTTGTTGTTGTTGTCATCCAGGCAGATGCCACTGAAGGGCAGCGGAGCGAGAGCAGTGGGTTGAGAGTAGGCAAGTGTGGACTCCAGGTTATAAACTGGATAGGGAAGAAAGGGAAGACTGGAGGGATAGAGATGCAAGTAGAAGGGAGAAATCACAGGTCTGGAAATATCAAACAGGTAATTGAATAAGACAATGAGAAATATAAGAGATTGTGGTCCAAGGGTAACGTGATGGAATGAAAACATTTTAAAGGTGGTGCCATTGTCCTGGCTAGGTGTCTCAGTTGGTTAGAATGTCATCTGCTACTCCAAAAAGTTGCAGGTTCAATTCCCAGTCAGGGCACAAATCTAGGTTGTAGATTCTGTCCTAAGTTGGGGGCACATACGGAAAGCAACCAAGGGATGTTTCTCTTTCATACCAATGTTTCTCTCTCCCTCTTTCTCTCTCTCTTTTTGTCTCTCTCTCTCCCCCTCTGCCTTTCTCTTGTTAAAAACCAATTTTAAAAAACATATTGTTGAGTGACGATTTAAGAAAGAAAGGAAAGAAAAGAAAGAAAGAGAGAGAAAGAAAGGAAGAAGAGAAGGAAGGAAGGAAGGAAGGAAGGAAGGAAGGAAGGAAGGAAGGAAGGAAGGAAAGAAGGGAAGGTAGAAGGTGGTGCCATTAATGTAGTGGACAAGGCCCCCAGTGGGGGTGGCTGAAAGACTATGAAGATAAAGCTCACTGAATGTGAGAAGTTGAAATAGTTGAGGTGCTGAGGTGTTGGATGGGTCCCCCACATAAATGTTGAAATGGCCCCGAGTGACAAGAGGACTTGGAGTGGAGGTGAAGCTGTGGGCTGGGTGCCAGCACTTCTGGGGAGTATAAGACCTCAGGTGGGCCCACTCTGGCCACACAGCAGACTAGGTATCCTGGAAAATGCTTCCATTACTGAATACCTACAAATCAGAGTTGAAACCAGATTCATCATTTCAAATGTCTAGTTGAAATTTCAAAAAGAGAGAGAGAGCAATCCCTCAGGGTCCAAACCAGAGGCAACTGGATGCCAGAGTGATAACTAGGGACTGAAGCCACTGCCAACTTCTGTCAGCATCCTGGGGCCTTGGGGGATGTTCTCTAGTCTCCTGGTGGACAGAGGACAAGCCCATCTTCTATTGACTGTGGCATAAGTCTCAGAGATGTCTCCAGCTGGCCTGGAAAGTAAGGGTGGGAGGTGTGATGATGACAGTAACACTTGTCCCTCATTTGCCTGACCACCAAGTTCCCCTTCAATGAATACACTTGTTTCTACGATTAGACATGGAGACAGCGAGGCAGCTTCCTGGGCATTGTGTACAAGGTCTTGGGTCTTAATGCCTGTGTGTGACACATAAACTCTGGACAGTGGGCTGCGCCCTCAGTAATGGGGAGAGAGAGGGAAGATCAGTCATTGCAGGGACACAAGGAAACTTGCCAGTCTCTTCCTAGGTGGTAGATGGAAAAAGGCCTTCCATAAAAATGTGCCACTGAAGTCCCATCCTCACGGAGGTTGGGCCCAAAATTTATGCCACCAGTTTAGGTCTATAAGGGTCAAGCCAAGCAGAGAAGTCCAAGTGGTTCCGGACAGGAGTAGCCTGGTATGGTCCACGGCAACTCCTTTCGGGAAGTGGAACCTCAGCTCGAGCTGCATGCTATTCCCATACAGTGCTCAACTGAGCGTGAGTTTGTGATTGAAGTTACAGAATACACTAGGAAACAAGTCTTAAGGGGAGGGAGTCAGAAGGAAGAGAAGGTAATAGAAAATTAGATTCCAAGTTATCAGCTGTAGACAACGTATACCAGCAGGAGACGAGGAGGCAGGTGATTTGATTCAATGGCCAAGTATCTGGAACATAGTTTGGCTGTTAAGATTTTTAAAACCTTAAAAACTTTTATTTTATTTTATTTAGCAATTTGATTCCTGCAACTTTTTACTAAAGAATGATCAGATATGGATATATGATATTCATCAAAGTATTGTTTATAGCAGTAAAAAAAACTTGGAAACAATCTTCATACTCTAGAATTGGGCAATGAATAAGTGAATAATAGACATGATCAAGTATTTTTTATATTTATAAAGTTTTCGTGACCTGGGAATGTGCTTACAACATAATACTAAGAAATAAAAGCAAGATCAAAAATCACTTGTTACATATGGCAGTGTCCAGCTCACCAAGTTATTTAGCTAAACAAAAATATTTCACTCTGTTTAAATAAATATCTAATGTATTATTCAGCAGTGGAAGAAAGGGCATGGGGAAATTGGTGGCCTTGCCAAGATTTTGTTGAAGGATTCAGCTGTATTGAAAGAGAAAAGTCTACAAGGAACTGAAGCATAAAAATATATAAATAATAGTTTGCACAGACAGACTTCAATTTTGAGTTCTGGTGCACTTAAAACATGCAGTCTGCCTTCACGTTCTTGAATTAGAACACCATCCTGAATCTTTCTATTTTGGATATGAAAACTTCTCACAGGATTTAGGAGTTAGTGTGTTTCTGTTCTTGTCTTTGAATGTAATTATGTATCAACTATTTATGCCATAGGAGCCAGAATATGGGCCACTTAGGTGCCAGTGATTTCACCATGACTCACAGTAGCAATAAAAAGCATTCCTCCGCAATCTTCCTATCTCTATGAGTTGAGAAGCTTCCATATTTGTTACTAAACAGAGATTGAGATCATGAGAGCACCTGTCACTCCACACGGAGATGGATGATAGGAACGCGTGCTCACAGCTCTCCTCAGATTGCCATCTGCAGAAATCCACCTACAAACAAGACACCAATCCTTTCTCACTTCTGACCTTGCTGGAACATTGCTTTACACTCCCAAGGTTTATCCTAAAGTTGCCAAGTGACACAAGGATATGTTTGTACTTTGCTCAGGGCAAGAACTATAGAATGTGAATGCCATAGAATTGGGCAACGACAGAGCTATAAGTCACTTCTGTCTTGATTGGGTAGCAGTGTGTTGTATGGCAAGAGGGAGGACTGAGGTACATAGTGATAGGTTCACATCTGGCTGTACAACATAATTCATCCTTCAGCAAGTGTTTATTGAATTTGTGCCTTAATACATTTCAAACATTCTAATGCTGTGAATACAAATTTTTTAAAGACATTGTTCTTGACCTTAAGGAGAATATAATGTGGATGACAGGAAGCCATGCATGTGAAGAGACTGACAGGTAGTAGGGGGGTCCATGAAGGCTGGTTTTCTCTCCCGTCAGGATAATACTTCTCCCTGGAGGTGGTCACGAGGTGGGCAGTTTGGCACGGTGAGCAGTGGGAACTCCTGGCGTAGGAGGCTCTCGGAACTAACAGGCAGGCAGGGAGACAGGCAGCTTCAAGGGCATAGCTTGCCGGTGGGTGAAAGAGCCTCAGCTGCCCTTTGTAAATTCGTTCCTTTATCAAATTTTTATTAAGTACACCCTGAGTGCCAGGCAGTGAAGGCGTAGTGATCAGTAGACACAGCCCCTGCCCTCTAGACTCATCAGAATTTTGCTTACTCCAGGCCCCTCTCTGGATGTGATATCTGGCATCTATTGTGGTAGCCCAGGATTTTTTCAATCACCAAGCAATCAATGATTGTTTTGCATCTAACATCTGCTAAGTACATATGCTTCCAGACTAAGCTGCAAAACTTTTGGGTGGGGAGCTTGAAAAATTGAACTTTCAGTTCTGGGAAAATTACAGTATTAGGCAGGTGATCAAGAAAGGGATTTGGCCTTAGGGGCCGATTGTTAGACTTGGGGTCCAGATGGATCAGCTCTTGGGATCCAAGCAATAATGAGCAGCTGGGACAGAAAGTTGGAGATGGAGCTGGGAACTGAGATCAACGGGAAAGTGACTTGATGTGTACTCTCAGAGTGTTGGACAGCTGAATCCCCATGCTGTACATACAGAAAGGACTGGCCCCAGCTGCTATTTCAAGGGAAGGTCAAGTAGCCTCAGTTCTGGAGGGAAGAAGGTAAAGAGCAGACCAGGCACTGTGTGATTTAAGTAAGGCACCACCTTACCTCTAGTCATGGCACCAGAAGAGGCTGGCTTTACCTGATGGCCTTTCCTGGAGACCCTAAGGCAGGGTTTCATCTGGCCTGGAGGTCCTCGGGGAGTTCAAATGATGTATAGGTTTTGGTGTAATTTTTCAACAAACCTTGGTCCATTTGTACTACATGATGTAAGAAATGAGCAGATGTGCATTGTCCATCAGCACAGTGACCTCTTCACCAACAAAACCTGGCCCAGTGGCTGTCAGGCCCTGGATGATCATACCGGTCACCACTCTCATGGGGAGAGTAACTATAGGGTTGGAGGGAGTGCCCGAGTTGAGGGCAGAAGTTCCCTTCTTGGGGATCAGAGTAACAGGCAGGCAATAAAGACTAGGAGTCTGGCACCAGGGGAGAGCAGGATGCATGGCTGGGAGCCGCAGAGAGGGAGACGCTGGCATTCTCCTCTAAACATCAAGAGCCTGATTTGTCATTACCAGCTGAAGGAAGCCCCACCTCTCTCGGCTCTCTAGTCATAACGCAGGCAGGAGAAACACAGGAATGTTTAATCAGCGACTGTAGTGCGCTAGATGTGCAGGACCAGGATTCAGCTCTAAGCCTACACACTGAGGGCAACTGGTAGAAGAGTCTCAACAGGCTGCAGGGCCTGAGAATGGGTGCAGGTGGAGTGCGGTGGAAGGGAATCTGTGCAGGGGAGGATGCTGGGAACCCAGTGTCAGGGAGCAGGGGTGTCCTTTGGAGCAGGACTCCAGGCATCCAGAAGGGGTTGGGAGTCAAGTTGACGTCTCAGGGTAAGATTGATGTAATGTAGGCAAAACTCTGTTCCACATAGAAACAGACATAAGCAGACAGGACAAGGACAACACATCGGAAACTGGGAACCAGGTTCACTGTTAACTTAGGGCTTAAAGTGTGGGGAATTGGATCAGCACCAGCATTGCTAGAGCCTCTTACCCAGCAGAGTACAATATGGAGCAATACAGGAGACTGATGACGGGTGGCAGCTTAGGAGTACTGGGCTCTGAAAACGACTCACTGGGGCTGGAAAGCAAGCCCAGTGAACGCAGGGATCCTCCCTGGTTTTTAACGGGCTAGGCACCTGCTAGCTGCTGAACAAATGTGAATGAAGGAATTACCCCAGTGACTGTCCCTCAAACCCCTCACAATGACTTGGAAGAGTGAGACTTGTTAGGTAATTTGTTTCAAATGTGGATTGGGCCAGAAAATTAATGCCCTGCATGTTTAAGTTCTGGGGTGGTGGATAAACCCAGCAGCAGAGGATTTTCAGCTGGGGCTGCTATTGCATCATGGAAGGAACATATTCTTTTTTCTTTAAAACAAAATACAAACTTTGGAGACACATTATCATGTGCTCGGATGAGACCCAGATGTTCTGCACCATATTAAATGGGAGAGAAGTTTTTGTGTTGGATACTTTTGAGGGCAAATAGTACGAATGGGCCACACAGCTCAGAGGAACGATGGTGTGTTGTCTGACTGTGAGTAGACCCGACGTGGGTCCATCAGGTCCCACGAGCTGCATCTGTCTCCCTCCAAGGCTCTGAGAGTGTGCGCCTCGTCAGTGGCGTTCAGCACCAGGTGCTGCAGTGGTAAAGATTGTCTAAATCACCGTGCTGGGGTTATTGTCCAGTCATTTTGTTCCCAATGGTAATTACCTAGCAGTTTCAGCTAATTAACTGATCTTGCTTTGTGAAATCCACAGCATCTGCTTGAAGAGAGGTAATCATCTATTAGCCATGGTGGCAAGACATGATAATTATTCTAAATTTTAAATCAAATTACTTAGCTGCAAGTATGAAAAAGGAGAGAGGTGTAATGAAGACTCAGTCCTGTTCTACAGCGTTTCAGTTTTTAATGGTTTTTCTAAGAAACCACACTTTATTTTTTGACAATGAATGTGATTCAAACATTAAAGAAACATTTATAGACTATCTATGCCCAATTGTATACATAAGTGTATAAACTATTTCTGTCCAAAGGGTTTAATCTCCAAAATATATAAAGAATTTACACAACTCAACACCAGGAAGACAAATAACCCAATTGAAAAATGGGCAGAGCACCTGAATAGACACTTGTCATAGGGGACACACAGAGGGCCCATAGACATATGAAAAGATACTCAACATCACTAGCCATCAGAGAGATGCAAATTGAAACCACAATGAGATATCACCTCATATCTGTCAGAATGGCCATCATTACTAAATCAACAAACAACAAGTGCTGGCGAGGTTGTGGAGAAAAGGGAACCCTAGTGCACTGTTGGTGGGAATGCAGATTGGTACAGCCATTGTGGAAAAAAGTATGGAGTTTCCTCAAAAAATTAAAAATGCAAGTGCCTTTTTACTCAGCGATTCCATTGCTGGGAATATACCCTAAGAACCCTGAAACACCAATCCAAAAGAACCTATGCACCCCAATGTTTATAGCAGCGCTATTTACAATAGCCAAGTGTTAGAAACCCAGCCTAAGTGCCCATCAGTAGATGAATGGATTAAAAAAACTGTGGTACAGTTACACAATGGAATACTACGCAGCAGAAAGAAAGAAGAAGGAACTCCTACCCTTTGCAACAGCATGGATGGAACTGGAGAGTATATTACGTAAGTGAAATAAGCCAGGCGGTGAAAGACGAGTATCATGTGATCTCACTTATAAGAGGAATCTAATGAACAATATAAACTAACAAGCAAAATAGAACCAGAGACATGGAAACATGGAGCAGACTGACAGCTGCCAGAGGGAAGGGAAGAGGGGAGGAAGGGTGGAGAGAAGAAGGAACTAGTCAAAGAACATGTGTGAATGACCCATGGACGTGGACAACGGTGTGGGGATGGGCTGTGGGAGTGGGGCGGTCGGACAGGATGGAGGAGGGCAAAGGGGGAAAAACCGGGACAACTGTAATAGAATAAACGAGAATTAAAGCATTATTTCTGTCCATGCAATCAAAGGTGTATGTTAGATGAATTAATATTATCCAAAGTTTTACACTAAAAAAAAAAGATCTGATGTTATTCTCAATTCATCTCTCAGTAACATGAAATGGTCTATGGTTGTGGTCTATAATGGAATAATTATACAAAAGCCTGTTAGCAATTCATGCAAGATTAAATTAAAAGATTAAGTCTGGAGTCTGTTTACAAAAAGCTGGGATACTTTTTCATGGAGATATTCAGCAAGCCAGTGAAACATTTGAAAACAAGAAAGTTGTAGTGAAATTAAGAAACACTCTTCTTTCATCTGCCCCATAGAAACTCTACTTGAAGGGTTATTTGGAGTAAAAAATTAGTGCAATAGTCAGCACAAATTCTAAATATTACTGGCAGTGAAAGATCTTGTAAATCCTGTTATTCTTAATATCATTGATCTTCTAAGTGTAGATAGAATTACAGGATCCCAGATTAGAAGGGTTCTGGCATTGACAAACGTGGAGCAATTTTCCTAGCTAGAAATCAGCACCTAGTAACTCACTACATTGTCAATAGAAATATGTGCGTCTCTAAGTACTAAAATTACATAATATGGGCGAAACAGCGCTCACTGGCCCAGTCCCCCAGTAGCCTTCTAATCTTCAAAAACATTTTCTCATTAAGAAAATGCAACCAGTTTATCCCCAAACTTTATGAAGTCCTGCATGTAAAACTGGTAAACGTTGAGCTGCTTTAATTCGAACAGCCGAGCTTGCTCAGTGGCAGTCGGGCTGTCTCTGAGTCACCCCCAAAGAATATCATAGGATCTTGCAGAGCAGAGTTTGAAAACCATTGATTTGTGCTAGATGTCTCAAATGTCAGTCCTCAGAGGAGGACTTTTGTGTGATAAACCCAGAGAAAGCAGAGGAAGGAAATAAAGATGCATGTAAGAATTAATGAAAGAGAAAATAAATATATGAGGATCAATAAAGCCAGAAGGTGGTTCTATGAAGAGACTAGTGGAAATGACACAGCTGGATATGTGCACGGGAGAGGGAAGAAATAAATAACATTAGAAATGGAAAAGGAACAGCTCCACCGAGGTTCCAGGGCCTGAAAGATAGCAAGAGTATATTATAAACAATTTGATTTCTGTCACCTTGAAAACAGATTAAATGTACATTCCTAAAAAACTTAACCAAAACTGGCTCATGTAAGAAATAGAAATTCACTAAGTCCCATAATTATTAACTAATTTGAATCACTGGTCAAAATATTTCACCAGACCCAAAAGATTTTGCTAGTGAGTTCAACTCAGCATTTAAGAAATAAGTCATTCTAATTATATTAGTTTGCTAGGGCTGCTATAACAAAATACCACAGATTGGATGACTTAAACAACAGAAATTTATTTTCTGTCACTCTGGAAGCTAGAAGTCCAAGATCAAGGGTGTTGGCAGGTTCGGTTTCTCCCAAGGCCTCTCACCTTGACTTGCAGATGGCTGCCTTCTTATTGTGTCCTTGAACGGTCTTTCCTCTCTGCCTGGGGTGTCTCTGTGCATGCACGAGTTTCTGCTTTTGTTAGAACACCAGCCAGACTGGATTAGGGTGCACCCTAAAGGCCCCTCATTTGAACTTAATCACTTCTTTAAAAGTACAATCTCCAAATACAGTCACAGTCGGCTGTACTGGGGGTTAGAACTTCAGCATATGAAACACAATTCAGCCCATAACACTAACATCACACGGATTATTTTATGTTACAGAAAATGATGAAATCCATCCCAGCTCCGTCTACAGCCAGAAGGGAAAATGACAGGCAAATCTCTCTTATAAGAGTGATGAGCAATTCCTAGACAAAAGTTTGTAGCCTAAACCAACAATGTATTAAAAATACAGTAATCCTGCCCAGGTTGAGTTTATTGTAGTCACTCAAACTCTGTGCTCAGCAATTAAAATTCATGGCAACAGTTTAAAATGGATTAGTTTGCCAGTTCTTAGTGGTGAAGGAAAATGTACTGATTTGAAAATATGTTTAATTTACATGAGCACTGGAATTTTGGGTGGTCTTACATTCGTTAAAACTTATAGATTTTATTGTGGTCCCTTCACTGTATTTGGGAATAGACCAAACCTCGCAACGTGTTGCAGATGCCTCTGAGGAACTCACCGCTGTGAGGCGGAAGGATCCACATTCACAAAAACATCGTTTCCGCACAGGTCCCTCTGGTTGAATTGTCGGAGGAGAATGCCAGTCTCTGACTTTAGATGTA
The DNA here is from genome assembly GCA_028533065.1 of Trachops cirrhosus. Classification (NCBI taxonomy): domain Eukaryota; kingdom Metazoa; phylum Chordata; class Mammalia; order Chiroptera; family Phyllostomidae; genus Trachops; species Trachops cirrhosus. The sequence continues at coordinate 175,867,330 of CM052541.1, forward strand.
CTTCTGGAGCAAATGTCTCCCAGCATGCGGCCGCTCTCATCTGTTATTTTAAGGCACTAATCAAGGAGAACATAGCATTTCACCTCCCCCGTGTTATTTATGTGACTTTGTGTGAAATCGGTGCTAGAAAGCTAATTGCAGTTTTTCCGTATTGCACAGTCAATAGGCTTTGGTGATCACAAGTGGGTGCTACTACGGAGAAAGGGAGGAAGCACCACGGAGCGAAGGCCATTCAGTGAACCTTTTAGGTTTAAATATCCCTCCAGGAGTTCAACTTTCGAATGGGGTGTATTTTCATTTATTTATTTAGTAACAGGAACAAGCTGTGTCGCATGTTGTAGCTGAGGATCCAAGCAGGAAAAAGCTTTGTGTCTTACCAGCGGAGGTTGCTGTGGTGGGGAAATTCAGTTCCCAAGAATGGTCGATGCTGGAGTCTCTGTGTGGGTGGATTAATTGCTGCTGGTGTGCGGCCTCATCCTGTCCCTCAAGCCCAGATGGCCGTCTTGCCAGTGCATGTGCTCGTCACCAGGTGGATTGGCTGAGACCACGGACAAAATGGAGCAAATGCACACCCACTGGCGGAAACTACATTTCTGTCCCACTGACAGCCAGTGTAATTATATCTGTGTGCAAAGGACAGCATTTCTTACCATGATTTTATGTAAGTGTTTTGAGACAATATTTAAAAATATTAACAGATCCCCCCCCTGCCCCCCGCCCCCCCCCCGTAATTCTTTGGTCCTTGCGATGTCTCCTTCAGCCCGGACAGCTGGTTCCTTCTGCGTTCACTAGCTTAGGAAAGGGGGGCAGAGCAGAAGGCAGAGAACAGGGAGGCCAGCTCTTGGTGGTTGAGTTCCAAAAGCCTAGGCCAGGCAGGAGATGAAAGACTGGAAAGAACTGCTGGAGGGTCATCCCGGAGGCAGGCAGACCCAGACACGTTTAGGACACTCTGGAGTGACCCTGTGTCCGACACATTGAGAAAGAAAAAGAATCATCTGCAGGGTGTTCTAGACCAGCTTCAAGGGCCCTGCCCCACCGGGTGGCACAAGAGCGGAGGAGGAGCTCTGGAGACCAGGGGCTCTGAGGCAGCCTCTCCCCTGTCCAAGGGGTGTGAGCACAGTGGGATGTTTCCACGCACTCAACCAAGGGCAGCGAGAGCGTGGAGCCTGGAGCCACTGATCTGAGGAGGCTGTAGGTTCCAGAAGGAAGCAGGACACAGCAGCGACGTCCGTGGGCCCCTGGCTTAAGGCCAGCGAAGGGCAAATGGGATTAAGGACTTCTCAGGGGACTCTGGTGTGGACAACAGCGCCCCAGGATGATGGTGCTGCCCTGACACTCAGGCTGCAGCATCATGGGGCAGGGAATGTGCCGCCAAAGCCCAGACCGCTCTCCTGGGCCATACCTCGGGCCTGGGGTACGTGGGATCCCGGAATTCCTGGCCCAAACAGCCCTCAGCCCACCTCCAGGGCCCACCTGGGCTGGACCCCTAGCCCCGTCTTTATGAGTGGGGGCAGTCTGTGGTGCTGGTATTCGTGCCCCTGGACCACAGGGGCTCCCCCGGGGATGGCTGTTTGTCAGGAGTGTGGCATGAGAGCCAGAAGCTGGCTCTCAGCATGGACATGTTCCAGGTCATTATGAAGGTATATTTGTTAAGGTTGGAGGATAGAACGTATTTTAACTAACAGTCTGTTAGCTTGATCTTATAACTTCTAAATGTTTGGACGTATGAGTCGTGGACTTCCATAGGTACTCTGGCACTTGACTCACCTCTCTGCCCCACGGTGGCTCCTCGTAGCCGTGGACACTACTACCCACTGTGAAGCCCCCACCAGCCTGCCCAGTGCCCTGCCTGCATGGTGCCCAGTGAGTGGTGATGGAATGAATTGGTAAAATAAGTGTGTGTTTTTGACAGCCGTTCATCTGAAAAGCCATGCAAGGTTAACCACTCGCATTCAGGACCAATGAAAATATTCCGGTGGAATTTGGAAACAATACTCAGGAGTTGGCATAGACTGAATGCCACTAATTGTCTTCTAAATGAAGACAGGGTGTCGCTGCTGCCTCCCAGGAACTGAGATAGGAAAAGCCCTTGACTTGGTCATGGTCCAGGGAGTAAGCCCCTGCTTCTGCCTGCGCGCTGGCCTTGGCTAGACCCAGTTGGCCAAGCTCTGCATCCTCTAGAGCTTGCCATCAACTGGCGTGGAGCCAGTGGCCTGCGCTTCTGGGCAGGCGGGGCTTGGCTCCCGCCTCTGTGCCCGGAGACTGTGCTGGAGCCAGGACAGAGGATTTGGCCCTGCTTAGCTCTCATTAACCAGGCTGTGGGTGGGGTGAGTCGGGTCTGTGGGATGTCTGACATCGTTGGGGCTCTCTTCTTCCCATCAGCTCGCTGTATCAGAGCTTCTTTGCAAACACATCAGCCTAGGGAAGACGCTCTGAAATGAAGACCATTACATAATGATTTCATGAATAACATACAGCTTCTAACGTCAGTCCTTTCCTGTTACCTTTTCAAATGGGGCTTTAGAAGCAAATCTATTTTAGATTCTGGTAGTAAGAGCAAATTTAGAAACCGTTAGAAGGTGTGACACATTTGAGGGAAAATATAGATGGACAAGGAATGATGTTCCCCATTAATAGAGATAATTAGATAATGGCCACTAAAATATACATGAACTAAGGTAACTATGTCAAATGAGGTGCTAAAGGTTAACTAGGTAAAGCAAGGAGCACAGGCGATAAACTTCTGATACTCTAGTTTCATTCTGCCTGAAACTAAGTGGAGGGCTTTGTGCCACAGTTGCTTGGCTCTGGGGGAGTTTTTTGATCTGTGGAGCAGAGCAGGCAAGGCCCAGGACGTCTCCAGGGTCATAAGCATTCTGTGTTGCTGACTGGGTTTGGAGCTTAATTATTTAAATGTTTCCAGACTCAAATGGCTGATGAGCTAACATATTTTTAATTCAGTCTTTCACAGAGCAAGCTGTAAGATGTGCCCAAAGCAAACACTGCAGGACGCTTTGGGGAACTGATGCTAACTGCAAGTTCCATGCCGTGTGTTTTATTTTGATGTTTACATTTTATATTGTAAATTTAAAATGTTATCCAAATTTTAAGGAAATAGTGCCCTACCTTCATTCCAGTCCCCAGCGAAGGCTCCCCGTGAAGAGGACTAGAGTTTGTTTTGTTGTTGTTTTTTGAAGAGAGAAAGAATGCTGTTAGAATAAAGAAAAAGAGTGTCGCCAGAATGTTCGACTTAATTTAGCCCTCTAAAGATAAACACACTGGTGATTCATTGCATGCTGATGTTACTATTTTAATGTTAATTCTGCACCCTTTTCCTGCTCCCTTCCTGTCTATGAGTAGGTGGGTTATAGGTGGACTGACTTAGAGGGAGAGTTTGTCAGACTCTTTGTAAGTTCTCCCATGGTTCAAACTGTTTCTTATGTAAGCAAGAGCTACTGGGGGCTCTTAAAATAGTTCTGTAAAGAATAAGAGCATATTTGAGAATCCAGTCTGCAGAGATTGTATAAAGTTAACACAGTTTACTAACCATCACACTTAAGTGATTTAATTTAACTATCTCAAATGGATGGCAGGTCTTTCATAGCACTATGCAAATGGTAATTGAATCTTGGTCATCGGTCCAGCAAAATTGACCATGAAATATATTTTCCCTGTCCCCAGCAAAATGTATCACTGAATTCCTTGTCACTTCTCAGTCTTGATACTCTGTTGTTTTAGTGTACGTTCCATTTCCCAAGCGGAGGGCAGTAAACTAGGCTGACTGTGCTTTCTCAGAAGGTTTGCCCCTTGGTGGTTACTCTGTGGAAGAGGTTCCCCTCCGGCTGGGCTTTGCTAGCAAAGAGACAGTCTTACTTAAGTTTGTAGTGAAGTCTTCATGGATTTTCAATGAATGGTTAAATAGGATTTCTTTTACTGAAGATGAATAGCGTCCTCTACCTATAGATCTTCCTAAACGTAAAGTGAAATCCCTACTCCCTACAATCCACGCGCCAGTGCAGGCATGCAAGGTCAGAATAAGATGTACTGCGTATGCCATCTTTGTCCAGTTGTATCAGAGGATCAGTATCACATATTTACAGCAAATGTTTGAGTGGACAAGATTGTAGGTTTTCAACAAGTGAAGGGCTGTAGAGATACCAAATCTCTCTCTGAGTCACAGCACCCAACGCTGAGGGCTTGCTGCGAGTCCTGTGAACTCGCTCGGATGGCCCACATGCTTGCTGTCTGTCTCTCTTGGTTCTGAGCCACCAAGTCCCATTGCTGTCGGAGCTGCTGTCACTCCTGCCTTCTTCCTTCCTTTGCTTCCCCCCCCCCCCCGTGACTGTGTGAAGGCCACATCACTCTGCCATACCCTCTAGACCTTTCTTCCTACCCCTTGTGTTTGGTTTTCCTGCGTTCCCTCCACATTGTAGGAGAGCATGTTGGCTTTTATCTCAGGAGAGCCCATCGTCAGGGAGGAAGAGGAATGTCCTCCAGGAAGGCAGTTCCTCGCTCTAGCCTCCGAGAGATGAGAGAAATGCACTTACGAGCCGATAGTGGTTCCCTCCTTTATGGAATGCTGTTGAGGTCAAGGGTTCCTCAGTGGCTTGGCTTTTTCTCCTTGAACCGTGCAAACATAATACTGGCCTCCAGGAAAGTGGTGAAGTCTTCATGCATTTTCATTAAATTAACCATTTAATATGGTTAAATATGATTTCTTGTACTCAAGGTGAATAGCACCTTGAGTACAAGGTGAGATCTACCTATATATCTTCCTAACCGTGAAGTGAAATCCCTATTTTCTATAATCCATGCACCAGCACAGGCATGCAAGGTCAGAATAAGATGTACTGCGTGTGTTGTCTCTGCCGAGTGCTGACTCTTGGATTTTTGTTCTGCTGTCTGTATTTGCTGATACGGAGCCAGTGATACAGGGTTTGGGGGATTTGATTCCCCCATTCTCCCTCACATAACACACAGTTTCAGCTGTGCACTTGCTAAAAGGTTTTTAAACTCTGTATCCAGCGTTGACCTAAGCACTCCTCGTGATAGCCTCAGGAACATCCTGGACCCAGCTTTCTGAGTCATATGGAGTTAGATTCTTAGAAGGTCCCAAGTTCTTTCTTCTTTATAACTCCACCACTCTTTTTTCCTGCTAAGTATTCTTTCATTACCTGAGCAGATCCCACTACTGGTGCCCCTTTTGACACCCCTCCCACCACCTACCACATTTTCTACCTATTACCCAACCTCAGGCACACCCAGGGGCAGCAAGGCGGCCTTGGCTGTCTCAACAGTTCCCAGTGAGAGCGGACTGTGATTAAGATGACTTGCACAATGACGTGTAGTTTGTTCAGACGATAATGTGGTAGGCTGAATAATGGTCACCACATCCTAATCTCCAGCACTTGTCAATAGATTGCATTACATGGGAAAGGGGGACTTTATAGAATCAATCAAGTTAAGGGTCTTAAATTGGGCAAAGTATCCTGGATTGTTCTTTTTAGTTCAGTGTAATCACATGGGTCCTTATAAGAGAAAGGCAAGGAGATCAGAATAAGAAAAAGCAATGTAACAGCAGAAATAGAAGTTGGAGTAATATGGCTGTAAGCCAAGGGCTGCCAGCTGCTTCCAGAAGTCAGAAGACACAAAGAGTGGATTCTCCCCGTGAGCCTCTAGGAGGAGTTAGATCTGCTGACACCTTGACTTTAGCCCCTCACGACTCATTTCAGACTTCTGACCTCCAGAACAGTAAGAATAAATTTAGGTTGTTATAAGCCGCCAAATTTGTGGGACTGTATTTTATTATAGTTACCACAAGCAGCTCGTACAGACGAAAGACAATGGGAAAAGCGAGCCAAAAGAAGAACTGGGAGTCAGTGTAAGTCAGGTCCGGAAGGCAGTCAGAGGAGGGCTGATTACTTCTCTGGGCACAACTGCAAGAGCTGCCCGTCGTGGCCCGTTTCCCTGCTCTTAGTTAGAGCCTGGTTAAACCCCGACTGGTACCCAGTGTCTTTCCTTGTTCTGCTCCTCGTTTCAGAGACAAATGCTTTATCTTGTTTTTTACCCCACGGCTCCCGGGAACTTTCCCACAGTGGTCATGGAGGGATCACTCAGCCTTCCATTCCTCAAAGACTGTAGCTAGATGTTTGCTGGGGCCCGAACAAGTTCGTCTAGAACCGTTTAGGTGGCTTGTGTTGATGCTCCCCGTTACTTTGCCAGGTTTAGTGAGGTGAATAGTCAGTGCATGAGATTGCTCCGTGATTAATAGGTACGATCTTCTCCGTCCCTTCCTTAGAACGATGGTGTTAGTGAGAAAAGGCTGAGAACTTAGTTCCCAGTTAAATCAGCCAGGCACGTGTTGGTTACCTTTTGGGTACTGAGCATGCTGCTCTAGGTATTCTGGGTCGATGTGAAAAACTGAGGTAGCCTCCACTTCCTTCTTCAACGCATGCCTGGATAAGGAGATGCAAACAGAATGGTGACACAGAATCATTTCTCCAGTTGATCCGATGGCTCAGTAAGTATTCGTACTTAGCCACCCTTTACTAATAGATGGCAGAGTGTACTTATGTAGGAGGACACAAAGTTTCCTTTGGGTTTTTTAAGGAGATCAGGCGGAAATTGATGAGTGAATGAAAAGGTGACCAGTCCTGTATAGGCATGATGGGGTTCTCCAGTTGGCGAAATGGCTGAAATTAGGAATGGGCCTCTGCCCGCACCACGGTGTTTGTTTCTTTACTGATGCACCACTTAGGCGGTGAGGTATCATTCTAAACACAACTGCTGAGCACTTAGTAGTCTTCTCGGAGATGTGGAGACTGACTGGATCCCTGCTTTCATGGACTGTTCACTGTAGCAGAGGTAATCAGCTTATGATTGATAAGGCATTTGCCAAGGTAGGAGACATCTGGTTATCTTGTTACTAAATTAATATTCAGCCTCTTCAATTTAAGTCACTCAGAGCACAGGACACCTTTTCTGGTGAAAACCACTAAGGTATCCTGTGAAGGAACTATTTTTGGCTGCAAAGTAGCGTTGGCCTTGCTAGCCTATAGGAACAGCTCATTAAGGCCCAGCCTAAACCTTTCCGCTTATCCATGCTGTCTAGATAACTCAAACATCACACCCTTTCTTTATAGAAGCATGAGTCCAGAAGGGGCTGGGGAGAGCCTCCGTTCCTTCATGGAGGTTGTCTTCTAGCTTTTCAAGCCCAGCTGGGACTTACCTATTTAATAGTTTATCTATCATCACTATGTGTTTGGAGCAGAAGGGCGGTGTCCAAACAAGGACTCCCCAAACCACCTTGACCAAAAGCCCAGACATGTCAGAAGACTGGCCGATGGCTACAGCCTCCTCAAGGTCCAGACGCCAGGCAAAGCTCCGACGATCTTGAAACGTTTCATGGCCTCTGCTGTAAGATGTTATTTCAGCCTGTGTGAAGAGAAGACACTCTAAGGCCTGCGTAAAAAGGAAAAGAAGCAACTTTAATGAGTAATTCAGGAGACCCCTCCTCCCCCATGACCCTGGAAGAGAAATCGCGAAAGGAAAATAGTTAGGAATAATCAGAAACAGCGTCATGTCACGCAACTATTGTCCTAAAATCCAGATAATAGAATGCTAGTTAAATGGGTAATTGGTTGGTTTGTTTTTTGCCCAGTTTTTTCCAGGAAATCCTCTCTGTTGCAAAACTTTCTCTTGTGAACTTTTTTATTTTTAATAGTTCAGGGATTTGGTTTAGTACTTAAGAGAGTTATAAATCCAAGCACTTTGCTCATTGAAACTATGTGTATCTGATTGCTGTTCTTGTAAAAGCAGTGGCCAAATCTTTTCAGAACAGATTTCCAGTAGAATCTGTTCCCAAGTGGACTGGGAGTGAGCTTGACTACTTCCTAAATGGTAGCTGGTATTCTGGCACTTGATTTCTCTTATGAATCAGAAAGAGAGAAGGTCTGATGGGCTGATCTGGGTCTCCAAGAGATCTGCTGGGCCAGGCAATGTGACTATGTGGGCAATTCCTTCTCTTAATTTTTTCTTTCTAAGGAACAGAGTCTAGCTTTGTAGAGAAGGATCCCAGTTGGTCCACCCAAAGCCAAACCATTATATTTTTAGCCTATGATTCTGGAGTTGCTACACCTCTTGGAAAAGTATTTCTGCCTCTTGTTCTCCATGGCTTCCATCTGAATGGCTCTTGGTCTTCCTGGGCCCAGATTTAGGTCAAAAAAGACAGGGCGTGATTGCCAACAGCCCTCAGCTCTTCCGTGTCCTGAAAATCCAGATAACTTTTGTCATGGAAAAGTTAAGAAATAATATGAAATAAGAACTTTTCTAAGAAGCTAATGACATTCTCTTCTTTGAAATTGAGAAAGAGAGAGAGAGAGATGCCAATAAAGTTTTTTAGAGAAAAATGCCAGGTTATCTTTGGGAAAAGACGTGATTACAGCCCGGTTGTTTATCAGCAGGGGCTTGGCGATGCATTTGAAGGCGGTGCTGGATGCCCCTGGTAACCTTGCCCTTCCTACCTCAGCTGGCCAGACCCAGAGTCACAAACACCTTACAGCCAGCCTCAGGCAAACCACCCGTTAAAAGCCCGACAGTGACGGCTGGTAGCCTCCTTTCCGTAGGTGGCATAGCACTGAGGGTATGTTGCATGCAAGTGCTCCCAGCTACCATTGGCCTTAAACAGATAAGTCCTGATTCTAAGAAAGCTGAAGAATGTGGGAAACTTAATAAAAATGGGAACTAACCTCATATTTAAAACATGATGTCGAACATTAGGCTCATTGAGGCCTCTACTATGCCATACAGCTTCTGTGGGACGATTAGAAAGGGCCTGGTGAACGTTTTATATTCGGGCACTCCCCAGCGACAGCGTATTCATTGTGGGCCTGAACCAAATCAGGGGAGGGAGTGGATTCTCCCTGGAGCTGAAGGATGTTCCACTCCCTGGGTTTTTTCACTGTTGCTGCCTTTTCCTGGTGCCAGTTGGGGACAGTGGTGGTGCTGGCGGCAATGTAGGGAGACAGAAAGCAGATGTGCCCTCGGCAATCTATGCAGTTTTTATACATCCCGGTCCCTAATCAACATCCAGTATCAGTTTCATTATTTTTAGACCTCTCTCTATGTTGCTCACCCCTTGTTTGTGTCTTACATTATTGGTCATTAGAGAGTCTTGGGTGCTTAGCAGGTGAGAGAGGGAGAGAGTGGGTTCCTAACTAAGGAAGGGATCCTGTGGCAAAACACTAGAAAGGATTACTTTCTACCCTTTTAAATTGCAAAATTGTACCAAAGGGCTGTAGTCCGTCATCTGAAAATGGTGGGGTCAAGCGGCATGTTTCTGAATTCAGAACTTTTGTATTTTTGAAAGGAATATATAATGCCTATGCTATATATTACATTTTACCCCAGCAGGGTCTAAATAGATTTCCATCTCTGATAACATCAAAATTTCTATAGCAAAACGTGATTATTCATCCTTAATGGGATAAGTAAAGATTTTAATTAGCCTCACATCAGTTCAACTCAGGTTGTGACATAGATGCATTTTAGAGCCAAACTAAAAAAACAAAAAAAACAAAAACCCCACCTTATTATTTTCAGAGCTTTCTGGATTTTGGAATTGTGTATGATACTGTGGCTCTCGCATACATCACATCATGAGTCAAGCAGTGTTTAAGGATCTGTCCTTGGGGCCCAGTCAGGATTTATGAGGAAAGGTGTTTTTCAAGTGCCCAACACAACAAATGTTTGGACCACAACCCATTTGTAATTTGGGAACTGACTGCATTAATGAACACGTTTAAAAGCCACATTTTGCACTGTGTGCACAGCCAGTAGAAGGATATTCCTCTTTGTGAACAGGCACTGCCAACAGATGACCCTTCTTAGCTACTCCTTTCCAGCACTTCAGACTGCGTGATGCATTTCCTCTCTCTTTTATAGTTTGCATTTCCCTAACTCTTCTCTTTAAAAAACAGTTAGTTTGCCCTAGATTTTCTCCTGGTGACAGTCTGAGTGGGTCGGGGTCTCAGTCAGGACGAGGAGATGAGATGCTGAGGTGTGGAGGCCACAGCGACTTCAGTCCTATGGGATTCAAGCATTTTTAAAAACTTATGAAGATTTTTTGAAATTAATAGAATGATCCTCAACTTTCTGTGACAGGATGAAAATAATGGGAATAAAAATCTCAGGGCAAAATCACTGAGAAATTCAACTTTCCTGTGATGAAAGTATTTCTGCACTTGTACGGCTTTCATAAGTGAAGTATTCTACTTAAACAGTAGGGGAACCCAAAATCTCTAGGTAAACCTGAAGTTACATTAAAAACAAAAAAAATACCCGGGCTGGCGTAGCTCAGTGGATTGAGCGCGGGCTGCGAACCAAAGCATCGCAGGTTCGATTCCCAGTCGGGGCACATGCCTGGGTTGCAGGCCAGGTCCCCAGTGGGGACCACATGAGAGGCAACCACACATTGATGTTTCTCTCTCTTTCCTTCTCCCGCTCTTCCCCTCTCTAAAAATAAATAAATAAAATATTTAAAAAAAAAATATTATAAGCTATTGAAATGGAAGACTGGATTATAAAAAGTTTGCAAGTGGTTTGTCACTAGAAATTCCAGCGGCATAAAGAAATGCTAAATAAATGAATAGCGTTTCAAATTGAGCAACCCTGGCAGACCAATCACACTAAGAAGTGTTTTTTAAAAACTTGTCAAAGTTAAAACCTGTAGAATCAACAATACCGTGGACTCATTATATCACAGGTCAAATGAAGCCATTGTGATTTTTTTACCATATCTGAGAAAATGCAGTTGCGCTGTCCCCACCTTCTAATATCACAGCAGCCACAGGATGCGACGTACAGTTTCGTCAGCGTCTGCCCATCCTCGTGCCGTGATTCTGTAAGCAGTTGCAGGTATCTGGAGGGTCATCCTTCCACAGCCAAACTAAAGAACAGAAGAGAGGTGGGTGTTCGTGTGTTAGTAAGTGCATTTTTCTTCATCCTCAGATTTCTGTTACTGAGTTGGCCGCAGATTGTCACATGCGCTAGAGTCCCTTGACATCTTGTGATCACTGTGCCATGTATTATGAGTGACATTTGGTGAGATTCCTCTGAATTTCTCTGCTAGGCTAGGTGGGCAGAGATTCTGACCAGAAACACAGACACTAGTCATGATGAAAACACTAAAAATGGAATGACAGGACTCAGCTTCTTAGCATATCCTTAGGGCAGAAATATTAAAGATGGCCTTATTTTAAAATGCTTTATCTGCGATTCGTTGCTCACCCCCAACAACAATAACAATAGCAACTATAAGAAAACGTCAGCCCGGGCCAGTGTGGTTCAGTCGGTTGGAGTGCTGTCCCATAAACCAGAATGTCACAGTTCAATTTCAGGTCAGGGCACATGCCTGGTTCCAGGTTCGGTCCCCGGTCGGGGCATACACAGGAGGCAACCAATCGATGTTTCTTTCACATTGATATTTCTCTATCTCTTTCCTTCTCTCTCTCTCTCTCTCTGGAATCAATAAATATATTAAATTGTTTTTAAAAGAAAACTTTAAACTTTTAAATGGAAAAGTTGCCCAGGTATTCAGTAGTATCTGTGATAAAGGCTGGACCACATTTAGACCAGCCCCAGAGAAAGGTTAGTTTATTGTATTTTTCAAGATTCCTTTCTACCTTTTAGTTATCTCTGCCTCCCCCTGCTCTTGTTTGCTCTGGCATCTTTGGGAACAGCACTGTGTTCTGCATAGCATGTGCACTTCTTTTCTGAAATGTGCAGTGCACTCCACATTGCAGTGATTTTTTTTTCCTCCTTTGCTTAGAACAGAGGTGAAAACCCCTGTGGATTCAAGTATCCACTTGATAGGCTCAGTCTCTCTTAATCAGCCTGTAATGGAGCTAATGGCTGTTTGTCATCCTTGGAGATATAAATTTCCTGGCGGTGTCTCTTGCAGACAGTGCATGAAGTATGCTGTGTGTGCCCGCAAGGACTGATAATCGGCAGAAGGGCAGGGTGCTTCGTTAGCCAGGAGGAGAGCCGGGCTTCCCGGCTGCCAGGCTACAGAACCGCCTCGCCGCTCCTGAGACATGGACAATGCCGGTAGGTAAAGCAGGCATGAATTCTCCCCACCCTCTTGGCTCGTTTGCCGTCTGCATCCTTCCCTGCAGAATGTTTGTGTGTGTGTCGGTCTGGGTCTGCGCTGAAGTGCCCAGGACGGGAGACATATAATGTGCTAACCCTGCTGCATTGTGCACAAGGCAGGCGGCGTTCGCTTTGAAGTTCGGGAACCGGGAACGCAGATTCTAATTCCACAGTCACCTTTTTGAAGACTACACTGTTATTTTATTTAGGCTGCAGGAGGTGTGCTGCTGGATCCTTTTGTGCTCAGAGCAGTGGGTGAAAATTCATATAGTTAATGAAACAACTTACTAAGGGGTGGCAAAAAATAGATGGAGTTAGTGAACAGAACAAAATTTATTTTTCAGTGTTACAATATGAACTGTGTAAGAGCAGATGGATTCTTGTGTCTGAGGCTTAGTCTTCGTGTTAGGATGGCAGGTAGAAAATGTCTCAATATCCTCTGATATTTTTATTTTCAGGGTACTTCAGGACATTAGTGGCCAATTGGGTACCTTTTAAAAATGTATTTGTTTTTAATATCTTTACTTGACAGCTAGAGATACATGACTGTGGAAGTATTCTAATGCCAATTAAATGATTAGCAAAAAATTACTTGCCATGCAGCACTTTTTTTTCTTTGCTGTATTACACTTTTAGAGGATCCACACTGTGGAATTCCTCCCCACTTTGGTGTTAGGGACACTAAATGCAGAATTCTCCCAAACATGTTATAGATTCTCTATCTCTGGCAACTCATTAGTTCCGTCGCTCCGCTGGTCACAATTTTAGAGAGAGATGCCCTTCAGCCTGGAGACACGGTCAGCTCTGCAAAGAGGCTGCGTCCTTTACAATACACCCCACACAATGAGACCACCCGTGTTTAGGAAAACGTGGTTGTCTGTGAAATGTGGCTGTTTCAGCCCTTGGTTCAGGTAGCACAGGCAGACAGAGATTTTGAAGGCAGAGTGTTGTGCATTCTTTTATGAAATAAGTCACCAGGAACCAAACTCTGTGACTGCAATCATTTTGTCTTTGGCAGTGATGACATCGACATAAATTAGAACAGTACAGTGTTAGGGGTGCAAATGTCAGGGTCGTGAAAGAAAGAAAACAAATACAATGGGGGTGGGGGTGTAGGAGAAAAGAGGCTGGACTGATGTCTGTGCATTATACTCCACATTGTTGGTCATTAAAAATATGCCAATAGGGCTTGTCATAAGAGCATGTAGGTATGATGTTCCATGACAAGGCACAATTTCAAGATCAACCCAAAGCTTCTCTAATTACAGCAGTAGAGTCAGTAAAAATAAATAAGCAAATAAACAAAAATCCCTAGTTTAGCTTCATTTAAAACTTCTGCCACCCACAATTAGTTATACTGAGGTCCTGGCAGAATTCTCACTTTAATTCAAGTAAGTACATTTCTTAACTGGCTCATGGATTTATTTAAAGGCCATTTGAGAAAAGGAATGAAGCTACTCTAGTAGCCCTTTTGTAGGTTTAAAAAATGCTAAGGGTTAGGATTTATTCCTTGGCTTACTGTAGCTTAGGGGGATAAGTGCTTTCATAATTTATACTTATATTTATGCTTTTAATAAAATACCTCTGCTTCCAATATGTTTAAGAATATCTGTGCACTGTGTCAAGTAGCTTTTAAAGCAGCAATATCTATCTCATTTCAAATTTTAGGTGAAATACCAAATATTGGGATGTATACATTTGGGTAGAATAACAGGCTTTTAAATTACATTATTTGAATATTTCCAAAATAACAATTTTCTCTTAATAGTTAATTGGCTGTCAGTGATCACTTTTCATGGTAACTTTTTGTGCTGTAAGCAGCCTCTCTTGCAGCAGGGAAATGTGAGCATCCATCACACACACACACACACACACACACACACACACACTTCAATCACTTGTATCGACTATAGGAAGGCATTTGAGATAGTACTGGTAAGTGTCCAAAGGAAAAAAAAAGAAAACACGAAGCTCAAAATACCTTCAACATTTTACCAGGACACCCCATTAACTTGGAATACTGCAATTTTACCAATTTAATTTAAACGAGATAATGATGTTGAAAATTTGCTTAAATTTTCCAATCAGAAATGAGTTGGGGCCTGGATATCAGAGGCTAGCCGTGTAGAGCTGAGCACCAGCCCCAATGATTGGGCCATGTGTTACGCAGAAGCTGGGCCTGCTGCCTGCAGGAGTTTGGATACTCATTAGGCAGAAGCACAACAGTGGGTACCCACTAGCCCAGTGCCTCTGATTTATTCAGATCTCACAGAAGGCTGCATAGGAGATAACTGTGGGCATTTCCTGTGAACAAATAAGAAAGAGCTGCTGCCTGGGACTGTGGCCCCTGCGATGTCTGGGAGCACATTTCAGCCAGCATGCCAGGGCGCTTCTGTCCACCCTCTCCTCGGCAGGCAAAAGCCGACCTGCCTCCCTCCTTCTGAGAGGGAGACATCCCTTCCCCATAATTGCTGGCTTATGTATTCCTTTAAAAGCTTTTCCTGGAATAACAATAAAATATTTATCTCACAGTGTGTGTGAAATATATCAGGGCAGTTTTAGCCATATCTAAGCTTTTCTTCTTTTTTCGTGTGACTGTTTTCTTCTTGTAAGTTCTATACTTGATATGCATGTTCCTTTAGCAAGCACGTCAGTGACCACAACCGCCATCCACGTTGTTCTGTCCCTGGGTTTGTGTCTCTTTGCCACTTCTGCACCTAGAACTGGATTAGGTGTCCTCATGGATGAGTTGTGGAGAGTGATGCTGAGACAAAGCTGATCAATAGTGTGTGATGAACATAGAAGAAAGCCCATATTTTGAAATGTAATTCCTTGTTCTTCAGGGGCAGGGTGGTATCCCAGGTTCTGTGGCATTTGTTGGGCTGATTTTTTTTCCTTGAGACTGAGATATTTCCATTACCGTGTGTCATAAGAAGCACGTTCATTTGGGAGGGGAGGTGGCATCCATGAGAGCCACTGTGTCCTCACTTTACATTCTGTCCCAGTGGATGAAAGGCTTTTGACCCTTGATGCACAGTCACTGAATGTGAGAAGTTCACAGTCTGCAGGCTCCTTGCAAAAGAGACTGGAGAGTTACTTGGGAGCCAGTAGAGGAAAGGTTTACAATGGAGTGACCAAGAACATTAACTAATCTGAGATGAAAACGAGCTCTGCCACCTGCCATCCCAGTGACCATGACCAAGCTCTGTAAACTCTGCAGTCATTAATTTTCTCATCTGTAAGTGGTAACAATAATTGAACTCATCTCAGGATTGTTACGAAGAGGAAATACGGTGATATAGGTAAAGCTTTTGGTACAATGGTTGGCGTATGGTAATACTCAGTGCATATGGCAGTTTAAAGAACCATCAAGATGGTGAAGCAGGGTTGCATTGTGAACAAATATATACTCTAGCAGGATGGCGATAGCGAGATGACACTGTGGAAAGGTAAGCAGTTATAAGCTGAGAGCCATCGGGCGGCTGTCCCTAGAGTGTAGTTGGAAATTGACGAGGGTGGTGCGATGGGAATGGGGTTGAGGGATGCACTGGATGTGCGTCAGCAGAGCGTGGAGAGTAC
This sequence comes from Trachops cirrhosus, assembly GCA_028533065.1. NCBI lineage: Eukaryota > Metazoa > Chordata > Mammalia > Chiroptera > Phyllostomidae > Trachops > Trachops cirrhosus. The sequence continues at coordinate 175,883,056 of CM052541.1, forward strand.
ATAAGGAGGTGGGGGGCAGTCAGCCGTCAGAGCAGACCTTTGAGGTTTCTAGTTTGAGAATCTAAGGTAAGAGTCTTGTACTACGGAACACACAGGAGTTTTAAGGGAAAGACGTTGAGTTCCATTTTGGAATTGTTGGGTTTGAAATACTTCTGTGTTACACACTAGCTTTGGTAGCTATTCAGTGATGACTTTTAACTCACTAAAAGGTGTGCACACACACACAGGTATGATACGTGTGCACACATGAAATCCCTCACTAACCATGGATTTGAGATAATACAGGGTTGCCTTTGTTTTTGTTTTACCCCCAATCTAAAATCTTTTCTATTTCACATATGCTTTCAGTTCAGCCCAGTAAACCCCACAGCAGCTAACACTTCCCTGCACCCCCTCCCCCAGCCTGTGGGGGATTATAGGGGGTGGTGTAGAGAAAGGAGACTTTACACAGCCTCTTGAAAATTTTTTCAACACAGATGAAGGTAAGACCAGGTCCAGAGAAATATGCCCCTAAGCACTGAAGAATGTTGGCCAAGGCCAGGCTGTTACGTAAGCAAATGTAAGCACCAAGACCTTCTGTTTCACACTGGTTCAACACCTCAGTAGGAGAATCTACTTTTGTAGCTCAGGCCGCCCCAGCAAAGTTCCAGAATAGCAGAGGATGGTGATTCAGGAGAACGGTGACCTAATGGAGTAGACTTTTGATGGGAATTAATTTGCTTTGGAAATGCAAATTAGGACAATTCTAGGACATTTGGCCTTGCCTGAAAACTATATTTGGTGTAATTAAAATTTTTTTCTTTATTCCCTATGTTCATGATATCTTGGTCTTAGCCAGAATTTTGTTAACTGTGACACTTTTTAGGAACATAATAATGTTGTATACACATATTTATACATTATATACACATACATTTACATGAATTAATAGATCTTTATAGTTGTACTTGTGTGTGCCTTCTTGGGTGGGGGATTCCAGCCTTGATACAGGGGAGTGAACTTAATAAAAATTTAGAACAGATTTTCTTTTTAGTTAAAAAAGAAATTTATTCTTATTCTCTGAAATATCCTTTATATTGTAGAAGTAGTTACTGTTGAACATTTTATTAGCTACAAGTAATTACAGTATTTCCCTTTGAATTTGTTGTGAAGCCCATTGTGCTGTTGTAGCACTTTATGGTTCATCCAGTAAGTATTTCTGAGCACCTGGGATTCACATAAATATATTTTTCTAAGGGAGAGATGAAAATTTGATAAATAATCTGCTTTTAGGAACATCAGTTTTCAAAATTACAATATTATTATGGAAGTCACTCTACCTTTAAAACCAAATGCCAAAAGGAAAAATAGGTACGTGTTAAAACATAAAAGTACTCTACAAGTGGCACTACATTTTCCTAGTAGTTTTTACTCTAATTGTAGAGCAATTTTGACGTCCTGAGAATAAACCAACAGATTTGGCTTGAGAGTGTGCAGAAGCAAGAAAAAGCCTTTGTTTCTAAAAAAAGTTTTGGGTTTTTTTTTACAGGTAATTAAAATTAGTTCTGAGTGTTATTATTTTTTTGCAACCACTCATCTTTCCAAAGGCAAAATGAGTTCTGATTTTTCTGTATTGATAAGATAAAGTAGAAATTCTTGTGAAATGGCTTGCTTGGATCAAGATAACCATTGGAAAAGATACGGAGAACAAGCATGAATACATTTGATGGTAGAGGAGAGAAATCAAGTCAACATTTTATCAATTATATGCCATTGCATAATAATTCCATGGCCTATCAATTAATTCCCCTGATACACACACATATACACATACAATGAATTTAGTGTTCAGGCAATTTGGAAAATGGCTGAGTTTAACAGTGTAAACCAGGTTTTGTAGCATGCTAATAGAAGTAGCATATAATTCCTTGCCTGTGCTAACATGTTGTTGCAAATTCCCAAGATGGGAAGTAGAATGCAGCATTTCCTAGTCATATCAACCACAGGTTCTCCAGGGGATGTCTAGTTACAAGGTGGATAACTCAAATTTCGTGATCACTGTTGAAATCCCTTCATTCTCAATAAGCCAGGCAGAAGAAGACAAATACCATATGATCTCACTTATATGTGGAATCTAATGAACAGAACAAACTGACGAACAAAATAGACACAGAGGCACAGAGACATGGAACAGACTGACAGCTGTCAGAGGGGAGAAGAGGGGAGGACCCGGTGAAAACTGGTGAAGGGATTAGCTCAAGAACATATATGCATAACCCATAGACAACAGTGTGGTGATGGCCTGAGGCAAGGAGGTGGGGAGGGGGCTGCGAGGAGGTGGGCAAATGGGAAGAAAATGGGGACATTTGTAATAGTGTCAACAATAAAAATAAAGCTTTCCATTTTCACCTTACTCTTCCTCTCTTGAAGTCTTCTCGACTTCCTGTTTCCAGACCTAGAAAGCCGTTTTTGGGAACTAGCCAACTGTTCACTTGCATAAATATCAAACCTTGATTATCTTGGAATTAAATATCTGTGTTACCTCGGTCCAGGATTTCTCTTCCTGTTCTTTGTTTTTAGCCTTTGGGGCATTTCACGGATCATTAGCATCACCATGTGATAATGGAGGGAGGGAAGAGAGCAAGGACTTAAACCTGCTTTGGAAATGAGTGGAAGTCAATTACACCTGTGAGATTGGGCCTACTATGCAGATTTGTACAACCCAAACAAATATTTGGATTGAAAAATAATTGATAATAGGAGATTTTATATGTAAAAAGTAAATTTCAAAGTTCTATTGTGTAGGTCAGACCTCACCAACATATATAACAAAGGCAAACCATATTTAACTGAATATTAAGTGTCTTACAGGAAAGGGAGCTTACTTTTTTTGAGTGTCTGTTATGTTCTAGGCACCAACTTCAGTATTTACATGTTTTATCACTAATTCTTGCAATCACCCTTGCTCCGTAAGTAAATATTATTTCCCCAAGTTACATATGAGGAAACTGAGGCTAGGTAAGAGCTCATTCAATAAAGTAGTAGGTGATTTATAAACTAGAATCCAGCTCTTTTTGATGATAGCAAAATTCATCCCAGGATTTTTTATGTTGTCATATTCCATTGAGAATGGGGAGTCTTCACCATCATGCCTTCCACAGCATCTTCCCGGTGCCTGGGATGTAATCAGCATATAATACATGTTTTAAAGTGAAATTGAATATGCCATTTCATTAATTGAGAGCAATTTTTCCAAAGGGAAATTCATTTTTAAAAATCAGTGTCAGAGATGGTGTCACATCTGAGGATCTGACGATGTCCTTAGGTGGAAGTCAGCACATGGTAAGAGACGATGTGGTTCAGTGTTTCTCTCACAAAGATCCACGCATTTCATATGAGCAGGGGGCCTCACACCGGTCATGAAGGGCTGAAGTTTGGCTTCTATTCTCCAAGCTCTCGGGGAGCCTTAGGTTTTAGGAAGAGGCGTGAAGGAGAGGACTGACCATTTGAAGGCATAATCATGGGGACAAGGGATGAGGCAGAGGCAAGAATAGAAACTCTTAAGAATGAAATCCTTAGAAGGCTCCTGACTAGGGTGGCGGCATGGATGGGGAGAGGGTGCTTAATGAAAATCTAGCCCTGTTTCAAGTCCCAGCACACCCCCATTTTCAGGATATCTCCCTGACTGGTCTCAAAGCCCTGCCTTTTTTCAGAGTGCTAACAGACCTCCCCTCACAGTTTCTTCTCAGTGGTCGTCTCTGAGGTTATCCTCCATCAGAGTCTTTTCTTCCCAGCCAGACGTTCAGAATTTCAAGGGCAGTGGGCACATCACAGACATGTGTTCTGTCCTCTGAAGGGTTTGCGTGCTGACTCTCAACGTGGCCACCCATGAGAATGACCTGGGGTGCTTTCAAAATATACACTCTCTGGGCCCCACCCCAGACAAATTAGATCAGTATCCTTGGAATTCGGTCATAATATTGGTATTTGTTCGAAATCACCCCAGAATATTTTAATGGGCAACTAGGGTGGGAACCACTGTTACCGACACTCAGAAATACCTACCAAGTAGAAGTAAGCACTTGGCGTCTTTCCCTTTCCTCTTCTTCTCTGCCCCTTCCTCTCCCTGAGTAAGCCAATCTAGCTGAGGATTTGTATTTGGGAATCATCTGTCTTCAGGTGGAATGTGAGGCTATGACCGTGAATGAGACCGCCCAGGTAGGAAATAAGGTGAAAACAAAGAAGAGGCTCTGGACCATGTGTCAGAATAGGAACAAACAGAATAGGAATCCAGGCTGTCTGCAATCCATCCGCTGGGAGTATGGAAACCTGATCAGAGAAGGCAGTGATGGAGGGGCTCAGTCGCCCGTTTCCTAATCAGAAAAGTTGTTTTCTCCCCCAGTGTCTCTCAAGCAAATTCAATATTGAGTGAAGATTCACTACAGTGGCAGAAACAGTTTGTGGTGAGACTTTTAGCATGTAAAGCTTTAAACTGGTAAGAGATGCTAAACATCCCTTGTCGAGTGTTCGTGATAGAATAAGTACATTATTAGACCCCAAATAGCCCTGCTATGGCTGACTCCTCACTAACTGTGTATCTGTGCCGAGCGACTGGGTCAGAGCCACTATTAGACACCGATGCTATATTTGCTGTATCCACGTGACTCACCACAGGCGGCCTGCTTTTTAGTGGCGGAGAAATAGGTCCTGTTTCACCTTATACTACCCCCTCCAAATACACACACACACCCACCTCAGAATGAGTTTCAGATCATTTTGAACTGACAGCGACTTTAAATAGATTTCATAACTCACTTTGCTGAGTATTTTGGTAAATGATACTTTTTACACTAGGCCCAATATATACTTCTTAATAGAAACAGTAAAATTAAAACAACCCACCTTATGATATTTGATATTTGATTTAATATGGTTACAAAGATCATTTGAAAAAGTGTCATTGACAGAAGTGTTTTTTTTTTTAAATAACCTCTCCAAATGCTTTTACAAATGAAGCATTCGGTACTGGGGGCCCCCAGGGATTACTAAGGAGGCTTTGAGGGGACCCTCCTTCCATTTTTGTTTATTCATTTGTTCTGCTTATAGCATCACTCCTGCGAGGTGCATCTCCTATCCCCACCCTCACTGCCCTCACTGCTCCGCCTCCTGTTCCTTCTCGCCATCCCCTTCACGCATGTGTGCTGTGGTCTGGCCACTCTGCACTTCTCAACACACCCCAGAAACACACGTAATTTCAGCACGCTGGAACATCTACGTGGAGGGCCCTGGCTGCATCCCCTGTCGTCACCTCGAAAAGCCTCCGTGTTAAATGAGACCCAGCTCAAGGGCCCCCTCCTCTGTGGGGCCTTCTGCAGTTCCTCCAGGTGGAGTTGGTGTTCTCCTTCCTCTCGTCCCAGACAGTAGTCTCCTTCCTCTGTGACAGCACCTACCACGTGAACTGTGGTGCTGTTTTACAGCTGCCTCTACAACTAGACCACAGACTCCTTGGGGACAGGGCCTTATCCTCTGCGCGACTCACGACCCAGTGCAGCCTGGCCTGGCGTGAGCAGCCGATGGGTAAACTGGCTGAAATAAAGCCTCATGTGTGGCTTTTATCGTGCACTAATAGTTACATAGAAACTATGAATTAATTTTTATTGGCAGTTGGATGATGTGGCCACACACCACTTGAGACAAGAAGTGGGGAGCCCATCAGAATTTCTTACAGAATTAAAATCTGTCTGTCTGTCTATCTACCCATCCATCTCCTTGGATAACTGTCTATTGATCTATCTATCTATCTGTTATCTATTATTTTTTTAGACTTTATTTATTTATTTTTAGAGAGAGGGGCAGGGAGGAAGAAAGAGAGGGAGAGAAATATCAGTGTGTGGTTGCCTCTCAAGTGCCCCCCACAGGGGACCTGGCCCACAACCCAGGCATGTGCCCTGACTGGGAATCAAACCAGCTACCTTCTGGTTTGCAGGCCTGCACTCAACCCACTGAGCCACACCAGCCAGGCCTATCTATCACCTATTTTTATCTGTCTGTCCGTCCATCCATCCATCCATCCATCCATCAATCAATCACCAACCCACCCCCACACCAGGCCTATATTTAGATTCTCCCATGGGGGAAAAGAGATAGTTGTATTTTTTTTAAACATTGGTGATTCACTGCACACCTCTGTTGAGACCCATTGTCAGTCTGAGGGACATGTAATAAAGCTGCTCAGACAAAGCAGATTTCTGCTGCTTTTTGTGTTGCCAATATGAAAGTGCATCATTATTCAGAATCATTAAGGTCTTGTGCCATTTACAAAATTGCTCTGATATATGCTGTTGGAGGCTTGGATTGATCAGTGAGTGAAGAAACATCTCTTGCTGAGACTGGTGAATAAAAATAAGTGGTGAGGTTGTATTTCCTTTCTCCGTGCACTGTGGAGAGACACTGTCTAGGGTCCATATCATGAACTGAGACTTGCTTAAAACTCCCTCCACCCAACTTGCCTTTAATTTACCACCTGCTGCATGCCTCTGTTTGCATTTTATATACTTGGGTGTTATTTCCTTCATAGTGGAAATTCTACCACCTTCCAGTTTTTAGGAGCAGCCTAACCTATGGCATTTTAAATAAGGGGATAAAAGGAAGACTTGCCAGTCCTGACCTATGAATGGTCAGCATGATATAAGAGTAAAAATATCTTAAGTTTCCTCTGCAAAACGTTAGTCTTCACCACACCCACTTACAGAACGGAAGTCAATTCATTTACTCAAACAATAAGCATTTTACAACATTCATTAACCAAAGGCTCACTTCTTTATATTAAGGAAGTTCGAAGACATTTGTTTAAATAACTGTGTGACTATAACTCAAATTGAAAAAGGCCAGAGAGTTGAAAGTTAAAGCCAACTTTGTCTTTAAAAGTCAGACTTCGTGGGAAACAAGGAGCCCCATAGCACACACTGGGGATGAAGCGCCCCGTTACCGTTTAAACGTCCTGGCTTGTGTCAGTTTTTATCGCAACGCTCATGTTCTGTAAACCAAGGTGTCTCTCATGCTAACAGACATGGGCTTTGTCCCCAGCAATTCCAGGGAAGGTTTTCATGGAGCCTTAAAACTATAAAAACTCCTAATGTACTCTTGGGCGCCTGGGTTATTTTAAAACAAAATCAAGTCTCACAAAATTATGTTTTAAATGCAGGACTGGAACTAAGTGATATTTTTTTTGAGAATGCTGAACATCCTTCAGTAACATCCCTTTCATCTTCAGAAAGGCTTACAAATATAGTTCATTTCTCACAGTTCTCCAGTGAACAATGTAAACATTCCAAATGACCGGTTCTGCTCTTACAGATATGAAACTAAGGCAAAAAAAGGGGGGGGGGCTTTTATTTATTTATTTCCAGAGAGCGGCCTCGTGCACAGCCTAACTGCCTGTGGAGAGCGTTGCGCTGACACGGGAGAAGCATGTTTGCCTGAGCATGTGCTTGGCCTTTTGCCAACTGCTGATGCCTGGGCCCTGGCAAATCTGATTCCCATTGACTTTTATGCAGAAGGAAAGCCAAACACAATTTACCCTTAGGGTTGCATGCAATATTGTTTTCCAAGGAAACGTGGTTATATTTGTCCAGGCTGCAAAGGCTGTCTCTGGGGAAGACAGCCAAATGGCTTTGGTCACAGTGTCCATACACACAACTGTCCTCATTTGTTATCCCAAAGCTGTCTGTTCTAGGATGTGCAGTCAGGGGACAAGGGACTGGAAATCAGCTGGAAATTTCAGTAGAGGTTCATTAATTCGGGGACCAAGCCTAAGAAGGATATATGTTTATTTGGGAGGTGGGGAACAGCTGAGGGGACAGTACAGACCCCCCAGGGAAATGTCAGGAGGAGGAAGATAAGGGCAGCCTAACCATTTCCCCACAGAGAGTGAGCAGGGCGACCTGGTTCCAAAGTAGGGACTGGAGCACTGGGCAGGGGCTTTGGGGGGGGGGAGAGAGAGAGAGAGAGAGAGAGAGAGAGAGAGAGAGAGAGAGAGATTGAGAGGTAGATGCAAGTTTATGCGACAGGTCAAGGTAAGACATTGGGAGGATGCGTGGGTTTTATTCTGGCTTATCCAATTTGGTGTGAGCTGGCAACAAGGCGAAGTCAAGAGATCAGGGACAAGTTCCCATGCACCCGAGTGCCCTCAGGCCCCTCACGTGTGGAAGGGCAGCTTGTTGCCCTGGTAGCTCATCCTCTCTCTGGAACAGCACAGGGCTTGGGCAGCCAGCGGCTATGAAGAAACTCACCCTTCTTCCACCACCGTTTGCTTTCAATTCATATTTTGCATAACAATCATTCTTAAATTGCAACTCTTTCTTATATGAGTCACATTTACCTGCCTTCCCAAATCGAGCACACTCTAACATTTGGAAGAGTGTGCAAAAGTGTGCACAGAAATGAGAGTCGGAAAAAGAGAACACACACCCTGGGTGAGCCTCTTCTGCTTACCAGCCTGGGGCAGGGGCACATCCCCGGGCCTCACTCCTCATCTCAGTGGAGGGTTGACTGTCCTTGGCACTGTTGTGGGTGTAATGAACAGCAGATTTGTTGAGTGCCTACATGGTATTTAAATCTTCACAAATATGAGGTCATTTAACCCTCACAGTAACCTCACTGGCAGCCTCGCCCTGAGGCTGCTGTGGCACCTGCACTCTCCCTCATGTTTCCAGGCCCTCCGCTGCCCTCTGTGCTGTCGTCATGGTGCTTGCTTTTGGCGGCTTCCATTTTCTTCCCTTTTCATGAGCTGTTTCTTTTTTTTCTTTCAGTTTTATTGAGATATCATTAACATATAGCCCTGTATAATAAGTTTAAGGTGTTTGCTCTGGCCGGGTGGCTCAGTCAGTTGGAGCATCCTCCTGTACCCCAAAACGTTGCAGGTTCGACCCCTCTTTAGGGTGCATGGGGGGCGCAACCCACCCGTGTTTTTCTCTCACATCTCTCTGTCTCTCCAGTAAAACATATCCTCTCGGATGGGGAGTAAAAATAATAATAAATTTAAGGTGTCTAACATAATGACTTGATTTACCTATATTGTGAAGCAATGCTTTCACGATGATTGTAGTTAATATCTATTCATCTATTATCGAATAGCAATACAAAAAATGTTTGCATGTGCCATTTCTTATCTTTGTGGTCTGGGAAACCAGATCATCGAGACTGCTGTCCTTTTATCCAAATAGCACACTGACCCCAGTGAGGGCCTGAGTGGTTTTCCCATGATCCATGCGTCTGAGCTGGAGTTCATGAATTTTTTTACTTTTACTTGGACCAAGTGGCAGTTTAGTTTAATTCGTAGTTCTTGACAAAATCTTCAATGGTCTTGCCTGTGCTCTCAGGATAAAATGAAAACTCAAGGTCTCACACACAGCTCTGGTCTGCCCAGCCTCCACCTGGGTCACCAACATTATCACCCACCTGTAGTCATGTACCCCTGGGCCCCTGGACCCTGGACTCCTCATCTCACCCCGATTCTGTGTCCTTGCTCGTCGTGTTCTTCTCCTGGCCCACTGCTCCTTCCCTTGTCTTCGCCTGGGGAGTTCCTGTTTGTGTTTTAGGATGCGTGGCTTATCTGTCACCATCTGGAGATTCTTCTCCACCCCAGTGCAGGGCTGAGTTACTGCCTGAGCTCACCTGGCACACAGCACATTGCGTTGTTGTCACCGTTGTCATTGGTCCCTCACGTCCTCTCTCCCACCAGCTAGGAGACTGCTCAAGGGCAAAGTTCTCTTCTCCTTGCTTTCCTTTAGGCCAGCACAGTACATGGCGCACAGTAGGTACTTACTGCACTCCGGCTGACTCACTGCTCGTGCCATTGCTACCAAGTTGCAGAATGTGCTAACAGCATGATGGTGTATTTATATATTCTCATTACATATTTTTTAAAAAGTTTGAAGAGGTCGGGGGGTAGAGATTGAGCAAAAATGAAAAAGGACTCGTGGCCATGGACAACAGTGTGGTGCTTGTGGGGGGAGAGGGGTTAAGGGAAATAAATGTAATGGGGAAAATACAATAAAGATTAAATAAAATAAAGTACATAGAAAAAAGATTAAATAAAAAAACCTCATCACCAAAATAAATAAATAAATAAAAGTTTAAGAAGAAAAAGAGAGTTCGAAGGAAGTGCAGTTGGATGAAAAAATATAAAATGTTTCTGTCAGCTTGAGGATGTTGGTAAAATCCTTATGCACCCAGAAGAGTTCTTGTGATTACTGATGACTTTTTTTTCCTGTTTAACCACCATTAAACCAAGTGTACAGTTTTAAAATGTATACTTTTGTAGGGATTCCTTGCAGGAGGAGATGGAACACGTAATAACTACAGCAACAAGCGTATTGATTGTGTAGCTGGTAAAGAAGATGGTAGCATCTACCTAAAGAAATCTTATTTCTCAAGGGAGATTTGATTGCGTCACGGGCAGGAGGCACGTCAAATATGGCCATAAGTGGGCAGTAAAAAGGGATCAGTCTTCAATCTGAAAAAACAACTCAGCCTACTGATATTTTTTTTTTTCATTTTCTTTGAACATTTCCAATTACCTTGTCTAGAAAGAGAAATTCTTTTTCAAAATACCTCCAATGTATCATATGCTTAAATTATCCCCTGATCTTAATATGTGGAGGTGGAAATAAAACTCAGTCATGACACCCAGAGGAGAGGGAAATAATTCTGAACTGTTGGTGAAAACAAGCTAATGTGACTGTGGTGTATAAAGTTGGTCTTGTTTTTATAGAAACGTTCTGTGTGTGCATGCGCAATGTCTGAAAAGACTATGTCCCAAGATGTTAGTCCTCGTCCCCTGGGGAACGAAAGGGGCATGTTAGTGTTCTACTTCATATTTTTCTATTTTGTTTGAGGCCTTTTGGGTTTTGCTTTTCACAGTAAGCATGCACAGCTTTTCGAAATGCTTAAAAAGCCAATAAATTATGTTGTAGCCAGTTAACTGGAAAGTAGTGTGTCTACTGCCTTACGTCTGAGATGCGCGGTGTCCCGGGTACACATCAGATGCTCCGGACTGGTTGCCAACCCCCCAGCAACTTGGAATAAATGGTTTGAAGGTCCTATTCTTTCCCCATCCCACCCCCAATACAAGCTCTTATTGAAATTGTTCTTTTATTAGTCCAAACTAGCTGTAAAATGTTCATTCTTGCCACCAAGACGGTCATAGTGATTCACTTGCATGCCATATTATCACAACAAAATCATTTTACCTGGATTTTCTTTTGCCTTCCTATGTTGAGGGTGGACCTGAGGTGTGAGTACACTAAGAAATTTGGGAATATATCAGCAGTCTTTTTTCACGCGGTAGGAAGCGGTTTATCTTCATAGCATGGAGTTGTGGTCACATGGCTGAACTGCACCCTGTGTGTACCTGGGAGGTGGTGTTGTATTCGCGTGGCCTCGGAGGAGCTCCAGGCCAGCGGTAGGACCCCTGGGCTGCCCTGAATCAGGTCTGGTGCTTCTGACAAGGGCTCAGCCAGGAGGCTGAAGGGTGAGTGTGTAGAGGTCTCACCTGGGAGGGGAAGCTGAGTTCCTTATTGGATGCTGGAGTTGACAGCAGTGGTGGAAATGAGAGATGGAGACCACAGTCATAATAAAGCAGGGGTCAGGAGACATGGTGGGAGCTCTGTTTAGAATACTTGTGAGTGCATTGTTGGTCTCATGTCACAAACATGGTCCCAGACACACAGTAGAATGGGGTAAGTTCTGTGCCAGAATTGTGTTTATTTTGAGATATATCAAAGTGCTACTCGATGACTCAGGATTTAAACTAAACTGCTACCTGGGCAGGTCATTCAAATACTAGTTGATAACTTATCAAATAAGTCTGTGCTCCATATTGATTTTAACCTCACCACGTGTGAGGACATGCGGGCGCTCTGGCGTCTTTCTGTATGCCCGTGTGTCTGTAATAAACTTAGCTCTGTAGTGAGCGTGTGAATTTTGCAGTTGTTAAACATGACCGTGTGAAGCTTATTGTTTTGAATTACTTCGAAATACTTCTTCCTTATTTCCTTTAAGGATCACCATTTTTTAATATAATTTAGATGAAAGACATACACAATAGGGGGGTTGCAGGCACCCTTCTCGCTGCAGGAAGCACAGTGGGGATAAGATGCATCCGGTCCTTGCTACCATGGAGTTCACTTCCTATTGAGATAAACAGACAGTAAACAAATAAACAAACATATGATCAAATACTAGGAAAAAGATAAAGCAGAGGGGTTGTGCGGGGCTGAAGGAGCGCTGTTTTAGGTCATATGAATTTTATCTCCATGGTTGGCCATCTAAATGGGACTGGGTTTCAAAACCTGGGGGATTTGTAAGCGTCACTTTTTTAAAATCTTCTTTTTTCCATTGGTATAGTTTTAGGTGAGCACTACACTATGTTTTCTTCTTTCAATCAACTTAAATCCATTAAGTTTCGTGCTGTTTCAAGTTTCCAGAAGTGCCCCAAGGTAAAAAAAAAAAAAAATGCTAAGAATTCCATCTTGTTTTATGTCAGGACAGAATGAAGGCACATAATTACAGGACCGTCCCCACCCCTGACAAACCTGCAGTGGCCTAGATTTGTTTGAAATTCAGCACAAAACTACATTGTTATCAGAGGGTGTTCCCAGGAGATAAGAAAGGTCTGGCAGATTTGCCCTGGCAGCTTGATTACAAAAATTTTAAAACATTTCTTCCTTAATGACAAAGACTCGTTGTTTACCCCTGCAGAGAACAAGTTAGCACATGTCCGTTCTGAAAAACTGTGGCCTCAGGAGCATCTGCCCGGCTGCTGTGCGCACCACTCTCCCCAGGGAGGATGCGTGAGGTGTGTCAATCAAAGGAGGATGGAACGGAGTTTAGCACAGACATTAAATTTCAACAGCCACAGTGTTTCTTTCAAGAGTCACATTGGACGCGTATACATTCATTTCAATATTTGGGTATTACTCAAAACAAGTGTGTTGAATTCTGATGTTAGAGTTGCCCTTGGAGTTAGTTCACTAGCCAGACCGGAACTTTATTTACTCAGTCATTCATTAGTTCTTTCATTCTGTCATTCGACAAGCATTTCTGAAGACCTCTATCTGTCAAGGTGGTGCTTCTCGCTAAGTGTGTGTCAGTTAATTAGAGGCATTGCTTTCTTTTGAGCTGACACTGTTGTGGGGAGTCAGAAAACTTACGGAACTGGAGGTGCTCAGATAACCACGAACCGTACAAGGTGGACGGCCCGGAGGAAAGCTCTGCCGGGCCAGGTGGGTGAAGCTCCGAGGGCAGGCTGCATTCGGGCCGGAGCGTCTGAGGAGCAGGTTCAAGTTTGCTAGGCAGAAGGAAATGTGTTTCTGGCAGCAGTCTCTTACTTTGTATTTACACATTATTATTTTCAAAACTAAGATGGCATGACGCAGTTTGATAACCTGTCTTACTCAACAGAATGGCCTAGAATGATCTTGACTAATTCCAAAGAAAGGAAGAAATTTACTGACAGGACATGAATATTTTCTACCATTCAAATCCATAAATATTTACTGGGCACCTAGCCACAAGCAATGTTCTATGCCATTATGTGGGTCACCTTGGAAAATTCAACAGAGTCTTCTCCCATTAAAAAAATTTTTTTTATTGAGCTAAACTTCACACAATATAAAATCAACCATTTTAAAATGTAAATTCAGTTTTATTTAGTACATTCATAGTTTTTACAACCACTACCTCCATCTAGTTCCAAAATAGTTTCATCACCCAAAGAAAACTCTCTTTCCATTATTCAGTGATTCCCCATTTCCCCCTCTTCCCTACCCCTTACAAACACCAGTCCATGTTCTGTCTCTGGATTTACATATGCTGGATATTTTATCTAAGTGGAATCATATAATATATGATGTTTTGCATCTCACTTCTTTTACTTAACATGCTATTTTCAAGGTTCATCCACACTGTGCAATGTATCAGTATATCATTTCTTTTTACAGCTGAATAACACTTCATTGTATAGCTATCCCACATTTTGTTTATCCATTTGTCCACTGATGGACATTTGGGTTCTTTCCACCATTCGCTACTGGGAATAGTGCTGCTACGAACATTTGTGTACACATATTTGTTTGACTGCCTGCTTTCAACTCTCTGGAGTATATACTTAGGAGTAGAATTGCTGGATCATGTATATTGTTTAACTTTTTGAGGAACTGCCAAACTGTTTTCCACTGTGGCTGTACCATTTTACATTCCCACCAGCAATATATTATACAAGGGTTCCAATTTATCCACATCCTTGCCAACACTTGTTACTTTCCATTTTTTAAATAATAGCCATCCAAGTGCATGTGAAGACTTATCTCACTGTGGTTTGGATTTATATTTCCCTTATGAGTGATGATGTTGTGCTTTCTTTCTTGTGCTTGTTGGATGTTTGTATATCTTTTCTCTTCCAACTTTCATGGCAATTCCAAAGAAAAGAACTTATTTAAATGTTCTGAGCAATGGTAGCCATGTTAAAATGACTAAAGCACTTCACAAGAGCACTGATTTTAGGCAGAAAATATTCATTTGACACTGAAAATTATGGCCTGATTGTTTAAAAACTAATTTTATTTTATAATCATTATTGTATTAATTATATTATGCACAGCAGTTGTTACATTGGTTAAAATATGAACTCACAAATGTCTTCTTGATTATAAGCATTATCTTATACTCTGCAATAACTTGGGTCTGATAAGAAGTTACTGAATTTGAGCCAGATCTATGATCTACCCATTTCTTCTTAGCATTTTGAGATGTTAAAAATTTTGCCTGTGGGATATAGTTCCATAATTTTTATACTAGCCAAATATTTATGAAATATATGTATGTATTTGGCTGGTATGGAAATTATGAAACACACAAAATATCAATAGTGTCTCAGGACTAGGAGGGATATTGAACTTAGATTTCAACAATTCATCTCAACAATTATTTCAATACAGCATATTTATTCTATTGCTTCACCAGGAATAAAACTCTCTAGAAAGTGAAATACATCTTTTTCAATATTCCCAATGAAAGTTGCTGCTCATTTTTCTTCATAACTTCATAGTTATACAAAGATTAGACACTCGGGACAAGGAGAGGCCTAGAGCCAATGTTCTGTATCCAGAGAAAGAGAGATGACCCCAACACTGTTTGCTGTAGCAACAACTGCCCCCCAAAGTACTTCCCACGTGTTCGAAAAGTTTGCATTGAGCATGGACAATGTTTCGGGAATTGTCTAGGATCTGGGAATTCAGCAGTGAACCAAACACAGAGCTTCCATTATGTGAAGGACAGGTTCACCATTTGAGGGACAAAGTGGGATGATTTCAAAGAAGAATGGGAGGAGATAAGGTCGAAGAAATAGCCCATCAAAACAGGCCAGTGCTGAAGACTTACTCGGAATTACAAGGATCAAGTTTATCCATCCCTATACTGCAACCAAGTCTAGCTTCTGGTTCGGTGTCTGTGTTTGTTTCCTATATGTGCTGTAACGAATTATTACCTATGTGGTGGCTTAAGCAAAACAAATTTATTATCCTACAGTTCTGGAGGTCAGGAGTCTAAGATGTGTCAGCAGGACAGCATTCCTTCGGGAGGCTCTAGGGGAGAATCAATTTTATTTCTTTACTGGCTTGTAGAGACCACTCACATTCCTTGGCGCATGGCTCCTTTGGCCCCTTTCTCCCTCTGTAAAGCCAGCAGCATCAACAGCATCTCCTCATCTCTGACATCTGTTCCTGCTTTTACATCTCCTCCTGACTCTGACCTGCTTGCCCACCCCCGCTCATAAGGATCCCTTGATTACACTGGGCCCACCCAGATAATCTAGGAAAATATTATCTCAAGACTCTCCTCCCATATCAGGTAACATGCCCAGGTTCCAGAAATTAGGATGCGAACATGGGGAACCGGGCTTTCTTCCACCTATCACGGTGGTCTTTCTCAAAGACCACCTGATAAAAGTCTGATTTTATTTTATTTGTTTAGCTGTGCTGGTCCTAACACTCTTAGGCTATATTATGATTATTGAAGTTTTTATTTTTCAGATTCTTTCCCTTTTCTTTCTGGTAAGAAGATAAATGTTAGACTGCAAATCCTTGAGGGCAGAAGAGATGGCCTCATTCATCTCTTTTCCCCCAATACCTAATGGAGGTCAGAGCGCATACTCCATCCATGTAGGAGGTAGCAGTGAGGGTTACAGTGTGTAGTGAGGGAGGGTGTCATTTTGTAGTTTTCTTAGTAATGCCCGTGGATATCATAAGGTTCTCTAATTCCAAGTATGAATAGGGATCTATGACACAAGAATCATTTTGACCACCTACTCTCTCCCGAAATATGTCTTTGGAAAAATAAAAAGGTAGAAAACGGCCCCTCCAGTCTGCTGAGAGACAGCATTTTGCCATCTCAAGAAAAGCAGAATATATTTCTGGTACCGAGTCTAAATTTTCCTTTCAGTGGTATTTTTAAAAACAAGTGAAGTTTCAGCATTTGACTTTATACGAAGCCCCACTTTCGGCAAGGAATCAGCTAAATATAAAATTAGGTAATTTGGGCCTTACTCAAAGATAACCAGTACCTCTCTGCAGTGGAGAAATACCATTTGGCATCATGTGGTACCTCTACGAAATGTCCTGAAGTGTTGGGATGGAAGGTGACACAGATTAGTGAGAGCCAGGGGTCCTTGGAGGTTGCAGATTTTACCAGCCACGTCGCGGGGCACCGGTAGGCTCCGCTGTGTGTAGGTGGCCTTTGTTTGAAGTGCTGTCACTGCACGGAAGTCCTGAGGAGCTGTTTACTTGTTGAATGTGCTGCCAAGAGGAGGAAAAAATTCCGAGGAGATGCTTATTAGAGGGAGCCCAAAGCAGAGCAGTGCGCTCTTCCAGGATAAGGATTCTCAGCCCTGAGACAATGAAATTCAAATTCAAGGAGCATTCGGGCTGCTGCTCAGCTTCATCTGCAGTGTTTGTGATGTGTGAGTCATTGCTGGGAACAACCTGTAAAATGTGCCATCTGCAACACGTAGCCTCACAGCCCTCTGAGACAGCAGCCGGCGTGGTCCGAGCTGACCTCTGCGGAGCGCCCGGCAGGATTGCTGCTCAGCTGTGTTCACCTTCTTGTGGTTTGCATTTTCTGTTCAGGCCATTTCTGTGGCAAGAGGAAGATGAAAGCCCTGGATGTGTGGCTAAAATAACTTCAGCAAAGGGATCTGAGACTCTCTGTCTTATATTGAGATGAGTGTTTATAAATATTCTGTAAGCTTAAATAATTAAACGCCTTTATTTTACTATCATTTTAAAAATTCCTCTTGCTTTGTGCGGATGCAAACAGGAAATGAAGTCTGTCTAGAAAGTCACAGTCAGGCATGTTAACTCTGTCTGCTTTTAGAGGAAATTTAAGAAAAACATATTAATATATATATGATCTTTAATTTGGTGACCTGTTTAAATTAGCTGCAGTGGTAGAATCTCTGTAACTACTGTATATCCAGTTCTGATTAATTTTACCTGAATTTTATTCCTAACCTGAAACATCTATCCCCTAATTATGCCTCAAAAATAAATTAAAAAATTTGTGATAACTATATTGACTCTGTAAACAACTATCATTCTTTCTGGGCTGTGATAAAGGTTAAATGAGTTAGTATTTGTAAAAGCCCCATTCCTGACACATTATTTATCAAATAAATTAAGGTCGTGAGGATGAATTCCACTTATCCAGTACTCTTGATAAGGCAAAGTGAACTCCTTTGTTTAATTGAAGCCTAATAGAGCAGGTGTATATCATGCTGATTCACTTGGGGTGGCAAAGAAGGGATCTTTTGCACCCTAAGTCTCTCTCACAGTAAATTACTCCTGGGTTGTCCTAATAACCAATGCTTCATGCAAATCATGTTTTCAGCGGTTGCTTCAAGCAACACAAGCTGTGGCAATGCACTATGCCACAAATCCTTTCTTCTCTCCCATCAATGGCAGCCTTCCTTGTCGAAAGTCATGAAGCAGGGAATTAAAGTACTTCACACAAAAATTGAACACCCATGTTAGGCTTTAATAAAAGGAGGTGTTATATATTATCTAACATCCCGTGTATGGGCTCACTTCAAAGAGATTTAAGCTGCTACAAGGAAATCAGCTCTCAGACCACTTCCTGCCCCGTCCCTGTGCTTGCCAGCGTGCTGCACCTAGGGTACACCAACCGAGTACGCACTAAATTGCACTGAAGACCGTCTCACCCTAACAGGGAAAAGACAGCCCCTGAATCTCCCTGGGTTCCTGACCTATAATGTTCAGCTGCCTTTCCAAACCCCACAGACTGGGTTTCAGCAACAGACGCAAGTTTTCAGCCTGGTCCCGAGAACTCTGTGTACATCTTAGAAATATTGAGCTTCTCGTAAAATGCCTACACTCCAAAAAGCATCATTAAGAGACAGGGTGAGGAGAAAAGGACAAAAATGATGCAAGCCCTGAATTCTTTATTCTGCAGTGCTTTTTTTGATCAAACCTGTTTTATTTCTAGGATTAGGAATCTATGTCTGTTGTGGTACAATGCCATTTATTCTGGAAAATTGAAACTAATATAGTGAAAATGAGTAGTGATGGAACTGAGTCAGAAACACACTGGCATAGATTGGCCTTTGAAACAGAGGAACTGAGGTGTTTCACTTCCCAGGCCTGACCCCATCCCCCAAACCACTTCAGTCTACCTTCCCTTGACCAGCCAATGTTCACTGAGTGCTCTTCCGGCACTGGAGAAGCAAAAGTACATTAAACACCCAAAGGAGAAACTTAAGCTCTCTTTGTACCCCTGTCTTAAACACTGGCTACAACTGACTTACAGTTATTTTTTGAGGTTCACAAAATATTATTCTGTAGACTGCTTCTATTTGGGGGAGAACAAGTAAGTTTTTATATCTTATTTTGTATATCTATATTTTACCTAAATATTTGTTATTAAAAAAAACAGTTTAGACCACCCCCCAATTTATTAAAATAATTTGGCTAGCATTTATAAACATAGACAAATATTTTTGAAAGTTTGGCTAACTTAAATTAATAAACTTTTATTTTTTAGAGTGGTTGTAGGTTCACAGCAAAATTGAACAGGAAGTACAGAGAGTCCCGTGCACCACTGTCCCTACACATGTACCACTGTCCCCACAGTCAGCATCCTGCACCACAGTGGGATGGCTGTTACAACTGATGGGCCTGCATTGACACGTCATTGTCACCCAATGTCCATAGTTTCTATTACGGTTCGGCACTTGTGCTGTACATTCTAAGGGTTTCAACAAATAGGTAATGATATCCACCTGCCATTGTATTATCGTACAGAATAGTTTCACTGCCCCCCAAAACCTAACTACTAATCTTTTTATTGTGACCATAGTTTTGCCTTTTGCAAAATGTCATATAATTAGAATCATGCAGTAGCCTTTTCAGATTGGCTTCTTTAATTTAATACATTGCATTTAAGTTTCATGTCTTTCCATGGCTTGATAGCTCATTTCATTTTAGCATTGAATAATATTTCGTTGTCTGGATATACCACAGTTTATCCACTCACCTGTTAAAGGACATCTTGATGGCTTCAGATCTTCACAATTATGAGCAAAGCTGTTGTAGACATCTATGTGTAGGTTTTTTGTGGGCATCAGTGTTCAATTCACTTGGGTGAATTTCATGGAGCATACTTGCAGGATGGTATGGTAAAAGTGTGTTTTCTTTTGTAAGAAACAGGTAATCTGTCTTCCAAAGTGACAGCAACGACCAAGAGCTCCTGCTCTTCACCATCCTCGCCTGTACTGGGTGTTGCCCGCATCTGGGATGTGGCCATTCTAAGAAGTGCAGAGTGATCTTGTTGTTGTTTTAATATGCAGTTCTCTGATGACATGGTGTTGAACATCTTTTCATATGCTTACTTGCCATCTGTGTTTCTTTGGAGAGGTGTCTGGATCTTTTGCCCATTTTTTAATTGGGTTTTTAGTTTTCTTTATTGAGTTTTAATTTTTAAGAGTTCTTTGTATATTTTGGGTAACAGTCCATTGGATGGACTGTTATTAGATGTGTCTTCTACAAATATTTTCTCCTAGGTTGTAGCTTGTGTTCTCATTCTGTTGACATTGTCTCTCGCAGAGCAAAAGTTTTTAAATTGAATGATGCTAGCTTATCAGTTGTTCCTTTTGTGGATCATGACTTTGTTGATATATCTACAAATACATCACTGTGCCCAAGGTCACCTAGATTTTCACCTATGTTATCTTCTAGGAGTTTTATACTTTCATGTTTAACATTTAGATCCATGATGCATTTTGAGTTAATTCTTGTGATGGATGTAAGATCTCTGTCTAGATTCATTTTTTTGCACATGGATATGCAGTTGTCTTTCTTCATATCAACTTGTAAAGATTTTAAGATGAAATGCAGGTTTAACATCAGTATAGAAATAGTCTTGTTGTCGAAACAAATGTTTTACCTATCAACACAGTATCTTGAAATGACCATGACGGTTATATTTCATTCCACTGCTGTACAACACTAATCAGTGCTGACATGTCTGCAGACTTCATTCGCACTGTACTACAGTAGGTCTGCACTAGGGAGGTAAAATAATCTCATGTAGAAAATGGCGAAGAAAATTTTAAGTTTCAGGTCCTATGTTCACCTTACTCTATGTAATAATTTCAGGAACAGTACTTTTTTCCTTGCACATAAACCAATAATACAATATAATTTCTGAACTGCAACTCCTTTCAAGGATGGTCTTAAGATATGTTCTAAGTTCTCTTCCAGAAAGTCGTAGCCTAAGAATGTCCTGTTCTCCCCACAGGCTGTGATTAAACAAATAGGTTTTCTTGCAGTCTGATCTTGCCAGCATGAGGGTACTAAGTCCTGTTCATTCAATGAGAGGGCAGTTTTGCTGAAAATGCAACTTGCATTTTTATTTTGATATATAATTTTCTATATATTTGAAGATGGTATTTTTATACTCAGAGACCATTGAAGAAGAAATGGTCCAATTTTTAAATTGAGGTGTGGAGGCCAGCTGTGACTCACACTACTAAGCAGTTTTGTGGTCATTGTGTAAATGTTCCCAACAAAGGAGTCTGATGAGAGTGAGGCTGAGCCAGTGAAATGATTTATCTCTTGTCTATTCCACTGGAGAATGAGCCCCGAATTCATGCCAGAGATGATAAAGGCCAACAGCATCTGTGTTACAAGGTGTCAAGCTGATGACTGTGCAGCTGGGTGTGTGCAGATTGCTGCAGGCAAATCCTGGGTGATTTGCGTGCCACAAATATTTGCTCATTGGATCTGGCAGGCAAAGGCAACAGATATTGCAGCAGCTCTAAAACATGGCCTTGTCCCCGTGGGATCTCCTAGCCTCAAATTAGCGGGTCATCACAAATTTAAAAATCAGCGCTGACATCTAAAATCTTTTTTGCATTATTTTTAGGAGGGACAAGCTCATTTAGCTAAACCTAGAAACCATAGCAATTTCTATACACAGAACATTTATTTACTCAAGGAAATTGAACCTTAAGTTTACTATTATCATTAAGATGTTAGACAGAGTCTTTGTATGTTCCCAAGTATGACATTTATCCTCTCCATCTTGTTCGCAGATAGCAAGTGTTATCTCATTTTTATATAGTACAGCTTTTCTTTTTCAGCCCGAATTGGATTATATATATATTTGTGTGTGTGTGTGTGTGTGTGTGTGTGTGTGTGTGTATTTACATTATATATATATAATATAACAATTCTTAACTTAATAATATCCATTGGCTACCTAGCCATATGGTATGTGTGGACATTTTAAACACTTTCTCATTATTGGGACATACGGAAATGCATTTAACCAGTCCATTTTTGTTAGGGGTATTTAGGGTGTTTCTGTGTGTGTGCATGTTTTCTATTACAAACTTGCCACACAAAGTACACATATTTAGAAATCTTTGTTCTCTCAAATATGTCTACAGGACAAATTCCTCAAAGTGAGATTGTGGGATCAAAAGACACATGTCTTTAAAATTTTGATAGATACTGCCAAGTTACCCTTCTGAAGATTTCTATCAACACATACCCTATAAACAATACAAAATAGTGCCTCTTTCTCCTGCCCTTACAACAATTAATATTATTAAATATCACCCAAAAGCTGAAAAATTGTTGGTAATTATTTTTTTATTTTGTTTAGTCCTGGTCACATGTACTTGTTTTCTGTGACCAATCTCTTCATCATTCTTGGCTTTTGCCCATTTCACTTAGCGTCCTCTTATTGATCTCTAAGACTCTTTATATTGAGGATGTTATGCCTTTCATAAATGATGCAAATACTGAACGTTTTTATTTCTATATAATCACATTTATAAAGCTTTTTTTAATTTAAGCCTTCTCAGTGTTGTATACCATTTAGAAAAGCTCTCCTCATTCTATTTTTTAAAAATTGAACCATTTTTTCTGATTCATCTTTTGTTATATATATGAAATGTTTTATATATCTTGCTATATATAAGAAATGTTATATTCTCTATACATGTGAAATGTATTTTTTATTAAAGAGTGGGGTAGGGATCCTCATTTATTTTCTTTACTAATGTACTTCTACACACCATTAGTTAATCTTCTGATTCATTTGAGTTATCACCTTTATTATATGTTACTTGCCATATTTCTTGCCTATTTCTGAATACTTAGGTCAGTGTTTCTCAAATACCAGTCAGTATATCACTTAAGATAATCTGTGGTCTCTCAGGCAGTGTTTAGGCAGATGGTTTCCAAGAAAACTATGGCTATAGCATTTGACTTACAAATTTAAAACATACGATTAATTATGATTTCCATGGCGATTCAATTTAGTTTTATTTTTAATTTTTATTTTAACCTCACTTGTTCTAAAAATGTATGATGAACAATTAATTTTTAACAATTAAAGTACTATTTCACACATACTTGTACCTATATATATTCTCACTTTTTTGTTGCGTCTTTAAACATTGCCCGTGTGCTAGCTCACCTCGGCTAGCATGTTTAGCAGGGTATGTTGTGTCCTAAACGATGAACTTTCAGGGCACTGGTATATTATTATTTTTATTATGAAATTTGCATCTTTTCTTATTTCTGTTGGGCCATGATATGTTCTCCATCCACAAAAAGTGATGAGTGGCCCTGCGGTCAGTCGTTAACGTATAAATGTTGAGCCTTTTTAGCTGGCGTATGTCTCGGTGCCTTTCTTATGTGAGGAACCGGATTCCAGCTGAATGTGGACCAGGCGCTCCCTTTGCCATCCTTCCCTGGCAGTCATCACTGGGGCATGTGGCTAAGATGTCACCATCAGATGCCCTTGCTCCAGGCCTCAAACCTGAGCGTTGTTACAAAGTAAATGTCTTTTGGAGACTTTTTCATGGACACTGACAGAGTCGAGCATCCAGGGGTAGGTGGGGGGCCCAGGGGCTTCGGAGCTCAGCAGCACGGCTGACCAGTGCACTGTCCGCTGGTGGCATTGCAAGGACCACTGTCCTAAGCAGGTGGTTCTTCTGAGGGATCTTTGCTGTGTCTGGTCCCCTTGTTCTTGCCCAACCTTCCATCTATGAGCCACTCAATATTCTCCCAGTTAATTCCTTTTCTGTTTAAGCTAACTGTTTTTGTGGTTTGTGGCCAACAAGAGATGAATAAAAAGAAAGAGACATATGAAACATAACAATAATATTTAGATTTTCTTTGGCTGTTAGATGTTGGTCCATCTATTCCTAGCCCTCATTATGTTGTCAGTGACAAATTTTGCCAAATAATAGTGTATTTGTTTTCTATGCTATATAACAGATGACTGCAAACTTAGCCACTTAAAACACACAGTAATCATCTCAAGGTCTTTGTGCATCAGATGTTGAGGCACCATTTAGTTGGGTCTGCTGCAAGGCTGCAGTGAACACGCCAGCCAGGGCTGGGTTCACATCTGGGGGCTTGAGTGGGGAAGGGTCTGCTCCCAAGCTCACTCGAGTTGTTGGCAGCATTTAGTTCTTTGGAGCTGTGGGAGTCATGGCAGCTTGCTTCTTCAAAGCCAGCAGAGAGAGCAAGTCTCTAGAGCACAGGTGGCAAACACAAGGCCTGCAGGCCAAACCAGGCCCTCCACCTTGTTTCATCCAGCCCGGCACCTTGTTTCTACCCAGTGGCAGCCCCGAGCTCCTTGCCCCTAGTTCAGGAGGAGTTACATTTATACAGTCCTGAAATTACATTCAGCCCTTTGAAGTCAACCACAAGGCTGATGTGGCCCCCAGTGAAAATGAGTTTGACCCCCCACCCTGCTCTAGAGCAAATCTGTTGTCAAAGCAGAAGTCTTATGCAATATAATATGAGCACAGGAGAAATGTCCCATCACCTTTGCCATCTAAGGTGACAGAATCATGGAAGTGACATCCAATCATCTTACCCATGTTCATCAATCAGGAGCAATTCACTGGTCCCACCCACCCTCAAGGGGAGGGGAGTTAAACAAAGGTGGGGCCACCAGGAGACAGTCATCATGGGGACCCCTTAGTGTCTGCCAAAAGCAGAGCAAAGTCAGCCAAGCTTTCATGTCAGTTTCAGACAAATGACGTTTCTGGTAAAAAAAATAAAATGTTTCAAGAACAAGGTCAAAATAATATTTTTCAGTAGGTAGCTGACAAATTATTTTAGTGAAGATGGAGAAAAAGTGCTGAGTCCCTCCTTGTAGCACAAAGAGACGTCAGTCATCCTTCTGAGCGCTTGGTGGCCTGCCATACACGCAGTGATCACTATGGTGGTTTGAAACGAAGCACGGAAAAAATACGAGGAATAATGACTGACACGTAGCTATTGCTATAAAATGGGTTGTTAAAGAAACGATGAACAATTTCGTGGTAAAACAGGGGAAGTGGAAAAAGCTATTTTTAAAAATTCCTTTATCAAAATGATCAATTATGACAGGGCAGTGTTTTGGGAGAGAGATTGAAATCTCAAAATTCCTGGTGCAGTGATTGTTTTGAATATCTAGTACCAGCGGACAGCGCCCCCCAAAAGTTGCTGCTATTTCCAATAACCAACATTGCGAGCTTGGATTTGCAAGCCAAGTAGAAACAGAAATGGTGAGAACCGCTGAATGTGTAACCCGACCAGTTGCTCAGATCCGTCCATCTGACTACACTGATCAAGGTAAATATTTGCAAAAAGATCATTCCTATCACGGATGACAAAGATGATGATGGCGGTGATGGTGATTTATTAATTTAAAAAGCATTCCAGGAAGAGGAAATAAATAGTCTCTGATGAAGAATGCATTCTTCGAGGAGCAGCAAAGAGGCCTCTGAGGCTGGAATGGAGATCCGGGCGTGAGAGTTCAAACACAGACGGGGGTTGGGGGTTCGTTTGTCGGGCCTTTTGTCACTGAAGGTCTTTGGCTTTTCTCTGAGTAGATAAGGTGTTTTTATAAGAGTTCTGACAATAATAAGTGACAGAAACAAAAAAGGACTCCCAGATTGTAGTGTGTGTTTGTAACAGATTCTTACATAAAACTAATAAAATGGGCATCAGAGCATCTGGGAGATAAATATATATGTGTGTGTGTATAAACTATATATATAGTACTTTAGTCCTCATCTCAAATACTAGATATAAAACTATAATTAAGATAACTATACTGATTCTGAGTTAATTTTTCAGTTCTATTAAGTAGTTATCCTCTCAAGGATACATTAGCTTAAGAAAAAATTCAAAACACATAGTACTTTTAAAAAGAGAACAGACAAGTCAGAAGATGAATGCTTACTCAGCAGACAGGGCCACCGCACTTCCCCATTAAACACGTTAAAAATACCTGACCCGTAGACAACGCGTTTGCGCATGGGAGGTACCAGCATCTATTGTACTTCGCTCTCGTTCTAGAGGCTTGGATGAATTCCTTTCTTCCACTCTGTCCGTTTTCTTTTTTAATAGCATATTTGACCTTAAGGATCATAAGTTTACATAATTTACTCTATTCCAAAGTTGTACTTTAGGTCGTTTGTAGGTTATCCAACAGCAGTGAATGACATTATCTCTTTAGCTGTACTTTTTGCTTAGGCTTCAAGAACTAAAACTGTTCTGCGTAGCATCAACAGCTCGGCCGAAGCCTGATAAAATCTGTTGAGTCTACCCGATTAAGGCCGGATTTTGGACAGTGTCTACTCTTGTTCCGAATACTTTTGAGTCATTATATCTTTCTGCTTTCATGAGCCCTGGGCGATGCTGCTCACAAAACGACCATTGCTGTGAAATAGTGAAGTACAGTTTGTCTTTCCAAAACTGAGTCGTGGGTGAGATGGGCCTGCGGTAGTGTGATGCTGTGGAACAGACAGACGGGACTTCACAGAGTCAGGAGACTTTCTGTCTTTAGCTTCTCCACGTTGGGGGTTCATGTATTTGCCGACATGCCTACCATTGCTCAAACCACCAAAAAAACTCCTAAGTATGAAGGTATTCAGTGCCACTTTCTAGGTGACACAAGGACAAGAGAATGATGTTGAACTCACACTTTGTTTTATACCCATATAGATCATCTATTTTCATTTCTGATATCTAAATGAAATGTGGCCACTTCAAAAAGAATCAAAGTGTTCTGGGGATAAAGTCTTTGAGTTTGGTGGTAATAGAATGAGTTGATGGATGGAGGGAGAATACTCCAACATGAGCTAAGATGGGAATGATTTGAATAACATGCTTGGCAACCTTGATCTAATTGACCGAATAGGTACGTAGACAGGTAAATACTATACATTCTTTTTATGCACACATGGAACATAAGCAAACATTGGCTATGTTCTAAGTCACAAAAGAAATTCTAAGAACATTAGAAGACTAATTTGATGCATAAGCTATTCTCTGATTCTAATGTCATTAAATTAGAAGTCAGCATAGCTGCCCTAATGATGGTGTGTTTTGCTTCCAAGACTGCGTAGAATGAGTCATTACTGTCCTCACTTTACCCATTGGTTCCCATATTTATGTGTATGGATAGGTTAATACACAGTGTTACAAATTCCCATAGCAAAGACATTTAACACAGATTTGTTGGGTCATGAACACTTCCTAGCATAGTGGCTCTTGGACTGAAGGCCAAAAGATGGACAGGGGAGCAAGTTAACCCGGAGACTCAGAATCCCACAGAATAGACTAAGGCCCTGGGGGAAAGCCTTGAAGAGAGACAGGAGAAGAGCAACTCGCTCTCTAGGTGACAGTCAGAGACAGAAGAGAGATGAACTGGGAGATGAGGCTGGAAAGTAAAGCAGACCTAGCAGAACTGGCCAAAGCTGGAAAAACTTAATGGATTTTGTCTTCATCCTGATTTAGCCCAAAAACAAACTGCCCATTTTTTTTTCTGTCAACTACTCTACTCCTACTGATACACTAATGTACCAGAGCTTAATTTGAAAAATATTTAAGACATTTTCTTGGGCAGTTGTGTATTGGGTTAAATAGTGGCCCCCCAGCCACGCCCCCCCACACCTACAAAAAAGATATGTCGATATCCTAACCCCCAGAACCTGTGAATGTGACCTTATTTGGAAAAAAGGTCATTGCAGATCTAATTAAGCTATGGCTTTTGAGGTGAGAGCCTCCTGGATTACCCACGTGGGTGCTAAACTCAGCGCATCCTTATGAGAGGCAGAAGAGAAGACAGCGATGCACCCAGGAGAAGGCCGCGAAGACAAAGGCGGAGGCTGGAGCGTGGTGGTCACCAGCCAAAGAATGCCTGAACTGCCTTGGAAGAATGAAGGCAGGATTCGCCCCTAGGGCCTTCAGGAGGGGCGTTGCCCCCCCAAAACCTTGATTTTAGATTTCTGGAGTCCAGAACTGTAAGAGAATAAATTCCTTTTGTTTTAAGTGGCCAAATTTGGGGTCACTTGTTATGACAGCCACTGGAAGCTGATACGAGTGGCTTCGATGAAACTTAGTTTTACATTTTCTTTTTGTAACGCTGCAGGAGGCCTAGAGATTCATGCTCATGACTAGATAATGTTATTTCCACCCACATGAGGCCAGAGCTACACAGGGACAAGTTGCAGCTGCTCTGGGGTCAGGTGCATGGTAGCATCACTCCTATTGTCACAAGTTCCTTGACTCAGAGTGTCACTTACTACACCCCAAGCCCTAGGCAAGGTCAGATGCAGTGTTGTTGTCCTAATTCTGTTATAAAAGGAAAAGTATTTCAACCCAGGTTCTATTGTTTTTAGAACTAGTGTCTGTAACACATTGTTATTAGGGAGCTGTTAGTTCTTTACTGTCTGAATTACAAATACGCTTGCTTTGGAGGCACTGTGAGAACCAAAAAAAAAAAAAAAAAAAAAAGTGATCAGTTGACCAGAGCAAAGAATAGCTATGTTAACACCAGTAAATGAAATTCATGAATAAAACAAGCATTTCATTTGAGTTAAAGGTTTGAACCTTCTTATCTTCACAACTCTACAGCCATCTGAGGTTCTGGTTTGGGCATGGCCTGTTGGGTTGTTTGTGTTATGGATTTACTTGTCACCCTCCAAAGTCCATAGGTTCAAGTCCTGACCCCTCCTCCCTCAGAATGTGTCCTTATTTGGGGTAGGGTCCTTGCAGATGTAATGGTTAAGATGAGGTCATCGTGGTGGGCCCTAACCCAATACAACTGATGTCCTTACACAAAGGGGACATTTAGACACAAAAATGCACACAGGAATTCCATGTAAAGATAAAGACACAGATTAAACAATGCTTCTAGAAGCCAAGGAATGCCAAAGATTGCCAGCAAATGCCCAGAAGCTGGGGGAGGCCTGGAACAAATTCTCCCCTATTAGACCCCTGATTCTTGGGCTTCCAGCCTCCAGAACTGTGAGACCATAAATTTAAGATGTTTAAGCCACCCAGTCTGTGGTACTTTATTACAGCAGTCCTAGCAAACAAATATATTACAGCTTGTTCCCTATTAATTTGCTTGTGAATTGTTCACGAGCAGCTCAGGACAATAGAAGGGAGAAGACCTGATCCAGAATGGAGATCACATGGAGGGTTAGCAACAGGGGAGTGGGAGGAGGAGAGAGGGGGGAAAAGGTACAGAGAATAAGTAGCATAGATGGTAGGTAGAAAATAGAAAAGGGGAGGGTAAGAATAGTATAGAAAATGTAGAAGTCAAAGGACTTATATGTAGGACCCATGGACATGAACTGAAGGGAGGGAATGTGGGTGGGAGGGGGTGTGCAGGGTGGAGGGGAATAAAGGGGGAAAATGGGACAACTGTAATAGCATAATCAATAAAATATATTTAAAAAAAGACTACTATATTTCAGGTGATTTTATCCTAAACTATTTTAGATGTAACTATATTAGTACTGTTATATATTGCATATATAATAATTGCGTACATCAGACCCACTGGTGAACAGGTTACATAAATTCCTACTTAAACAGATCTTTCTTAGGGCAAAACATTTCATAAATAATCTACCCAGTGACTTTGATTGGCTTCAGGTTGTATTGGAATAGATATAACCTCAAATCAGGTTTAACATTACTTCTATTTGGAGAATATTTTAGTGGCTCAATTCAGAAATATTTTAAAAGCAATAGGTGGTGTCATCTGGTGAAGAGGTCACGTATGCAAGCGGGTGAATTTGTAGTTCAGAAATCATGACCATTTGGGTTTAGCTCAGTTTGGAATTTCGTAAGTCTCGGTAACATTCCTTTGTGGCATCAAGTTATTGATTGTACCAGTGTTCCAACTATCAGCTGATTGTGACACTTGATTATGATGAGTTGTTCCATGTACCTACATCCAAGTCACGGACATTGAGTCCAGACAATATTCCCCAGTCGACGTTGATATTTGGTTCCACAAAGCTGTGGAATCACTAGAGATAAACAGAAGTAAAAGTGTAAAACTCATGATGTATGTGGCTCTTCACTGTTCAGACCTCTAAATTGTGACATTTAATTCCCACCTTTCTTGCCATTTGAAATCAGACCTCTAGGTAGCTTTAATCTGGCTCTTTAACATGGTAACTATTTCACTTGCAATGAGTGTTTTGTTTACAGGCAGCAATGCAGTGTTCTGTCTCCATGACTGATACCGATATTTGGTGTTAAATAAAGCACCGGAGAGCAGTGATCTGTCCCAGCTTATTTGTTCTTTGTGCAAGCCCCTGTGAGCGCCGCATGTCCTGCTTCCAGAGAGTGAAAGGGATGAGAGGCAGCATCATTTTGGATCAAACAACATGCATCTATCTGCCCAAGCCAGGGCTTTCAAATTTAAAAATACATGTCATTAAAGTTGCTCAACAGAATTCTAAAGAACATGCAGTTTTAAGGAACCAGTGTTCCCTAAATGTTTAATTCGCTGATACTTCGAGCTGTTATTCACACTTTTTCCATTGTATTGAAAGTAAAAGTGAACTTATTTGCTGAAGAGTGCTTAAAATACACTGAAATTCTGCATAGGAGCACAATTTTCAGTCTGCTTTATTATGAAGTATTTAGACCCCCATGACTTTCCGTGGCATTTACTTGGACTCATGAATATTTTAGGCTCTTTTTGTTTTCATAATAGACCACACAGGGTTTTTTAATTTAAAGTTAGACTTAGTGATGGAAAGTGCTGTTTCTAATTTTATGTTACTGGTCCAGCATCCCCAAACTAAGGAAAGGTGTGAATGTAGTGAATGCATTTTGTAAATTTTTGTTACTGAGGGGTGAATTTCTCAGTGGAAGGGAAATATTTCTAGTGAATAGATTAAGAATGATTGTGCTGGCATTTATAATTCTCTATCTTTCGCATTTTTGAGAATATAGATACATGACATGATTTAATTTCATGTTATAATAATGTTCTTTAAATCTATAGCAAACAAATAAATTTTAACAAGTAGTGTTTGGCCTTAGTAATTAACAATTTGAAGGAGATGGTATGTATCTTTCCTCATACCCTACACACACAAAAACTAGAGATGAATTAAAGATTTATATGTGAAAGGTAAAAAGTACCAGAAGAAAATATGAAAAGCGTATTTTTATACCACTAGAGTATGAAAGGCAATCTGTAATACAATACTAACAGCAGAAAACCATAAAGGAAGCAATTGAAAGGTTCAAGTATCTATAATTATAAAGCACTATTATATAAGAAAATATAATTGTAAAAAACTGGGGGAAAATATTTGTGCAGAGATAAACATGTCAGAAACAATGCCATAAATATTCTCTTAAACTTTTTATATCAAAATGTGTGTTCTCCAGCCCTTTAACAGGTGTTTAAATGAGCACCTAATATGTCTAAAGCCGTAGGCTAAATACAAGGAAGGTACAGATTGGACTCAGATGGGGTCCTTCCAAAAGCCCCAAATCTAGAGTTTCATTTCCATTGTTAGAGTGTCTATGTGAATAGATAGTTATTTTTAAATTATAGAACTCTATGATGCTATAAAACCTCCAAATAGAGCAGGCATTATCTAATATTAATATTATAACATAGATCCTTAAAGTTTGTTGACTACTTAAAATAATTAAGTTACTTCGACATGTCAGTAGTATCATGAGTGACAGACCTTTAAGGTTTAATTAACTGTATGTGGCAGACGCACGCGGACACATGTACATGCATTTTACTGTAACACGATAACTTCTCAAGCACCAGCACGTCCTCCCAATGCCACTGAAAAGGTGCTCCATGCTGCGTGATTTATCGTTGAACCACAGCTCCCTTTCCTGTGCTCACGGAGCAAGATGGGAAGATAGTTAGAATTCCACGTTTCTTGAAACGTCAAGAAAGGCAGATGCACTCTGACCTCAGCTTTAAATTTAACCTAGAGTATGGGAGGATTTGAGGCCGCTCGACATACTTTGCAAGGAATTTTCCCCCAAGCACTAATATCTGAAGAGCCTGAAAAAAATATGCAAGAAAAGCCTTCTTCTCTCTTGACATGAAGTTATGCTCAGCATGCTAACTCCAAACAACATTTTCCTATCCTTTGTAATGTCTGTGCTAAAATAACAGTCTTGTGATGAGTATTATTCTCTGTAATCAACATTTCTTAAGTGCCTACAGTAGGGTAGGGCTCGCTTCTTAAGAATTTTAAAATGTGTTTTTAGCAAGGCTCTGAAGATTGAACCTTTACTTTGCTGTCATTAGGTACATTTTTTCTAAGGAGTAAAAAAAAAACGGAAAACAGAATTATTTTAGGTCCCCATTAAAATGTAGAACATTCTGCCCTGGCTGGTGTGGCTCAGTTGGCTGGAGCATCGACCCATAACCAAAGGGTTGCAGGTTTGATTCCTGGTCACGGTCCATACCTAGGTTATGCATTTGATCCCTGGTCCAGGCATGTAAGAGAGGCAACAAATTGATGTTTCTCTCTCTCCCTTCCTCTCTGTCTAAAAGCAATGAAAAAATGTCCTCAGGTGAGGGTAAATTAAAATAAAGTATAGAAGATTCTATGGTGACTGCTTGCTGGTGACCCCTGATAACTGGAAATACTACAATTTATTGAACTGGGATGAAGTGATGTCTGTTGTTAGGGGAGTTATTAACCAACTGGGCCTGCGGACTAATCTCACAGCAGAACATTGGAGCAATAAAGGCAATGTCCGATTAAGAATGACATTATTAGCTGCAAATTCTTCCTGGTTATCTCCTGCATATTATTTGGGGAAGGCAGGACTAGTGATTGGTGGGTATTTGACATGGGGGAAGGCTGTTACAGCCTCATCTGCATTCCCTGAGCGCCACCATTGAATTAAATCCAAAGGACAAGAGGATAATAAATGGATCCGATTGACTGTAACTTGGGAATAATTGAAGGGGGTAGGAAGGTGAGGCACAGGAAAAGCAAGGCAAGGCTGATTGAGAGGGGAGGCTGTGGTCAGTGGGTAAGTAAGGAAGGACAAGAGGTACAGAGGGGCAAGGAAATCCAAAGTCACTCACCGAGACTCTGCTATGGTGGGAAGGAGTGAAGAGCCAGTGGAGTTTTTAAGTGCTGAGAAGCACTGACATCCTAATGTGGCTTGCCGGCCAGCACCATGAAGGATGCCATCCAGCTCCTCGTATTCCCGAGGTGGCCGATTGGGGATCATGCCTCTCCTGCCCATCACCGGTGCGTGTGCTTGTGTATGCGTGCACGTGTGAGCTTCTGTGGCTAAATAAAGCCTACTAGATCTTGTCTCCCCTTGTGGCTTCTCAGTCGTTGACTTCAGAGGGCTTGTGCTCAACCAACCACCATCCAAAGTCAACAGCTTTTCCTTCCTTTTTTCCTTTCTTTTTGTGTGTATGTTTCTAAACAGCACCGTTAAAACCCAAGGAGTACAAAGGGTAAGGAGAATGTGAAATGGGCCTGCATCAGTAAACATTTAAGAAGTGCAAGAATGAGGGTGTTGCCTTGGCCTTAAAGCGTTAGTAGACTTTGTCAATTCTCATTGATACCTACAGTGTTGTGTGTGTGAGCGTGTGTGTGTACACCCGCATGCTAGGGAACCTCAGGATGTTTGGCCAAAAAGGAGTAAAAGCCACTATCTGAGAGGCTCACGTCTTGAAACATATTTATTCGGCACAGATGAGTTTGTTGGGATCTTTTGTGGTTAAATGTAAAATCCCGAATAAATTTTGATTTAATACATTTTAAATAAAAGTTCTAACAAGGAAAAGACCTTTTACCTGTCTGCGTCAGGCAGCAGCCTTGAGCCAAATGCGGGTACGGGACTGCCTGCTTCTTTTCCCTATCTGCTGGATTCGTTTGGCCCGAGGATGTGTGAGCCAGCATCTCTCAGATGAAAATCTCTTCACGGGGACTCTGGCCATGTTTCTCTGGGGAGATGTGATTTACCTGTCAGTACTGTGAGCACACACATGCGCACTGCTTTTTGTCTCCCCATCAGAGAGATTCCCTCTAAGCTGGGTCAGTTTTCAGTTCTTGTTACAAAGCTCAGAGTTTTGGGAATCCAGGAGGGCTGCTAAATCCTATCGATAAAGGTGAGCAGCCTTCACAATTCCAGTATAAACAGAAAGTTTATTGTGAGGTAAGCAGGGCCGAGGGTGGTTTTACCAGAAACAGTGACGTTCACATCCAGGGGCTGAAATAAGGCTGAATGCCCACCGGGAGCTCAGCCTGGGCTGTCACACTCGGACCGTTTGTCTACTCAGGTAGACTGTGAGTGTGTATGTGTGTATTGTAATATTTCCACGGCACTGTGAAATTCCGTTGCTTTTCAGCAGCCAGTCTAAGAGAGTAGGTAATTCATGAGCCCTGGGCAGGAACAGCACCCAGCCCCATCTCAGGAACATCCATGCTATTTCCGGCACGATTTAGGCCACAGGCTCCTGGCACACAATAGAAAAGCACCAGGTGTTCACAGCAGTAGTCTCCTTCTTTTCCCTTAAAAGTTGTGACTGGCAGTTTTCCCAAAACAGGAGAGGCACTCTTGTTTGCGTAGGGTATGATTGTTGTCTCACTATAGCAGCATTTGTCCTGATGCCTCTGGACCCAGCTGTCTCAGTGGTGGCCCCTGCAATTACACTTTGGTCTTTCGGAGACAGGGTGTGTCACAGGACAAATCAGGAAGCTGATTTGTGTTCAGAAACTCATGTTGCTTTAAGGTTTTGCTTTGGATTTTAATAAAGCTGTTGTACAAAGAGAGTTGGTCTTTCCACCCTCGGGTAATGAAGGATACTCTAGCTCCTGACCATGAACTTCGCCTTCTTGCCTGAAGTGAGACAGTGGGTTGCTTCTACATTGCTCTTGCCAAACCCCTTATCTTCTGTGGAGATGGTGAAGGTATAATCTCCAAGTTGTTTTTTATAATACTTTGAGGACAGAGTTTACTAGTGACCTGAAAGAATTGATGTAGCCTTCCATGTGCCAAATGTATTTTTTAAAACTAGTTTATATGTGTAATAAAAGGAAGACTGTTGAAGTCCAGAAATAAACCCTCACATTTATGGAAATTTGATTTTTCATCAAGGACAAATCAGTTGCCATGACAACTGAATAAGGGGAAAGAACCATCTTTTCAGCAAAAGGTACTGGAGCAACAGCACCTCCACATGCAAAAGAATGAAGTGAGAACCCCCACCTCACACCATATGCAAAATATTAACTCAAAGTTAAACAAAAATCTAAATTTAAGAGCTAAAGCTCTAACACTGCTTATTTCCTTTAAGAAATAAAGCTAAAGAAATACTATTTCTTTGAAGAAAATATAGGGGTAAATCTTCATGATCTTAGAATAGGCAACAGTTTCTTAACTATGGCACCAAAAGCACATGGAACAAAGGAAAAAATTGACAATCTGGACATGATCGAACTAAAAACTTTTGTGCCTCAAAGGATGCTGTAGAGAAAATGAAAAGACATCCCAGAGAATGAGAGAAAATTTTTGTAAGTCATCTATCTGATAAGGGCCCTATATGCAGAATACATAAAGAATGATCAAAATACAATATTATAAAGACAAATATCCCAATTAAAAAATGAACACAGAATCTGAATAGACCTTTTTCCAAAAAAGATACACAAATTGCCAATGGACAAATAAAAAGATACTCAACATTATTAGCCATCAGAAAAATGTACTTAAAACCACCGTAAGATACCACTTCATTCCCACTAGAATGGCTATAATCAAAGAGACAGATAATAACTAGTGTTGGCAAGGATGTAGAGATATTGGAACCCTCGTATTTACTGGTGGGAATGTAAAATGGTACAGGCACTTTAGAAAACAGTCTGGCAGTTCCTCCAACAATTAACCTTAGAGTTGCCATATGACCAGCAGTTCCACTCCTAGCTATACACATGAAAGAAATGAAAACATATGGTCAACAAAAACTTGCCCATGAATTTCATAGCAGTATAATTCATGATAACCAAAAGGTAGAAACAACCCAAATGCCCATCAAGCTGATGAACAGATACATTAAATTTAGTATATATGTACAATGGACTATTACTTGGCAATAAAGATAAATGAAGTGCTGATACATGTTGTGACATGGATGGCCTCTGAAAACATTGTGCTGAGTGAAAGAAGGCCACATGTTGTATAATCCCATTTATATGAAAAGTTCGGAACAGACAAATCCCTAGAGACGGAAAGTACATTAGTGGCTGCCCAAGGCTGGAGGATTGTAGGAAAATGAGGAATAATGCTAATGGATACAGGGTTTCTTGTTGGGGTGATGAAAATATTCTAAAATTGGTTGCAGTGATGGTCACACAATTCTGTGAATAAACTAAAAACACTCAACTGTATACTTTAAATGGGTGAATTGCATGCTATGGGAATATATCTCAATTAAGATGTTACTATAAAACAACCATGAGAAACTAGATGGGTAGAGAGGATAGAGTATGTCATTAATTGTAGGCTTTCTCCGTATTTTTCATTCTCTTCTCTTGGCCTTCATCTGCTTTCCCAGGTTTCTCTTAGAAAGAAACTATTTGGAGGGAAAAAAAAAAGATTTACAACATATTGTGTGGAAACCACAGAATTTATGAGGAAAGTCTAGGGAGAAAGAGATGATTGCCCTAGAGAGTTTACATTTGTGTTTCACTTTTTGTTCATCTTTCAGACTCTGTTCTCAGATTTGCACCTTTTACTACATAACTAGCCATTATCTCTCAATAGAGGTGGAAGCTCTTTAGAATTTTAATAAAATGTCATCAGTTTCTTGGCCAAACCAGTTTGCCAAGCATCAAATATAATTTACTTTTCACCAAACTCTCTTCCAACCTGTTGCCACATGAGAGGTAGAAAAAAGGGAAGGAGGCTGATCTGCTGCTTTCTCAAACCTTAGATCTCGATCCAGATCAAGGAAGAGCTCATCACTCCCCTAACTGAACTTCTTATTCTAAGCTAATTACAAGGTAAGCATTTAAACAAATGTTGGTGGAGGGGCACTGGCAAGGTTAGAGCATCGTCCTGAAATGCCAAGGTTGTGGGTTCTCTCCCTGGTCAGGGCACACTCAAGAATAAACCAATGAACGCATAAATAAGTGGAACAACAAATTTCTCTCTCTCGGTCCCAAAAGCATTAATAAATTTTTAAAAAATTGGTGGAGAGAAGAGGACATCACAGGATGAAATACATTCTTTGGTTTCCTTCTCCAAGCCAACCTTGGTGGAGTCCAGGCACAGGGAGCGTGGCAGGGTTACCTGGTGGGATGTGTACTGGGGTGTCAGTCTACTCCCACCCAGGCCGGGTAACTGACCTTGACAACTCAGTTACCTCCTATGAGCCTAAGCTTCTTTGTCTGCAGCCTAAGGGGTCGGAAGTCTTTCCCAGTTCCAAAGCTCTATGATTTTATGATTTCATAATCTGATCTAGAATTCTCTTAACGATCAGTAAGTATTAAAGGAGCATCTTGGTAGATGAATCTGTGATTGAATGAATATTGTACCCAAGTTTTGATTAATGAATAAATGTCATAATAGAAGCAATTTCATGCCCTGGCTGGTGTGGCTCAGTAGATTGAGTACCAGCTTGCTAACCAAATGGTCTCTGGTTAAATTCCCAGTCAGGGCACATGCCTGGGTTGCAGGCCAGGTCCCTGGCTGGGTGCACACAAGAGGCAGCCTCACACTGATGTTTCTCTCCCTCTTTCTCCCTTCCTTCCCCTCTCTCTGAAAATAAAACAATAAAACAAATAAAATCTTTTTTTAAAAAAAGAAGCAATTTCATGATTTTTCAAAGACCTCTGTAGCAATAATTGATAGTGAAGCATTTCAAATGAATGACTCAAATAGAAAAAAACATGTCTATCAGTTTTGCAGTCCACAAAAAAATGCACAACAGACATGTTAATTTCCAGACTTAGGCTCAAAAAACTAACTGGCAGATTCCACATAAACAGAGATTTGATTGACCACAGTGAAATGTTAAATATTTTGTATGTTAAATGACCCTAATTTTAATTTGAACAAAGTTTGAAGTGGATACTTTTTAATTTTTTACATTTTTTGGATTGGAGCATGATTTGTATACAGTGAAATGCACAATTTAAGAGAACCATTCAATGAGTTTTGACAATTGCATACACCCATTCAACCCAAGATATGGAATATTCACATCACAGAAATCTCCTCGTGGACCCTCCCAGTCAGTCCCCACCGACAGGCCAAATCTGTTCTGGCTTATTTCACCCTCCATTACTCCGTCTGGAATCATACACTATATACCCTTTTGTGTCTAGTTTCTTTCAGTCAGTAAAATGGTTTGGAGGGTCATCCGTTTTGTTGGGCTTATCAGTAGTTTCACACAGGTTGGATTCCCTGGAAAGAGACAAAGAGTAGCATGCAGGGCATTTACTGAGAAGGCCCCTTGGGATCTACAGCTTTGCAAGGGAGGCGAAAGAAGCAGTGTTGAGCAGAGGGAAGAGCGGAGCTGTGAAGCCCAACCTCAGCCTCAGCTGCTCCCAAGGGGTGCTCTCCGTGCCAGCTGCCATCCGTGCAGGGGACGTTCAGTGGTAGAATTCTCTCCACCAGTGGGAGCGCTGGAGCTGGATGGCCCAGCAGAGTCGTCTCCAGTCGCGGCAAGTTCTGCTTCCTGCTATTGATCAGGCCTTGGATAGGGGCTGCTTTGGGGAAGGATGTTTGTTTCCGCCAAGGAAATCTCCCTGCCCCAACAGCTAAGGGCTGACTTCCAGCAACACCCCAGCAGAACGGGAATAAGTCCTGAACTTCTGAGAAGGTTCGGGCAGCACATCATTGAGTTTCATTGCTGAGTTCCACTGTTGGATGTAACACTATATATATTATCCACTCTCCTGTTGATGGATATTTGGCTATTATGAATAAACCTGCTGGGAACATTCTTAAACTGTTTTTTTTGTAGATATATGTTTTCATTTCTCTCAGATAAATGCCTAAAAGTAGAATTTCTGAATCATTGGATAGGTGTATGTTTAACTTAATAGAAACTGCCAGACCAAATCTCCAAGTTCCAAATTACCATTTACACTTGCACCAAGAATAAATGAAAAGCCCAAGATGCTATATGTTCTCCCCAACACTTGGTGTCTAGCCTTTTTAATTATAGAAAAGACTTGAAATTTTTCCCAACCACTTGGATTAGAATGTGAGAAGGGATTTCTGCTTGGGTTTACAGTTTGGACTCGACTGGTTTTGAATTTATAAGATTAAAGAGGCACAATTCCATATACATTTTTATAGCAAAAATCACATTTAACCTGGTGACTTTAAATCCTTTGTTATTTTGGAGGTGTACTGCCATATCCAAACTTCTTTCAAAGTTAGTTTGAATTCTTGAAGTTCAGGTTAAACTTAAGTGTGAACTTAACCTGAAATTGAACCCCCTTGAATGGTAAGTTTCTGCTGTACTTGGAAATGAATTATGGTGCTCAGGTTCTTTTTCCTAACAGACTGCTTCAATAAAGTGTATTTAAATAATGCGCTTTAACAGTGCAGATAAGTTATTATATACAGGGCTATGTGCTAATCATGTCATATGCGTCACATCAGTTCATCCTTACAATTAATTTAGGTGAACACTATAATTATCGCCCCCATCTTACAAATAGGAAATGATAGGGAAAGATGGAACTGCTTCATTAATTCAACAAGTATTTACTGACTGCCGTGAACATGCAAGGGGATAAGGTATAGAACAAAAAATGTATTTTTCCTTATGGAGTTTGCATTCCAATAGAAGGAGATGAGATAGGAGGTGAAATGGGAGATAGATAGATAGAGAATAGTTTCACTCTTCTTGTGCTTTCAGTCCATATTTTCAAAAATTTGGTATAGTAACTGGATAGAAAGATATAATATATCCATACATTATACTATATTATTATACTTCTGGACATGATACACACAGAAGGCACCCACATTGGCTAAGAGTTGCAGATGTGGGTCCAGATCATTGTTTGAGGGTCGAGAATGGGTCACAGTCACAGTCCTTGGAGCTTAGACTCACACTTTGGGCTCTAAACTATTTAAGTGACTTCCTAAGAATTGCTTCTGTAATTCAGCTATGCTGGGTGGGGTGGACAGTTCATGTGTCCAGTATAATATTTTTGAATGAAAAATAATATAGGTTCACCAAAGCCATACATTTTGATATACAAACTACATTTCTTCTCAACTGTTGTCTGTAGTCTATTTTTCTGGCTCTGCCTCTCTTTGATGTTGCAAAAGGGAAAAGTATGGACTTAACCATCTGGCTTTCTCCTCAGCTAGTCTTTCCTTCCCATTGCATACTACACCTCTCCCTCAATTCCAATGAACCTTCTCATGTATCTTACTTCCCTTCAAATAATCCATATTCCCACCTGTATTAGTTATGTATTGCTGCATAACAACATTACCCAACACTCAGAAGCTTGAAACAACATATTAGCTGTCAGTTTTTGTGTGTTAGAAGCTTGATGGGTCCTCTGCTTAGAGTCTCAGGAAGTCACAAAGCGGCAGCTGAGGTGGCAGCCAGGGCCGTGGTCTCATCTATAGCTTGCCTGGGGAAGCACATGCCTGCAAGCTCATGCGCTGGGGGCAGCATCCCATTGCTAGCAGAACGCCAGACCACAGGCCTCGTTTTCTTGCTGGTTGTGAGCAGAGGCTCCCCGCCCGAAGGCCCTCTCCACATGGCAACTTATAACATGGCA
Organism: Trachops cirrhosus; assembly: GCA_028533065.1. Taxonomy (NCBI): domain Eukaryota; kingdom Metazoa; phylum Chordata; class Mammalia; order Chiroptera; family Phyllostomidae; genus Trachops; species Trachops cirrhosus. The sequence continues at coordinate 175,923,704 of CM052541.1, forward strand.
ATTTGCTGCTTCAAAGCCACCAAAAGAGTGTCTCCTAGCAAGACAAATGATCCGATTTTACGTAATGTAAGCCCATGCATATAATTACATACACCTTTGCCGTAGTCTGCGGGTTAGAAGAAAGTCAGATCCCGCCCACCCGCAAGGGAAGGGGCTTACACAATGTGTGAATACCAGGGAGCCACCTTAGCATCCGTCCACCCCTCCCCCAATGTTCTGAAACACTTCCTGTGTTACCTTAGTCAAATGTTTCCTTCCTGCAAAAACAGTAAACTAGAACTCTCCCTCCAGTTTGTTAACCTGTATGCCGTGATTTGTGCATTAATGAACATCCCCATTTAGCTTTAGCACTGTTCCATTTTAACCAAATCCATTTTTAACAAGATGTGGAGTAACTGAACAAAGCTTTAATGGGGGGTATTGAGAATGTAAATGTATGTATTTGTTAGGTGATGGCAATATTCAGATTCTATGTATTCTCCATTACTGAATAAAAAAAAAAAAAACCATAAGTACTGGTCAGTAAATGCGGTTGTGTTGACACCACTGCTTACTGCTGGGCCAGACAGTGAGCCCCACAGTACTTTCACTGCATCCTCACTTTCCTTTTCCTATTTCCCACAGATCTACAGAGCTCATTGATACAGATCAGATTCATTCATTCATTCATATGTAAAATACATGCCCAGATGGAGCGCTTACCCGTGTGTGTGGGCACTGTACTGGTCTTGTATTGGTAAACAGAACACAGCCTCCAAAGGACGTTCAGTCCAGTGCAGGAGACACTTGAGGAGACACCCTTGGGATAAATTCCATGGTGGAGGTTACTGTGGAAATACACATATTTAGGTCCCAGAAAATTTGACATTTAAGCCAATGTGTCTTTGAAAACATAAAATGTAGGACAATCAGAGGCCAGCTATTGAGAATCAGTCAACCCAAGTAGACATAAAAATATAAAACCTGAGGAAGGTCGAGTCCTCTAGATGTTCATAAAAGAGGGTGGTGAACAGAGGTTTGAGAACAAAGGCTTTAGGGGAATCCTAGATAGAAGATAAGAAAAAATATGCCTTGAGTTTTTAGTAACTGCAGTGTTGTCCAGCTGGGAGAGAAAGTCTCACTCTTCAGATGGTAATTTCAATTTTCAGGGTAAAGTACTAGGTATTTCTATGTTGACATAAATAATGGAATACACCTAAACATCCATAGTGCTTTTGTGTTAGATGAAAAACTCTAGGTAAAATAGGATAACATATAACTTTGAAACAAAGCACAAATTATCACCCTAAAATCATAGACTCAAGTGGGAAATGTATATTAATGTTGACTGTTTTATTAATAAATGTAGGTGAATATTGTTTTGAGCACCGGTTCACAGAAACAAATCACTGTGTTACTGCATCTTCACAAAACAATACTCTATGCAAGCCTATAAAGAAGAAATCGAATAATCTGAAGAAACGGTGAACTCTTTGGGACTTTATGTGGGTCTTGGAGTATTTTATAGCAAAGCAAAATCCACAGCATTTCCCCCTGCTAAATAAATAAATAAAGTATAATCATAAGTATTTCAGATACAGATTGCGGCTGCTTCTATAGCGGGCCCCTCCGTGACTTGCAGAAACCTCCCCCTTGTGCTCTCTCATAACTGAAAGCCCTCTGCTTAGAGAAGTTGGGGAATGAAAACCCTTCAGTGAAAAAGCCTCTCGATGCTTGGAGAGAGGTATGCGGGTTTAGAGTGGCAGTATTCCAAGCCCACTGTGTATCTACTTCTTAATTGTGTGATTTCTCCCTGAATAAATCTCGTTTGGATGAAAGATTAAGTCTGAACACCTGCAGGGCGCCTCACCCCCACCTTCTTGGCTCCCATCTTGTTCACCTGTTTGGAGAATGTGTCAACTTTCCTTAACTGAGAAGTGACTTGTAGTTACCGAAATTCACTTTGCATTAGAAGGTCTCTTCAATATGCTCAACTTTCTCTAGAGGGTTGTTTTACTTGGCGGCATGTCTTAAATTCAGATTTGAGTCCTAATAAAACTATGTTTTTAGGAACAAACCTTACTGCTTCTTTTTTTTTCTGTTTTAAAATACTAGAAGCATAAAAGTAAAGAAGCGTTGAAGTTAAGCTTGTTAAATATGAGAATCTACTACTTTTGTGTGTGATTCCCTTAAGATATCATTCGAAGTTTCAAAGATGCTACTATGCTACAAATAAAAATATTACAGAGAAGTATTTACTCTAAAGGAAATGAAAATAAGCAGTGGACAGGAGGTCTTCATCTGTTTTTAGTTATAGAATGCTGAGCAATTTAATAATGGAAGTGGTTTAAATAACACTAAAAATGCATTTTCCCTGAATGCAAAATCATAACTTTTAAATTTGCCTTCCATTAGCGATGTTTCAGTTCTTACAACTTACCAGGTGCTTCTGTTCTTCATCTTACATTTTCTTCAGCTATATTTCAATTACTTATTCTAGTCTTCTTTTCCTTTTTTCTTTTCTTTTTTAGCCTCATCAGTTTAATACTTGCCAATTTATTTTTGTGAATATGTTATTTCTCCCTGAATAAGTCTTTTATAATTTTTCTCATTTATTGATTTTTAGAGAGAAAAAAAGAAACACTGATTTGTTGTTCCACTTATTTATGCATTCATTGGTTGATTCTTGTATGCGCCCAGACCGGAGCAGTTTGTATTATATGAATTCTTTAAAATGCATTGAGATTTCTATTATTACCCAGTATTTACTCAATATGTAGTTACTATTTCAGAAATACAGGTCTCTACATATGTCTATTACAACAAGCTTGTCAGTTGGATTGTTCAAATCCATAACCTTAAAAATGTTTTGTCTTTTTGGTCTTACTACTTTTTGATTTGTTAAAATCTATCCGTATATTATAGCTTTGTCAATTTATCCTTATAATTCTGTTAGTTTCTGCTTTTTCTATTTCAAGGTTCTGATGCAAAGCATACTAGTTGATAATTTTTTATCTGTCTTCTTGTTAGGTTATTCTTTTTATCATTATATAATAGTACCCCTATGCTACTTATTATTTTGACTTCAACTTTATTTTTTTATATTTTTTGAAGATTGTATTTATTTTATTTTTAGAGAAAGGGGAAGGGAGGGAGATAAGGAGAGAAACATCAATGTGTGGTTGCTTCTCGCACAACCCCTTCCAGGGACCTGGCCCGCAACCCAAGCATGTGGCCCAACTGGGAATTGAACCAGAGACCCTTGGGTTTGCAGTCCTGCGCTCAGTCCACTGAGCTACACCAGCCAGGGTTTGATTTCAACTTTAATTAATCTTTTATTGATATTGATATACTAATTTTCCTTTGCTGAGTATTTACTTGGTATGCATTTTATATACTTTTATTTCTAGCTTTGCTGTTTCAGTTGCATCTCCTAAAGATAGAGAGATGTGTTGTGCTTCTGCTCCTTCCAGTCTTTCAGTCTCTGTCCTTGGATAAGAATATTCCTCGCGTAGTTTGTGCATTCACTGTTTTGGACCTACGTCCGTCATCTTAATTTGTGCCGTCTTTTTTACCATGTTCTTTTTCAGTGTTTGCTCTCATGTTATTTTCTCATTATTTGAATTTGTGAGACTTTTTTATATGCCCTTTCTTTTAACTATTGATTTGGAAACATATTACTCTTTTTCTTATTATTTGAAACAATACATTTTTATAACAAAATCAAACATTTTTAGTTTGTCTGAACTCCTTCTTGTCAAAATCAAGACCTTAACGCCTTAATGCTAAAAATTCACTGACTACTTTTCCTTTTTACATAGCCAAGAGTTTATTAATTCACCTCACGTTATCCACTTCTGTGCTCACTGTTATTTCTCGCATCTCACCCTTAATCTGGGCTTCTGTTCTCTCTTGCTGAAGAACAGTCTGTAGTTCCTTTAGCGATCAATCTCTTTTAGTGAGTGATTATTTGATTTTAGTGAATGATTGTTTCTCTGGGTATCGAATTCTAAGTTGACAGTTATTTCTCCATAACACTCCCAAAATAAAAGTCTATTGTTTTCACCCTGGCTGGTGTGGCTCAGTGGATTGAGTGCCAGCCCATGAACCAAAAGGTCATCAATTCGATTCCCAGTCAAGGCACGTGCTGGGGTTGCAAGCCAGGTCCCCAGTTGGGTGCGTGTGAGAGGCAACTGAGATACGTCGATGTTTCTCTCCTTCTCTTTCTCCCTCCCTTCCCCCTTCTCTAAAAATAAATAAATAAAATCTTTTTTAAAATATCTATTGTTTTCTTGGATTTATTGTCATTCCTCAAAGTAGAATCTGTCCTTTCTACTCACTACTTTTTGACTTTCTCCATATTGTTGATACTCAATTGCACTAGGGTTGCCTAGGTAGAGATTGATTTTTTTTTCTCTCATGGCACCTAGGATTGTTTCAATCTCCACTTGGATGTCTACTGAACATCTCAAAATCAAACTTCTAATTTTGACCCACTCTATTCACTGTTGTGCCCATTTTAATTAATGGCAGCTCCATCCTTCTGATTGCTCAAATAAAATTTTAAAGTCATCCCTGCTTCACCTCTTTTCTTCCACACCCCACATTCGACCTATGAAGAAACTTGGCTGTAGTTTAAAATGTACCCAGAATTTTACCAGTACCACTGCTGCCCACATGGCCTAAGCCACTTCATCCCTAGCCTGGATTACTCCTGCTCTCTCTACTGGTCCTGCTGCTTCTAACTTTGTCTCTATCCTCCACTCAGAAGCCATAAGGATCTTAAAATATAACCCAGATCATGTCATTCCTGTGTTTAAAACTGTCATTGCTTCCCCATCTCACTTGTAGCAAAAGCCAAAGTCCTTATGTTCAACTACAAAGCCCTGCATGGTTCATAATCCCCTTCTCAGCTCCCCTTCCCGTGCTCTGCTCCAACCACATACGCCTGTCTTTCTGTTCACTGGTCTTTCTGCTCGGAACACTTCCCCCGCACATAGCCACATGGTTAACTCTATCACCCGCTTCCAGTTTACGTTCCAATATCACCTTTGCTGTAGGACTGCTTTGACCATCACACACCGATCTGCTGCTTACTTCACACAGCACTCCCCTCCTCTGCTTACTTCACACAGCACTTTTCTTCTTCTAAATTGCTATCAACTTTACTGCTTCATTATGTTAATTTCTCATTTTCTGTTGTCTCATTAAAATGTAAGTTCTATGAGTTTAGGTATTTTTATTTTTTGTTTAATTCTATATCTCAAGTACCTGGAACTGAGCTTGGTACAAAGGATATACATAATAAATATTTTTTAGCTGAATGATGAACCAATAATGAATTCCTATTTATATAGAACTATCATGCATATATAATATAGACCCTTATGTATTTCCACAGAATAGGAATGCAGTGAAATACAGTTATAACCCAAATGCCCATTAACTGGTAAATGGGTATACAAACTTTGGGAATAGCTATATAATGGAACACTACTCAGAACAAAAAGGAACAAATACTGATACATACAACAACATGGATAAGTATTAAAAATAGTAAGTAAAAGAAGCCAAATATTAAAAAACAGCACATGGTGTTATTCCAGTTATATGAAATTTTGGGAAAGTCAGACCGATAGGGACGGAAAGCAGGCCAGCAGTTGCCTGGCGCCAGAGGAGTGGGGCAGGGATTAAGCACAAAAGGACACGATGGAACTCCTGAGCGTCCTCAGAGTTTTCTAAAACCTTAATCGTGATGCTGGTTGTACTGTACATTTACCAAAATTCATTGAACTGTTTGCTTGAAATGGGTAGATGTTAGGGTTTTAAAAGTATTTGTCGAAAAGCTGTAAGCAATAAACACATACAGTTAACAGTAATAGCATTATCAGACTTTAATTTTTCTTTGATCTAAGAAGTGCTTTATGGTCTTGAGGCATCTTCAGAAAGAATAGTAGACTCTGTATTGGAGAGGTTTGGATTTAGCAATCAATAAAGTTCAGAGCCTTCCCTCTCTAAGCCTTAACTCTCGGTGGAACAAACCCCTGCCAGTACTCACTATTGTGATCATTTAGTTGTGAGCCACAACACCCACCCTTCAGCGTGTACAGTACCCCCTCATCGGTGGTTTTTCTGTCTGTAATGTTAGTTACCCACGGTCAACTGTGGTCTGAACACATTACATGGAAAATTCCAAAACTAAACTATTCATAAATTTTACATTACTGCCATTCTGGTAGTGTGACAAAATCTCGAGTTGCCCGCTCCTTCCTGTCCCGGATATGAATCATCCTTTTGTCCCGGGTCCAGGCTGTGTGCTCTTGCTGCCTGTTAACCACCGAGTGGCCCTCTTGGGGCCACTTATCAGCCTGACTGGGGCAGAATCCAGGTACTTACATTCCGGGAACCCTTATTTTACTTAATAATGACCCCAAAGCCATTCACATAACTTTTTTTATAGTATATTGTTACGATTGTTCTATTTTATTATTGTTGTGAATCTCTTACTGGACCTAATTTATCACTTAAACTTTATTATAGGTTTGTCTATGTAGGAAAAAACATAGTACACTTAGGGTTCGGTACTATCTACAGTTTGAGGAACCCATGGTGGGTGGATCTTGGAACATATCCTCCACAAACAGGGCATAACTGCTGTGCAGGGAGGGGCAAAAGTAGATTTAGAGTTGTGAGTACACGAACCACAATTTATTCCTGTAGTGTTATTCATTACTTATTGTAGTGTTCTCCATAGGAACAACTGTAAACCTACTTTTGCCCCACCCTGGGTATACTATAAATCCCACCAGGGGCGGGTCTGTACCTCACTTCACATTCATGCACCAGAGGTACTGGTCCCCTTGAGACATCCTCTGTGAATTCTGGTTGAACGTCCAGGTGACTGTTAATAAAATGGCATGGAAAAGGAAATTTACACTCACTGCCAGACTTGATACTGTCTTACAATGGAGTCCACATACTATTACCACAATCATATGTATATTCCTAACGGACTTTTTTTCCCACCCATACTTCAAGTTGCTATAATTGAGGAGATAACCTGAATGCTTATTGTCTTATTTACCGCATACATAATTAGGTGCCCTCTGTGTGCCCAGAACCTCGTTATATTCTAGGAAAGGATGCAATGGTTAATAAAACAGTGATTTGGATCTTATTTAAAACAATTATTTTCTGTAAACTGGGCAGTAATTATTAAAGATGTCTGTAAGGACTGTTCTCTGTAGATTTTTGGTCAATAAATTAAAGATTATTAGTTTTACAGCTGTGATCAGAGTTTTATGTACAGTGAATGAGTAATTCCTTTTTCTTATGAAATGATGTGCAGCAAATTGCATACCTTGTTTTCCTGGGGTGGGGGAAAGTTTTTGGAAAAGGAAATTCCAGCTCCACCCCCTGAGGTCCTTATTTGCCAGAGTAAATCTTCCAACTGCCCAGCTTAATCAGTACGTAAGCGCACGTGAGACACAACACACCCTCTGCACAAAGGCAGGACCTGGGTATGTTGTTAATCCTTTTAGCTTGAGCAAGCAGCAGAAGGAAAACTCAGGAAATAAATCGTATAAAAATATGAGAACAATAGGAAAGAAAAGCCTGCCTTACAGGTTTGTTTCCTGTTCTAATACTTGTGGAATGCGGTTTTCTCTCCTACTGATGCGAAATATAACTAGAATGCCCAAAGATGTCATTTTTTCTTAACCAAAGTTTTCCTTTGATCTGTTTATATTACCACGTTAAAATTAAAATCTCTCAGAATTGTCAAAATAAGCAGCATAGGAAACATTTGGTTGCAATTGCTACACAGTAATATTTTTTAAAAGTAAATACTAGCTACACATACAGAATTTCAAGTGAAATTATAAGATACAGTAAAACTTTGTTTTTTAGTAGTTATATTTTTTAAAGTAAACTGTCTTTCACAAAATGTATCCAAGTTTTGGGGTAATACAAAGTTTTTAAGAAACAGTGGATATTCTAATAAAAAAAAACTACCTTAGTGTTTAAAATGTTTTGCACATCAGTTTTTAGTTTCTGAGTTATACATTCTTTTACCTTTTTATTAGAACCTCTTGTGTTTAAAATAAGCAGCTTAAATATTACCTTCTAGCCCCTCTATCAGAGGAAGGGAAAAAAGACAGTTTTCTTCTTTTTAATTAATCTGATAATAATTGGAAAGAAAATAATTAGCTAAAATGATGCTTTAAATAATCTGTGAATTTCTGTTGTTTTGCCTGACCATTGTATCTGGAAAACAAACATATTTTTAAAAATCCTATTTGGACAATTTCTAAGTTTTAATTATTAAGTTTCATCTCCTTCCCACTAAGAAAGGGCTTCCTGAGACTACAGTTTCCATTACTCAAGGAAACGTCAGTAATTCGCTGTCTGTCCAAGGCTAACTAAGTTCAGGAATACGGGTGCCAAGTAAGAGAATCTTCACCTACTTGTACACAGCCATCACCTACCAGTGTGGCTTCCATGGCCACCACTGCTGTGATCAACCATGTCATCTCCTGAGATCCTTCCCAACCCTTCTCTCCTCCAAATGCTGGTGTCTCAAAATGGTCCTAGCGCAGCGGGCAGCATCTGGGCAGAGCCAACATCCAGGATGTGTGTTCATGGCGTTCGTGCTCTTAGGGATGAAGCGCTCATTCTTTCTCCCACTCCAAGTCTAGGCTGGCCCCGTAGACAGGCTGGCAGTGACCTAAGTGACAGGGTTTAGTAGTGGTGATGATAGTAGTTATTGTAAACCATCTTCTCTAGCCACTACAGTATATAGATCTGCCATTTTCACTTTGACCTAGTAGAAAAGTTTCCCACAAATAGATGCCCAAATTTAGGTTTATGTCTGCTGTTAACTTTTTATCTAGTAGATACAGTGATTTCCATTCATTAGGAGTGCAAGTGTAACATTGGTTCCCTCAGGTGGGTGAGTTCAATAACCCCTACAGCAGACAAGCCAGTGAAGCCTGTGTGATAGGGTAGAATGCTTGAAAATCTCAGTAAGTATACCTCTTTGTTAACAGACAGTCGTTTCAGGAAGAGGAAGCTCTAACTAATCCACTCTTAGTTTCTTACCCGAATTAAATGAATAATTCACAGAAGTTTTTTCAAGGATTGAAAAATATTTAGATAGACTGTTAGTGGAAAAATCAGTAGATGCCATCACTCTGTATTTTTAGGAAGGTTTAACATAAATGATTCCTCAAACGCAGTCCTGGTATGATTTGGTGACAGTGAATTACAAAAGATGAGAGTAGTGGTATGCTGAAGTCAGCTCATACAAGCCCGTTGTTTTATATCCAGGAAGTTTGCAAACCAGTTAACATAAATTTTGCAAGCCGCTGGGCCACTTGTTGAATTGACGATGGTAGGAGTATGTACATCTTGGAAACCGGTGAACACTATAAATCACAAGTCAGGCTTGTCCCCTACCCCACATAAAACTGATTAAATATTAGGGTATCACTGGATAAAAGATTGGTTTAGAAATATAGTCCAAATAGCAGGGTCCATGAGATAAATGCTGAAGAATTATAGATGGCTTCCTCAGAGTTAAATGTTGGCACTAATCTCACTTAGCATCTTTATAAATTCCTTGGAAAGAGGTAAGAGAGAGCCATCCATATTTTTCAGATGAACTTCAGCATTCCTACCGTTTAAACTATAGACCCATAGGAGTAACACCCAGATCTCTTACAAAACTGTGACTTAGTTGGATAATAGCAGAATAAGAAAAGATTAATACAGTTTGGGGGAAAGTTATATTTAAATACCTGTGTTAAGTTCTAAACTATGTTACGACTTAGAAATGAAATTTAGTGGTTTCTGTAAGACTTTGTCTGTGTTCATTAGAATAATTTGTTAGCTGTGGTAGAAGGGCTCCTTCGGTGCCAAGCCCCATCAGAAGCTCTGGAAATCAAATCCAGTAAGTGTCCCGCCATCTACAGGAACCCCAGTGCCCACTTCCTGCAGCTTTGGTTGACATGCTTCACGGATAATGTAATGGAACTGGAAAAGTTTCAGAGAAAAGTTCGTAACCTGATCGGGGGATTATAAGAATCCCAGATGAGGCTAAGATTATATTAACTAGCAAATCATGAAAGGTTTTGAATAAAGTAAATATAGAGGGATTTAGCGAATACCAAAAGACTAGAATGATGGAGAAGTACCGCTTTGATGTTTGAAATAAGAACCTGTAGAAGAAACTAAAAGAGACATGTTATTGTTTCTCAAGGAAAAGAAGTAATGAGAGCAAAAATACTGTATCTCAAAGTTGAATTTTTGCCAATTTTTAAAAATAATTACATTTACATATTTGAATGTGCAACGTTTAATATGTATTTCCTCTAATCAATGATCTCCATTTTTAATTAGATTCTATCAATGGAAGAAAGAGTGACGAGTTCCCTCCTTTCAATTGAAGTTGAGAGAACACTTAACCTGGGCTGTTTGGTGTTGTTTTAAGGCAACTTAAAGCAAAGAAATGGAAAGATCATTATAATTGTTTATTTTCACTGCTGAACTCCCCAGTTGGGATGTGATCCCAAAACACATTTTTGCACTTTTAAGGAAATTTAATCAGGGTTAATTTCAATACCCTAATTAGAATTCACATGTTAATCCTCAATTTCATTTTTAAAGAATCAGGGTTTCTCAAGACTGAATTAGGCAAAGGGAAGTGGATAATTGATCACACTATTCTGGGTGCCGGGGAGCTTTCCAACGATCAAGGGTGGGCTTTGGGGATGTTAAAAATTAGGGCAATTATGATGAAACAAACAAGCAAATATCTTTAAAAAAGCAACACGAAGATGTATCTAATCTTTTGCATTTAACCAGATATTGAATGATTTTCAATTTTATCATGCTTTTATAAGGATCCCAGTTTCCACCTTGTATGTTGTTCTTTACTTAGAATAATTTTATCATTTTCTGTAATGAGCATCGGTGTGTTGGTGCTGAAATTTATTAGTTACCTTTTGTCTGAAAATACTATGCTTTGCTATTTTTGAAGTGTATTTTCACAGGTATGGGTTCCCAAGGTTTTAGGGATTTTTTTAGAGCGCCTAGCACTCTTTCACAGTTTCCGAGGTTTATGGGGATACATCAGTTGTCATTCAGTGTGCCCTACCTCTCTAGGTCATACAGGGTGGGGCAAAAGTAGGCTTACAGGTGTTTGTATGGAAAATAATACAATAATAAACAAATAATAATAGCAAAATAAGCTCTGTTTTGTGTACTCACAACTGTACACCAACTTCTGCCAAGCCTTGTACATATATGGCCTAGATTACTCATCATACTGATTACTCATGAAATACCAAGAGTATTCATACTCATTTTGGGTTTTGTTTGTTTTTAATCCTCACTCAAGGATATATTTATTGACTTTAGAAAGAGAGAGAAAGAGAGAGGAAGAGAGAGAGAGAAACGTCCACGTGCTGCCTCCTGTAGATGCCCTGACTGGGGTCAAACCAGAACCCGGCAAACGCTGATGCGTGGGCGGACACTCCACCCGACTGAGCAACCCAGCCAGGACGATGTTCGAATTTTGAAGAAAACTGAGATTTGATAGGATATTATAGTAGAATTTAGTTCAATTTTGGGGCAATATTATCTTTTAAAGTGAATTATAGTTGTTGTCGTTGTCTACACCTATTGTGTCAATATACCTCAAACACCTTACCATGTGGTCTCCCAGTCTTCACAGTGATACTTTTGTGATATAGGAGAGGTGAGCGTCCCAGGTTTTAGGTGGGAAAGAGTGAAGAGTGTGCTTTATCAATCTCACACATAGACCCAACACTCAGGTTTATTGTGCAGCCTGACCGAGGCCACCAATGGATTTTTTTTTATTCTATTTGTTAAAAGGAAGATAATTTTTTTAAATAAGAAAAAATTCACAAAAAAGAGACATCTAACAGTGCTGTAATACTGCAAACACAATGTTAGGAAGGAAGTTAACTTTAAAGAAACAAATTTTCTTAAATTAAGTACCGTGACTAAGTAATTCCCTTTCTTCCAGCGCTAAAGGATCATTTGACATTGGACCTTTTAAGTTAAAAGGGAGTCGCCTGAACTATCTACTATCATGGTGGTAGGGGATGTGTTGATCTCTCAAACCCGGGCCTCTCCCCTCCCCACTCCCTGGTCCCCTACTTCCCCCTGCTCCCCTCCCTCTGGCCCTCTCCCCCTCACTCCTCCTCCGTGACCCCTGACCCTGGCTAATCTGCATAGAGGAATGACAGGCATCCGCTGGGCAGGATCCGCCTTGCCGGCTGCGGCCGGCAGGGCAGTGAGACCCGTGCAGTCTAGAGGTGAGGGACCTGTGGGCAGCTCCGCACAGACCGGGAAATGAGCGCTTGGAAATCTGTCGGTGAGCGGACCCATGATCGAAGGACCAAAAGAGCCGCGTGATCGCCGGACCTGGCCCTGCGACCCTAGACATGGGCCAGACCTCGGTCTCCACGCTGTCTCCGCAGCCCGGCAGCGGTGAGTCCCGGGCGCACGCGATGCGCTCCCGCAGCGACGGCCAGCGCTGGGCTCGGGATGGTTGGGGGCTCCTCGACTCGTCCTGCTTTGCTCGAACCGGCGGAGTCCCTCAGAGAAACCCGAGAGGCAGCGCTGACCCAAACTCTTTGTCGTGGAAAAGTGGAATGCCTTTTGGGATCTAGCCGATTTTACTTTAAAGGCACAGGCTCCATTTTCTGCGCGGGATGCCTCTCTTGGTCTTTATCTGAATTACTTCTGAGCCTGAAATTTACGAGAAACGCCATTTGCGTAGTACTGTGGTTTTAAAACGTGAAACTTAGGAAGATAAACGTGCCAACAGGTTTTTCTGTATTTACGCTTGCCTTCTGAACAGACCAGAACTGAATTCTTTCAAGCTTTTCAACTGATTTATGATTTGGTGTTTTTTCGGAGTAGACGTGCTTTCTCTTCTCCTGGCAGAATGCTGAATGCTTAGTAACTAACTACAAAAAGAATTGATTGTTTCAAGTGATTCTTGTGTTGTTTATGTTAGACACACAAGCTATACAATTTGGGGAGCGTATCTCATGAACTCTGAATGAGCGCCAAAGTTCGTTTTATGGAAACGTGTGTAACGTTTCTGAGTTATAATGCCCTGTTTTCTTTTTCTTTTTTCATGAAAAAAGAAAAAGAAAGGAAGGTATGTCTGGCATTTGTCCAGGAGCGTAGGGATAAACAACTTTTTGGTGGTGTTACTTGTGATTGGTTAATGAAATAAACTTACAGGGTACTATATTGATATTTTTCCATTGACAATTAAAAATACCTCAAAGGGGCCATTTACATTATTCCTTGAGAAATATGATACACTTTTAAAATTGTGTAAACATCAACAGGATCTTACTGAGAGGAAATGACAGGGCACCAATGAAGGTTTTTTTAATCAGCTCCAGGATGTCTCCAATGAGACAGACTTCTATCATCCCAACCTCTGCCCACATGGGTTTGTTTATTATACTCCAGAGCCTCACTCCCTGAAATAGCATAAGTTTTGCTGGGGCTTATGTTAATGCCCTAAAAGAATGAACCCTCTGCAAAGGAGAGAAACTAGAACCCCCAAAAGACCACGCCTTCCCTGACGGTTAGTGACAAGGTTGTACAATGCTCCAGAACATGGGAGACTTCATATTGATGGCTTTTTGGGAATTTGGAGGAGGAGGTATTGATTTGGATCTTAATTTTAGAAAATTATTTTGTGCACTTTCCTTTGTCTTTAAAGCAGTGTGACTTCTGTTATTTCAAGAAAGAGTTATATTTTTGAATTTCTGCACTGGCAAAGCAGAGATTTAAATCAGTACTCCAGCACCTCAAGTATAAAGCACTATCCTGAATTGAGTTCTATTGCCACAAAGTATCAAGGGGGAGTTATTATTAGAAGAGTGAACTTTGTGTTCACAAAAATCGAGGAATATTCCATAAACGATAACTAAGAAGCAGAACAGGATCCTAAAATGTGACTGTCCTGTCTCTTACCCGGTAGGGCAAAAAATACCCAGATTGCTCTACTTCCTAATAAAATGACTAATCATATCAAGAGACTGTGCCATTTGTTTGGATAAAAGTAATTTAGACAAAAAAATTATTCTTGACCATAAAAGATATTTCAGAGAAATAGCTCCTGGTATGAGTTGACTTGAATTGTGGGGCCTGTATTTGGTTGTTTAGGAGTTCGTGTGGATTGACATGACCGATCCAGACATCGTGAGTAGAGAGGGTGTTTCCAGTTTTGCTTTTGTTTTGTTGGTTACGGGATGGTAGTGGCTATGACTCAAGTTTTGGTATTGGAAGAGTGGAGTAATTTTCTCATGATATCCCCTTGGATTCTCTAAACCTATTACTATAACTCCATTCCCCTTGAAGTTTTACCATCATCCGATTCAAAATGACAGTATAAAGCCAACAACGACCGAAGAACATTTGATTGCCACGTCTAAGTTTTATAATCACGTTGGTGTTCTTCTCTGAGAACGTCAGAACCTCTACTCTTCCAAGTATTTGCTTCACTCCTTCATAGTGGTTAAACTGTGGCTTTGTAAAAGGTGTAAATATTTCTGTTCTCTTTGGTCTCAGCCATCTACTTGTTTAAGCCAAGAGTAGCTGCTAGGGATTATAATGGTGAAGAGGATTCTCATCTTAAACACTTAATGGGGAAAGTCGGTTTGAGTCTCAGGAATCTGTATCACAGAGTCCAACAGTTCACACTTGTTATTATTGCAGATGGGCTTTTGTAAGAATTATAATTGTAGGTTTACAGGTTTGCTTGCTTTTCACTGTCTCGATTTCAGGCTTTTTTGAACCTTTCAGTTTAAGGCTGCATCTGTTTCTCTGGGATCTAGCAAGACCATTAAAAATTATTTCTGAAAACATGCAGTTAGACCCATTATTTCTATTTTTTAAAAATAGCTTTACTGTCATATAGTTAACCTACCATAAAGTTCACCCACTGAAAGTGTACAATTTATTGTTTTTTAGTACATTCACAGCACTGTGCACCCATCAATCCCTATTCCCATCGTTCTCGACCTCCACCCCCTCGTGAACCAATAATCTGCTTTCTGTCTCTGTGGATTTGCTTGTTCTAAACATTTCATATATATTCATACAACACATGGCCTTTCGTGACTGGCTTCTTTCACTTAGCATGATGTGTTCCAGGGTCATCCATGTTACAGCATGTGTCAGTACTTTCTTTTTATTTCCAAACAGCATTTCTTTGTATGTATATACCATATTTTATTTATCCATTCATCAGTTTGATGTATATTTCAGTGGTTTCTACTTTTTGGCTATTATGAGTAATGCTGCTCTGAACTTCAAGTGCAGATGACTGGTGAACTTGTCTTTCTTTCTCAGGTGTATATCTAAGAGTGCAGTTGCCCAAGTTAGGTGATTTTAGTTAGGCAATTTGCCTTCCTACAATTTAGTTATAAAAGTCCTTTATATAATGGATACACATTCCCTTATCAGATATATGATTCACAAATATTTTCTCTCATTCTCTGGGTTACATTTGTACTTACTTGATAGTATGGTTTGCAACTCAGAGTATTACACTTTTTATTGTGTCCAATTTATCAATTTTTTCCTTCTGTGTGTTTATTTGGTGTCATATTGAAGAAATCATTGCCTAACCAATGTCAGCTACGTTTTCTCCTAAGAGTTTTATATTTTAACTCTTATATGTTGGTCTGTGATATATTTTAAGTTAGTTTTTATGTATGGTGTGATGCAGGTTTCCAGTTTCATTCTTTTGTAGGTGCATATCCAGTTGCCAAGCACCATTTGTTGAAAGGACGCTTCTTTTTCTTTTTTATCGAATTGTATTGGCACCCTTGTCAAATACCAGTTGACCATATACCTGCATGCAAGGATTTATTTCTGAACTCTCAATTCTGTCCCATTGACCTGATGTCCATTAACACATCACACTCTCTAGACTACTGTAATTTTGTAGTAAGTTTTGAAACATAAAATGTAAGTCGTCTAACACTGTTCTTGTTTTCCAAGATTCTTTTGCCTATTCTGGTCTCCTGGCATTTGCATATGAATTTTCTAATCAGCTTTTCAATCTCCGTAAAAAAAAAGCCAGCCTGGGAGTTTGATAAGAATTGTGTTGAACTTATAGACCAGTTTGAGTAATATGGACATCTTAACAGAAGTCTTTCAACCCATAAATATGGATGTCTTCCCATTTAGTTAAATCTTCTTTGATTTCTTTCCACAATATAGTGTTTAGTGTATAAGCCTTCCTCTTCCTTTGATAAATTTATCTGTAAGATTTTATTGTTTGATACTATCACAAATGAAATTGTTCTCTTTTTTTATAAAGATTTTATTTATTTATTTTTTAAGAGCGGAGAAGGAAGGGATAAAGAGAGGGAGAGAAACATTGATGTGTGAGTGAAAGAAACATCAATCGGTTTCCTCCCAAAACTTGCCTCCCACACCCACGCGCCCCATCTGCAGACCCTCCTGCAACCCAGGCGTGCGCCCTGACCAAAATGGAACCTGTGACCTTCTCAACCGACTGAGCCACGCCAGTCAGGGCTGAAATCGTTTCTTATTTCATTTTCAGAATGTCCCTTGCTAGTTTATAGATATACAAAAATTGTAGCCTGCCTCCTTGCCAAGCTCATTTTTTGTCTTAATGGTTTTTTCAGTGGATTCCTATATACAAGATCATACTGTATTTAAGATCTGTATATAAAGGTCATGTGCAAGTAAAGATCATTTTATTTCTTCCTTTCCAGTCTAAATGTCTTTTATTTCTTCCCTTGTCTAATTGCTCTCACTCATTATACAGTATAATGTTCTCGCACTTCTGCAGTATAATGTTAAATAGAAGTCAACATTCTTGTCTTGTTCCTGATCTAAGGGTAAAAACAGTCAATCTTTCACCAGTAAATGTCATATTAGCTGTGGTTTTTTTCATAGGTGCCCTTTATCAAAAAGTTTGCTTCTACTCCTAGTTCGTGAGTATCTTTATCATAAAAGAGTGTTGGATATCCTCAAAGGCTTTTTTTTTTTGCCTCTATTGAGATGATAAAATGGTTTTTGTTCTTTATTCTGTTAATATAGCATATTACATTAATTTATTTTCAGATGTAAACAAACCTTGCATTCTTGGGATAAAGCCTACTTGGGTATGATACACAATACTTTTAATATTTTCCTGCATTTAGTTTGCTAGTATTTTATTGAGGATTGGATCCATTATTTCTAAGTACAGGCTAAATAGGTATGCTCCCAAATAGTGTGGTTTCTATCCTCTGGTCTCTCTTGCTTTAGAATGGTTAAGACTTCCAGCATTCCCATTGCCAAGTACAAGGCATAGTAGATGTGACACAATAAATGTTTGTTGATTATATGAATGACTCAACAAATATTCTCAATGGACAACTCCACTACTTTAAGCCAGTGACTATGTGAATGAGAGATATGTGTTACTCTTATTCTTTTTTACTTCAAGAATTGAATGTTACTCCGGCTCTATTGTCTGAAGGGTGGTGTTGGAATCCAGTAGCTATTCCAGTCTCCTTAGCCCCACCCACTCCCACCCTGCCACAGACCAGCCCTTGCCTGCTCAGCCTCGGAGCTTGAGTTGAAAGCACAGACAAAATCACTATTCTCATTTTTAGGAGACAAGGGAACACAAGTGAATAAAATATGCAGGATTACCTAGGCCATGATAGGATCTTTATCTGTGTTTCTCGGTTTCCATATTTTTGGTCGGAGCCTTACATTTATCGTGTTCAGGATGCTTACCTATTTCCTTGGGGGAACATGGTATAAGAAGAAATCATAAAGGTAAACGTGGCTAAAGTTTATTTTCCTTAATGAAAACAACATGCACATGGCCGAAAGTCCAACTTTACATGATGATTCAGGATAGAAATGACTTTGCTCCCTCTTAGACTTATAACACAACCCAGCACGCACAGCTCTTTTTCGTTCCAGATAGTTTTCATTTATGTGTGTATCTTTGTTAAAGCACAAGCAAGACATACGATACTTTCTGCTCTACACTTTGAGATTTTAAAGTTAGAAATATTTCCATATTTATGTCTTTAGTCTTATAAACAAAATATTTTAAATGGATATATCATAATTTCCTTTGAAATAACTCTCTATTGTTTTTATATTTTATGTTTATATTCTTTATTGTTTCTGGGTTCTTTTTATGTGTGTGCTGTTATGAACAATGCTGAATGAACACCCTTATCTAAACATCTTGAACTACATGTACCAGGAAAATCCTAGCAGTGGAATTGCTGGGTGAAAGATTTGTATATTTATTTTGATAGGCTTAAGTTACTCTCACCGAGGCTGTATCACACAGCCAGTATATGAGAATTCCTTTTCTGCACTCTTTCTCACCACCACTGCATAGCAGGGCCTCCCTTCCACCCTGCGTGTCGTGCTTTGTGAGAAATAAGAAGTCACTCTTTTTGGGTGAGGCAGTTCTCAGGCAAATGGCTTAACCAGTGGAACGTGAGCAGGAATTCAGTTCCCATTCTTCTTGCCTTGATGTCCCTATGCAGCAAGCACTCTGAACAACTGTGTGACTCTAGTGGTGTGCCTAAGTCACTTTTAAAAATCTTTGTCAATCTATTTGTAAAAAGGTAATTTTTTATTTGATTATGAGTGAAGCAGGGCATCTGTTTTTTTTTCTCTGAACTGCCTATTCATAACCTTCCCTTATTTTATGTTTTCTTATAGATCTGTGGGTAAAGGATATTAGCCTTGTGTATATTATATGTTGTAAATATCTTTCCATGTTTATCTTACCTCCTATATTTGTTTTATGTTTTTTTTATGTAACACTGAATCTTTATAGAGTCAAATCTGTCAGTTCTTTTCTTTCTTACAAACTAGAGCTACTAGGAAACATGCTTTACTTTGCTGTTCTTCTCATATTTAAATATTTGATCTCTAATTTATTCTGATTTAAAGTAAATGCTTTAATGATATTAAAATTCTAAGCTTCCATATGGTAAAAAAACCCAAAAAATTGACAAAGGAGATCATAAAGTTCACAAAATATTTGCATTGTACAAGGAAAACTGTGCTTAATATCTCAATGTAATAAAACCTCTTAAAAACTGTAAAGAAAAAGAAATTAATAAGAAAAAAGCAAACACTCAAACAGAAAAATGAGTGAAGAACATGAACAGGCATTTTTCAAAATATTTAATCACTATTCTGAGTACTTGCTTGAATTAACTTTTTAATTTTCACAACATCCATATAGGGTAACTACAGTGTTTTAAATTTTATTTTTTAAATACACTTGACATTTAATATTATTTTGTATTAGTTTCAGGTGTACCCCATAGTGGTTAGACAGTCACATACTTTACAAAGTGATCCCCCTGATGTTTCAAGTACCCATCTGCCCTCACACATAGTTATTACAGTGTTACTGACTGTATACCCTATATTGTACTTTACATCCCCATGACTGTCCGTAACTACCAATTTGTACTTCCTAATCCCTCTGTCTTTTTCACCCAGTCCCACAACCCATCCCCTCTCGCAACCATCCGTTTTTTCTCTGTATCTGTCAGTCCGTTTCTGTTTTGTTTGTTCATTTCTTTTGTTCTCTAGATTGCACATATAAGTGAAATCATATGGTATATGTCTTTCTCTGTCTGACTTCATTTAGCATGATAAGGGTAACCACCATTAATTAATATCTCCATTTACAGATGAGGGAAACTGAAGCACAAGAGTTAAGTAACTCGCCCACATTACTTAAAGAAAAAACATAAGTGATCAGTTGATGTATGAAATACAGTATAAGCAATTAAATGAAAAAAAAGGTGCCTTTGATCACCTATGGATCTAGCAAAAATTTAAAGGAATGATTCCCGGGAGATGGTTGTCTTGTGGTCGTTTAAATTGGTACAGCCTATCGGGGGGCAGCTTGGTAATATATATTAAAAACCTTAAAATGTGCATACAGTCTGACCCAGCAGATCAACTTCTAGAAGCATACTGTGAAGGAAATAATTACTGGCTCACTGGAGCAATGTGTATCAAATTGGAAATAACTAATAGTCAAACAGCAAGGGATTTTGAATTAATTGGGGTATAGTCATATAATAGAATAAGCCACTTAAAAATTAAATTTTTTGATAAAAGATTTTCATAATAAAACCCATAAAGTGTGAAACATTAGGTTTAAAGTAATATGATTCTGTTTTGGAAATAGGTGCCCAAAGGCCACAGCGGGAGCCGTCCACTCAGGTGGAGGTAGTGTGGCAGTGGCGGCTTTGCCCGACCACTTTGGGCGCAAACAAGGCCCGGCTCCCCATGCAGAGTCCACCTGGGTCCCCCCTGGAGTTAAAGCCGTGAGCCGACCTGCATAGCTTTTCTCTAGTGGTTGTGGACTCAGACTCCGCTTTCAGTGCATGTGGCTGTTTTTCAACCAGTTCTATTGTTTCTTGTGAATTCAATGATGAAAAAAATACAGGTTTTAATATAGCCATTTTCTTATTTGGTTTAATTTTCTTGTCTGTTTGATCACAATGCAGATGTCACTCATTTGGAGAGAAAGAAGATGAGCACAAGTTTGAACTTCAGTTACTTCTTTTTGGTCTGCAGCTCAGTAGGTCTGGTCTAGGAGTGATATCCCAGAGAGCTTTGCCTTCCATTTATTTTCTCTCCGGCGGGCTGAAAGGATAGCCCCCAGGGCGCCGGTCAGCCTGCACCCGGTGCCCGTCATTGGAGTAGGGAAGGAGCTAAGAACCCTGGATTGCCGGTCCTCTAATTAAGCCTCTTTAATTTGGATAGAGGGAAAGGTTCTATCCAGAAAGTTCTCTTTTCTTGAGGAATTTTAGTGTAACGGAATAACTGCGAGTCTCTATTCTTGGGAGGCAAGAGTCATGTTTAGTGAGGACTCAACTTATGTAAAAGTGCTACTGAGGTAGAAATAGTCTTCAGAAAACAAACACTGTTTGGTCCAGGGCCCTCCACCCGCATTTTGAGGCAGGCGGATGAAAAACAAAAGCAACAGGTTTTGTTCCCCAGAAGGGAATGGGCAGATAACAGCACTTTAAAAAGTTTGGTCTAACCGGTATCATTTACACTTGTAAACGACCCCTCCATTTATTTTCATTTCAAGGGTCTGGATGTTTTTATTCATATAAAACCTCCTGGGAAGTAACAACACTCCAACCCTTAACACTGAGGAAATTTTGGCTGACATAGCATCGAAGTGGTATTTTGTTTAAGAATATTCTGGAAAGCTGTGTTAGTATGTGCATGGTGACTATATCCCTTAAATTGCCTCATTTTTCAGGGGATATTAAGGAGAAAGAGGGACACCTTCTTCCAACACACACTTCCTGAGCTAAAGAAATTACAGGTGAGGTGAGATTCAAAGATAAACCAGACACAGACCCTGCCGACAAGGGTCTGAGCCTAGAAGGCACTAAGTGGAGATGTGCAGAAATGAGGCTGGAAGGGACGGGCCCTAGAGAACTGTGGGGACAAGTCAAGGAGGCTGAGAAGGATCTAAGGAGGACCAGAATTCAGGCTCTGAGATGGAGATTGGGTTGAAGGCAAGACTGTAAGACACAGGCAGTAGGAACCACTGAAGGTTTTGTTTTTTAATCAAATGAGAGAAATGAAGACAGTTTTGCTTGAAGTGGGTGAATCTACCTTCATGCTATATTGATTTCACTGGGGAGATGGAAAGCAGGACCAGCAATCCAACAAGGTGAAGTGAATGGCCGCCCTGGGGGTTGGCTGGTTGTTTCTGCCTCTCCGCCATCTCCTCGATGGCCAGCCAGGCTCAAATACAGTTTGGCAGGTCCGCTAGAATCCTCAGTGGGTGGCTCATAGGTAAAGGTCTAAACAGAAGACTTGATTCTCTCCTCCAAAGCAGTCCTAAAGTTTGGCTTCCTACATTTCACCAAAGGGTACCTCCAACCACTCACCCATTCTAGCCAGAAATCTAGGAGTCATCCTTGGATTTTCTACCAGCACATCCTCTTTATTTTTCTTCCAAAATGTATCTCATGTCTACTCACTCCTCTCTGTCTCTAGTGCCGCCATCCAGGCCATGGCCATCCATTGCGTAGACACCTGCGGTGGACTCCAGCTGGTCTCTGGCTTCTGTTCTCAACCTTCTGCAATTCATCTTCCATACATTTAAACATAAATCATGACTCTTCTTACTCAAAACCTTCCTGTGTCTTCCCATTGCACTAAGGATGAAATCTACATTTTATACCCTGGCCCTCAAGGCCATATGTGATCCTCTATGATCCACAACCCCCATCTACCTTACCTCTCCGACTTCCTCTCCTAGCACTTTGTCCCCTGCCCCTACTCCACCCCTGTGCTATAGATTCACTCTCTTTTTTTAGTCATCAGACAGGCTTGGCTCATTCTTACCTATGACCTTGGCAGTTGCTGCCCCTGTTTGTCCAGGACATTCAGGATACTCTTCCCTTGCCTTTTCACAGAGCTGGCTTGTGTTCAGCTCCAGCTCTACCCACTTCACAGAGACTTGGCTGCCCATCCCCAGGCACAGTTGTCTCTTCCTTCGTTGCTCTTAGTCAGATTATGTTGTTTATGTGTTTATTTATTCATTGTCTCCCTTCTCCGGAAACGAAGTTCCAGGAGCTAAAGGCAGTTAGTTGTCTTTCCCCCCAAAATTATTGAACATATCTTATCCCTAGACATATGCCTGGCATGAAAACTGTTTGTCGAATAAATGAGTATCTCTGTTTGACCAGGTCACATATTAGTAGAGTGGTAGAAACTGAGTAGAAAGTTGAGTGGCGTGCAGGAATTACAGAGTTGTTTAAACTCTAGTATCTACGACCAGTGTCTTAGCTAGCATGCTTTCCTTGCTGATCATCGATTGTTCGGCTGACACATTCTTACTGCCTCACAGTGTGGAGATTGAAGCTATCGCTCCCTCTTCCGCACTTCCTCTGGCCCCAGTCACACATTTCCCATCCTCCTGAGTTCTCATCTTCCCAACATTCTCACAGTGCAGTTTTGACTACATTGGTATTCCACGTAATTAGGTAAAAGCTAACAACAGCTAAGTCCGTACAAACCATGAGTACTTTTTCTTTCCTGCATAGATTTTGCTTTCCCTGCTTGTGTTTGTTTGCTTGCTGAGGATCCTGTATACTCATCCCCAAACCTTTCCTCAGTGACATACATCTCGGTATGTTCAGACAAGTTTGTTATTCTTTCCAGTTCGCCTTCAAGAAGTTTGTCCGTAGTCTTTGCCCTTTTCCTCTAAGCCTACTGCCCAGCTGTAGCTGTGGGATCTCTCCTCATGTCTCATTTTTTATGGGTTTATTTCCTTATTTTGACAGACAAGTAGCTTCTTAGGAAAGCTCATGGGGCATGTTTTTGTTTTTTGAGACTTTGTATCGGAAAATGTCTTTATTCTGGCTCCCTACCTGGTTCATAACTTGGCTGGGTCATAAGGTAGCAAAGCAGACTTGCTGTAATTTGCACAGACACCCACCATCACTTTTAATGAATCACAGTCAATATTTTTCCTTTATATAAAAGACTTTTTTTTCACTTTAGCAAATAACTTTTCATTAATTTCAAAATACTCTCTTGGTTGTCACACAAATCTCCTTTGATCTGCTTTTGTTGTTTTGATCTAAAAAATGTTTTATGAAAGTTTAAAAGTTTTGTAGCTGAACAGAATAAACATGTGTTTACTGTGATAATAGTGTGCTAACATTTTTTAAAAGATTTGATTTTCAACCAGGGCACTGACCTCTTTTCCCTTAGATGATTGTCAAAAAAACAAAAAACTAAAAAACAGTTAACATAACAATAGCCATCCAGTGTGAATGAATCAAAATTACACCTTTTCTTTGTCAGATCGGCAAAAAATGTCATATATTTTTTTGGTATGCCACAGAATTTTAGTAATTAGTTTATGTGTGCCATGAGATGAAAAAGGTTGAAAATCATTGGCATAGAATAACTGTGCTTTTCCTTTACTTTTGTGCATTTTATTTTAGGGGCACATCATCCTTACAGGGTACTGGCCCTGAAGGAATCCCAGGGCATCACAAACTGAATATGGGTGTTTCAAAGACTTGCCAATTATAAGAATCGCCTGGATGCTTGGTAAAAATACTTATTTCCGGTGTCCATATTCTAGACCAGCGAAATCAGGCTTTTGGAGAGGGTCTCAGAATCTGGGTTTTCAATAAGCATTCCAGAAGATTCTCAAGGTGAGAAACATCTGCTGGAGATGAGCAGTTTTTAAAAGGTAGCTTCAGACAAAAATTTCACCTCATTAACAATGTGTATCTTCTCTTGACCTGGGGTGGAAATGAACAGAACGTCCAGCTCGAAAACCGGTATTGTGTACTGGTGCCTTGATGAATTCAAACATTAATATTCCTGTTCCCGAGCAGGTGTTTGCCTTGTCAAGTACAATTTTGGCAAAATCTCATTGCCAGACTCCTACATACATTTTGTTAGTATTATAAGCTGCAAAATAACTCATTTCCTGCAATAGCCAGGTTTGAGCCTAATATAGTTACATTGCAAGAGAAAGAGGCCATGAGCAGATGGTAATTACTGTTTAAGGAACAGACTCAGAATTCCGACTCTGTTGCCTTTTCGGAAAGACCCCTGTGAACTTCATCTGAGGCAGCCACATGATAATTAAGGTGGAACCCAAGTCAGAGGACAGGGCGTTCAGCGAAAACAGGTGTTTAATAGTGAGTGGCAGGAACTGCAAGGACGATTTTAGGAAAACATATTTCTAACAAGGAGGCTGAGCCCTTTTTCTCTTTTAGAAATGTGGGCAGCAAATTCTAAACACTGCAAAAGGAAGCAATCATTTATTTAAAAATTCTTCGCATATGCTCCTTTTCGGACAGCGTTGGGCATTTTACTCTGGCCGCGGTGTGTACTCCAGGGTCTCCCCCTTCAGTGCCTCGCCCAGTGTGGACTCAGTTCCGGTCAGCCTCAATCGGGGTCTCTTCGAAGCTATTTCTGAAGAGTTTCTCAGCCTCTCGTGAAGAAGACCATTTGTCCTTGGGGTGCTGAGGAGGGCCACTGGGCGTCACCGTGGACCTTCCCTCGGGGTAGACGTGTTTCTCACAAGCTGCGTAGCCCCCAGCCCGAGGGGATGGATGGTGTGGGATTGCTGGGGCCCTTCCTCTCTTGGAAGGGGTTTTGGGCTTTCCAAAATCTCTTCTCTGTCTGTGGAGTGAACTCGTCTGCCCAGCCAAGCTGTCTGTGGGGGCGCCGCCGGAGGGTGGAAATTTGGAATAAGCCAGGATGCATTAACTCAGCTCGCCCCCCTGTCGAGGGTTTCTGTGGGCCTGCCTGAGCAGTGTTTCATTTCCCTAAAACCCACTAACGCGGAATTGTATACGTAATGTGCGCAACTGGTGTTCTGTTGCTTGGGAAGTGCTTGGCTGCCAGTTTTTCAAGAAAACATAAAAAGAATAAGATGAAACTGGAGATTTAAAAAAAGAATCTAGAACTGCACTCTGTAAAAACTGAATCCACATTAGTCATCCAAGCACAGAATGTGAGAAAACACATATACCTTATTTTTCAAACGGTGGTGTTTTCATTTATAAAGCCATTATACAGTACTCATAGCAGAGCTTTGAGAGAACCTTTCTTTTCCCCTGTTTTAGGTGGCGTGGGGTAGTGATGAGATTGAAAGCCTTGTGACATTCACTCTGCCATATGGATAAGTAGCTTTACAGACAACGGTAAATGTCTGTATTAGTTTGCCAGGACTACTGTAACAAAGTACATAGACTGGGTGGCTTGAACAACAGAAATTTCTTTTCTCACAGTTCTGGAGTCCAAGAACTTAGGACTTAGAAGTTCAGGATCAAGGTCTGGTTTCCTCTGAGGCCTCTCTCCTTGGCTTACAGATCGCCACCTTCTCCCTGTGTTCTCACGTGGTCCTTCTTCTATACAGCACATGTCCGTGCCTAAACTTTCTCTTCTTTTTCTTTTTTTAATTTATTTTTGTTTTAATTAATCAAAATTACACCTTTAAAGATTTGTATTTATTTATTCTTAGAGAGAGGGGAAGGGAAGGAGAAAGAGAGGGAGAGAAACATCCATGTGTGGTTGCCTCTCACACACCCTCTGCTGGGGACCTGGCCCGCAACCCAAGCATGTGCCCTGACTGGGAATCTAACCATGACCTTTTGGTTTGCAGGCAGGCACTCAATCCACTGAGCTACACCAACCAGGGCTTAAACATTCTCTTCTTATAAGGACACCAGTCTTACTGGATTACAGCTCACCCATATGATCTCATTTTACTATAAGCACCTCTTTAAAAGTTTTATATTCAAATATAGTCACATTCTGAGGTACTTGAGGGTTAAGATGTCAACATATGAATTTTGGGGGACCCAATTCAGCCCATGACCATGTCCTTAAAACAAACTAAAAAGAATCCATTTTACAATGGCCCATAAGCACATTGGATCCATTGCCTTGTTTCTGGTTTCCTTAATTCCATTCCTTAAATAGACTACAGCCCCTTCCCAGCTCACCTCCAACAACGCCACACCTTTAGTAGGTAGGATTTGAGTCAGAATGTACCTTGAGAGTGGTTTTCTACAGTGGGAACCAACCGGTGTCACCAGACTGTGCCACTTATGAGGTGAAGCATGGGACAGAAAGGGTGTGAGGGGTAACATTAGAAAAGGGTCTGTGTGAAGAGGATATTTCTACCATAATTGTGTAAGAAATCCTACTCCTGTGATTGGCACACCAAACTGGTTGTGTAATGCTGAGAAAAACAAAAACGCTTGTCAGGATTCTAACCCCAGTGTGGTCAGCAGCTCTGGGACACCTGGCTGGTTTTATGTCTCCTTTGAGGTCCCTTAACGCGAGGCACTCTCTTTAGAGAAATGTTTTGTTCCCAAATGTCACTACATATCTATATTTTTTTTTTCCTTTTCTTTCTGTGTTTGATTTCTCTTACTGTGTATGCTTTCATTTTCTTGGATGTGTTTGATATCCGCCAGAATGACATGTCTTTTCATAAAGAGCTGCTAAAATAAGAAAGAAAATGAATAGGGATGCTAAAGAAAGGTGGTGTTTAAACACCTGTCAAAGTAAAGCCAGAACGAGAACGTTCTTGCCAGAAAATGCAGTAGCCTCATTGAGTCGGGTTAGTAACTTAGAGGTGGTTCACGTGTGACTGCATTTGTATTGTGTCCCATACACACTGCAAGGCACCTGGCAGGCTTTCAGTGATGGTTTCCAGCCTCTTTTTAAACTTCTCAGGAAATTCTTCACCAGGATGGACGGTTTGGTAGGACTTGCTCATCTTGTCACAAGACATAAAGATAGTGCTTCAAAAACACCCCCACTTCCTTTAGGTTCAGAACTCCTTAATTTAAATGGAACCAGTCCTTCAGGCCATTGAAGCACAGAGACTTGGGTGCACCAGGATCTAGCAATCCTAGGCCCTCTCTTAGGATTTAAAACTCTTCAGTAACCTCAGAAATTATTTAAATTTTTTTTTTTTTTACCAGAAGTGTCCTAGAAGTAAGTTAGGCTAGAGATGGCTAGATTCAAACAAACAAACATGTCCCAAAAAGCTGCATACAAGACCCAATTTTCTTGGGCCCTGATCTGAATCCAAAACAGTGATGCGGTCGGTGGGTGTTGGGGTCCTTCAGGAGCTCCTAGCCTTGCCTCCGCACCCACTAGTAGTGACTCTGTCACTTCAGTCTTCTAAAGCATTCTGCAGGTTAGAATCTGCTGACCACTCAGTCTAAAAAAGGTTAAAAGTCACGGAACGTTGTGTTCTTCCAAGTGAGAACTCTTCACTTGGATCCCAGACCCTGACGTTTCAGACTCAGAATTCAATATCCTAAGGCGTAAAAATGGAGCCTTACGACATACAATGGAAATAACTGCTGAGGACTTAATTACCAAGTACTTGTGAGTTTGCAGCATCCGCCCAGACTTGTGTTTATTGCTGGGCACTCCAGTTCCAGGGGCAAAGGGAACGAGCCCACGGTCCCTGGTAGATCTTACATACAAGAGGAAAGGGTGCAACATAAACAGCGGCGTCTTTGAGAATGAGTCTCGGCCAGGCCAGCGGGGGAGAGTTATCAATACACAAGGGCCCTCAGGACTTGGCGCTGCTGTTTCATGTAAAGGTGGCCTGAACCGTAAAGAATCTGAGGTTCTGAGGTTAACAGAATCATGAAACAGAACTTTTCTCTTTAGATTTCAACATTAGGCATATTTGGAAACAGAAGTACATGCAACTTCCTGTGTTTGGCAGCTGTAGCCGCACATCTTATGTAGTTCAGGAGTTTTAAAAAGGCAACGACTTATTAGTTCAACTAAATGTGAAGAGTTCCATAATTGTATTTTCAGAATGATTCACTAAATGTTATACTAACTATGTAAGCAACCAGTGTTTTGAATAAAATAGTTGTGGT
This sequence comes from Trachops cirrhosus, assembly GCA_028533065.1. Classification (NCBI taxonomy): domain Eukaryota; kingdom Metazoa; phylum Chordata; class Mammalia; order Chiroptera; family Phyllostomidae; genus Trachops; species Trachops cirrhosus. The sequence goes on from CM052541.1 coordinate 175,952,188, forward strand.
TCTTTTTTTAATTTTTAAGTTTTTGCAGGTAAAGGATAAAAATAATTTGTGCAACTTCCCACCTGGTGGCAAAGAGAGCCAAGTTCAGTTCTAGCTACTCTCTCGCATTCCTGCCGGTGATATCCTCCTTCTTGCTTTGTATATCTCCTTAGCCCAGGGCATTTCTGGCAGGATAATGGCGATTTCCCTGAGGGGCTAGTTGGTCTCAGCAGCTCCCAGCAATTATCTTGAGACCACAGGAGAATGGAGGTGGCTCTTTGCCGAGTCCATTTGTAGGGGGGTGGGGGTGGGGGGAAGGGCTGTTTTTGTTCTCCTGGCTAGAGACTTCTGGAAGACCAGGAAAATATCTTTCAAAAAAAAATGTACTGCTCCAGTTTCTCCAGATCATATATAGTCCACTTCTATCATTTGTTCCCCTCAAAACCTTTCAGTGGCTCCCTTTCCACCCGCTTAGGCGGGCAGGAGGAACAGAGGGAGTGAAAGGAGTTGACCTTCTGGAATATTGCTGAGGCGGTGGGCCCTTTCCTTGGGTTCTGTCTGCTCATCCTAGCAGCAGCCCAGCGATAGACTAGATAATCCCATTCCGTGGAGGAGGAAAGGGCTCTGAAAGGATCAGTGACCCTCCCAAGCAGAGGAAGAGATTTGGATTAAGTTCCAGTTTAGTTAGATAATTTGCCCTTCCCAGTGTCTTTACCGTGACTGCATTGTGTTGGACTTCCCCAGTTGGAGAAAGGTGAAGACTGAGGAGAGATCTCAGATGCCCAAAGTGTTTTAAATGCTTAGAGAAGAGAGAAGGAAATGTCAGTGTGCTGTGTGTGGAGACGTTGCTCTTGAAAATACTAATTTTCACCATTCATCACTTTGTGAGAATAGAAAGTTTTTAAAAGATTATTTCACATTGTAAATTATTCCAGCTGTTTTTCAGTTGTTTGTCTTTGATTGTCTCTTTAAAATTACATAATAAGCAGCATTGAAGTCTTTGTTCACCTGAAAAATTTGTCCAAAATGTCTGTACCATTCTTAGGAGTGTTAATCATCCTTCCTGCTGGCTTTGATATTTTCTCAGTTTCAAACTTCAGTCTTTGTTATATTATCTTTCAAAATATTTGGGATTCTGCAGGAAGGCACTATTGGAACAATTTCCTCTGGGTGAAAACTCTCAAGCTAAAATAAATCATTGCCTATTTAGGCCAGGCCTTGTACATTATTGCCAAACATTTGTCCATGATTTAGTTACTCATTTTGTAAATATTTATTAAGTACCTTCTGTGGCTTAGGTACAGGGTGGGGGCACCACCCCCCGGGAAACAAACCCTTTTAGTCCCCATCCTCGTGGGACCCCTGATCTAATAGGGAGGACTGTTCCATTTTCTTATACTTGCTTCTCGAAGAGGCAGTATTTTTCCCTTACCCACTAACAACAACAATTACTTTTATGGCCTGTGGAAAAGCCGGTGCACTGCAGCCAGCTACTTCTGAATTCTGCCGTGGGCTTTTCCCCTTCATTCTAGTCTGCATTCAACATTCCCTCAGGCCAGTATTGAAAATCTTAATAAAATTATATCAGAGAAGAATTTTGGAATAAGCTAGTTGGCACGCTGGTGGCCTAATTGGATTCTGAAGCTTTCGCTGTGGTACTGTACCCAAATCCTGGGGGTACAGCGCGTTCTCTGGAATGCTCACTTCACACACATGTGTCATTGGAAAGAACGAAACCAAAATAGAACATCTTGTAAGCAGCATATCCTCAGTGACTACGCTGGAGGGAAAAATCTAAATCAATCCTAAAGGCATCATTACTATAAAATTATTTTTGAAGAAAGCAACTAATGGAATTTTCTCTCTCTCTCTCTCTCTCTCCCTCATTAGGTGTGTAAAGCAAGGAATGTTAATCCTTTGCTTTTCGATGATTTTTAAATGGTTTCCTGCTTAATTTGGACAGGATATTTCCATCTCTTAGGCAACATTAGGAAAGTAGACTGTATCTAGCCCCCAACAATGTTATCCTGAACTTGACCTCAGAACTTGGAGACCACCTTATGCCATGTCTGTCACTAGAACAAATGCTGAGCTGTCACAGTGCGAGCCCCTGCAGTCCCCTCCATGCTCTGTGCTGTCGTGACTTGCCGTGTTTCTCTTTTGGAATGGATGTTGCTTGAATGGGAATGTCAGCCTCCCTCCTGGACTGTAAGCCTCCTCAGGGCAGAGATCTAATCCATTTTGCTCACTTTTGTAGTCCCAGTGCATTACCTTGTTTATAGTAGTTGTTCAATAAATTAACTATGAATAAGTGACTGCATTTCATAGTAAGAAGATTTTTCTACATGCTCTTTTTTTTTTTTTTTAGTTTTGCTCTTCTTCCTCACATTGTCTGAAACACAATTCTCTGTGGTAGTTCTTCCCTGGTAACCCTCTGTATTGGAGGCTCTGTTCTTCACGTCTCACCACTGACATCCAGGCCGCTCCTGCTCATTTTGCTTCCGGTATTGCAGATATTCTCATTTAAAGTACGAGCCATCCTGCCGAGCCCCTGTTCACATCCCTTTGCTGCCGTCCTCACCTCCTGACTTCCCGGTCATTCCTCATAATCACCAGGTGTCCAGGCTGTCCCCCGCACCCCAAGGCTTTGTATTACCCTGAGGGAATCCAGTCCCGTGTGAGGGTCTGTTCTTTGGCATCTTCACTCTCTCCCTCCCTCCAGGCTCTTTCCTCCCAGCCCATAAACAGTGTCCTCTTCACTTTTGAACTTAACAACAAATAAATAAACAAAACACTTTTCTTCATTTGATGATTCTGAGTATAAAAGAAGTCCAGGGTTCTTTATTGCATAAAGCCTGCTGCCTCCTAAGTGTGACCACCCTCTAAGAGTTTACCTGTGGTCCTTAAATGCCGCTTTTGTTCAGGTGACTATCTCAAATCACTTCAACACCGACTTTTTGCTAGTGTGCCCGTAATGTATTTCTGGCTCCCTGCTGAACATCTTCCCCTGAATGTCCTGCCAACACCTGCAGTTCATGGAGCCTGGACACAAGCCATAGGTCTTTTCTCCATGTCCTCTTCTCGTCTGGACATCCCACCACGTCCTCAGAGAGGCTCAGGCCACACAGTTCTCCTCGACTTCTCTAGGTGGTGCATCTGTTTTCTTACCTCTTCCTCAGTGTCTCTTGGGTCCATTGGTCATCTCCAATCCATTTTCACTGCTCTCGTCCAAGTTCAGATGCCTGGATTGTCACAGTCACCTCTTAATTGAATGACAAGGCTATAAATTGGGTGCCGTGGGGGACTCTTTATGATTAATTGACATAAATTCTCCTTCCAGCATCCTGCCTTCCATTGTAGGGGCCTGTGGGTTTCATTTCTGCCTTGGGAAGAGGGTCCAGGTTTCTGCGTGTGGCCAGCAGTCTCTTCACAGATATCAGTGCGGGGAACATGGCGTGCCTGCCAAGGGACTGTTGGAATGGGGACAAAGGCAGTCACATTATATGTAGACTCTCAGGGCTTCCATTTACCCACCAGCCTGTTGACCTGAAGATACTGACTTAATGTGTTGTTATAATAATACTTCTCTTACATTTCATCCTCTATGGCAAATTCTTAATAATTTTGTCTGAGGCAAAATTTAGCTACTTACTTAAGTCATGAAATTGCATTTGATTCTTTTTTACGATTTATGTACAAGGCCTGCCGGCTTCTCCCCTAAAATTTCATCCCCATGTGCTTGCTCTGCATAAACCAAATGGTCACTGTCCCAGCAGAGGAGTGAAATTCTCTTTCACTTGGTGGTTTGTCCACTGGAGATGTAGCGACTTTTTCTTCCTTTTCACAAACACAGCACACCCTCCACACGGCAAGGCCTGCTCTCCGCCTTAGGCTCTTGGAAAGGAAGGAAGGTAGAAAGCTGGTTGGCTGCTTTCTTATTTTCCATCTGTGTAGCAGGCTGCTTGCTATTCTTAAGCACAGCCATCATATCTGTTCATAGAACCTTTGCTTGTAGTAGTAACAATGATATTCAAAACTCAAGATGCTTTTGTTTACATTAAAATTGATTTTCCATTTGCAAAGTGACCCCTTTCCCACTCATTCAGAGTCTCTTTAAACCCCAAACATGAGTGGCATTATTTCATCTGCTGAATATCCTGCAGCAAGTCCAGGGGATGTTGTTCATGTCAGTGCATCAGGATGTCACACAGCTGCACAAACACACTCTCATTCTGAGGCCTGTTGGCCACAAGTTGAAACTCTGAAGTTCTCTGTGCGGACTTGCAGACAGATGGAAGTCTTTAGTAGCTTTTCCCTTTGGGAGTTTAAAAATAATGGCTGTCTCTGTAAGAAAAACAAGTTAAAAAACTGATGGTATTAAATTTCTAAAATTCATACAATGGTAAATAAGGATTCTGTGCAATCAAATGACTATAGTCAATATAAGTGAAGTGTGCACCCTGCCTGCATTCAGCATGAACTTGACCGTGATGACAGCGGGTATAGCTTTAGAGGACAAAACAGTATCTTCCCCAACTCTTGGATTAGCCCAAGGAAGTGGTTGGGGTTGGAATTCAGTTATTATTCATTAGGGTTTTTGTCTTGCCTTCTCTTAGAATAGAGCCCTATTCCCACTCACGGCCCTTTGATCCACTTTGTACAAAGGACACTGGAAGCAAATGGTTGAGTTTCAATTCCATTTACCATCCATGACCTTGGGCAAGTTGCTTGGTTTCTCTGGGCTTCCGCTTCCTCATTTACAAAATAGAAATACTAGTAGCACCTACTTCCATAGGGTTGTGGTGAGAATGAATGAGGTAGTATTCATAAAGAACTTAGAATAGTTCCAAATGTGACCGGAAGTTTGATATACTTAGCACAAAGCAGTATGAGAAGCATAGAAGTTGGAAAGAACCTACAGATCATTTAACCTACTTTCCTAATTTCAGCCAGGAAGTATCCGGGTCCTTGCTCAAGATCACAGGGCTAGTTAAGTAGCAGAGTCAAGTCTGGGACTCAGCTATCTTCTTGGCTAACAGTTAACCATCTCAATCAGACAGTCAAAACCCAGAGCATTAACTGCGATTTATTATTGCCTCTCTGGACTGTGCAATGTCTTCTTTGCTTTTTGTTCTACAAACAGTCTCACTGCTCTTTTAGAGTTACTAGGAGGTGCTGCTGGTTCACCATGAGTTCAGCTATCATTCCAATGAGGACAGGCTTGTAGAGTGCGGAAAAAAGACTTGATCAAAATCAGATGACCTAGACAATGTCTCTGCCATGATTTAATGATTTGGAAAGCCACACAGCCTTCTTAGGTCTCGGTTTCCTCATACATAGGGCTTAACTATGTACATAATGTAGAATGATGAAACCTGATTGTTGTCATGTAAATCATAATGTTGTGCCCCATGTTTCTGTGGATAGCCCTGCTCAGAACGGCTGCCTGCTCTATTATGCAGAGTGAGGATAAGCATAAAGCCGTCATTATTTATAGAAAAGAAACTTCTTCTGCACCCTTAATCTTGCTTCTAATTTAGCACAGCTTCAGGGCAACCTTAATACCTCAAAAGATGGTAAAAAGGCAGATTAGCTCTCCTAGAAACCTAGTAAGGGAAAGGAGATATTATTTACATTTTCCAGGTAAAGAAAGTGGTAATGATAGCCTTTCTAAAAAGAAGAGCTGTCTCTAAAGCGCACCACTTTCAAGAACTCTGTCATCCGAGGTCTTGCTAAGATGGCACTTTTCTCATTTTGTAACTAGGTAGCTTCACTTTGAAATGCTCGTGTATTTGGATGAATCTCATATACATAATGTTCAGTGCGAGAAGACAGACACTAAAGAAATGCTGTGTATTACTCTGAGTTGAAGTTCAAAAACACATAAAACAAATCGGTGGTGGTGGAGGTTGTAACAGTGGTTATCTGGGGGAATGGCCAGGGGAGGGTAGGTTCGACTAGGAAGAGGCACGAGGAAGCTTCTGGGCCTGGCAACGAACTAGACCTTGATCTGGATGGTGATCGCATGTGCAAAATCATTTACTTTCTGTGTGTATGTTTTACCTCAAAGTTTATTTTGAGAAAGCTCCATATTATTAACTTTAATGACAGTGGGAAGTACTGATCTCATCCCAAGTCCCTTTAGAGAACTTTATAGTTTCTTTCAAGCCACAAAAGAACGGAAATTGGCGAATTTGGAGGCACGTTGTAAGAGCAGCCTTCCTCTCGGGGGACTAGCTGCCTTCATTTGCCTCTATTATAGCAGAATTTTTCACGTTCTGTTTATTTTTCTTTAAATTCAATTTCTTGTTTACATTCTGTTCTTTTTACTCTTGCCGGATTTTAAAAAGACGATGACTAAATAATTTAAAAAATATTTTTAGCCCCGACTATTACCTTACTGCTGATTATTTTTTAAAGGAACTATTATATGAGTAAAAGCAAAAAAATTTTTGCACCAGCTAAGGTCATTTCTAACTCTCAAATTCTGCTATTCTCAGATTTTTAAGTAGCAGTAGATACATTTAAACGTAGAAAGTTTAGAAATTCTGTAATTCCTTTTTAAAATTTCACTCTTAACTGCGTTTCACGCTCACAGACCTGACTTCAACAGTTTGTTCTTATCTTTTTCATATGTCGCTTTTGGTGTGTGCCATCTGTCTGTTAGGAGCACAGCACGGTGACGATGAGAACATTTTTCTTGGCATTCCTTTCAAAGGTCAGCCACCCTAGGTTGGTTCACTTTCAGACCATTCCTACTTTAATTTCCACTGAAAAGCCTACTCTCGTCTTTGTGGTCCCAGTTAAGCCTCCCTCTCCCTGGGAGATGTTCCCGAGCCAGAGTTACCAGCTCTGTTCCAGGCAGCTCTGTTTTCGCCTTTGTTCCAGAGCCTCCCCCATGGCTGGCATCACTGACCGTGATCCTGTCTGCTTCCCCCGCCGTGCCTGTCCGTGACCTCCCTGGCCCTTATGGGGTGAGTCGTAGCCCCAGGTCAAAGCCCATCTCTGGTTAGAGGCCGATCTCTGGAGGCAGACAGACCTGACTTCTGTTCCAAGCCCTGTCCTCTATTTGGCGTGTCACCCGAGGAAGATATTTATTCTTGACTCAGTCGTGTAATTTAACCAGTAAATATTTATTTACTCTTTCTCCATATGCACACACACACACACACACACACACTATCCCTGATACTGCCTTAGATGCCTAGTCTCTGGGAATCTTTGTTTCCTCATCCCAAAAATGAGACTAATAATGGTACTTATCTCAGAGCTATTGTGAAAATTAGCATGAGTTAGTAATAATTCAGGTTAAGTGCTTAACACAGTGCCTGACGCCCGGGAAATGCTCAATAAATTCTGCTGTTAATAAAGTGCTCACCGATTCCACTTCCAGGAGAGAATGAAACCCAGGGTGGGCCAATGACTAGCTCGGTGTTGGAGCGCGCTCTGCAGACCTCTCCCGCGGACGGGAGCCCCGGGATTCCTGTTCCTGTGTTGTGGCGCTCTCCTCCCGCCCCCCCGTGAGGTCAGGGAGAAAAAAATGGATGAGCTAGAAAATGCATCCTCAATTGTCGTAAATACATCTAAGTCCTTTAAACATACTTTTGATTCTCAGAAACATTGCTGTTATTAGAAACAGTTCAGCTTCAAAGATTTAAAAATAAAGTACAGGGAACTTTCTATCTGTTTATTCCCAAATTTGCTACTTTATGTTGGCAGTACACAGTACAAATCCCAGGATGGGGGGGAGGGGTGTGTGTGTGTTGGGAGGTGAGTTGGCTCTGACCTCTGTGTGGTGTCACAGGAACTGGGGATGAGAATTTCCTGCCGCCATTCGGAAACGGGATCCACTGTCTAGCCTCTTGTAGGATGTTGAATACAACTACCTTATTGGGCCTGTCATCTGCTAAAAAGTATTGAAATAGCAGTGTGATAACCTGTGAATATTCTCGTAGTAATAAAATACTGGGAATTTAAAGTATCAGTAAAGGGAGATTTCGGAGAGACAGATGCACAGTTCTAAAGTGCATCTTCCAAAACTTCTTTGAGCAGAAATCTTTCTTGTTGACAAAGGCCAGTGCTCCCTGAGTCCTCTCTGTGGCTGACATCCTCTTCCCTGTGAATCTCCCAAATCCTCATTGGCCTCCATGCTAGCTAATGGCGCATTTTAACAAATGAAACCTGTATTTTAGAATAGGGTTAGATTTACAGAAAAGTCACCAAGATAACAGAGCATTCTCATCTACCCTCGACTTAGTTTCTCCTGTTCTTCATCTCCTACCAGTATGATGCATTTGTTACAAGCCTCAATGCATTACTGTTAACTAAATTCTACCGTGCACCATGATGTCACTAGTTTTTCTCAAATGTCCTTTTTGTTCCAGTATTCCATCCAAGATACCACATCACATTTATTCATCATGTCTTCTTAGCCTTTTCTGGTCTGTAACAGTTTCTCACACTTTCCTCATTTTTATTGGTCTGGAAAGTTTTGAGGTGTATGTGGTCAGATAATTTGTAAATGTCCCGCAGTTTGGTTTTGTCTGATGTTTCTCTCATGGTTACACTGGAGGAATGGGTTTTGAAGTATGATTCTCATCACATCCTCTCAAGGGTAGATGCTATCAACAGGACATAACCGAGGAGGTTAATTAAGAGCGCTTCGCTGAGGCGGTGTTTGTTAGGCCTTTCCGCCGTAAAGCCACTCCTCCCCCTTCTACGCTGTACTCTTAGGAGGGAAGTCATCATGGGTATCCCACGTTTAAGGAGTGAGGAGTAAGCTCCACCTCCTCGAGAAGGAGTATTTATGTAAATATTTGTAATTCTTCAGTACAGATTTATCTGCTCTCCCACATTTATTTATTCAGTATTTATATCGTGTGGCTATTGCATATTTGTCTTATACTTTAGATTATCATCTAATACATTACTTACGTTGTGGCTCATATTGTTTCAGCTTTGGTCTTTGGGGCTCTTTCAGTCGGTTCCTGTGTGGCTTTGATATACTTCTATCAGGATGTTTTTTGAGCACAGGCTTACTTTCCAGCACTATAGGATGCTCCCGGCTCGTTTAGTATCCTCCTTGCCCCCAGCTCAGGAAGCAGCCACTTCTGTGAAGAGATTGGATTCCTCTTATTGGAGAGCGCTTTCAGAATCCAAGACCTGAGCGCTCCGTGTGCTTGCAGGGGTATTGTTGGTTCTGGGTCCTGTGAGCAAACAGAGCTAGTAAATACCTGTGTGTCTACTGAGCCAGTGTACACGTTACCTATCTATCTATCTATCTATCATCCATCTATCTATCATTCATCTGTCTGTCTATCTATATCTATCTATCATTCATCTGTCTGTCTGTCAGTCTGTCTGTCTGTCTGTCTATCTATCTATCTATCTATCTATCTATCTATCTGTCTATCCAACTGAGCTCTTCTTGTGTCTGGCCAAACCAAAGTTCCTTGTCTCCAACTCTAATCTAGTACCAAGTGGCTTACTCTGGCTTCCCCCTTGCGTATCTGTAACCTTTCTCTCCAGGAGTGAGAAAGCCTGGCTCCCAATACTCACTGTTCCTTTATTCCATTCCAATGTGCAGGTATAGCAGTTGCAGAATTGCTAGCTCACTTCCCCATGTAATGACTCGCATTTTGATTTTTCTGTTCCTTCCCTCTTCCCTTCCATTAGAGATTTGATCCCACCTAGTGGGAGCGCTTATGAGCAAGAGAGTAAGAATCCCCTATAAACAACTCAAGACAAGGATAACCCCCTGACTTCCTTAGAAACCGTTATTCAATCTCATCTGAGATGGCTCATAGAGGATCAGTCGACTCTTGTCTACTTGGTTTTATGCCCAGAATTTGTCTATATGTTCCTGTGTATGACAGCACACTTCCAAAGTCATTGTGCCATTGAGAGAGAAGCCCCACGTGAGTGTGGGGAATAAAGTTATATCATGCCAAAGCGCTGTCCTAATGTTTCTTTGCCATATGTTCTGTGACCTTTAAAGGGGCAAGTGGCAGAATTATAATAGAAACAAAAACTTTACTACAAATTTAAAATGCAGGGATAATATTATGTAAGCATGATAAATCACAAAGGCACAAGTAGCCTAGAAACGATACCTTAAGAAAATAAAGGTGGGTTTCAGTCATCAACTGCCTCACTCAATCTCTCCATCTGTCACCTTCTGTCACTGAGGGAATTATTTGATTCTTGTTTTTCTTTGTTTCTTTTTGTTTTCAAGAGAAAAATCAACTATTCTTGAATGGTCCGGGTTCAGAGCAGGGTTTTTATGGAGTGTCAGGGAACAGGATGTGTGGTTTGAGAGAAGATGAGAACTAGGATGTGTGTCTATAGCTACAAAGATGAATTGGAGATGGAAACTTAACTTTCTGTGTCTGTAGTAGTCAGCCCTTTTATATTTCACAACATCAAAAATGTTCAAAACTGAGCCCTTCAGCATAAATTCTCAATGAAGAAGAAATACCATGCACTTAGTTCCTCCCTGGGTTTCCCCCTAGTTTAAGGAAGGCAGTTGGACAGGAGTGGAAGTGAAATAAATACGGATTTTACTTCCTTACCCTGGCTTCACTTCCAAATCAGTCCATTGCGCCTGCCTCTCTCTCTGCCTGTCGCACTGTGGCCAACTCAGGCAGGGTAAAGCAGGTTAGCAGCCATACATGGGAGAATTTGCATTTCTATCGGAAATTCGAGTAGGCTTCACTAGTGGGAAGAATGGGATTTATCAATCTTGTTTGGAAGGAGGACTCATAAGGATTTAGGTGTTGACATGTACTGATTGTCTTCTTTCAGCTTAAGAGTTTCCTGCTTCTTGGTATGTCAAGTAATTTTTTATTGAAACATAGACATTTTTGTATTATGTGGTGAGACTCGAAATGTTACTGAATCTTTTGTTTTAACTTGCTTTGTCTGACATCTCTCCAGCAAGCTGAAGCAAGGGGTGCTACCTCGTTACTGCCAGGTGGAAAGGAAAATCCAGGTTCCCTACTCATCTTCCACTGCTACCTGGTGGTGGAAATGGGGGTGGTGGTAACTCCTTGGTACTATCAGGCCCAGTAAGATTTTCAGATCTCCACCTGGTCTCCAGTGACACCACAGTGGGCGGCCATGGTCTTGTTCCCACTGGGAAGTGGCCTAATACCACCCCAATATGTGGGGGAGGAGGAAGAGAGACACCTCATTACTGCCAGGCACAGTTGGAAGACCAAACTCCCACACACTCTGCACTGACACTGTACAGAATGCTTCATCACCAGCTGGCAGGCATAAAGGTCTTGGCTTCCTATCTGATCTTCTCTGACATCACTCTGGGTGGTGGAGCTGCTTGTTAGAGGTTCACAGAGGGTAGAACTCTATAGTGTTCCCACTCCGCCTTTGCTGGCAGGGATGGTAGTAGTTTCTTCTGTGGTGATTGGCTGGAGTGGAGCAGTTATTTATAAGTTTCCTATCTTGCTAGGCTGTTCCTCTCCCACTCCTTTGGCTTTTGTTGAGTTTTTGGTGATTGGCTGGAGTAGAGCAGTTATTTATAAGTTTCCTATCTTGCTAAGCTGTTCCTCTCCCACTCCTTTGGCTTTTGTTGAGGTTTTTTTTTTTTTTTTTTTTTTTGTCTATGAACATTGGTGTTTTCTCCAACTATAAGTCTGGTATATATGAGACGAGAAGAAAAGCTAAGGCTCTCACCTCCGTATTGTTTTTTGGGACCTGAGATCCCGGGCTGGTCTACCTTGTTTTCACCTGGCAGAGTCTTCTGATCTTGGTTTTATATGTAACACCCACGCTTTTTATGTTGTATTTAGTAGGAGGAATAGTTACAAATAAGTCTATTCCATTTTCTTGCAAAAAGTCCTTGCCATTCCATTTTTGTTTTATTTGTCTTGTTTTTTGCAATATGTTGTTAGGAAAGTTTTAAAAAGAAACAATTGTACCGTTCACCACCACCTATCCAGCACCTAGACTGAACACTTAACAGTTTCCAGTATTTTGCTTTGTTGTATAGGGCGGGACAAAAGTAGGTCTGCAGTTGTTTGTATGGGAAATAATGCAATAATTAATAAATAATAGTGCAAGAATATAAACTATGTTTTCAGACTCACAGCTGTAAACCTACTTTTGCCCCAGCCTATATTTATCTGTCCATCCCATCCATCCATCCACTTATTGTTTTTAAAGGATCAGTACACTTCACCTCCACACACATCAGCATGAATGTTATTAATTGGCCTTCACTACTTACAGGTCTTTAAAAGGGGAATGTCATATAACATGAAGTGTGCAATATCAGAATTACCACCTGATGGGCTTTGTACAACCATCCCGCACTGATCGTCTCCATCCCCCGAGAAGTTCCTCATGCCCCTTCTCAGTTCTTACCGCCACCTCACTCCCAAGATGCCATTACTGTTCTGCTTTCCTTTCTTTCTTCTTCTTTTTTGTTATTTGGGCGGGGAGGTGTTGGCCATAAATTTATTTTGTCACTTTTAGAACTTCATATAAATAGAACCACACAGTATTCACATTTTTGCAAGTTGCTTTTTCCCCCCAGCACAATGTTTTTGACATGCGTACATATAGTTGTATGTATCAATGACTCTTTTGTTTTAATTGCTAAGTGCTATTTCACTGCAGAAGTAACACTGTGTTTTGTCCAATATGAGCTGCTTCCAGTTTTTTGCCATTAAAAGTTGATAGTTGGGAAACTATCCACTATCAACTGTCGACACCGTGATTCCTCGTCATCATATCTTCCTTCTGCGTTGAACATAGTGGAAGGTGACATAGGTTTTGTGTCTTTCTTCTGATCAATAACAGGACTGAGGTGCCTAAAGCTGTGTTCTGTCCTACACAGCACCCACATTTTCCACATATTTCCTGTTGGTAGTGATCGTTGTCGTTTATTTCAGGCTGAAAACTTTTTGTAACAGAAGCAAAAGATAGTTTAAGCATTGTGAAAATTAGAATTTAGCATCTTGGCACTAAATTTTAACTGGTGAAGCAGAAACCATACCTATAATATTCATTACTGAGAATGCCAAACTAGCCTATGGGGAAACATTCTAGTTCAGAAATACTTAGGATACTTTATTGCTGCACAAAATATTGATGTATTTGTTACACACGGATTCAGCTGTTTCAATGACCCACATTTTTTTGTCCCTACCTATTAAGTAAGCCCCTCGCTGCTCCTCTATGTCCACAAAATGATTATCTAAGGGGACTGTAATTTCTTGTTGATTTGTACTGATTGATATCAGAGGACTTCTAGGAAATGGGCAAAATAAACTTTACTTGAGATTCCAGTTAAAGTGGGTATGCTTGCTATTAACAATGCAGGAAGAAATAGATGTGGTTGTTTTTCAAACTGGTGTTACAGCTTTTCTCTGACTTTCTTTTTCTTCGTACAGTTGATGGACTGGACAAAGCTTCTATAGCAAACTCAGATGGCCCCGCAGCTGGTTCCCAAACACCTCCTTTCAAGAGAAAAGGGAAACTCTCCACCATCGGCAAAATCTTTAAGCCTTGGAAATGGAGGAAAAAGAAGACGAGTGACAAATTTAGAGAAACCTCAGCAGGTATGAATATCATAACTTTGTTAGAAGAGGAAATAAATTGTTAAATTGGTCAAAAGGTTAAAGAAAGTGTGACTTGCAGGGTTTTTTTTTTTTCTGGAAAAAAATCCATATTTTAAATGACATTATTTCATTTAAGGATGAAACAACTTTGAATTCTGATTTGCCTTTTTGTAATTGTTTTGGCTTTCTAACATAGTCTTGTAAATGTATACTTGTAAATTCATGTAAAAAAGCTGATGTGTCGGGAGGGGAAGGTAAAATGGAAAATTAGAAGTAGAAATGTTATTTGCCAATATTATAGCTGCAAGAATCCATTTACACACACACACACACACACACACACACACACACACAGAGCTGTATCTATCTACTTAGTTCCAGCAGCACAATCCTATCTGTTACCTTAAAGTTTTTAATGCCTTTTTTGGAATGTATTTGTTTGTGGGCAAAATCTGAACAGGTGTATGAAAGAAAAATGTTGCTATATTTATTGTTTAATTTTCAATATCCATCACGTCTTTAGGACTAGGTCTCTGTCCTAGGGTGTAAAACCCCAGTGGTGCCAAAATATTCTGTTATTTTATTTTGTGAATTTGTTAAACCCTAAGAATTATATTGTTTAGTACCCTTCATATGGACTCATGGAGGAAGATGGCTTTAAATCTCAGGCCAGAACTAAGCGCAACTTAAGTCCAATATCAGTGGTATTTTGTTAATATATCTTAAGTTCAGCTTTTTCCATGCTTATAGTCCAAAACAGTCACTTCATCAGAATTCCTCATTGCACCACAGCCTAAGATTGTCACTATGTGTACAGGGTCACAGAGCATGTCTCATGGTCTGCGCCGAGTTGAGAGCTAGCCTTTAGTTCTTCAGCTGTGAAAGAAGATAAAAAATCTACCAGTGGCACGAGGGTATGAAATACAGACACCGGGCTTTCCTAAAGAAATGGTTTCTGATGCATTTGCAGCTATATATTTTCTTTGAGCATTTAATATTTTTTAAAAAATTATGGTAACTATATCTGAGATTTGCTTAAAAATAATCCTGGGAAATGGGTGAATAGAAATGAAAGAAGATTGGCCACAAGTTGGTAATTGTTTAAGCTGAGTAATGGGTACATGGGGTTCATTATTCTCATCTCTTGTAGATATTGGAAAATTTCCTGAATAAAAAGCTAGAAACAGCCCTGGCTGGTATGGCTCAGTGACTGAGTGCCAGCCTGCAAATCAAAGGTTGCTGGTTTGATTCCCAGTCTAGGGCACATTCTTGGGTTGTGGGCCAGGTCCCAGTAGGGGGTGCATGAGAGGCAACTACACCTTGACGTTTTTCTCCCTCCCTGTTTCCCTCCCTTCCCCTCTCTAAAAAATAAGTAAATTAAATCTTAAAAAAAAAAAAGATAGAAACAGAAAAGATACTTGGCTTAGAGGGAAATAATGCTAGCTTGGTTACTGAATCCTCTTTCGTTCCTAATTGGCTTCTTGGATTAAGAGGCAGTAGGAAGTAAGTGGTGCACAGAATGCTGTGCTGAGTGAGGACGTCTGGGTTCTAGCAGTGACCTTGCCACCAAAGTGCTGTGTGACCTTCAGCAAGTCAGATCAGAGTTTCGTGAGTTGAGTTCTGAGGTGCTTTCAATTCCAGAGTCTGTTGTCGGTCCTTGACTCCTTCCACGCCCTGGCTGGGCACTTTTTCTCCCATGCTCTTCAGTTAGGAAAGGAACCACAGTGACCTTCTGAAGTGCCTCCTCTCACGGTTTCTTAAGCATTGGGGGAATATGGCTCCTCTCGTTACCGTGACTACACAAGATGGAAGTGGGGCGCTGGACAGTAGTTTGATCCCCAGTCAGGGCACAGGCCTGGGTTGCAGGCCAGGTCCCCAGTAGGGGGTGTGTGAGAGGCAACCACACATTGATGTTTCTCTCCCTCTCTTTCTCCTTCCTTTCCCTTCTCTCTAAAAAGAAATAAAATATTTAAAAAGTATATTTTAAAACATTTAAAAAATAAAAAATATTCACACATGGTTTTATATAAGTTTAGCTCCAAGAAGTTTTTGGTGGATACTATACCCAGTTCCTAAAGACTACCAAACTACATTAAAAACCTGAAAAAGTCATTAGGTGACTCATTGTTTTTTTAAATCAAATTGAGAAAGAATAAAATTAAAGCCACATTAGATGTGTTAACAATTCTTTGTGAATTTGCCTCCTACATTTACTTGCACGATTTTTTTAAACCCACATTATTACTAATGTTTTACTTCAATTTTATAAGAGGTTATCAAATGTCCCATTATAAAGTATTTTATCATCACCTTAAATGTATGTTTATTTTAAGGCTTAAATTCCTGCTGAGCTTTTAAATGTATAAGTAAGGCCTAAAATAAAGGGTGGCACAAAATGATAGGTCGTGATTTTTTTCACACTGAGGAAAGATGTCACATGCAGAGGAAAATCCATGTGGTTGGAAATAACCAAGAGAAAGGCGTTTTCTTCTGTTAATAAATCATGTCAGAAACAGGGAAACCTAGCTGTTTGCATATGGCCAAGGTCATGTGCTCTCTGGCAAACTATAAAGTATATCTTAGGCCACACCCCCAATATCTTGGGGTATGAAAGAAGATGAATTCCTTCCAAGGAAAGTAATTTTTCTGTGTTTTTCCTTCTCTTAAAGTCCTGGCTTTTAAACACATGGATGTGAATCTTTCCATGTTCCTCCACACAGTGATTAATACCTCTTTTCCTAAGTCTGGATTTCTGCTGTAGGAATTTTCCATTGGTAGTAGACGGGACGCAACGCTGATTTATAGATACCATTGTCATACATGCCATTGTAATCACACATTTTCTGCGGTGGTAGGAGGTAGGATCTTGTCCTCCGCCTGCTGTGGTGGTCTTTTGGTCAGCTGTGTTTTGGAAGCTTGTCTTGTCCTATAAGGCAGGCTGGGCCTGAGCCCCGACTTCCAGTTCCCTGGCCTTGCTTTAAAGCAGCAAAGGTGTCTGTAATAGGTGTCTATCTTCACCTCTGGTTTAGGCTGGTCTGTGGGCTGATAGGTGTCTGTCTTCACCTCTGGTTTAGGCTGGTCTGTGCGCTGTTGGGTCCTAGGGCAGGAGAGTAGCCCCCTTGTGCATGTACTTTCCCCAGTGCCTCTCATCTTTACTTTTCTTCCAGGTTGTGCCCCTTCCCTATCTCTACAATGTCATCTACACTTTTTTTCCCTGTGTAATCATTTCTTTCTGTTGTGGGGGTTGGAGGTAGACGAAAGCTTCTCTCTCTCTGAATCTTTAGATATGCTTTCATCTCCCCAAAACTAAGAATACAAACCCCATCTCAACACAGCCGTTCCTCTAACTTCCGCATAGACTGCCACCATCAAAATCAAATGCCTTGAACACCCAGCCTGTACCGGTTGCACCCACTGTGTCTCGGCACTCTTGTTCCGTTTCCCACTGCTGTCCTCGCAGCACCCAGTACTCCCTCGGGGTCACGCCAAGCCTCACAGTCACGAGTGTAGTTTGTCTCTAGTATTCATCCATTCCAGCCTCTACATTTGCCATTACTGATGAGTTCTTCCTTGATTTACAAAAGGTGTCATTACATTGGTTGCGTTGGACTTTTCTTGCTGTCTTTTGCCCCCTCTCTTCCCCTCCTCATTTCTCCTGAATCTTTGAGGGGGGTTTGCTACATGTCTTGGCCCTTCTCATTCTTTGAATGTGTCCTTCCTCATCACACACTCTTTTCTCAGTACCCTCATCTCTCAAACCCAGGTTCTAGATGAGGCCTGGGCACTTCTACTGAAGCACCTGCCGGGCAGCACTTGCCTGAGGACTGCATGTCAACACAAAATCCATTCACATGGTCTGCATGTATCTACACTGCACGTATGGTATATTCCAGGCACAGCGCTAGAGCTGGGTACTCTGCAGCGAATAAGCAAGCAAGGTCTCTGCTCTCATGGAGCTTTCATTCTAGAGACGAAAGCTACTGATGGATGCTATCTATGAATGAGCACAGAGAGTGAGGGGTGAGGGAGTGGAAAAGTACTATGTGCAAGCATGTTCCAAACCAAAACAGATCCTTTGCCAACCCCAGGTATCCTGGCGATTGCAGACACGGCTTTGTGTAGCATCCAGACTTTGAACCTTGGAGTCAAGTCCACAGACTTCCCCCTGCTTATTACCGTCTTCATATCTGGCTAGTTCCCAAAACCATTTATTTGTTTCCTCCTGGTTGGAGGGTCTCTAACATCATCCTTTCCTCCCCATCCCCATTGTCTTGGCTTCATCACTCTCTGTCTCAATTGTTGCAGGTAGCCTCTTTGCTGTATGTAGGTGTTAGCTGTATTCACTGTAGAAAGCTATGGAATGCTAGAGAAGTCAGGGAGGGGGTGCTGGGTTCGGAGAGCAAGCCCACGAGAGGGACCTGACCTAGCTGGCGAGGCTGACAGAGAAGGTTCAGGATGGCACTGCTGCCAGGAACCCCAGAGTAAGCCAGATAACACTTTTCCAAGTTTCAGGCCAGCCACATAGGGCCCCCATCCTTTTTTTTTTTTTTTTTTTTTTTTTAAGGAACTGGGGGATCAAGGTGGTAACTAGGCCAGGAAGTTACCAAAGGATTCAGGACAGAAATCCCTGTAGAAAGTGAACAGCCCTGGGAGCAGCCTCGCAGACCCCACCCTCAGGGCTGGGAGCTCCTGGTTTTAGGATGACACAGCCCAGGATCCGGGCGGGAGGAGTGAGCAGAGGTTGTGTGCACAGGGGACACAGGTAGGCAGAGCACCCATCTCTCCCCTCTCCCCAAAGATCCTCCTGACACCACCACACGGGCCTCTCCCACAGGTGGAACCTGGGTCCCGTCACCTCAAACTCAAAAAGTGTGACTGACCATACGTTGTTTCCTAAATGAATTCCAGATTCGTCAGCTCTCCTCGGAGTAACCAAACTGACCTTTCCTGTCATATCTTTGTTAGTCACAGCCTTGGACACACAAGGTCACTCACTGAGCCTGCCTGAGCCTGCTTGTCCCCAGACCCTTCGTTTTGCTCCTCCCTCTTCCTCCCAGCACCTTCTTCCCACAGCCACGCCTGGGGAAAGACCTCCATCTGTGCAAAGGTCATAACATGTCCCTTGTTTCTGAAGCTGTTGGCCCGGATTCTGCCTCAGCTGGGTAGGAAGCTCCCCTCCGTTGCCGGCACTGCCGTGGTGACGTCCATATTTTGACTTCTTTCCCTGTTTATGTGCCTGCTTCTGATGTACTGTGTCAAGTGTTGAAGGACGGAGACTGTCGCACACAGCTGTGCCCCACTTCAGGTGCTTTATATAAATGGGACCTGGTGTGTACACGTAAATGTGCCTTGAATTGCGTATTTAGTGACCATCCACTGTAACCAAAAATAGAGCACTGGGTGCTTTAGGACTTTATAAAAGAAATGGAAGATTTAAAAATCAGTGGTGGAAAGAGGAAGAGAGTAATTTAAAATACCAATCAAAAACTTCTGTGGCACAGTGGCAACCATATGCAACTGTACAGAAGCCAATGAAATAATTAGGGAAAAATGTTTTTATCTTTTGCCTTTATTTTAAAAGTCAGTTATACTTCTAAATAAAGAAAATCAAGGCAACTTCTTTTCATTAAAATTATGACTTTTATTTGTTTTGTCATGGGGAAGGAATGCCAGCCTAGATTTTTAGATAACATTGTTGTAAGTTATCAGCTTTCTACAAGTCAGAGTAACTTCTAGAGAGCCGTCTGGTAAAAACTTTAATTTACTGAAGGTACTCAGCATTTCCTAATCATCATAATGGCTAATCTTTATTGAATGCTATTATGTGCCAGGCCCTGCTCCAAGAACTTTATTCACAGTAACTCATTTAATCATCAAAACTTATGAAGTTCAAGTGCTACTATTATTCTAGTTTTGTTCTTGAGGACACCAAGACAGGAAAATTCAAATCACTTGCCCAAGGAAACACACCAGATAAGGAAGCAAAGGCAGTATTTTAACCCAAGCAATTTGGCACCGTAGCCAGTACTTGGGACCATGATAGTGGGTTGCTTCCCTAGAAAGTAACTCTTTACCTAGATCAGTAAGGATTGCCCATTGGAGGGTAAATCTAACACATTGGTTTGCTTCATATACTAGAGTTTTTACTGTGAGAAGGACTTGCTCTCAGGAACTCTTTTGGTTTTGGCTGTCTTGATTTCCACAGTGTACACATAGAAAAATGATTGGCAAGAATCAAACCTATGTTTGGTCTTTGTAGATGTAGTATTCTCTGTAACCATAGAGGCATCATGTTGCTGCTAGGAATGATTTCCTATACCTTAGAAAGCAGCGCAAAATTAGAGGATTTGCCCAGGGTGATATTTGTTAAGGACGGGTCTAGTTGCATTAATAAATGACATCATTTTGTCTTTATTTGTCTCGGTCCGCTGAGAAGACGGAAGCCCTTCACATATCATTCGCCCTCCCAGCGTTATCAGAGGCAGAGAAGAGAATCTCTCCCTCTTTCCGTAACCACACAGCACAGCCAGGTCCACGGAGAGCTCCTTGCTTGTGTGTCAGACAACACGCACTTGTCTTCTCAGGTGTTCACGGAGCACCGACATCTGCCGTGCGCCAGGCTCTGTCACAGGGCTGCAGCAGGAAACAGAAGAGGAAGAGCCGCCTCTCCGTATGAGCTGAGCGCTAGTAGGGGTTTACAGAAAGTGAACCCACGAAGTTAGATATTATATCAGAAAGTGAGGAGAGATAAAATAAAGCAAGAAATTGGGAGTGTGGGAAGGAAGTTACAGTTTCCAATAGAGTGGTCAGGGAAACTTCATTGGGAAGGCAGACAACATTTAAGCAAAGAGAAGTAGGAAAGAAAAGCACTCAGAGAAATCCTATTAAATAATCTCATGCATTTTCTTCTTTTCTAATAGTGGTGTTCATACACTGTGAAGGTAGTCCATTTTAAACTTTTCTATATCCAATAATTTAAAAATTAAAATGTCCCATGTGCAAGAACTTCATGATTGCTAATTCTAATACCTACAAAGTAGGTTTATAGTTAATACAACAATTGCACCATAATTAATAAGTAACTAATACAAGAATGAACTGTTTCCTGTACTCAAAACTGTAAACCTGCTTTTGCCCACCCCTTATTGTCAGCACCATGGCCCCTATTGAATCACGTAGTTTCACTCTATACAGTTCTGCCAGAGGAGCGGAAGTCCAGGAAAGCGATTTAACTCTGTAATATAAACATTTTGGTATGGTTTCCTTTCTTAAATTTAAGTCCAGTCCCACAGAAAGCCAGCTTCATGGAGCCCAAGTTTAGAATCCCTCACGTGTTGGTGCTGCTTTTTTGGTGGTTCTAAGCATCAAGTCCAACAAAGAATGCATTTGTAATTTGAAATAATGCATTATTGCCTCTGTCTTCAAACAGTGCCTAACTTACATGCTAACAGTGTCCCCAGTTCTGCCATGAGGCCCCTTACACTGGTAAAAGTATAACCAAATTATTTTACCAAGTTCAGTTTAATCCACAACACACCTGCAGCCTGATACTATTAAGACTCATCCAAATACAGCCAAATAGGATTTATTGTTACTGTAGTAAACCACTTTCTGAGTCTTCAGTTAAGGTTGTAAAGGACCTTACCAGTCATTTAAGTCTGTTTCAAGAGCAGAACCCCCTGTCTCCAGCAACCCTGAGTAGGAATAGTCATTCAGCTTCTTCCTGGGCTCCCAGGTCATAGCTGTAATTACTGAAGAGGTTTTCTTTTCCGTTGACCTGAAACATATTCTCTCCAATTTTTCCAACTAACCCCTGGCGCATGCATATATATATATATTTCAGTCACCATTGCTCATGGTGATCCTTCCATCTTTTCCTAAAGTTCTTTCATTCCCCTGATCTATTTTCAATTAACTTTCTCACCATGGAACCATACTAAACTGTCCAAGTTATTCCATGAGTTGTTATTGAATACCAGGCCCAGTGCAGCGTGTGCTGGAGACACAGCAATGGACAAGCCTGGTGAGCTCCCTGCTCTCCTGGAGCCCGCTGGGTAGCCTGTGGGTCTACGCATCCTTCACAGTCCCATTCTTGGCTATTTTTAATGCTCAGATAGCATGGTGGCTTGCCCTCAAATTCTCATTATTGCACTTAATTATTGCACTTAACCAACCTCATTTTTACTGTTTAGAATCATGTCCAGAATAGGAATTCATCTTGTTTTTAAAATAATAATAACTTGTGTAGGAAACAAGTATCTTATACATGTCTAGGGAGGCGAATGTTGCCCAATGATACTTTATTGGTAGATTATTGATACATTTCTGCTCACCACTCTACTCTCCACCTCTATGAATTTCACTGTATTGGATGCTTCCCCCATATAAGTGGAGTCGTATTATAGTTGTCCTGTTCTGACTGTTTTATTTCTCTTGGCATAATATTCTCAAGGTCCATTCATGTTGCAGCCTGTGAAAGCATTTTCTTTCTTTTTCAGACTGCATAGTGTTCCATTGTATGTATATACAGGTGTCCCCCAGTTTTCAAAAATGTGCTTTACATCGCTTCACTTCCATGAGGCAAAAGCGAAAATATCGTTCAGCATTTGTTTGCAGCAGCAGTTAGTTACAGAGGCAGCAGCACCCCCAGCAGTGAGAGGGGCCCACCAGCCTCCTTCCCCAGGACCACACAGCAGCATCTGGGCATCAAGCCCCAGGCCGTTGACCTGAGTCTGCGAGCATCTGGGCTTTATTTTGTGCATTCCCGAGTTACTATAGGTTAGTGTTATTTTAGGTGTAACTCGGGAACTCGGTCATCCTCTCTCTCCTCCAGCACTCTTTTTTTTTGCTTTGTTAAGATATAATTTATACACCATATAGTTCATCCATTGAATGCGTGTGATTCACTGGTTTTAAGTAGTCATAACTGTGCAACCATTATCAGTATCAGCCCTGAACATTTTCATCATCCTAAAAAGAAACTCCACCCCATTAGCCATCACGCCCCACTTTCCCCCAGAACCCCAGCTCTGTTTTCTGTCTCTGTAGGAATTTGCCTATTCTCTGTTTCATGTAAATAAAATCATATAATAAATATGTGGTCTTGTGTGACTGACTCCTTCTATTTGTCCTTCTATTTTCAAGGTTCATTCATGTAACGTTCATCAGAACTGTAGTTCATTTTATTGTTGAATAATATTGTCTTGTTTGAATATATCGCGCTTTGTTTATCTGCACATCAGGTGACGGACATTTGAGTTGGTTCTATTTTTGGCTATTATGCATGATTCCTGCTATGAATATTTGCGTGCAAGTTTTTGTGTGGACACATGTTTTCACTTCTCTTGGTTATATACCTAGAAATGGAATTGCTGAGTCACATGGTAACTCAGTGTTTAACACTTTGGGGAACTGCCAAGACCATTTCCCTGAGCAGCTGCCCGACTTTGCATTCCCACTGATGGTGTGTGAGGGTTCCAGTTTCTCAACGCTCTGGGCAACACTTGTTATTATCTATCTTTTTTGTTGTTGCCATCCCGGCGGGTGTGAAGTCGGGACCCCAGCATTCTCGGTTCCTCTTTTCCTGCCTTACTTTTTAAAATTTCTGTAGTACATTTTACTTTCTAACAGTTACAGACTATGTCTATTGTTTATTATCTGGTTCTCCTTCCTACTAGATTATAAATTCCATAAGAATAAGGATTTTTGTTTCCTTCTGATAAAAATCCCAAAGCAACTAGAATAAATCATGCCTGGCTTGTGTTAAACATTCAGTAAATGTTTCTAGGATGAATGAATGAATGAGGGAATGAATGAATGGCTTTTGATGAGCCTTATGCCATCCCATAGATGGGGTATTTGCAGTTGGGTGTCTCTGACTTGGGAAATGCTGGAATTTGGGGAGAGGTAAGAGAAAGACAATACATATTATTAATTCTTCCTTTGTGTTCATATTATCGAGAACTGCTTAAGAGCCTTAAGGACTCTTCAAAAGCCAAAACAGACAAAATGAATATTACACCCAATTTAATGGACAGGCCGGGGGCCCATTCACTTATGAGTGGATGATGAACTGAAGTAACTCCTACCGTCCGCCCCGTATGGCAGTGTGTTAAAGGTCACTGTGGAGGCATCGTCGGCCCGAAACAGAGGAGGGTGGGGGCTGTGTTTAGTTCAGCCATTTCTGTACCTGTGTATTGTATAACTGAACCTCATCAGACCAAATGAGTGTTAGAAATTCTGTGAACAGAGAGATAATATATAATAATTTTATCATACATGCTATCTTAAATTCTTTTATTCTGTTTTCCTTAATATACGTGATGCTATTAAAACACATTTTTGTCTATATGCATTAAATATGAAGGCGACTATTCCTCTTCATTTTTTTCCCTCCCAATAGAGTGAATTTTTTTCTTGGTTCAATCTTTCTACACATGGGTGGATGGAAAGAATCATTATGACCCTACCATCTTATTTATGGAACATTTATTATTCATTATAAGAGTAAAACCCATTTATGGGGAAACATAATCTGAGTGTTAACTTTTCGTATATTTGTCATCAGTGAAATGAATGGTTTTGTAAATATGGAAACCTTCCACCACTGGTTTAAAATAGCCAGCTGCACAATAAACAGCCCAACTGTCAGGACCCACCTTCTGCAGATGAACATAGTCCATCAAACCTCATGTCTAGATGGAGACTCTCTTGCTCCCCATGCATTCTAGAAAATATGACATCGTTTGTTCAATCCATGCTGAGCTGTAGGTTTGAATTTGTGGGGCCACACGGAGTACTAGAATCCCAGGCCTCCTCCCTGTCCCACGGAGAGTCAGGTTCTTCTAGGGCAAGTGAGTGAACTCAGAAAAGCAAGGCGTTTTCACTGAGCATCGTATGGAAGCATTCTCAGAGGAACCATGGACGCTCTAGACCACTGATATCTTATTCTAAATGGTGTTTTTAAGAGAATCACACTCGCTAGAATGAAATGTAGAATTGTTAACTTGAATTTCTTTTTTCGTTTGCCACATGTAATTCCTAAGCAGGATATGGAGGAAGGGAGGAATGTTCTCATCAGTCTCTTAACAAAAAAGGCTTCCGTGGGGATGAGACGATGTGAGTTTGTATTGCTTTAAGAGAGGATCTGATTGTTTATACGCCTTACTTGGGTGGATAATTTCCTAAATTCATTTGCCTTTGGAGAGGTGCCACTGTTCAACAGCTTCTAAGGGTACTACAGAATTCCTTCTGGCCTGGGTCAGAGAACTCATGTCAGGAAAGTCCATTATTTTATTTCCTTTGCATATTATTTCCCTTGCTGGTTTTGTTTTGTTTTGTTTTGTTTTTTTCATCCTGTGATACGAATCCGGTCTTTATCACCAAGGGCCGAGTCCTGGAAAGTGACCGCTTTTTGGCTTTGACATTTTCCTGATTTGTTTCCCACGTGGAACATAAATTGTAGTTTTAATTTTTATTTCTTGTTAGGTGTCAACATTTTATTTTTGGCCTGGGTTTTCTTCAACTACTTTCCTCAACCCAGACTCTCTAGGTTTTGAAACGAATACTCTTGAAGGTCTTTATTCCCAAGTATAAGTGTTTCCTTATTCCCTTTGATAAGACAGGGCATGCGAGGCTCTGGGAAATCTAAGAGCACGGAAAGCGTGGTTGGAGAGAAGACTGGGGACTGGAAACCAGTGACCACAGTATGCACCAATGTGGTTAAAATGCCGTGAAAACTCCTTGTGATCTATTTTTCATCTCGGCTATATGGCTCTCAGCATTAATGTAGTCTAAAACTGTCTTGCAATTTAATTTATTTCTAAATTGTGGTAGAAAACACATAACATAAAATGTACCATCTTAACCATTTTTAGGTGTCTAATACTGAACTGCAACCTGTCTCCAGAACTGTTCACTTTGAAAACTTACAGTTCCCCATTTCCTTCTCCCCACCACCCACTTTTGTTTGTTTCTAAAGAAAACCTTGGGTGCATCAGGTGTACACCAACTAAGACTTAATCGCCCATTTCAATCTGATGTTGACGTATTGCTGGCATGATGTAGTCCTTTCTGTTTGCTGTGATTCTCAATTCGATGCTAAAATGTCCAATTTAGATACCACCTCGTGAAGTTTGAAAATGTTCCTTTTGAGTACTCTGTATAATTTGCTACATGTGCAACATATGAAGTAGTTTTTCTTTAAGTAAAAGTTTTTAGAAAACCTTTTACTTCTCTTCCTCATTGGAAGTTTTATTTGGGATTAAACTTGAAGTGAGAATAGGATATGTGGATATTAGCAGTAATGATAACTAGCAAGTGTCAGATGCTATTTTAAATGCTTGTAATCTTCCCAATTACTCTTTCAGGCAGGTTGCTATGATAACCCCCATATCAGTAAGGGATAAACACAGGCACAGAGAAGTTAAATGACTTGCCCTAATTCCCAGGGCTTGCGAGCAGCATAGCCCATTTTGAACCTCAGAAGCCTGGTGTGAGTTTTTGTTCTTAATCCCTATACTGTGTGCTGCCTTCTAGGTCAATAGCATATTTAGATAAAAATATCAATAGAATATTACCAAAGGGATAGATAGATACATGTATAGACAGGTGACAGTGGAAAGTTGGGGAGGAAGAAAAACTCATATGGCCTCTCCTTTGTGTTAAACACTTCATAAGATGTTTTAATCATCCTATTGTCCATCCAAGTTAGGTCTTACTACCTCTGTTTTCATATGAGAAAGACAGGGAGGAGGTTAGGAGCTTGCCTATGGACACCTGCTAATAAGGTGCAAGGTCTGGATTTGAACGCGAGCTCTATTCTTAAAAGAGCTAGACGATGCACTTCCTGATCCATTTCCTATTTTCTAACTTCTTCGATCTTCAAGAAGAATTATGAGATTCTGATAGCACCTTAATAACCAGAAATTTTCAAACAAAGCAGAAAGGGAGGTTCCTGAAAAGGGGGAATTCTGTCAAAGTGGAAAGTTAACATCACTATCACACCTCACACATTATATAGTTCAGATATGATGTAAAGGTGCATTCCCCCAAAGCCCCAACATTTTTTTTCGGTGTTTTGTCTTGGAAAAATATAAACTCCAGTTGCAGTTACCTCTGGTTCTCTTACCTCAGGGTCAAGCAGGAATCAGGTGTCAGGTATTCCTCCTGGAGAAGGTTTACCAAAGAAACACTGTTTTTTTTTGTTTGTTTTGTTTTGTTTTGTTTTTACAAGTACTGTATATACTCCTGTGTAGGCAAGATGGTAGGTAGAGAAGGGGAATGTTTAAAATACTCAAGAAGACAAGCTTTTTAATCATCTTAAGGAAACTGTTCTGTTTAGAAATGTATGTGAAAGTAATAAACATACATTTGGAAAATGGCCACTCAATTGTCTTACTTAGACAGGTCACTCACGCCTATTAATTTGAGTTGGTGATGTTTTCATATGTATTGTTCATAGGTTAACTAAATAAAATAGGCTGTTAAAGATGATAAATTAACCACCTCCCAAAAATTGGCCTAAGATAGGAATAATTTGAGATACCTTTAAGTATGGACCATAGAGTTTGCTGTTTAAATGAATGAGAATGTCCTAATTTAGGAGAGTTTAGTATCACTGAAGTTTCTTTCACATCCCCTCTTGCTTGTCCATCGGTGGTGAGGTGGGACGCTATCCCCTGCCAGTTCGGCAATGCTGAGTTCCTGAAATGTGTGAGAGTAGATCATGGGGAAGGAAGGGTGCCAGAGTTAGGAGTTTCTTCTCTGAAGATTATTGTTTCTGGTCTGGTATTTTGAAGATATTCTTTACAACTTAGAGCTGAGATTCATTGTTATATCAGTTCTCTAGCCTGTTCTTAGTGTGAAGTTAGAATTTCATTACTCTGAGGATGATTATCATTATAATTTTAAACATCTGTCCCTTCTGTGGTCTCGTCCTGTCTTGGGTTCACTATCTTTTTTCTTTTTAATCCTCACCTGAGGATATGTCCTTTGACTTTAGAGAGAGAGGAAGGGGAGAGAGAGAAAGAGAGAGAGAAACATCAGCGGGAGAGAGAAACATTGATCGGTTGCGTCTCATACATGCCCCAACCAGGGATCAAACCTGCAACCTCGATATGTGCCCTGACCGGAGTCAGACTCGTGATCCTGTGGTGCATGGGAAGATGTTCCAACCAACTGAGCCGCCCAGCCAGGGAAGGTTTACTGTCTTTTAATGTGAAAAAACAAGAAATGGAAACACACAAGAAAAGGACACCTTTCATACAAGGAGATGGATCTGAAAGCACCAGTCTCATGCATCTGTGTTTCTCACGAGTTTGTTAGAGTCAGACTAGAAGGAAGGGCAAGCAAGCAGTGTTTCACGTAGCTCACAGATTTGGCCTCTGACCACTCTCCTGAGATTACTTGTACTTCCAGGCCCATCTGGGATCGGGGACTGACCCATTGTTCTAGTTCTGAGCATCCTTTGGGAGTAACAACCACGAGTCCCCGGGGGCTGCTCTGCCAGGGCTGTTCCCAGCTCACCCCGTCTGGAAGCACAGTGTTTTCAGCTGCTGCTGTTTGCAGGGCGCAGAGATCATCCCCTCTTGTTCCCTCCCACTGCCACTTTTGCTGTGACCTGAGATTTTAAAAATATTACATACATTGATGAAAAAGCATGATGCTGAACAGACTGTAAAACATCTTACCTTTTATGAAAAAAGGGGGGAGTTAAAATGAATTGTTAATTTGTCTAAGTAATTCTGGAAAGATTAACGAGGCACAAATCAAAGTGGTTATTTGCTTACGGAGTAAGGGAGAGGTTCAGTTTGAATAGGTGGTGGACAGGGTGGGAGCTGGGGGGAGGGGGACAGAGTGAGAGTTCAAATTTTTACTGTATCCTCTTATCATTTGAACTGTGAGAATGTACTACCATCTAAAAATTGACTATTTAAAATTAACTTTTAAAAGCTGTCATTCCATGTGACATCTTGAAGGGAAATTGGAAAACATTGTACCTCTCCTGGGAAAGCTGAAGTCTTGTCATTGTCATCTCATGTTGGAGAACGCACGAGGTTGGCTTCTGGTTGGACACCTCTGGGCTCAGCCAGGTTCTAAGTATGTGACTGGAAAATCTGTAAATCTCAATATTCATCTCTATTCCAAGGAAATAAAAATAATTGCTTAGGCCCTGGCTGGTGTAGCTCAGTGGATTGAGCGAGGGCCTGTGAACCAAAGGGTCACTGGTTCGATTCCCAGTCAGGGCACATGCCTGGGTTGCAGGCCAGGTCCCCAGTGGGGGGCATGGGAGAGGCAACCACACATTGATGTTTCTCTCCCTCTCTTTCTCCCTCTCTTCCCCTCTCTCTAAAAATAAATAAAATATTTTAAAAAAAAATAATTGTTTAGCCTATCTTTCAGGAATAATGGAAGGGTTGATGAGAAAATAAGTATTAAAATGCCTTCTAAGCAGCAGGTGAATGACGATTGCTATCAGGTTGCCTGAGGATGTTGCACCACTGATTTCCCAAGAGGAGGACACAGATCTTTCCATCTTCCTCTTGCTTAAGGCCTGGTCAAGTTTCAGACTCTTTGAGGGGAAAAAGGAGGGACTGTGTAATTCTTCTTTCATACTTCTGCCTTGAATACCTAGAGAATCTTTAACTTCTGCTGGAAAAAATTTCCATTTAAAAAAAGCATCTACTCAACACCTTTTTTTAATTAGTAGAGCTCTTGGCTTCTGATGAAGGATGATAACAGACTTAGCAAAGAGGAAATCCATTGGTTCATGTAACTGAAAAGCCAGAGACATTGACCTCTATGCGTGGCTAGATCCAGGTGATTAGATGCTATGCTTAAGAATCTGGTCTGTCTTTTCAGTTTGTGTCCCTCTGTATTGGCTTTTTTTTTTTAAGTTGGGTTTTTCCTTTGTGCATGCAAAGTGACTACTAGCAACCCTAAGCTTATATTCAGCTAGTTTTAACAGCTCCAGAAGAAAAAAAAGCCTTCCTTTCCTATTGTTCCAGCAAAATCCTTGGGCCTTGATCTCATTATTGCAGCTTGGACACGTGCCCTTCTCTGGACCAAGCACAAGGCCAAGGAAGTAACGGAGCTCTAGCTGGATAAGCCCGAGAACCCTAGGGCCCAGGGGTAGGGTCAGCCTCACACAATTGGCGTGGGCCAAGAGAGAGGGAAGGTGGTTCCTCAAAGGCTCAGGAGGGCTGTCGCTAAAAGAAGTAGACGAGAGCACGAGACGCGCCCTCTGTCCCAGTGCCCCCTCCCCGATGCACTTAAGTGCACAATATCGGCTCTGTAATAAACTCCTTTTGGTATTATGAGGATGGAATAATAAAGATGACGTCCCTCAGAGCACTCAGACTAGAGCCCTGTGACTGCGTACACGTGTAGCAATGAAAAATGTAGTAAGGGCTGTAACAGAAATAATAGTAATCGCCAACATTATTGAATGCTTTCCAGATTCTACGTGCCAGTCTAAACACTTCCCTCATTTTAACTCATTTAATCTCCAGAAGAACCAGAAAGGGAGCAGCTGTTCCATTTTGTAGATGAGGAAGCCGAGGCAGAGAAGTTACTTTAAATGACTTTAGGAGCATAAAGAGTTCTCTTTTTAAAATATTTTATTTATTTATTTTAGAGAAGGGAAGGGAGGGAGAAAGAGAGGGAAAGAAATATCATTGTGTGTTTGCCTCTCATGCGCCCACTACAAGGGACCTGGTCTGCAATCCAGGCATGTGCCCTGATTGGGAATCGAACCAGTGACCCTTTGGTTTGTAGGCCGGCACTCAGTCCACTGAGCCACACCAGCCAGGGCGAGCCTAAAGAGTTCTTCATTCTTGCCAGTACTGACAGTGAGATCCAACACGGGGTGCTGTTTGAAAAGGACCTAAAATTCAAGGGACAGTTTCACCCAAGGGGGATAGAAACAGTCTAATTCTAGAAAAGAGAAACAATAAAAGAAGGAATGGAGCCCAGGAGGTACAGGAAATGGCAAGAAGTGAAGTTTGACTTCAACTCTGGGCTTGTGACAAAAAGAGATGGAAAGTGAAGCAGAGGAAGAGCACTGTGCGGGGATCGGTTGTGCAGCTTAGCTGCTCTGTGCTGAGGAGTTCGACGGGTGCATCTGTAGCCTGCGGGTCTGGGAGGCGGGGTGTGGTGTGGATAAACACGAAAATGGCCAGACCCCTGAGGGTTTTTAGGTGGGGCCGTTGGCTTTATTTCTCTGCCTTACATTTTTGAGATGTTTTGGAAGGTTTTTAAATGTCCTGTTGGGTGGCATTTTGGCGGTTGTTTCTTTAAACGATTTAGGTATGCCTCCGTGAAAGGTCTTTGAAAAAGGAGGCCATTTCTTGGCCTTCTGTTTTCTGTCACTGCCATTGAGGAGAGGTAAAGCAAAGCCTGGCTTACGGAACACTTTCCACGCAGGACAAGCCGTTCTCTGTTCCTGCCGCAGTTCTACAGTAAGGCCATTCAGTGCTCGGACCCGGGAAGATAACATGGCACGCTTATTTAATCATTTTCTATTTGCTCTCCTGTTTTGTTCCGTCATTAAACAGTGTTAGAACTGAAAATTAGGACTCCCTTTTCTGGCCCAAAGAAAACACAAGTGGTTTGTGGACTGAAAGATTTACTCACGCAGATCCTTCCAGAGGATTAGAACACCCTGACTGTGCATCTGCAGAAAGGAGCTGGTGGCGTGTGCCCCAGCCTCCCCTCCTGAACGAAGGCTCCGTGCCCGGAGGACATCATAAATCACTTGTAATTTATGATGAGCCCAGTCGTGTGTTACACCCTGTTAGTTGGCTGGTGTCC
The DNA here is from genome assembly GCA_028533065.1 of Trachops cirrhosus. Taxonomy (NCBI): domain Eukaryota; kingdom Metazoa; phylum Chordata; class Mammalia; order Chiroptera; family Phyllostomidae; genus Trachops; species Trachops cirrhosus. The sequence continues at coordinate 175,983,558 of CM052541.1, forward strand.
TGTACATACTATGACCTCCCTTCTCCAGAGTGTACAGGGACTGTTTCAGATGAGCCATAGGCAGAGAGCGGAGGCTTTTCCCTTTGGCTGGCCCAGCCAAGGGGTAGAGGAAGGAGACGACAGAGGACTCTTGTTCTTCGAGGTTTGCCACAAGCCTCACTTGCTCTCTCTGAGATCGGAGGTTGGGAAGAGGCAGAAAACAAGAAGACCATTATCATTATTAGTCTGTTTTCTTTTATTCATTTATTCAACAAATACTCATTTTCTGAGTGCCAGCAGCCTGCGCTGTTAGGGATGCAGCAGTAAACAAAACCGGGTTTTGATTCTCACCGAGACCACACTGACACAAAGCACTAGGTTCTGTGTCAGGAGGTGATGACATATTTTGCAGGTTAAAAAGATGGATAAAGACAGGAAGGGGAACAAGCTGTTCCACACTGGGTGTGCAGAAAATAAAATGAACTTAGAGCAGGGACTTGAAGAAACTGCTAGAGTGAGCCAGGAGGGTTCTGCAGAGATGGCATCCCAGATAAGGACAGAGGCCACCATGCAGGGGCTTGTCTCAGGTGAGAAGCAGCCCAGCAGGGGCTGGAGGGGCTGGAGCAGGGAGAGCCAGGAGGGCGTGGTAAGGAGAGGAGACAGTCGTGGAGGGCTAGTCTAGGGGTCACCTGGAGACCATGCCAAGGACTTGAGATATTACTGAAAGTGAGATGGACAACCATGGGAAGTTTTTGGAAGGCTAGTCCTTTTCAGACACTTGAGAAACCAGAGTACAAGCATGAAGTCAGGAAAACGAGGGCCATGCACCCTTCACGTCTTAAAGAGGAAGAATGCGGACTGTTGTAATCAGCTTTGGGCTGTCATGACTTCAGTTCACCCAGTGCACAGTGAAACCGAAATCCTAGTTTTGCTTGACCTCGGTATAAAAATCACATGTGCCTTTTAAACTGGGTTAAAGGTAACCATGAGCCATTTACTCAATCGAAGAGAATACTTCCATGGACAGACCCAGCTACTACATCCAGTGACGAGTGTCCTGCCACAGCTGTGAAGGGATCCCCAACATTATTGCTGTCCTTGTAAAGATTAGTGTGAGCTTCAGCGTCCAGGAGCAGCTGGTAGAACACTTCGGATCAGATTCTAGGGGGCTGCAGTAACCCTCTTTGCTCTCGGTGAGCACGGCGCCAACCCAGGCTGCTTTCCCCTCAGAGAGGACTTCGTCTGATCTAGAGCAATGGGGAGCGTGGGCTTGGTTACAGTGATTTCGACTCCTTTTGAGGCATATCTTCCTAAAAGTGAGGGAGATGATGGGTAACTGGAGCGCCCGTCCTGCCTCCAAATGTTTGCAAGCAGGTGAGCACATCTCAGGAATGTTCCCGAAATGGCTTTTGCTTTGTGTGGCCTGTTGGACTAGAATGAACTCTCAGCTTCATTCCAATGCAAAACCTGTCTGAGCCTATGAAAAGTGTCCAGTGAATGTGCTCTGCAAACATACAGGCACTATATAAACAGGAGGCAAATATTTTAAAAGATGAAGAGTGAAATACTTGTTCTTCTGGGAGAGCGGTGGTTGGAACTTAGTTCCCTAACAGCATACCTTCCACGCTCGGTCGCCTGCAGTTTGTTCTCATTGGCCCCGCACACAGTTATCTGCTTTATGTGTTAGAAATGTGCTCAGCCGAAGACCAAACAAATAGCCAATGGCTTTTTCCTATCAAGGCCCCTTGGTAGGAGGTAGAGCCGCAGAACAAAGCTGTTGGATTTGAGTCTTGGCAGGAAGCCAAGGTGGCTGCTTCAAAGCTCTGGGATTTACAAGGAAGAAAGAGGGGGGATTTTTAGCTGAGATTACGTTCGAATGAAAGCAACAGAAAACTTAAAAGCAAAATTAAAGCATGCTCTGGAATCCTTGTTGGAAAGGCAGAAGCATTCTGGGCTCTCAGATGACTTTTTAGAGCAAGAATGAAAGCTTTTCAAGGTGCTCAAAGCAGAGATTACAGAGTAGCCGTGATTAATGATACAAGATCACACAGCATTTGAGCTGGCTAAGGCGCCCTTTAGGGATCGGTCCATCCCTCAGTTTACCGATAGTGGATCAGAAGCCCTGGAATCTGAGGAGACTGCCCGATGTCACACAACCAGTTGTGCAAGTTCTGCCCCTAGAATCCAGGACTTGTGACGGCCATGTTGTGTTTTCAGCCACTTTGCAGAAGAAGCAAACAATTGAAAGTTGTTTCCTAAGAGCAAGGGACAGCCAGCCACAATGACTGTATTCTGAATCAGCTGTGCCTTCGGTTTCCCAGGATGGTGCATGACCCTCCCCCCGGCCCAGGTTGCCACCTGCATCCTCCCTCTTAGCAACACAGCCTGCGGTCTCTGTCCCCGGCCCCAGGAATAGCTGAGACCGGGCTGTAAGAGGCCTCCGGGGCCTGCCTCCCAGTCAAGCATAAATGGCTTGTACAGTCCCAGGGAGACTGCGTGGTCGGGTCCTGCCAACCCCCCGCACAACCCCAGCAGCGCCCCACAGTGTCGTGGTGGGAGTTGTTGTGTGTCTTCCTGTGGACAGGCCTTCCCTCCTCTTTGACGAAGGCCTGCACCAATTGAAGCTGTGTTGAAAGAACAGCACTTTTTACGGGAAAGAACCCCCGTGAAGGAACAGCTCCTGCGGGCCCCCACAGCCAGTAACTTTGTCCTTTGAAATCTCCAGCATCTAAGTGAACTCTTGTTCCTTCCTTCTGGAAGGGAGGGGGAGAGTTGTATGAAGGAGGAGGGGATGGTTCTGTATGTGTCTCCATTTGGACTCATAAGAAGTTAGTTACCATTTTTTCCCTATTCCCGAATTCACTCAGGCGTTCGTTTTCTTGGTGGTTTACATTCTGATTCTATCAAAATGTGTTTGACAAAACCTAGAACCAAGAGCACACGTGCAGGCGATAGAATATAAGGGGGTCAGGTCTCTGAGGAGGGGAAACAGGTTTCACCCACAAATTGTCATATGGAATTTGTCCTAAATATGAAACTTTACTCTGGCCTTTCTGGCAACCAGGATAAAAAAGAAATACACAGATCCTAGCTATCAGAAAGAGAAACAAATTCCAGTCTCTTCAAGAGAGACTAAGTGTTGCCATTCTTGGGCTCATGGCCTTACTAAACACTTATTGAGGACTTTCCGGTGCTTAATACAGAACTCCCAACCCAAGAACACCCCTCCAACCCCCCTCTCTTCAAAGTGCCCTTGCTTTAGGCCACCTGGAGCACCACTGTGCCCCCCCCCAAAAAAAAAAACCAACAACTGTATTCTTAATATTATCATTGGCTCTAATTGTATGTCAGGGTGTGGCTTGGAGTAATGGCGTATAGTTTGAGTCATGAAATTATGTTGTTCAGGGTGTCTCTAGGGTTTGCAGATTATAAGGACAAGAGACAGAATTGTAGAGAGGGTCAGCAGTGGTCCTGTTGTGGTACCCAGTCTCCACTAAGGTGCCTCTCCTTCTCCCCAAGGAGCCCTGCGCTTCTTCTCTGTCCCTTTCGTACTGTGTCAAGGTGCTGTTTTGAACAGGACATCCAGAGGGAGGAGAGTTCTGTGGAATGCACTTTGGGGAGTGTTGGCTCAGAGGGTTAGTAGATGACATGACCAGGTGTTAATTTGCACACCTTCCTGGGCCCTGAAACTGGGCAATGGAGTTTGCAGTTACACAGGCACGTGAGGTTCAGGAACCAACGTTGTACACGTACGAGGTGAGTACTGAAGTGGAACTGTGAGCTCCTCAGCTCCACTCTGAAGCGGTGACTGGGATTTCGATTCTTGCAGAAGAAGGAAGAAGCAGTGTTGCGATTCCCATCCCTTGCATGTCTTTTGTGAAAGCATGAATCAACTCCATCCCCCAGAGTCTTGAGAATTTTTAAGTATGGCAAGGAACAGAGTTTCAGAAATCTGATGTGTCGGACTTTCATAATAGATCGTGTGAGAGAGGAAACACCGAAAAAGTAGTCCATTCTCTTTGGTTTACTTGAGTATGTACAGAAAGTGTACTTGTTTATTTGGGTTTTTCCTCACTATACACATACATATTTTCTACATGCATTGCATATTCATAGAAACGTATGTTTTAGAATGCATCATTACCAAAGACAGGAATATTTCCAAGTGAGACATAGTTGCTGTGAAATAATTTGTCTGGATTCTTGGCCAAACACCATCCTTTGAAAGACCAGGCCCAGCGGCGGCAGGGTTTCAGGTCATGGGCTGAAGTTGTTGCCATTGTCCTAAAGATGTTGACTCCGATCACATGTTTTGCCGGACAACTAGGAAAACGAGTTTGGGCCCCAAGTGAACAGTATGAGTGTGCTCAATTCTACTTGGAATGTTTTTCGTAATTATTTTAAGCAATGACTTGATTCTTACTTGTGCTTATTCTTTTTAAAAGTATTAGAAAGGAAGATATCCACAAGACAAAGTAGAGAGGAGCTGATAAGAAGGGGAGTTCTTAAGGAATTGCCTGATCAAGGTGAGGAAATTAATCATATATTTAAAATAATTTGATCCTTCGTTCTTTGGTCTTTCTTTCATTTTCTTTTGAAATTTAAGATGATCATGGTCTTGGGGAGATAAGCAGTGAGAGCACCACACTGCGAGAATCTTGCTTTTAATGCAGCATGCCTCTGTGGCCTGCAGAGAATCTAAATTCTTCTAGTAAAGAAGTTCATTGACTTTTTTGGTGAGTCCTTCACCATACCTCACTCTCAGCCTAAAGCTCTATAGAAGCACATTGTAGCTGGAGACAGAGATAACATACAAATTCTTATGTGACTCCTTCTCACCTCTATCTTTGAGCTTCAGTCTTTCCGTACAAGTTAACTTGATCGTTAGCCTAACTGCAGAGTTTTAGCTTGACTCAAGCATTTGGTTTCTTAAGTGTACCAGTTAAAGAAAAGAGAGAGAGAAGAGATGGCAAACATATCTCTCTTGTCCTTTATGATGCACTCAAATGTACAATCAATAAGGCATGAATGGGCAGAAGTTAATTTGCTTTATTGTCCTCTCAAGTAATTTTCCCAGTGTTCTCTTTTCATTTCTTTGGATCTGTGTTTCTCACCTTTTCACTAACAATTATTTCCAAGTATTTTTTTCCTACCTCTATCTGCTTCTCCTTTTTTCCCTATCCTCCCAAGGGGAAATCTTACTAAAAAAAGTCAAGGATTAGATGGAAGCTGAGATAAACCCTCAAAAGAACACACCAAGATTGTTTATTTCTCCAAATAAATAATACTGACTAATTTTCATTGCTCCCACTACTACTGAAACTAAAGAAAATGTTTGATGCAACATTGTTCATTTACCTCCTGCCTTACCTCAAACGTTTACTGGGGTATTATTATTATTGTTGTACTTTTATGGGAGCAAATAAAAAGTGACAAATTTGCAACTGTACTTGAACAACAGTAAAAAAAGGGAAAAAATGATAAATTCAAATTGAAATAATAGTACTTCTCTTTTCCTGATATGTGTTCCTTGCAAAGAACTTAATATCTTCTGGTATTTCATTATTCATAAATCCAAGTGACACACTCTTTCCAACATCTAAATAACCTCAGTGGAGCTGGGAAACTCTTCACTACTTCACTCCTGCTTCAAAGAGAATGAGGCAATGTGGAGGGAATACTACCAATTTTTTTGTTGAATCCTCACAATTTTAAGTATTTTACTTTGATTTTTGGCCTGTTGTACACTTCTCACTCCATTTTATGAATGAATTTTGTCCTTAATTCTCCATTACCTTCAAGCTATTTATTTCCTGCCTGGTACTTTTGAAAATAAAAAGTTCACATCCCTAACCTTTCTTCTTCTTTGAAGGTCAGTGTACAATACCAAAATTTGTCTCCTCTCTAATCTCTTTGGAGGCAGTAGAGAAGTTACAAATCCACTGAGAGCTGAACTCGGCACAGTCACCTCTATTTAGATATTTTAAAGAGGAGGGGAGGAAAATTTGTAATTGAAATTGTTACTATTTTTTTGTGTTTGTGTAAAGCCTTTTATTTAAGCTCAGTTCAATGGTGTAGGATGGAGAATGGATTGGAAGTTAAAATTGTGGTTAGTTCTACACATGAGATCTTTTTTTCCGTTGAAAACTTCAGATTTGATTGTATCTGAAGTTAAGTATATTCATTGTTTTTTACTGTTGTTCAATTGCAGTTGTCCCCATTTCCTCCCATTACTCTCCTCTGCCCCACCCACCCCCACCCCCCACATTCAGTGAGTATTAAAGATACAGATTGAAGTCCCCCTGTTTATCCAGTTAAATATTGTAGCTAGGAAAGAGGTTACTTTCTCTAAACACAAGTGACATTTGTCAATCTAAAGAAATATTTAATATTGCTTCATTTTTATTCTTCCTAATCTGTTAAATTATTTGCACAATGGATTATAATTTTATATGCTTATTTCCCAAAATATCTGACTTATTTGACATTTTTATGTAACTTTTGCACACTGAACATTAAAAGTTTTAAAGTACAAGAACAAAAGAGCAAAACAATTTTTAACCCAAACATAATTTAATAGGTTTAATGTTTGGGAAGTTATAAATTACTGAGTTTCACTTCCCACCTCTTGCACTATCCCTGTATACACATAGAAATTATGAAATACTTGGAAGTTCCCAATGATGCCTATTGGAAATAGAGTCCTTCGCCTTTTATACCAAAAGCTGAAAAATATTGCCATTTTTCCATAAATAATTATCTTGAGAATTTCAGTCTGTTTTCAGCTCTAACCAAAAACTAAAAGCTGCTGAGCTTGGTGACAACCTCCCTTCTTTTGCCAATGAGGATTCATTCTCTGCCCTGATCTTCTTGACCTTGCCTTAGATCTTGACAGTGCTGGTCAGTTACGCCATTCATTCAGTGAGCCAGATAGAATTCTAAAATCTCTTCAGCTACCCTGGATTTGACCTTGTCCCATCCCACACCTGACCCTCCCTCCCAGCGATTATTATTATTCCTTTTTAAATTATTTTTTTATACCAATTCTAACTTCAATTTAAAAGTTCAGCAGTTGATCTTCTCTCTTGAGAAGTTCATGGTCTAAGTCCAAGTTCAGTCCTCACCTTCTGGTCTTTTCTTCCATCTTTTCCCTTAGCTTGAACTTGAGGACATGCAGATGCAGCTCCTTTCCTTTTCTATCATCGTATACTTTCTGACCTTCTAATGAGTCACTCGCCTTTCATTCATAGATGAGTTTCTCCTCATCTCTGTTTCTTTATTAACTATATCTCACATACACTTGTTTGCCAGAAAGAAGGAAAGCCCTTGAACCCTCTCATGCTCCTTACTTAACCACTTATTTCTGTGTGTGCTTTATCTCTTGGTTTACTTTAATTTCACAATTCTAAGTTTTTTTTCTCTCTCTCTTATTTTCTTTTGCATGCAAATGCTCCTATAAGACTTGGCATGTTCTCTTACTGTAACTTGCAGTTTAGCTCAGCATCTTCTTTTGCTGACCTTACGTTTTACTTACATACATAAACTATATCAAGAACTTAACTTGTTTTAATACTAAAATAATATACAAAACTTAAACTTTCTCAACCACGCACTAGCTCTTAGTAACTTCAGTTCTCTGTTTTATTCTTAACTTCCATATTTACTACAGACACATTTCCTTTTTCTACAGTTTTTTACAAGCACTAACTTTATTTCATAGTGCAAAGTAAGTATGCTTTTACATTGTCAACTATTTCTCTCTGTCATGTGATAATCCAGTATTTTCTTATAACAATAATTAAGAATCCTTTGGTTTCTTTTTGGTTTTACATATACTCTTTAAAGTTAATTACCTTAATTTTGTTGAAACATTTATGATTTACTAGCAATGACCTTGCCTTCAATTATTGTCTCTTATTTTTATACATGAGTCAGATTAGAGGTGCTTTTTGTATTTTGAACATGGCATGATTTTATGATATGAATTTTTTACTTATTAAAATATCATCCTTGTTTTTGTTAATAAGGCCAGCAGATTTAATGTGGAGCCAAAGCCACTCACTCATATTTAATGGAAATTTGGCAGATGGTCTCCATTTCATAATGGTTGCCAAAATAAGGTTAATCAAAATTGCATAAGTCAGCTCTAATCATGCATTTCTTCAAGTTTTCTAAGTAAAAACTTCAGTTCATTCATTTTCCTTTTACAATTGTAGCAAAGCTTCTTAAAATTTTCCAGGTACGAACTAAGATTAATCTTTTCAAGCATTTTGGTTGCCGAATTAAGAGTTTCTGAAAAATCTCTTTCACTTTACAAACTCCTAGGAATGGTAAACATTCAGGAGTTAAAATATTTTTTATGATTTATATAACATATTAGAAGTATTATTTTCAGAAAAATCTTCTGTACTTTTTTTCACATTTTTCCCCTTAATGTTTTCAAACCATTATTGGGCCAACTTTGATCAGTTATATATAACAAATTACCTGAGTTCACTTTAATATTTTCATAAGAAAATGAAAATACAGTTACCTTGCTACCATCATTCCTTGAATGGAGAGTAGTAGCTGTATTTCTGTGTCAAGTTAACATATCACATAGGTAATATTTTGGAGACGGTGGTGCTTGGAAAATTCCATATTCTCCCACTGATTGTTTGTACGTGTAATTTCATTTCATGTTACTTGTGTATTTGCATTCACCTTCTGTTTTTGGTGCTTGTTAAAATGTTTATTCCGTTTTTCAGATGATGCCTTTTGAGGTCCTGTTTCCGAATGACAGAGAGACTCCTAGTATTGACTCGGACAGAACCTAAGCTCAAGCAGAGCGGGACTCTGCTGCCCAGGGATACTGGATAATCAGGGATAATCATTCCCACTGTCTTGAAATGGCTCCTGGGTGCCCCGTCTGCCGCTGCTTTCTCCCAAGACTAAACATTTTCTAGTTCTTTCACGTGAATGAATTATTTAATAAAACAGGGTGAGACAGTACAGGATGGATTGGGTTCCCAGGGCCTGAAACCTGAACCCCACAGTCCTCGTAAATGGAAAACCAGGTTTTAAGAAAGCCATCAAATTAGACATCCAGGTGTTTCTTTCCCTATTTTAGATGGAGATGTAACAGTTAACTTTGAAAATTCAAACGGGCACATGATACCCATCGGAGAGGAGTCTACCCGAGAGGAAAATGTAGTCAAATCCGAAGAAGGTAATGGCTCTGTAGCTGAAAAAGCGCCACCTCTGGAGGAAAAGGCAGAAGATAAGACAGGTAAAATCAAGAGAAACCCCTTTTTCTTTTCCTTCAGCACAGCTCAATGTTGAGAATCGGGTCTTAGGCTCCAAATAATGAGCTTAAGATCAGTAGAGAAGAAATTTGCGAGCACGAAGAGGAGAGAAACAATAACTAGCAAAGAGAAATTGGATAATTTCCTCAAGTAGGTGCATCCATTTTATCAGCACATCATTTAATTTTTTATTAAAGGCTAATTAACGATAGGAATGGGCTGGCCCTTCAGTCATTGGAGGTGACTGGCAATATTCTCTTGTCCTCCAGAGCTTTTTTTTTTTTCAGTATTTTTGAAAACAAAAATGCCAGCAGTCTGAACATCTTTCTCTGCTGCTTAGAAGTGGCCCCTGTGAGCACCTTGGCTTGGAGCGGTAATGGAACAAGGTGGCCCTTCCAGCCCAGCACTGGCTCTCCAGCAGTGGGAGCCTGGCTGGTGGCACCCACACACCCAACTCTGTAGGTTCTAGTCCAGGTTCCAGACATTTCTAAGAGAGACCCAAGAAGAGTCCCCAGAGATGCTGGGCATTTTGGTTCCTGTACTGGCCATGGGCTCTGCTCAGCAATTTGTCTGTACGATTGGAAATTTCAGAGTATACCAGAGGCAATTATGCCATTCCCTGAAGACTTCTCCAGAGACCTCGCTTTCTACAGTGGCTGTGCCAAGGGAGATTGCACAGCTGCAGAATGCGTGTCTATCAAGGACCCCAGAACATTCACAAGTTCCTGGGCACTGATTGATTGCCTCTCCATACCCACTGCTATACGAGCTGGAATCTCCAAGCGTCAGACTTACGGGAACAAGAACGGAAACTCCCACCAAGCTAGGCTATGTTGGGAGATTCTAGATAATTCCATGCAGCATGAATCCTCAGGAAATAGACTATTTCCTGTTCTATAATGCCTGCTTCTGAGTTGGTGGATGGCAGAAATTTGTCAAATCTAGTTTAGGCTCTCTAGGCATTTTGGGAATTCAGAATCTGCTGGAAGCAAACTTCTCTTCCTCTGTTCTTGACCCAAATCCTTCAAAGACAAAGAGAACAAAAGTTCAACTTACAGACATTGTAACTTAAAATCATCTTCTCTGGAAGTCTGTAATTCTGATTATTTAAATTAACCTTTAAAAATTTTAGAATGCTCTATTAATAATCTTTTAGAAGTTTATTATTTTGCCTTATTCAATATTAAATATAGTATGGGGCTTTACTTAGTCTTCTTGCATTGAAAAACTCTGGTTAAGCTTATGCATACCAATTATAATATTTTCCCTAATACTATTTCTGGAACATAAAGAGAAACAGACCTAAATAGATTTTAAGGGGATTCAGTTGAAAATGTGAATGCAAGTGGCGATTTCTCTCATCTTTATTTTTTTGTCCCAACTGTCCTCTCTCACCAGTCTGTTACATCTCAAACCCATCTGTGGTCTGTGCCGTGTTCAGCCTTCCACATTGAAGAACCACCTCCTTTATTGTGTAGCAGTGCCATCTCTGGCGTTTGCGCGGCCACGCAGGTGTCAGTCAGTGCACGGGCCAGACTTCAAAGGAAGTGTGTCCCTTATCGACCTAATAAAAAGTTGCTGACAGTTTTATGTTAATTAAGCCAGCAGGCCTTGATGTTCTAAAGAGGCGATGGCAGGCCTCATAGGTCCATGGGTATTTGAGAGATGTTTTTGTTTTCTTATTCTTTACTTAGAACAAGTACATTCAGTTCCTTTTGGTCAAATAAGGTTCAAGATAGCATCTTGCTTGGCTGGTCTCTACATGAGGAGATGCAATGCTGGGCATGCTGTCCCACCACTAATAAGACAGAGAGCTTCCCTCTCGCTGCGTGGATGGTGCACATCCCCCGCCCCCCACCACCACCCTGCCACTGGGACAGTGAGAGGAAGCATTCAACATGGAAGCCGCTCCTGAGGAGTAAAATAAATGTCACTTCTAACTCATATCACACAGTATTATGTTCAGTGGGAACTACCTTATGAAGAAGCCATTCATTTCTCTGTAAAAGATACCACTTAATTTAAAAACACCTCAGAGTCACTTTTACATCTGCTCCTCTTCTGATCTCACTCCTTGTCTGAGCTCACTACTTTGCAGATCCACCACCCCATGGTCTTAATTCACCCTTGATTTGGGGGCATGGTGCTCCCTTTCCTTTTGCAAGAACAGTATTTATCCAGCTTATCCAAGAGCATTATTTCATCTATTAACGGGTCATGCTTGGGAAACCACATCACATGCCTGTAATGTCCCAGCATCTCTTGCATCTCTTTTTAAGACAGTGGGTCAGTGCTTGAGTATTTGAAATATCGGTGATGAAGAAAACAACAAATAACAGCTAGCCTCCCACCAGTGTGTGGACAGTTTCACCTGAAACACAGCGGCGTTCCCGAGGCCCCCACAGGCGCCTGGCCCTGCATTGGCACAGTGCTCTGGGGCCTCCTGTGCCGCACGCTGGACGCTCTTCCCTGAAGGCCTTCAGGGCTCCTAGTCTCCCATTATTCCCTCAGCAAGCCCTGAGGGCATTAAACATAGAGTAGGCAGGAAAGCTACCTGAAGTCTGCTAAGGATAGCTTGGTATTAAATTTAAGAAAGCTGAAAAGTATTTGATGTCATTTCAGTTGAGTTATTACAGAGAACTTTCAATGAAGCAACATGATTTAGTGCATTCGTGAGTGTGGCAAGTCAGGGGGGCTTCGAGCAGGACCGGAATTGGTCCTTAGAGGGAGATGTGTATTTCTAAACCAAGATTTGAAGGAGACAAGGCATCGGGGCAAGGCAAGGAATGGGGGCAGCAATGTAATCTAGGCAGGGCGAAGGTGCATGTGGATCTCAGGTTTGCTCTGAGTGCTGTGGGACTAAACTCTCTGCGTGGCAGAGGGAGCCCAATATGCAAGTCTGGTAAGCAGCCGTCCCCCAAGGCTCTCGTGTGAGATGGAGTGTCCTTGTGAACAGGCAGCCCGTTATTGACCAGCCTCCCCAGAAAAGATGATCCTCGTAGACACCACCAATTTAATCATGTCTTCAAATCATATGGCCATCAAAAAATATATAGAACTTGGCTGAGTTCACTACCTCCCGGATTAAAGGAAGGGTTTGTTTTTTACTAATGTGTGTTGTTAATACTGTCAGCCCGTCAGTCACATTCTCTGACTAGACATAACGTGTAAAGCGTTATGCTTGCTGCAATATAAAATTTGAGACCAAAGCAGTTCATGCTACAGTCAGGGAAGCATACCGGGTGTGCGCACACACCCCTGCAGAGTCACCATGGAGGAAACACAGATATCAGCCGCACGGCGCCCACCCCCGTATCTGGTGGAGTTCACAGAGGATGGGGTGGACCATCCCTCTCCGAGGGCCGCCACCGGTTTGCACACCGCATGCTCATGTTCAACCCGGCAGGGATTGTCGTTCCCAAGTGTCACGGAGCGAACCATCTCCTCCTGCCCAAACCCAGGAGCTGGATTCTTTGGGGTATAACTTTAGAATTTGAAACTTCAGGCAGAAAGAGAAAAGATCTTTCACTGAGATGCCTCGAAGGCAGCCGAAGAGATTTCGAGGGTTGGTGGTGTGAAAGAAGAACCGTGTGACCAACTCTCGCCAGACCATACATCGGGCTTGGGTCCTGTGTGTGGTCTTATGCTAGAGGCTAATCTTAAAGTTACCGATTTAAAGAATAGGCTTGTGCCCCACATCAAAAGACTGGCAAGCCAATGTCTATTGTATTTGTATGTTTTATGTTAAAATGTGAGGTGTGCATGACTTGTGTTGTTCTCAACCCTAACTGACTTGCGTGGTTAAGTGGCTTCCTCGTTCAGACCCAGTAGGTTAGGAGAACCACTGCTTAGCTGGGGAGACGTGGTGTGTGAACAGAAAGGCAAACACAAAGTAGCCTCTGATAAATGTTGAATCATTAGCTACAATGAAGTTCAGATGAGGAGGGGTCAACTTGGGCTACAGTGACCGTGAGGTGGGCTTCATGGCTGAGGGAGGATGAAAGAAAAGTCTTACTGATGACCTACGGTAACTTGGCCGTTATATATGCGGATTGATGGGGATGTAGAATAACACGGGAGGCCGGCGTCCTCACTTCCCACCGACTAGGATAAGACATGAAACAAAGGAAATAATAAAATGCAATGCATTCTACTATTAAAAGCCTTTCTTGGTCATCCAGTAATGGGAGGATACATCCAGTGAATGCTTAGTCTTATCTTAACACAGTCTTATGTTTTTTGTTGTGCTTCATTTTTAAAGAACTGTCACTTAGCTCTTTGGACCAGAACTGTATTTTAATTTCAGTCAGCCACTATTGGAAAAATATGGACGTGACTATATGGATAAACATTCAGATGTCTTCACTTTCCATAATGAGAGACAAATACTGTTTCTCCTTCCATTAGGCACAACCTCGTAAGATTTTCATATTCTTAGATATGAATTTTTGAAAAATGAATTTTAACCTTTGTCTTTTCAAAACTTTTTCTTGGGTTTACAAATCACAAAACTAGTTTGATTTTTTTTTTTTTGATTCTGCAGCTCTGGTTGTAGCACTGTTAAAAAAGGTCCTGGAAAGTTACTGTGAAACAGGAAGCTGCCCGACTGCACCAGCAGAGCTTGAGAAAACTTTATAATAGAAAATAGCTTATTCTTCTGTGCATTGCACTTCCTGTTAAAGGGATCTACAGAGGCTCCCTTAGCTTAGAAAATTAGTGGGTTTTGACCACAGTGAGACAGAGTGCAAGTCCCTTTCTATTCGACGGGGCTTGAGTTGTCCTGAGAGCGCATTCCTCTATCGGGGGACAAAGGTAACCGTGAGTCCAGTCAGCACCGTGCAGTCAGTCCTCGCCCTGTGGCACTGCGTGCGGTGCGCTGACAGTCACTTCCGGGAGCCCTTCAACTTGGTGAAATTCCAGGTAGGGCTCATGCTCACGAGTCAAAGCTGGTGTCAGCCCCGATGGTGGACATTCCTGTTCGTCCTCACCATAACTTCACCAGGGTGACTAGTGCGACCCTGAGCTGTCGCAGGAGTGAGGAGTGCACCCGGACAGCACTCCGTGGTTTGGCTTTCACCTTCGTTCTGACCTCAAGCGTTGCTTGCTCTGGTGCGGAGCTTCACACTGGTGCCCAAGAGCCGAGCAACTGCACATGTGTATCACTGTCACTGTGTGTATCACTGTCACCGCGTGTCTCGCTCCTTCTGTTTATATGGTGTGTGTCTGCATCAGTCTGCCTCTGTTTACTTTCTCATTTGTAGAGAACACTGAAAACCACTCTGAGACGCCGGCAGCTCCTGCTCCACCTCCCTCAACTCTTCCTAAGCCTAAGCCCAAACCTAAGCCCCCCAAAACACCTGTGCCTCCAAAAGGGGCTGCTGCTGGGGCCAGCCCCAAGGGTGACGAAGTGCCTCCTATTAAAAAAAATACCAAGGCTCCTGGTAAGCAGGCCCCCATCCCTCCACCCAAGCCAACAAGCCGAAACACAACCCGAGAGGCTGGTGAGTATGCCCCCGGTGGGGTTGAGTCTAGGGTGTCGGCTCTGGGTGGGGCTCATTTTCTAGGGATGAGGACCTTTTTGATGTCTGCTATCTTAGGATAGAACACCAGTGGATTCAGCTGTGACACAGAGAGTGCCCAGGAGATTCCTTTGTTGTGATCTCTATCAAAAGAAAGTCAACTGGTTGATCAGTTGACCTCATTAGTTTGGGGGTGAATAGACCTCTTTCATCCTGATGAGCCTCTTTCTGCACGAGAAGCATTAGAAGGAAAGAGGGAGCAGTGTTCCTGATGAATGGCGATTATCGGATAGGACATTATTTAGACATCGACAAGCCTTCTGTCTGTTTGAGTTTAGGGGTGGATTTTTGGCTTGGGTTTTCTTTCAGAATGTCTTAAGTTTGCACGTAAGAGTGTGACACATATCTTTGACACATTGGCTGTATCATAATGTCTTAAGTCTGTCCACATGCCTCGTCATTTCTCTATTCATAACGGACAAAGGTTGGTTCAGCTCCTGCCCACCGCTCTTTGTTGAGTCGTCACTATTTCAGCAGAGTTGAAAGTTACGAGCTCAGGGCTCCCCCTGCCCCAGACAGAAGACTTCAGTTTGTTAGAGGGAAAGCGTCCTAGTGGTGTGGTTACCAGTCACCATTACAAGTCACCAGGACTGCTTGGTGACCTACAATATCTGCTTTCCTTTCAAATCAGATATGTTTAACCCAGAGGGCGTTCCTAGCGACGTAGGATGAAGAAGCCTACCATGCCATCCAGCTTTTAAAAGGCATTAATTAAGCACACTTGCTGGATCTTTTTTTCTCCATTAACATATGCATAGAAATCCTCCTGTGTTATAGCAAACCTTATTTTCCCTAAAATCAGCAGCAGCTTTCTCACAATTGGCTGCTAGGATTGGCCTTGGCATTGATCTTTTTCCCCTTTGTAATCCACAACCCATAAAGCTCGACTTTAGGGAACGGCTTAGTTGACAGTATGACAGACCTCTGAATGTACATAGATGTCTCTCCCCTGTGTCCCTGTCTTCTGCCTTTGACCTTGCGTGTCTGGGTCAATTCTGATAAGGGCTAATGGGAAATGTCTCAGAATGCTGTGCCCACAGTGCACTCAGGCCGTTTCCTCAGGGAACGGCTGCTTTTCCGTGTCGGCGTCCATTCCTGTGGGTGTCTGTGTTCTTCCCAGACGGCCGAGCACACCCTAGGACCAGGGCTGGAAGTGAGGCAGCCTCCGATCCACGTCTTTAAGAAAAGCCCCAAACTGCCGCCCTGTCCATGGGAGTTGAGACCGGCCTCCTCGCACCTTCCTCTGTCCCTCTTCCTCGCGCCCCACGTGGCCGCAGCTCGCTGTTGGCCCAACGTGGACACTATCTGCCTTCTCTCCGGAGGAAGCGGATTAGTGCCAGGGCAGGGGACAGCTTTTATGACAGATTTTTGACTTTTTTCCAGATATTTTACTGGAAGATTTTTTTTACTCTCAATGAGTTAGTTCATTTGAATTTTTATACATTTATTGTTTCATATTCACATTAAACACATCTCTGTATATACAAGTAAAGCAGCCTAGTACCAACCAAGTTCAAACACCCATCTGAGTTCACTGATACTGAGAAGCCGCAAAATGGATTCTTAGCAAGCAACCTCCTGACTCTTCCCTCCCACATCTACCCAATAGTCACAGACTTAGGATGTTCCTAGGAGAATAAATAGCACGGTCGTGTTAGCCATTGTATTAAGAGGCCCGACCGGTCCTCAGTGTGTATAAGAATGTTGCTGTTCATGAAACGGGTTGCACTGCAGTGCACTGACAGGCCATCACACAAGGATCTTATATAAAGGACACACGGACAAAGCCAAAGGCGGGTAGGATGGAGGGTGGGAGGTGGGGATGGGTGGGCGGGGGGAGTAGTGTGGGAAAATGGAGACAACTGTACCTGAACAACAATACAAAGAAAAAAATAAAAGGCAATGATGAAAAAACAAATATTGTTAACACTCCATCAGAATCCAGCTGATACTCCCTTTGTAACTGTTTAGAACTTTCTACATGGTAACATTTCATTTGGATAATGTTGACCTTGTGGAAAGTTACTGCAAATGCTGCTGTCGATTTTCAGTAGATACTTTAAGTTCTTGACAAAAGTTATCAGTTAAGATTCTTCCTCAGCACTTAATTACTGTACACCTCCAGTGGCGAGGATGCTGTTTGGCAGGATCAGCTGCTTCGCCAGTGAAACGAGGCAGAATGCCCTGTTTTCTCCTTTCTCGTAGAGTGATATGGACTGTGTTGAGACAAAAGTAGTTTACTGAGGAGAGGTGGCGTTTCTTCCGTCCTCACAGTCTTAACTCAGAATGCCTTAAGCAACATCGGTAATCTCAGCAAAGTGATGTCATTTGAGAAGAAAAATCCAATATGGTTTGGGTCTGCTCTCCAGGCATTTAAAAAAAAGGTTTTTTCCCCTTAAGTCAGGCTAAAGTTAAGTTTGCTGTTAGAAAAGAAAGAATTTTCTTCAAAACAATGTTTTGGAATTGATATGTGGAAGAGATTATGTTCAATTTCCCTAAGAAAATAATCAAACATGTTTAGACATGCAGTCCTTAGCATCTTGGTTGTGAAAAATAAATTTAGAATGGACTTAACCCTTGTAGGAGTCTGCTTAATATGTTTGTCATGTAAGCAAGCAAAGATTGTTAACTTCAAAAAAGTAGTATTAACTCCGGGGTAGCCGGCTACCGGCAGCCTGTTCCTAGAACCAGAGTCTATAAGGAACTAACTATGGAGAAAATAGCATTACCAGGCTCAGACTCAGAGGATGGTCATTCTGGTTATTGTGTATGTATAAAATAATAAAGCCCCAAGCTATAGAGATTCTTTCAAGCCTGGACCATGTCACCAAGCGAGACTGGCTTCTTGTAGTGTCTCCGAGTTGGTGAAGTCTTGCAGCCGCTGTCTGGTCCTTTATTTGTCCTTCATCTCTTGCCCCTCTCACTTGACCTCATTAAGGTTATAATCAGAGGTAAGTTACCATAATGTGTGTGCAATGCAGATCGGCTTCACAGCACTAACAAGGTGTTTTCTAATGGCTCTGTGGAGACGGTTTACCCCTCATGGAAAAAACAGGAGCATGCAACATTATATCAGAAAAAGCAACTAGGAGAAATGTGTAGGTCATAAAGGTCATGAAGCCTGCATGTGTTCTCATTGGAGTTTGAACGTATTTCCTGAGATGATGCAAAGAAAAAGCGAGCTAACCAGTGTTCGGTTAAAGATAGCCCCTCCAGAAGGAGGCGAACACACCAGTGATGGCGCCCCTGGAGGAACTCAAGCACTTGTCAGAAGATCTGACAGTGATACTCCTTTCCTTCGAATTAGTCAAATAGTACCAGTTAGACATTTTTTTGTAGAAAAGAAATTGTTCTGCCTTGTGATATTTTGCAGAGACTTGTCTTTTCTTTGTGGCCATGCGCTTGCAATCTGCCCCATCCACTGCCGGTGGAGGTATGGGCCGGCTTGGCGGGCTTCTCCCACGAGCCATGCTGAGAGCTGGGTGAGAGCTCACGTTCTTAGCAGTAACATGAGTGCATTTGCTTTTGGCCCGGAAAGGAGCTGGTGGTATCCACCCCAGCCTCTGTGAACGTGGGCCACGCTGTGCCCCAGAAGGCACCGTAGAACATGTATAACTTGTGAGGAGCTCAACCTTGTGCTGTCCCCAGGCACTATCCCCTTGTACTATCTGTCCTGTACACACAATAATGGCCCTCCTTTGGAGCATGCATGGACTTTTTTCAGGTGACCCATAGGACAAGGCGCTGAGGGTTTCCCTTTGGCTGGCCCAGGTAAAGCCTAGGGGAGGGAGAAGACAGAGGACTCCTGTCCCTTCGGGTTTTGCCTCAAATATCACACATTCCCTCCTGGATTGGAGGCAGGGAGGAGGCGTAAAACAAAACCATTATTATTATTGGCCTGTTTTGTTTTGTTCACTTATTCAACGCATCTGAAAATGTTAAAGGGAACATTGTCATTGACAATCGCAACTTGGTTAGTTTAGCCTGAAAGTGTCATCTTCTTTGACTTTTAATGCAAACTCTCTCTATTTTAGCTGGTTCCTCTCATTCAAAAAAAACAACTGGCTCCAAAGCCTCAGCTTCACCATCTACTTCCTCCACCTCATCTTGTCGAAAAACTTCAAAGGAGACAGTTTCCAGCAAAACAGGGACCGTGGGAATCACAAAGGGCAAGAAAAGAACTGGCAAGCAGCCAACGTCTCAACCGTCCTCAGATGCGACCACAACTGGTACGTCGGACCTTAAAGGAGAGCCTTCGGAGACCAAGGTGGAGACTGAGCAGACTGTCCCTGGGACCGAGGAGCTGACCACAGGCAAATCCAAGTCTGCAGTCCCTCCACCCCCAGTGGCTCCTCCGCCTCTCCCCCCCACCCCTCACCTTGTTCTGGAGGAACAGGGCGTTTTTGCCTCAGACACTCCGGTTGTCCTGGTCAGCAATGCAGCCGACCTGCCCGTCCCTGCCTTAGACCCAAGTCAGCTTCTCTGGACTGAAGAGCCGACAAACAGAACCACTGTCCACTCAGGCACTGGCTTAAGTGTTAGCCGAGAAAATGCAAAATGGTGAGTCGGGGCCCAAACCCCACATTCCGAC
Source organism: Trachops cirrhosus (assembly GCA_028533065.1). Taxonomy (NCBI): domain Eukaryota; kingdom Metazoa; phylum Chordata; class Mammalia; order Chiroptera; family Phyllostomidae; genus Trachops; species Trachops cirrhosus. The sequence continues at coordinate 176,002,991 of CM052541.1, forward strand.
TGCGTTCCCTGTGAGGCCGAGCACTAAACACCTCTAAGCCATTCTATTGGAAACGAAGGAAACTACTTTGTTTTCTTTCCTAATTTAACCTAGTGACTGTTAGATCCACACACATGTCAGCCAACCATTGGTTTTTCATACCCTGCCCCAGGGATGCCACAGGCTGCTGGACACAATGACGCTGGCCCTACTGACAGGTACACTTCAGACCTGTGCCTTCCGAGTGCATTTAGAACCTGCCTCATCACTGCTCCGCAGTCCTTTCTCTTTTCCCTAAACAGGTCCCTTCCCTTTCTTGCAGTGGTTATTTTAAATCTTGACCACTTGTGTAGGTTGCTCACCCACTCCTGCCTCCCTTCATTGCAACAAGTTGTTTAGCCTTCTCCTTCTCCAAGAAAATAATCAGGAAAGAACTGTATCAAATTCCAACCCCTCTTCCTCCAACAACGTCAGAGTGGCTCCATTTCTTGCTTCCTGAATTCCCCACCCAACTTAAATGTTACCTTCTCTGTGAAGCCTGTGGATGCTCGTGCAGACAGAACTAGGTATTACATCTTCTCTGCTGTGAGAGCCCTTTCTCCTGCCTGTGGGACGGAATTAACCAATGTGTCGTATTTACCGCTCTCTCCCCAACAACCAGTATAGAAGCTGGTACGCCACAGGCATGTGGTCATCTAGTGCCCGAGCCCAAACAATTCCAATTCATCCCAGGGTTTTCATTCTCCTCTGTTCACTGCATCTAATTACAGACTCCTACACATTGTATATTTTCTACTTAAAGGTAAGTGAGCCACATTAGCTGCCCTGTCCACAGGTATGGAAAGAGGGCCGTCACAGGATGGACGCCACGACCAATTCTGTGCAGGCAAGGCTTAGCTCTCTTAAATCCAGCCTCTCTTTTGTTTCTAAGAATAAAATCAAATTCAGTCTTCAAATCACTTAATTTACTATTTCTTCTTTCAAAAAAAAGTAATCTGAGTCATGTTAAAAAATTTTTGTCCATTTACTTAAATTGCTCTGGATTAATAGACTAAAATGTTAATTTGATTCAATTACTTATATTAATAACCTTCATTTATTGAATGCTCATTTTATATCAGGAACTGTCAGTTATTTAAGTCATAAAAGGTTTCCCTGAACTATTTCTGTTTAGTGAGTGAGAAAACTAGAGCTGAGAGAAGTGAGATAGTTTCCCCGGATTACCCAGGCAGTAAGGGACAGACCCAGAGCTGCACACCAAATGTCACGCCCTGAGGAACTGTGTAAGTTTCTAAGTAATTGCTTCCATTTCTGCTATTTGGTGTATGTGTGTTCATTTCTTGCTTTTTCTTTTTTTGGTTGCTTGGTTTTTATCATCCTGAGCACCATCATTTGAAGGAAAGCCAAGGAATGATAAATGATGTTAAATTGCAAACTACTTTATTTGCTTGACACTTGAATACATGCTATGGGAGAATACGATATTGAAATGAATGGTTATGGTAGCCCTAACTTCCAGGACCTAGCAAGTGTCTTCACTTATTTACAGAGAGTGTTTTCCAGCATTGCAATCAGTTCCAACCTTTAGACCTCAACAGACATTCTTTCAGCATCCGTTTTTGCTTGCTTTCTGTGTGCTGGGCAGTGCACCAAGCACTGAAGCTACTAAAGTGAGCAAAACACTTCAGTTCACATTATTTCTTCCAAAATAACGTCTGACATGACCAGGAAGTATAAATATTTAACATAGGTCTGTGTTTAGGGAAATAACTTGAGTAGATGGTTTTATTTTTCAATATACTGGAGAACGAAGTACAGCATGTGAAATGATTCCTTAAATAGTCTTAAGCCCCGAGGGAGCCAGCGTCCGAAGGTGATCTGGCTGTCCCGTCCACGTCCACGGACATTTAGGGACAAGGCCGTATTGTGCTGAGCACCGTGCCGGGGCCTAGTATCAGTCTTCAGCCCAAGTATTCGCGGGGCCGTCAGACAAAAGAGCTGAGCGTCTGTTCTCCATTTCCACGGGGACTGTGATCAGAGCGAGCAAGCTTAGGACATAATTAGACGTCGAGGTTTGTATAATAGACTTTCCTGTCACTCAGGGTAACTAGCGTGCTTTCCTAGAAGAGAGTATAGAGATTTTCTTCTCTGTATATTCTTCAAAATAAAGAAGTTAAATTACAGTTCATCCCACAGGGACAGTTTGCGTTTGCTCTTGAGTTAATGAGCCTGAAATAAGTAGTCTCTCAAATTTCCATCCAAATTCTTTCTTCTGCTTTTTTAAGTGGGTATCTGAATTAGAATTTCTGGCTCTCAGTCACTTGTTTTACCGAAGAACTTTCCCCCAGTTATGTTTAGTCAACGAATGTGTGAAAATCCTGTCATCTTTTGAAGAGGCTTCTGTTTGGAATCCCAGTAGCAGGACTTTAAAGACGACACATGGCCATGTGCAAAAATATCTGCCTCACATGTTGCCATATTACGGGGCAGTAACTGGTTGGTAGACTTCTACTCCCGGCAGCCTCGTCGGGAACGTGTGCGTCTGCTGTAATTGCAGGCAGAAAGTAATAAGCCCATCTGGAGCCCATGTTCAAAAGGCACTTGAGTCTCTGTGATCCATTCCACGGACGTTGGTGGAGTGCATCGTATTGTCCAGGGTGCCCAGGAACGTTCGAGAAATACAGGAGCCAAGCCATAAGTTGATCGATATAAATTCGAAGCATAGTATTTGATATTAAATATAGCCCATAACATAATATCAATGTAACTTATAATGTTAAGGGTAAACAAAATATAACATAGTGTAACATGTAATAAGTCGACTAAGAGACGTAAGTCTGGCTTCCAGCCTGGACTTGCTGCCGTGGTTGGGAAACTGACTCATCGCCTTCCTTACAGTATAGGACAGTCGTAAGTTGTAACTGTATGCAGAAGTCTTTGAAAACTGAATGTTATAAAAGTGAGGTTAAAATGACCATTGATAACGTAATAAATTAGTGAATCATGGCATGAATAAATACCAGGGCTCACCCCTGAAGTATCTTTGTTCTGCTCTTCAGAATGTGCTATTAATTGGCACATCTAACGTGCTGTGGTCACCCACAGTGGCAACCAAGAATGGCCTCCAGTGACGATCGACTAGACATCCAGACTGTGGGGAAGTTTCCCTGTAAAACAGATCTTCTCTCATTTAAAAATGAGATCACACTATAGAAACAGTACAATGGTTCCTCAGGAAATTAAACGTAGAATTACCACGTGATCCTGTAATTCCCCTTCTGTGTATATTGCCAAAAAAATTGAAAGCAGGAACTCAAACAGATATTCGTAGCAATGTTCATAGCAACATCATTCACAGTAACCCAAAGGTGGAAACAAAAACCAAAAGGTGGAAACAAAGCAAATGTTCGTCGACTGATAAGCGGATAAACAAAGCGTGGCAGACACGCACAGTGGAGTATCAGCCTTAAAAAGGAAGGGAATTCTGACACGCGCTGCAGCGTGGAGGAGCCTTGAAGATACACTAAGTGAGGTAGGTCAGACACGAAAGGACAAATGTATGATTTCAATTATATGAAGTACCGGGAATAGTGAAATTCATAGACACGGAAAGTAGAATGGCAGCTGCCCGGGGCCGGGCGGGGAGGCGTAGAAAGTGACCGTTTACTGGGCACGGAGTTTCAGTTTGGGAAGAGAGAAGGTTCTGCAGACGGATGGCGGCGATGGTCGCACAGCAACCGGTGTGAGTGTGCTCAGTGCCACTGAACTGTGCCTTCCAAATGGCTGACGTGTTCAGTGTTGTGCCGTGCATATCTTACACAGTAAAAACGTCATTTTATCATTTCCCCTCTGGGGAAAACAAGTGTTCTGGTTGTACGACTTTTCTAATGTGAAAAATAGGGAATTTCGAAAGCACTTGGGCTTGTGACCACAAGCCCTTTCAGTACCTTGGATTCTGACAAAGTGGCTGTTTGAATTATACCAAGAACTGCTTTTGTCTTTCTTACTTAGTGAGAACAGCAAGCACGTGTTTTGCGCGCACCAGTCTTTCAGAATTGTGGCATCCAAATTGGGATTCTTCTGTTTATGTCAGAAAGCAATTTGAGGATCTTTTGTCTTAAAATGAAGACTGCATTGTTTTCTATATGACATTTTTTATGCAAAGTATATATTTTATACTAGTCTATGCAAAGTTGCGAGCTTTGCATATTTATAGTAACTTCATACCAATTTTTAAATTTTACTTTTCAGTTGCAGTTGACATTCAGTGTTGTATTAGTGTCGGGCGTACAGCAGGGTGGCGAGACGATCATGTACTTCACAGAGCGGTTCCCCTGATAGTTCAAGTGCCCACCTGGCCCCACACACAGTTACTACAATATTATTGACTAGGTGTCCTGGGCTGTGCTTTACATCCCCGTGACTCTCCTGTAACTACCAATTTGTACTTCCTAATCCCTTCACCCGTCCCACTGCTCCCCTAAACCTCTCCCCTCTGGCAACCATCAGTCTGTTCTCTGTAGCTACAGGTCTGTTTCTCTTCTGTTTGTCCATTTATTTTGTTTTTCAGATTCCACATGTAAGTGGAATCATATGATACTTGTCTTTCTCTGACTGACTTATTTTATTTAACATAATACCTTCTAGGTCTGTCTATGTTGTCACAAATAGTAAGTTTCCATTCTTACTGAGGGCCGAGTAATACCCCATTGTACGTGTACTGTAAACTGGAGGCTGTCACCAAGTTGAACAATAGAAAATGATTGCATCCTTACATATAACCGTCTTCTAAGGAGTCCATTTAACTTCCACCCTTTCCACCTCATGTTATTAATACAGGCCTGTGGCAGTAGGTTTGTAAATGGAGAAGCTAAGGACAGAGGGGATGTGTGATTATTTTACTGTTGACACACTGGCCGTGATGAAAAGAGGGTTGACTTGTATATCAATTAAAGAGGATGCACTTTTCTGTGTTGCTGCATTTCTAGGTGTTGGGCTCAGAAGCAGCATGAGCCCTACTTGTCCAGGAACTGTGTGGGTTGGGAAGGCAAGTAAATGGAGACCGAGGCGCAGCGTGCCCGCTGCTCCAGTGGAGGGGGGGCGGCGTGTCTCCAGGTCACCACGGGAGCAGGCGGAAAGGGCAGGGAACTAGGCTGAAGGCTGGTGACAGACTCCTGACACAGCCAAGGCTTTCACTGAGCCTGGAAGGACCAGTGGGAGTTAGCGGTCAAAGCAAAGGACACGCTAAGTCAGCTCTCCGGGAGCATCTGGCCCATCGTTCTTTCTGAACCCTCATCGCTGTGGAAAAATTAATTTGCAAAATACAGTTTTACCATATTCGTGTACTGGCTATATCAGACACCACCTCGTCAATCCTTTTCATTTTATGGGTGAAGAATCTAAAACTTTGAGAATCAAGTAATACATACTGGTCTTCCATTTCAGTGATTTAGCTGGCCTATGTCTGCTTTTTTTCCTTTTGCCAGCCTGAAGGATGCTCTTAAAACCAGCACTCCTTATGGTCTGGGCCGCGTCCCCGAGGTTGCTCCAAGCCTCACACCATCCCTGTGTTTCTGTGCCTCTGACAGTTTCACAACCAAAGACCAGCTGCTGGCCCCTGGGCTGACGGGAGAGTCTTCAGAACCCTTCTGTGCCGCGGAGGATGAGAGCCAAAGGGAGTGCCGGGCCAGTGACTCGGACTCCGATGGGCCTGTCCTGTACACCGACGATGACGACGATGAAGAGGATGAAGATGAGGACGGCAGTGGGGAGAGTAAGACTTGTTTCAGGAGGCAGGGTGGGAAGTGGGGGGGTGGACAGAAGCACCTGCGTTTTGTAAAGAACAAAAGCCCCATCGGCAACCAGGCTTCTGATGTTCTCTTTCCCCTCGTGTTCCTTCCTCAAACTAGAAACATGTGTACCCCAAGGTGTAGCTTTTGGTGACAGGCCTTTCCAAACAGTGATTCCGTGGGTGGTGAGAGGCACGTTTGTGTTTGTCCAAAGAGGCAAAGCTTTCTAATGACAGAGGCCTTTCTCAGGATGGGCAACGGCAGCCCTCCCCCAGGACCTTTCTTGAGTAAAGAGCACCAGTGCCGGCTTCCCTGGATTACTCATTGGAAATGTTTTGAGAGTTTCCCGTATTTTTATGCTGGGGTTTAAAGAGAGGGGAGGGAGGGAGGAATGAGTCAAAAATGACAAATCCTTTTACGAATTCAAAACACTCATTCACAATAAGTAAGATAGTGTGCATTCTAGTAAGGAATGGTAGTACAGAGGTAAAGCCAACCATCTGTGAGTAAATTAGGGAACTAGAAAGTGGTTCTTTTTTTTGTTCTTTAGTCTTCTGAGCAGGATGACTTTGGAAGGATTCACTATACAGTTAAATTTATAGATTCTGAAAAGGTAGTAGCATATTAATGATTAAACATCAGTTTGTCAAATTTCTTTCAGTTTCTACTGAACAACTCCAAAAATTTTCATCCATCTGGCATTAACTGTCATCTGTGGAGATGTCAGGGATTTCTGGGTAATTTAGGATTAAAACTTGAGTATCAAAGGTAGACTTTTGCCATCGTGGTTTCTGAGTAGAGGAAAAGAGAAGACAGGACTTTCCTGCACAGCATAAGCAAAGGGAATACATGCTTAAGACTTGAAAAAGAAAAGAGAGAAAAGGCGTGCAATCAGTAGTTTCCGTGATGCACCATCTCAGCAAAATAAACTTCAGATGTCACTTTCCAAATGACGTGGTGATACTTCCAAGTTTTCTGTGGTTCCCCAACATTTTTCAGAACATTTTGAAGAGTTTTTCAGTATTTCAAGATGAACTATAGCCAACTCAAAACTATTTTCCCCCTTAGGCTAATTAAAATTCCCCGAGCGCACACGGACAAAGAATTTGGCCCTGGACTCAGTGGAAAGCCCATGCCACCTGTAACCTGAGTGTCACTTGCTAAAAGCCTCTTTCTCTGCATTTCTAATCCTCAGGTGCTCTGGCAAGTAAAATCCGACGACGGGATACTCTTGCTATCAAACTTGGCAACAGACCATCCAAAAAAGAACTAGAGGACAAGAACATCTTGCAACGTACCTCTGAAGAAGAGAGGCAGGAAATCCGACAACAAATTGGGACCAAGCTTGTCAGGTAGTTGCTGAAGTTCCAGCCCAGCACCAGCCAATGCATACCTTGCAATCCATACCCCCTCCTGTAGCTTCCAACCTGAGGTCATTGTGGATTTCGTGTAAGGGCACAGATGGCCTATCAGGTCTTTTAAAGTTGGCCCTGGAGAGTGAACCACTCAAAGAACCCGCACTTCCATCCAGCTAGTCAGTGGCTCTGAGGTTGCCAAGGCCTGATCCAAGTGTTGACAGACTTTTTCTATAAAGGACCAGTTCATAAATATTTTAGGCTTTGCTGGCCGGAAGGCCTCTGTTGCAGGGACTCAACAAAAGCAGTCGTAAACAATGCACAGACAAACGAGTGTGGCTGCGTTCCACTGAAAGGTTTTCATCAAAACGGGAGGCAGGCCTGGTTCAGGGACAAACTAGCCCTCCTGTGATTTCCACGCAGTTCTGTCCTGTGGGCCAGGAAACTGGAAAATAGTAGTAAGTTTCCATGGTAAGCTCCGTCTATGGTTACCATCAGGTAACCTCAGCCCTGCTATCAAAACTTTCCTCTTTTAACTTCAAGTAATGACCATCTGACTTCTCTTCCTGCCTCCAGCTCTTGTATGATTTCTGCTTTTGCCACTAGTGAAGTTGGAGGTCCGTTTAACTGGCGGTTTTAATAGAAATGAGTGCTGAAGCTCTCATTTTTGTGACCAGTTCAAACATGTTTCAATATTAGGTATTGTTCTGACTTCTCTCACAACGGAGTGCACAATTTGGGAGAAGGGGACAGTCTGGAAGACCAGACTGGGATTTGTGTGGCCGCTGTGTAGGGGCAAAGATCCAGGAGTCTCTACTTCTCACTTCCAGGGGAAATCAAACACCCACCTTCAAGGTACCATTTTAATCAGTTATATCAGTAGTTGGAGGAGAGAAGATCATTCTAGAGGGAGGAATCTCTACTACAAAGGGAGGCTGATGTGTTTGGGGGGTGACATAGGACGGGTGTTTGTACAGGATCCGGGGGTGCACGGGCGGCACAACGTCTGGCTGGCAGGGATGGTCACTGGGTTTTTGTGCTCTCAATTACTGAAGTTAATTTCAAAGGCACTCTGATGAAGAGTAAACTTTAAGAAAATTTTTAGGGTAGAAAACTGTACTTGAACAACGATTAAAATAAAATTTAAAAAAATAATATTTTTAATAAGATATTTAAAATGTTATTAATTTTAATTCTTCTTATCATTTCTGTCATAGCCATAACAATTTAGAATTGATAGTATCTTTAAAAAATTGCCTTTCATGTATATTGTTAGTTTGATTTGTACAACCTCAAACTACATCCAGAGGAAGTTTTCATTCGTGATAAAGAAATTCATAATGGAAACAAGACCGAGAACCAAGGAGGAAGGGTTCATAGGACACTCAGCTCTTATGTACAAATAGCTACTAAACACAGAGAAGGAGCCTGGCTTGTCTTGAAGGCAGATGGGAAGGACCTACATATCGCAAGATAACCATGCTGGAAATTCATTTCGGGTCACAAAGGCAGTATTTCATTCAAAATGCTATTCAGTGTAGGTTGATCATCTCCCAAGCTGACGTGACCTCAAGCAGCAGGCGTTTTTAGGGCCGAAGGACTATATATGAATTAGGAAAAGGCTAAGCTGTTTCCACAGAGACCGGAGCATGCAGTGGTCCAAACAAGGCACTTCCACGTGTTTCTTTCTTTTTCACGTGACAGCCCAGAGGTAGGTGGGCTGTCCACGTGGCTCCGGAGAATGACCCCTCACAGTCAGCCGGGCCCCCGGGTTTCTTCTGTCTTGTTGCTCTCCCTTCCCCGTGGATATTCTCATCTGCATGAGCCAAGCTGGCTCAGTGACCGCAGTTAAGTTCTAGCCTGTGGAGAAGGTGAAGAAGGTGGAGAAGGGAACACACACACAGTCATTTTAAAGGCAAAAAGTAAAAATCACAAACAGCATTTCTGCTCACATCCCATTGCAAGAGCTTGGCCATAGAGCAACACCTCGCCGCTCAGGAGGCGGAAGGCTGCAGCCGGGGGAGTTGGGGTGGCGAGAGCTCAGGGGGTTCTGTTTCTGAAAGGAAGAGGGATGGGTGATGGATAATGGGGGGTAGTTGACAGTCTCAGCCACACTCTCTGGTCTCCAAATTAACAGAAAGGACACTTTTATAAGTGTAAAAATTGATTTTTGTTTCTCAAAAAATGAAAAAATATAGCTTTGTTTGTTGTTTTCTTTTGTGTCTTCTGCTAAGGGGGTCTTGTTCGTAACCTGCAGTATCTCTTTTTTGTTATCATAGGAGACTTAGCCAGAGGCCCACAACTGAAGAATTAGAGCAAAGAAATATCCTAAAACGTGAGTATCCAGAGCTCTGCGGTGATTCCTTGTCTAACCATTAACAAGCTTCTTCCAGAGACAATCCATTTATCAGTAGGAAACCTTAGTATATTTATTCACAAATGATTGAAATGGCCCATTCATATCACATTTATGTGTCATTATTTATATAATTTTAAAAATAGTTTCTTGAAGTTTATATTTCATTTTATGGCTGTGAGCCTGATATCCCCCAGACCAGAGTCATGGTTGTGACAATTGTTTTTAAGAAAGATGAAACATATTCCATGTATTCTTTCACCCGACTATTAAATAGTCAGCTTGCAAATACATGTCAAAGAAAAGGCCAGAGACTCCACAAGGAAATGAACCAAACATTCCTATATTATTAATAATAATAGAATTTGTTGCCAGGTTTAACAAATGACTCAATTTAAAACAGAATCGTGGTAAAAGCAATGTTTCAAACCATTTCATTTCAATCTATTTCATTTTCCTTTGTTATGACAACTATTTCCCTCTTGAGTTATTTATAATTTCTTAGCCCTCATGGAGTTCTCCATTCATTTTCCAACTTTAGTTTCCCATTTGATCTTTGCCTCTATTTTGTTTGACTTGACTTCTCACTCACCAGTCCAGTCATATTTAAATTATTAAGGTTCCTATGTTAAAGCTATAAAATGAGTGGAAGCACAGTTTGTCATGTTGTAGTTTATCCATGTGGTTACTAACTACAATGAGTTGAGTAATGGGTGTTCTTTCATTGAGCCACTGTAGTTTTATCTATTACTAACCCAGTTTCAAGAGAGCTTTTTGCTGTATGAAATCTCAAAAAGGGGCATGGGCAGAACTCCGGATAGCAACATGATAGTAACGAGCCACTGGCATGCAGTAAATCTCCTTCAACCAGGCCTGATGGAGAGAAGGGTTTTAATAGCATAGTCATGCCCCAGTTACAATTACTGCAACAGTTCAACAAGGACTAAAGAGAGGAATTTCCAGTATATGGGATTTTTTCCTTGGAATTTTTTTTCTCTGGCCGCTTGTGAGCATAACTGGGATAGGACCCAGGAAAGGACTTAAGTGACCATCCATGTATACAAGAGCCAGTTTGGAGAGGGAAAATGGCATAGCTAGAAAAGAAAACAAAATGTTTTAGCTTTCGGAAAGATGATGGAAGCAACAGCTAATTAACAAAACCAAACCAAAAAAGGCTCAGATAATAGGTGCCCGGAAAATATTCAAATTAACTTTTAGGTAAGCTCAAATGCAGATCATGAGCTCCTAAAACACAGATTATTGTTATTGGATGCCTGATGTAATACCTAGACAAAAAGGAAGAGCGGATTCTGGGTAATTTTTTCTTGCTCCTGTGGGACAAATAGTGCCAAACCATGTTGGTGTTTGGTTATTTAAGGAACCATATCGTGGATCTAGAAATTCATCGCACATTGATCTTAAGTGCTGTGTTGGCTTTTATCTCCCGTTTTCCTGGAGGTTTGGAAAAGAGTGAAATGCCAAAGTCAACTTCAGATTTGACTTCAGCCCTTATTTACTTCCTTTTTAGTTTGTTTAAGCATGCTTTTTCTGGAAACAAAAGACACATTTGCAGTCTGGAGAGGCCGATAACTGGCTGAACATCTCCTGACATAATATTGTATGGCCAAGTGAAGCAGAAAAGCGACCTGGTGGAGGTCATCCAGAGCACAGCTAGGACACTTTATTTTGCCCCTCCTTGCCTCTCAGTTCTTCCATTTGTTTGTATGTCTCATTGCCAGCTTTTGTTCCAAAGCAGTAGGACTGTCTCTCTGGAGAAAAGTCTTTGTGTGACATGGTGTGGTTTTTAAGGACACTTTCTATAACTAGGTCATCTTTTCTTGACAAATTAGGGAACAGATTCACAGAATAAAATGTTCAATAGTTCTCGTATTCAAGTCCATCACTAGTTCAATAAATGTAAGTCAGATGACAGTTAATGCTGATAGCTATCATTGGCAACACAGGGCAAATTTTATGTTTGGTATCATTCCCGGTATCACAAACTATGTTATTTCTTTCCTATTTTAGTGCATCTAGCATTTTAAGATACATGTAAAGTTATATTTAGCAGTACACTTTAGAACCAGTTCCTTAAAATTGTTAAAATAGAAGTTAAGTTTTGGTGCTCAAAAGGTCAACTTTTGCTGATATTATCAGGAAAAGTGATATATATGGAGCACCTTTTTCAGGGTAGGGATAAAAGATAAAAATCCTCTTATGCTATGTAGCTGTGATTGTAATTCCAGCTGTGTCTTCTATAGGGAAAAGATGTATTAGGCCATTGGGTTATGCATATAACATTTTATATGAAATTTTTTAATCATACAAAAAATTGAAAGAATTTTACAGTAAACACTCATTTGTCAATCATTTATATTCTTCCACTGACATCTACTTTATCACATCTTGCTCTGTCACAGGTCCATAGCTAAAAAACCCACATGGAAACTTGTAAAAGAGACAAAAGAGAAACGAACCCACAAAAATAGCCTTTTAAAATCCATTTTATCTGAGTTGATGCCTCCAGATTATAATACTCTGGTTGCTGGTGTTTCCGTGTGTTTCTTTGTTCTTTTAACTCATCCACAAAATGCTGTGGGCAACACTCGCTAGCTAGGCAGCTTTCCTGGGGTGCCCACCCTGTTAAACCTCCTGTATTGCTGTTGTGTTTATGGCCAGTGCTTCCCGTGGCTATTGTGAAATGCTCACCCTCCCCTTCTCTGGTGAGAGCTACTGAGGGCCAGATTTGTCAGTGCGCCACATCACTTCCTTCACGAATATTCCTCCAGCCTGTTTCAAGGAACCAGAAAGGTTCACATCCTACTTTATAATGAGCCCTCTAATAAATCCAAAGAAAGGAGGAAACATTAAAAAACCTCAGGGAGTTTTTTTTTAAACTAAGTTTAAGGTTTAACCTTGAATCTTTGTAAGAGATTTTACAGTAACTATTGAATGAGATGCAGAAGAACAGTCACGTTGACTTCCCTCCACCTCTAACCCTCTTCCTCTAACTTCATTAGAAGCATAATTCAAACATGGGAAATGTAAGGAAGTCAGCTCCTGATGTTCAAAAAGAATTCCCATATGGTAAAATCATGTTTATTTAACTCCCATAACTGTAACTGGCCTTAAAAAAAAAAACTTAACTGGCTGTTACATAGATATGTAATATGCTTAAATAAGGCACATTTTTCTAATATTCTCTTCAAAGAAATGACATTTTACATATTTCATGAAAATTGGAGCATTTGTTTTAAGTTGTATTAGAAATCCAACTTTTTGTCTTTGAAACGTACCACTAAAAATATAGCATAATTGCTATAGAGGAATAATTGATTAAGATGTTTTAAAAGTTATATTTTTTTATTATTAATATGATTAGAGGCCTGATCTTATAAAACCCTAGTTTGAATGACATGAACTGTAAGTTTGTTGTTTGGATTGTGCAGTCCATATGCCTTATCCAACCCACCAAAGGTAGTTATTGGACCCCAAGGATGTATGTTAAGAGTATCCACAGTATTTTCATAGGAAGAAATCTGAATTATAATCACATTTGTTTGACACTTGACAGACACTTAATAAAAGCCTACTAACTAGTTGTTTCTTGTCTTGCCTGGTGATTTCAGTTGATGTTCATTCTTTGTCTAAAAAAATCAGACTAATTATTCTCTTTCTTATGAATTAAAATTACTATTTCAGAAGAATGTAGAAACTTGTCCCTGTCAAGATAAGGAAAACGAATGGAGATTTAGCGTGTTCAGCCAACAAATACAGATGTTGCAAATTGTGAATACTAGTAGTTTATTAACAGTAAAAATAGTCTTTGTGGTAAGAAGTCTATTTGAATTTTAAAAATAAATAGTTATATTTTCAGAGAGGAGACTTCTTAGTCACCTTTTTAGTTGAGCTTTTACACAGTTTTTTCTTTAGTAGAATTCATAATAGCACTTTCTAAAAGACAGTCTTTTGTAAGTATTAAAACCCGATGAGTAAAATCTGTGCTCATTTATTGAACAAATGAGGAGCTACAACAAGCAACAGAGAGACGTTCATCTAATAAGCAACCATTAAAACCTGAATAGTGTTTATTTCTTTAAAAGTTCTGGACATTTTTCTCTTAATCCTATTCATTGGACAGCATTCATTTAAGTTGGCCATCAAATTATACTACTTGGTGAAGTACTAGAGAAAGAGACTTTGGACAGTCAAAGTCATGAGAAGTAAATCATCTCCACCTGCAGTACACTGTAATCCCATTCAGAACATTCTGGTTCAAAAGCGAAGTCCAAAGAAGTGACTACATTCTGCTTCTATGGAAACCAAAGCAGACAAACTGAGCATTTTAGTTGGATTTGACTGAAAATCAGCAACTTGTACATGGATCACATGGTTCTAATTTGTTCTTTTGATATGTCTTTTGAGATGTTCACATGAAGGCCAGACCCAGAAGCAAATTTTCATCTGAATTCTGATAATCTGTGCTTATAAGCCCATGAGATGATCAGCAATAAAAGACTTCCACCAGAATATGGGCACTATTGTGGTTTTGTCAGAACAGAACAAGGAATCAAGAAGCAAAAAGGGTTATAATGAATAAATAAACCAGTCCTATAGAAAAAAAATACTATATGTGCATACATAAATTAATGTAATTTTATATATATAAAAATTAACGTTTGATCTTTCTGCAAATTCTTTTGACAAGTTTTTAAAAATACTGGTGTGTTTGATCAATATCTGTCAAAGTCACATAATTTTGACCTGATCTACTTTCCTGATTATAGTCATTTATAGTAACTAAGTCTCCATGCCTGCCCTTCCATTAATAAACAGAAAAGAATGAAGAAGAAGAACAAGAAGCAAAAATGGAACTTAAACGCAGACTCAGCAGAAAGGTGAGGAAACTATGACTGTAATGATTGTGTGTGTTTTGAGATGTGCTTCGTTTTTTAAATGCAGATCAGCTCTCTACAGGTAAATCTGATATTATTCCTGTTAATCCACTAACTATCATAGAAATTAAAGTCAGTGCAATGAATACAATATGATTATCTTTATAATTGCATGTTAATTTTGATGTTAACAATAAAAAGTTTTAAGGTGCATTTAATGATTATGAAAATAACATATAATTTGTGTGAAAAAATTAAGTGCAAAAGGGAATAAAAAAGGGGGAAAAAAAACACAAACTTCATCCATTTAGTGATAATCATTATTAACAATTCAATGTTTAGTTTTTTAAAATGCTCACACTCTCCATGTAGCCTTGGAAATATTGAATAAATATCTTGTTACTACTGAAGATTTGCCACTATTCCATGTCTGAGCTGGGTGAGTACCATATTTTTCAGACAATAAGATGCACTTTTTTACCACATTTTTTGCTTCAAAAATTTTCTTGCCATTTTCCTCCTCTAAAACCTACATGCGTCTTATGGTATGGACCCCAGACACACCTAGGTTTTAAGAGGAGGAAAATAGGGGGAAAAATTCTGAAGCAAAAAATGTGGTTTAAAAAAAAGTGCATCTTAATAGTCTGAAAAATGTGGTAATTTTTTTAGGTGAACTTCATCATCCAGCCTGCCTACTGTAGTGCTACCCAAATTAACAAATGATTTACCTCAGGTAATTGTTTCCACCATTTATCAAAATATAAATCTAATGCCAGGGCTATCGCTTTTTCCTGTGTTAAAATAATAATAGCGTCTGGAAAAATCAAGCACTATTGGAGCTTCTGTTTCATTATGAAGCTTTGTTTGGTGATTGTTTGAGTATCCCCTTCACCCAGGAGAAGGCAGGATGAGCACAGCGTGACACTGCAATAAAGTGTGTGACCTCACCCACCCCTCTCTGGGCTGGCTGGCGAGCCTTAGCAAAAGCATCATAAGACAGCTGAAGAAACACTCCATCCCCAGGAAAAGTTAGAGACTGTGTTTTGAGAGGTTTTGGTTTTTATTTTTAGGGGAAAAGATCCTTTATTCATGTCTTTTTTTCTCTCCAATACCCTACCTGTTAAGTAATTATCCAGCTGAGAAAGACTGTAAACTGAATTTCTAGAGATGGCTTTTCTAGCATTCAGTGGGCATTAGGTGCCAGCTACAGATAAGAAGTAGCCCTCCTCCGTGCTCCAGGCTCACCCCTGACATGCATATAGTCTTCTGTGTGCTTTTGGACCCTTCCAGGAGGCAGCAGAGCCTGTCCTTAATTCCTGTCCCCACCTGCCTCCACTATCCAGAGCTCCCTGTCGTAGGTATAGGACAGTCCATATCACTAAGAGCTACCCCATCACTGACAGGATCCTGAAGGGCAAGACTGGGTGGAAAATCTCTGACCTGCATGGCCATTGGTCACTTGGCTTCTGGGCAGTCCCCAGGGGCAGGGTTTTTCCACTACCTTAACTCCACCTGTCCTGGAGAGGCAGTAAGAATGTAGCAATATAGATGAGACAGTAACCGAGAGCGTAACAAAACCACTTAGATTATTCCTTCCTTTGTCCATTGCCCACCAGGGCTTTATGAACCTAGAGGGGACTGAAGTTGTCATATCCCAGCTCAGGTGGCTCAGGTGTAGACCCAGGCCTTCTGCGGGTCTTTGAATGCCTTGACGGTTAGAGCATTGACTGAGTTCAACCTCTGGTTTTACTCAAGAGGAAACCAGGGCGCAGAGAAGGGGATGTTGTTAACCACAACAGCAGAGAGTGGGTGGTGCCTGTTGGCCATGCTTCTTTAGTCTCAGAACAATCTCTGCCTTATTGGGGGGCTTGAGAAAAGACCAAGACAAGAAAGCAAATACAGCCCTGGCTGGTGTAGCTTAGTGGATTAAGCGCGGGCCTGTGAACCAAGAGATCACGGTTCGATTCCCAGTCAGGGCACATGCCTGGGTTGCAGGCCAGTTCCCAGCAGGGAATGCACAGGAAGCAACCATACATTGATATTTCTCTCCCTCTCCCCTTCCCCTCTGAAGATAAATAAATAAAATCTTAAAAAAAAAAAAGAAAGAAAGCAAATACACACAGGACTGGGTAGATTACATAGAATAAATTCAAATAAATTCAAATTTGACAAAGACCACAGGAGGAAGCCACATTGTTAGAAGCATCATAAAGGTTGCAGCTGATTTTAAGTAGTAAGCACCCTACTGAGTGCAGTTCTCCAGGGTGTCCCCCCTCCTTGTTCCTGCGAATCAGCTTTTGTGGCCAAGATCTTGTAAATGTCAAGTCGGGGCCTGGATACATAGCCTCTCAGGACACAGCGCCTATAGGCAGACCCTCTCCTGGACCATGTCTGTGTCATAACTTTGTGCGTTTCTAAATATACGGGTTTAATAAAATAGGAACCAGGATTTTTCTTCTCATGGCTCCAGGTTGCGGGGCTTTTGTCTTGAGAATTCAGGCCCCAAACCAGCCATCCCATATCTGGATTTTCATTGTGTCTGTGTCGTTCCTGTTTCCTGTGTCGGGGATGGCAGGCGCCTTTGTCACAACGCCAAGCAAGTTGGAGAAAATAGCGTAATACAGACGGCTGCCAAAGACTGTGACCTACCTAACAATGACGATTTTTATAGTCTCAAAATTAGGGCACGCTGCTTTCTAGTTCTTATTAGAAAATCCCCAGATGCTGCTGCCTTTTTTTTTTCTTTCCTTTTGATATCTGAAAGTGACCTTATTTAACCATAACTTCGAAGTTCTCCATAGAAAACTTGCCACTATGAGGCTGTAAATGGTTTACTGAACTCGTCCCTTGTCCCCACTCGCCCGCAGCTCAGCCTGAGACCCACCGTGGCAGAGCTGCAGGCCCGAAGGATCCTGCGGTTCAACGAGTACGTGGAAGTCACCGACTCTCCCGACTACGATCGCCGGGCCGACAAGCCCTGGGCCAGGTTGACACCCGCAGACAAGGCAAGAACTCCGGTGGCTTAGCCATGACTTTGTTTGTTTATGATTGGTTTAGTAATACCAATGAAGTTCTTTCAACTAAGTCTCAGAAAAAACTGTAATTCTCATAGTATCAGAAAAGACTACGTTTTGGTCTCAGGGCTGTTTCCGGGGGCTTGTTTTGTTTCAGTCTTAGAAATACTTGGTTTCAGCTCAGTTACTTCCCACTGTTGGCCCAATCCAGCACCATCTGGGCTTCGGTCCCACTGCGTCAACTCACCTCTCTCTGTCCCATATCTTTCAACAAAATCAGTCCCATTCACATAATACGAAGGGTTAGTAGGCCTAAATGCTGGTCTTCTTTGCACAGAAGAGAGTTGAGATTATTGTACATGTGTTTCATTAAGACAGAGGTCTTAATTAAATGTTTCCCCCACTCATAACAATCCCTTTAGATAGTGAGAGAAGTAACTCTTAGAGTAAAACTATGGTCATTCTTCAGTGAACTTTTTAAAATGAGTATTGCATTTCTCTAACTGGCTGTAGTGACAACTTGCTGACATATTTTTTCCAAGCAACCAGTTCCTATAATTTCACATCACATTCATTGCCTGCAACTGACTCATCGTGTCTAGTTACAAACTAACACACACAACAGGGAGATCTGAGGCAATTATCTGAGTGCATTAGGCTCTGAAGCTCATTTTTTTGGAATGAGCGGAGGACTTGAAGTAAGAAGGCAGATGCATGAGCTTCGTCTTTGTCCCTTAATGCCCATTTGATATCTAGCAAGTGACTTGACCTCCATTTCATCATTTGAGAGATGAAAGTCTTAAAGTAGTTTTCGGATTATCAACAGCTTTTTGATAAATCACTGCAAAATTTGGTGACTTAAAAAAACCATTGTTTTGTTCACAATCATTTTAGGTAGGAATTCAGGAAGGGCTCAGCTCAGCGATTCATTTCCGATCCATGTGGCATCGAGTAAGGTGGTGCCTGGGGTTGTAGAATCCACTTCCCAGAAGGCATGTCCACTAGCTCGTCATTGCCTTGTTGTTCCTTATTGCTCTTTGGCCTCTTTCTGCATCCATGTGGCTTGGCATCCTCCAGCACCTCTGCTTCAACTGTGGGTTTCTCACAGTGTGGCTCCCTAAGGGTGGGCACATTCGTTTTACATGGCAGCTGGCTTGCAGGAAGGAGGGCACGAGATGCTGGGCCAGTTAAGGGCTGTATTCCGGACCGGCACAGCTTCACGTCTGCTCTGTGCTCTGTTGTTAAAGCAGTTACAGGTCTCACCCAGATCCAGGGCTGGAGAGAGAAACGCCACCTCTTGATGAGGGAATGGCAAGGTCACATTGCAGATGAGCAGATGGGATATGCCCATAAATATTGAATTGACTGTCTAGGTTTATGGTCGTAAGTGAGTTGTGTGATCAATATAAGGAATGTGTAGCACACAATTCACAATTAAAAATAACCCATACAATATACCCTTTTTGTAGCTTCCATATTGCAGTTGATTCTCAAAGAATGCTTTCACTGATTTTTGCCAGACTCTTTGATCAGTAGCCAAGCTGCCATTGAGAATAGGGACTTTGCCTTGTCTGTCCTTGCGGTCCTTCACTGACATTATCTTCTTACCCAGAGTAGGCTCTCTACAGATGAAAATGAAAGAGTTGCTCCTCACAATCACACACTGAAATTTAACTCATTTTTTAAAAGTATCACAATAATGACATTTTATTGAATACTTATAGCATCCAAGGCACTTTCAATTAGGCTCTTAACTGATTCCCATAATATTGGGAGGAATTCTCACCCCCGTTTTCCAGAGGAGACCGCAGGTTTGGAGCAGAGTAACCCGCCAAGGGTTGCACTGCTACTGAAGGTGCAGGTCAGACTGGAGTCGTGACTTCTGACGCCAGGTGGACTCCTTCGCGCTTCTTCCACTGACACTCGGACGTGCAGAGGACACATTTTAAATGGACACAGAGACAGGATTCTCTGCCACCGTCCATATTAAAATACCTCATTTCAAGGAAGACTTTTTGATAGATGTGAATTGATAAGGAGTACGGAGCATCATCACTGTTTCAGTTCCTGGTTCTAGGTACCAAAATTTTCAGTCATTAAAACAAAGTATCCTCACTCTTGATCTCACTTGGGCAGCCAGAGCTACAGTCTTATCACAGGGGACTCAGACCCACAGATATTTCTCTGCTTGCTTCATCTCTTCCAAAAATCAGTAGCAGGGATTGTTTTTAAAAAAAATCACTGCTGCCCTCACCTCTCAGCCACAAGCTCCCCTTAGAAACTGTAGGGGCTGAGGAATATATTTGAGGAGACAAGGCAAGCTGTGATAACAGAATTCAGCTATCACACTGCAAGGGGCGCTGGGAGAAAGACTTGTGTATTGCGGAGTGCCAGTGACAGGAGAAAGCCAGAGAGAGGCCGCCTTCTCCCACCACAAAGTAGAGATTTTTCTCTTCTGTCAGCAGAGTAATTCTCTGTGGTTTGTAAAGTCATTCTGTGTTGTAGCTGAAGAGTCCATTTTTCAAAGACATCATGGAGCTGTTTTTATTAATAAATAGACATTTACATGAGGGCACTACTCTTTGTAGAAAAGTTAGGATGTAAAGAGAAGCACAAAGTCGAAACCAACACCTGTTTGTGATCCAGCCACTGTGGTCAGCAGATAACTAATGTTCACATTTTGGTGAGTGTCCCAGCTTTGCAACCTGAAGAACCCTAAAGCATCTCTTTAAACCCCACCTTTTAGGTGACCTGAATTATGTGTCCATTAAATAGTCAGTGCTAATAACGTTCTGTTTCACTGGAGTAGCTTTTACGTGCTGTGCTGAAGTGGTCTTAACTTCAGTATTAGAGAGTAATGGGCAGCTGCCTTCTTCACGGCTCTGTGGCGGCTCTGACCGGACCCACATCCCCGTGTGTGGTGTGAAATGCAGAACTTTCGTAGGGAAATTATATTGTTTCTCAGTCGGCCTCGTGACCTGCACTGTCCTTGTGGTCATCGAGGGTGGGGGGTGTGTGTAACTCATAGATCAGACCCCCGGGTGAGTTTAGGAACAGCCCCCTTCCTCCACCTGTCAATGGCACTTGAAAGAAATCCATGCTGGTTTTAGTTAGCATGACATGGCATCCATCATGCCTTTACCTAGCAGCAACTAGGAGTCCCCTGCTTTGTTGATGCAGTATGTGCTGGGGGAAATATGTGACCTGAGTGACATCTCTGTCTGTCTACTTTTTTCCTATTCAGGCAGCAATAAGGAAAGAACTGAATGAATTTAAAAGCACAGAAATGGAAGTTCACGAAGAAAGTCGACAGTTTACAAGGTAGGTAGACAAAATTCAGTTTAACATGTCAAAAGTGATTATGATGGTACATTTTGTGTTACATGTATTTTATGACAATTAAATTTTTAAAAATATACAGTTTAGCATAACACCATCTAATGACCATTTCTAAAGTTAAGTTGTTTTATTTTTTTCAGAGAAGTCTGAATCATTCTAAAGAGCTACATTTTGGTTTCTTTTTGGTTTTATTTTTGGGGCCAGAAGACAAGCACCAGTACCCCTGACTCTGCTTTTGAAGAGACTCAGTTAAAGTTTTATGCCCAGAACAGATGCTGGTGAGAGTGGGTTGGACACATACACGTCTGCTTCGGACTCACAGTAGACATAGCTTAGGATAGAAACTCAACCTTCAGAATATGTACGATAACTTAAAGTAGGAGCCCAGAGTGTATTGGTGGCACAGAAGCTCACGGTAATCCTACCATTTTCCTCCCAGCACCATTCAGTTTGATAGGCCCTGGGTGATTGTGTAGTCCAACCCCCATAATTCACAGGTGCTCCATATGTTTGTCTCACAGGTGTACGTGCTTTGCTTTATACAGCAGGTATGTTCCTAAAAATGTGCATGCCAATCAAATTGTTAAAAGTCAAGGTGTTCAAGAGCATGCCAGGACACACAATCACAGGAAGAATTCTTTCTGGAAACATGTACTGGTCCCCTAGACTAGAAACAGCCTCTGGAGGGCAGCCGTACATCATGGTGCTGCTGTTTCTGCAGTGGCTCCTGCTGACGGTGGTGCTCCGTGCCGGGAGCACGTCACCTGATGAAAGTAGGATTTCATAGCGAACCTCTTCCCTGAGGTGCATGGGGCCTGCCTTGCTCCATAGATATGGCTCCTGTAACTATAATGCCAGGTATGCAGAAGAAACTCCCCCTTCTTTTAGTGATACCTCTTTTGTTTTCTCTAGTAGTATTTATTTATTTTGTGTGTGTGTGAATGCCTGTGGACTTTCAGACATCCTGAATGCATAGGACTTTTCTCTATTCGAAGGCTTCATCCTGTCATAATCTACACACAGACCCCCCACAGGTCAACACCAAGCCGAACCCGTGTCCTCTTTTTCCCCTTTCCACTTCTGGGGTCAGGAAAAGTTCATGCTAATATCTGACACCTGTGGTCACACTTCTCTAGGAAAGTTGATCATAATAAGGTGGCCGGATATTTATGGTGTCATTGAGCTGGCTGGGACCTCCAGGCAACTGGGAAAATGGCATGTTTTTGTGTCATTGAGTCCCGATCCCTGAGATGTAGTGACAGCATCAACCCAGTTTTTGTAGTTTTCCTAGAAATTGTAGTATTTGGTCACCTCATTTCATTTGATGGCATTATATAAAGAATACATCACAATAAAAAATAATTAAACTTTTAAAATGCCTTCTTGTGGAAGTCCTCACTTTATGGGGCCAAAAAAAGCACTTATACTGAAAGAGGTTCTTTCTCTTCTGTTGTACATGATAAAGAAGTAGAAAGAAAACAGGATGCCGGGGGAATTGAAGGTCATTTCTTTTTTAGATATGTATTTTTAATGTGAACAAATAATACAGTCTAAATAAACATTCAAACAGTGGGGAAACTTTATCAAGTAAAAATGAAAACTCCCTTCGCTCCTTCCCCAGTTTTGTTCCCGTTCTCAGCAGGAAGCACTGGTGAGCTTTCAGCGCAGCTCCTCCTAGACGCCTTTTCTGTGTACTTACAAACCTGTGTGTGCTCCTCTGCACGCGGGCCGCCTTCTCAGCCCCACACAGAACGGCATCTGGGGACTCCTTCCGTAGCGTATACGTCTCACTGATGACTCGATGGTGTGTCACAGATAATGTGTACCACGCGTTATTGACAGTTTGTTCTATTGCTAGATGTTTATGAAATTTTTTAGTTTTTCATTAGTGGAACAGTGCTGTCTTGACTTTCTTTATAAATGTGTCTTTGGGCACCAGTATTTCGTGTTAGTCCCATAAGTAGATTTGCTAGATCACTGGATGTATTTTTTACATTTTGAAAGATACTACTCTGTGACCCAAGTTTACGAGCGTGCCTGGTCTCTTCGCCTTCATCAGCATTTGGGAGTGATAATGGCGGTGAGGGGTCTATAATCTAAAGAATGAGCATTAATTCCCCATTTCACTGATTTCTATAAAGTTGGACGTCTTTACATGCCTTTATTTTAATTTTTATTCTTTGATGTGCTGTGATCAGTTTTCTTTTGGGTCGTTTATCTCTTTCTTACGGATTAGTAAGAAGTCAGACATTGTGCCTACCTGTCCTTTACTACAGTCACAGTACTTTCCCC
The DNA here is from genome assembly GCA_028533065.1 of Trachops cirrhosus. Lineage (NCBI taxonomy): Eukaryota > Metazoa > Chordata > Mammalia > Chiroptera > Phyllostomidae > Trachops > Trachops cirrhosus. Next base: position 176,026,010 of record CM052541.1, read on the forward strand.
CAATTTATCATCAACATCTTAATGCTTGTGGCCTTTTGTTCAAATGTTTGCATGTTTAAATTTGACTGTATTGTAATTTTTAATTCATCGTCTTGTGTCCTATGGAGGAAAGCCAAGATTATAAAAGTATTACCTTTCATTTTGACACATGCTTTTTCTTTACACTTAGATCTCTCATCCACTGGGCGTTTATCCGGGCGTGTGATTCTAAAGAGTAAACTAACTTTGCTTTGTTCTAAATCAGTAGTCAGTTGTTCCACTGCCACTTATCTCCGCCTCCACGACAAATTCTTCTTTTCGTGTACACATGGGTCAGTTTCCAGATTCTGGAGATTGCTGTAGCGAGCTGTTGTGTATCCCTGCCCTGCGTCGCACTGCTTAGTTAGAATAGGTGTGTAATATATGCTGGTAGTATAGTATAGTATATCTGGTAGGGTATTTTCTCACCTTGAAAACTCTGTCAGCTATTTTTCTGTATTTACTCACCTACAGACTTTTAGAGTATGCCTCTTGTGTTCCATAAAGTAGTCTCCTAATATCTTCATTGTTTTAGTAAATATTAATAGATGCAAATAGGGATGAGCTGAATTTCAAAAGAAAACTATAGACTTTTTTTTTTTGGTAATAGCTGATATCACAGATAAGCTTTAAAAGTTTCCCCCAAAATATATTGACTGACACTATTTCAGATGTCTTTCCAGATAAGGAAAAATTAAATATTCATATCGCTAAGACAAAGATGGCTCGCTTAAGCATTCTTAAAAACTTGGCAGTCAAGCCAACGTCTGCGGCTGTTTTTCCATGAAACTATATTACATCATTAGGCTTGTTTTTCAAAATATTTCAGTACAGAAATATTTTGGCTTTGAAACTTATAAATATCATGCTTATGATTTCCAAATCGTTCTCAGTATTTCCTATACATTTTTTATTGAGTTCATTGTGCTGACATTGATTAATAAAAGTGTACAGGCTTCAGGGCTACGGTTCTGCAACACATCACCCGGCTGGTACTGTGTGCTCACCACCCCGAGTCACGTCCCTGTCCATCATCGCTTATCTCCCTTTACCCTCTCCCACCTCCCCCCACCCCTTTTTCTCAGTTTGTCCAAGAGGAGATGTTTTGGTAAACACTGCTGTGTCTAATTCAAGTACTACAAGAATATGATAGTGTTTTACATTAGAAAATCGCCCGTGTAGGTGATAGTGGTGCTCTCAGCACCAGGCACCCTTGGAGAGAATAAACAAGCTGTTGATCACTACCTAGCCTCCTAAGTGCCGCGTGGATACGGAACCGCTCACTTATTAGCTCTTCTTATTAGTGTCCCATGTTACCTCCTTGTATCAAGGAAGCCTTTCTTTTCACCTAAATCTATTAACTCCCCGGGCATTTGGGCGTGTTAAAAGGGTTGAGATGGCCCTGCCCCCTCTTCCAAGTCACCTCTTTATCCAGAGATAATCTGCTACACTGATGTATCCATCAGTCAGCACTGGAAGGATCCGTTCCCACACATAGCTTCGGTTGCTTCTGTATCTCTGCAGAGACACAAAAAGCTGATGACTTCGGTTGCCACTGGGAGGGGGAGTTGGGTGACTAGGACCAGGCATGGAAGGGATTCTTTTCACTACTCACCCTTTGAACCTTTTGAATTTTTGAAACATAAGAATGTATTACCTAATCAAAAGAAAAACACACTTAAAAGAAAAATAAAGGATCTATTCCCTACTGTTTCTGTAAGTGCAGATTCCGTCATGATGACTTTTCTTGAACATGTGCTGGTGCTGATATTAATTGTGGCACACGTGTTATTGGTGTGCCAACAAGACACCTCTGAAGCCCCACCATGGAGCACATTCTCGACCTGTTTCATCTGTAGTGGTGAAGGATTATAGTGATCGACTCTTTCATCTAAGTCCCCAGGTTTCCCCCAGTATTGTGCAGACAGCTGTCTGCAGTGGGAGTGTGTTCTAGGGCCAGGTACCAGGGTGAGGACAAGCGGGCCCTCCCAGAATTCATTCTGGGTCCTGCTAGGCACCAAGCCTTACCCTTGGCCCTTAGAACACTTGTTGCTTATCTGGCCACATCCTGCATTTTCTCCATGCAGCAGCAGCCCGCCTGCACCGCTGTTCAAATTCTCAAGGACCATTTGAAAGGCCATTGCATTCTGGAAGGAGATCACCAAAGACGTGGCCAAAGAAAAGCCACTTCCCATTCCATAGTAAATGGAATTTCTACAATTTAAGAAAGTAATTCTCTAAACGAGACAGGCAAATCGTTTGAAAGGTCAAATTTTATTTAAAAACAAAATTGTAAAATGGTTACAGTTGAGTGTTAAGATTATGAGTAATTTTATTTTTCTTCTGGAAATTCTGTTTTCCAATTTTTGTTTGTGTCAATGTGTATCAAATTTGTAATCAGGGGAGTATTATTTTTTTAAAAGTTTATGATTTGTAAATGCGAACATTTTTTACAGTGTGCAGTGTAGTACTTACATTAAGGGATATTATGAGAGACTCATAGGATCATTGAATTGGTGCTCTTACGATGAAAATGGGCCTCAAGGGGTTAGTGACATAATATTAGGTGGAAAAATCAAGATACTAAGAGCATATATAGCAATGGTATATTTTATTTAAAATTCAGATGCATAGAAAAAGTAGAATGCATAGAAAAACCATCAAAAACTCTTAATGCAGGAGTGTCAAACTCATTTTCACCGGGGGCCACATCAGCCTTGCGGTTGGTTGCCTTCAAAGGGTCCAATGTAATTTTAGGACTCTATAAATGTAACTCCTCCTTAACTAGGGGCAAGGAGCTGGGCACTGCCGCCGGGTAGAAACAAGGTGGAGGGCCAGATTCGGCCTCAGACCTTGTGTTTGCCACCTGTGTCTTAATGGTTTGTTACAGAGTAAGGTTATTTTTTTTTTCTCTTTTCTTTTCAGAAATTTTTTAAAGATTTTATGTATTTATTTTTAGAGAGAGGGGAAGGGAGGAAGGAAGGGAGGGAGAGAAACATCTATGTGAGAAAGAAACTTCAATCGTCACCTCTCGCATGTCCCCCAACAGGACCGAACCCACGACCCAGCTCGTGCCTTGACCGGGAATCAAACCGGTGACCTTTTACTTTTTGTGGGACGACGTCCAACCCACTGAGCCATATCAGTCAGGGCAGCTTTTCAGATTTTCTTAATGTAATTATGTTGAGATGTGTGTGTGTCTGTGTACATGTGTGTGTTTTTAAAGCTGTTGTCTCTTTCTATTCCATCTTGCGACATTACCATCTTACGTGGATTTACTGATAAAGTAAACCACTCATCCAGCTTCTGGATATGCTTATCAAAGTGTGAGCTTGCAGAAACTACACACGGGACCAAAGTTAAGATTAAGGGTCCTCTGCAGAGGTACTTTCTTTCATGGACGCCGCACTTACTTGCTGCCTGGACAGAAACTTAAAGCCACCAGAGCTGAAACCGCGGCTCAGCATTCAAAATAATGAAATCCCACCCACCCTGCCTCTGCTTTCTCGGATAGAGCCAGGGGCAGTGGTTTAGGAGAACCTCCATTCTTGTTTACCCTAAGCATGTACACTGGGACAATCAAACCCTTTTAAATAAAGGGGAAGTGAAATATTCTGGATTTCAGTATATTAACAAATAGGCAAGTGGAGGAAAGTTCATATTTTACATTTATGAAATATTTTATATTTTGTATTATCTGAATGAATTTACAGGAGTACATTTTTTTAAAATAAATTCTGGAGGAACCACATGGGAGATAATATTTTTTTATGGAAAAGAATTTTTTTCTTAATCCCATGACTTAAAAATAGCTTTTCCCCCCATTTACTCCCTCTCAACAGTATGGAAATTAGAAAGATGTATTGCAATTTTAACAAGAAAAGAAAATATAGATAACTTCATGTTTGAGTCTCTGGAAAGTTCTGGCGGGGGAGGGAAGAGCAGCTGGAAAAACTTAAGTATCCTTAGGGCACAGTAAATGTATTTATTGCCCCATCAACTTGAAGCCTAAAGCCAAAGCTGTCATTCTGTCAGGCAGGCACATTTCTCAGGAGGTGAAGCTGAAGCTCTTATTTTCAAAATGAATGCAAACCACCAAGTTAACAAACTTAAGAACAATTTGCATTTTCCGTACCTCTAACATAGTTTTTGAGCTGAATTTGAAGATATGATGCCCAATTTAAACAGGCTATATAAATGTCCTTTTCTGACCGGATGGTGTGAGAAAATATATGTTTTTTTGACCATCTCCGGGCAGCCCACATGAAGAGAGGGTACAGTTCTGACCCCCGACTTTGTCAGCATATTATTGCCTTCACACTGTTTGCTGGTCACCTCCCTCGCTTAGCCAGCCCTTGAAGCGACGCCAGTGGCCTGTGACCTTCTGTGCAATCCAGACTGTGGAACTCACTCTCTAATGGGATCCATGGGCAAATTGTGTCTGCAGAAGAAAAAAAAATCTTACAGCATCCTGCCAATTTTTACAAATGTTTTTACAGGACCCTTTCCAGAAAAATGCTGGACTTTAGAAGGCTCTAAATCTCTTCTGGTCCACTGACTACTCACTTTGTTCCCCAACCCAATTTTTAATTTACCTCCCTCCCCCCCACAGACATTATCGATGGAAAGGGAAAACCTCTCATGCCACGTTTCCCCAAACGCGTCCTTTGAATCCAGGACCAAATGAAGATTAGGACACTGTGGAGCGTTTGGTGGATGAAGCCCAGCAAATAAGGAGAGAGCTAAAACAATTGCTGAACCACATGAGTGTGGTTCCTGGAAAGCTGACCCTGACAGAGGGAAGCCTGTGGTAGCTCCTGGGTGGCGGGGCTGCAGGGCTGGGCGTCGGTCTGCACTGACAGAGCGCGGGGCTCCTGCTCCTGCGTGTCGTGTAGGCAGTGCTTCTGTTTCCAGCGTGGAGCGAGGCGATGCTGCTGGTTTCAAACGTGCATCGTGGGACTTGCTTTTCCAGTAATTGCAAGAAGTTTGTGCTGGGCCCTTTCTCATCTAGTTGTCTATATGACAAAAGGCAGAGGCCTTTGAGACAACTGTAGCAATCAAAGTGTAGCTGGGGGATGTGGAATAGGACTTTTCTGTCCTCAGAATGGATCAAAACTGACCGACATGTAGAAATTCAACTCATCACCTTTTCTATTCCATGGCACCCACAGGGCACACACACAAAAAAACCCTTTGAGTGGAAATATGGATGAAGGCATGTTTTGATCTTTTTGTCTAGTGTAGGTTAGGGTACAGAATCTGGAGCCTGGCATCTCCACTTACCAGCTCTGTGCCTTGGGTACATACCTTAGCATCCTTGTGCCTCAGTTTCCACATCTGTACAAAGGGGATACAGGAATACATACCTCATAGGATTTTTTTCAGGATTCAAATAGGATATATATATATATATATAGCTTTTTGTAGGCACACAGCAAACATTAGTAAATATTTGCTATCATTGTAATTACTATTTGCCTATCACATTTTGTATAAAAAGTTTGTTTTAAGAGGTTTTCAATTACTCTTTTGTAATATTTTTATAGAATTCTCATGTTTTTCCCCAGGTTATGGTTGACTTCCTAGAAATTCACATGATACAATGTCCAGTTAGATGGGTTATCATAGATTAGCATGCATTTAATTATAATTAATTTTAGGGGCCTCATAATTGGATCCTACAGTTATAGAGAATTAGCTATACAAGGAGTTATCAATAACTTTCTGAGTACCCCTGTATATATGTATGCAGTTGCTTACGCATTCGACCAGCAGTCATTGAGCGCATAGAGTGAGCCGCACTGTTTGGGACCCTGGGAATTTAGAACAAGTCAGATGAGGTCCTTCACTCCCAGCTCCTTGCTCTCACGTGGTTATTCTCTAATGAGGAACACAAGCCATTAACAAGCAAACAAACAAGTGTGATAGTATCAGATTATGTTAGATACAGTGAAGAAAATGAGCCTCAGTGCTGTGGGAGGGACATGGGTGGGTCTAACCAGGATGGCGAGGAAAGGGGTATCTTGAAGAAGTGAAAGATATGTTGTGATTTAAGTGACAAGAGGGAGCCATCGGCACTCTTGGGAGAGAAAAAACATTCCACCCCTAAAGCAGGTCAACTAAGGTAAAGGGAAGAGCTAGGGCAAAGGGCCTGGGAAAGAATTTTGCATGATCAGAGGGTAAAAAGAAGACCCCGAAGGCTGAAACAGTACTATTGTCTCTGTTCAACAAACGTAGAGCATCAGTGCTCGCTTCGGCAGCACATACACTAAAATTGGAACGACACAGAGAAGATTAGCATGGCCCCTGCGCAAGGATGACACGCAAATTCGTGAAGCATTCCATGTTTTTTATGCTAAGCGAAATAAGCCAGGCATTGAAAGACAAATACCATATGATCTCGCCTTTAACAGGAACCTAAACAACAAAACAAAGAAACAAGTAAAATATAACAAAAGACACTGAAATAGAGAACAGGCTGACAGTGACCAGAGGGGAGAGGGGAGGGATTTTCAGGGGAGAAGGGAAGGGTTTACAGGAACAAATATAGAGGACACATGGACAAAACTAGGGGGGTTGGAAAGGGGAGGGAGGAGGGGAGGAATGGGTGGGTGGGTGGGCTGGAATGGGAATAAAGGATAGAAACTGTACTGAATAATCTAAAATAAAATAATTAATTTAAAAACAAATATAGAGCATCAGAGCTCCCACACCTGCCCAAGGTTATGGCTGTGATAGAGTTAAGAATGGAACTCAAAGTGGACACATTTTTACTTTAGTCACAATATGTTTTGGAAACCTTGGTATATCTTATTTTTATTTTGACTTTTGGAAAGTTAAACATGCGAAAGTAGTATAAGAAGCCCTATGTGTCTATCATGCAGCTTCTCCAACTATCAGTTTATGGCCAATTCTGTTTCACCTATTCTTATGCATGAGCACAAAATTAGAGGGCATTTGGGGCAAAGGATTGGGACTCACTGTATTTTGGGAGTAGTGATGGAGGTACAAGGGGAGACCCCCAAAAAACCAGAATTATCTTCTGAAAAGCAGGACCCTTATACTCCATACAGGCTTTCCTGCTGGGTGAGTGTTCTAGGAATCCATCTGTGTCAGTGCACCAGCTGGCGTTGTGGTGAGAGGCTGTTTCAGCTTTAGTGAATTTTTTTTTGAAGATTCTTTCAACGCATTTGCCCATTTCATAATGGGTGATTTATGAGTGCATCTGCCCACATCTCACTGAGTGTTTAGCAGTTTTTGACCAAAAATGGCATAACCCATGCCCCATCCTCTCTATTTACCCAGTCTCACCCAGAGCGACTTTTTTTTGTTTCCCCAGGTGAAAAAAGTCCTCAAAGGGAAACATTTTGGTGATGTGGGAGAGGGAAACAAAATTGGCAGAAGCACTAAAAGACAGCAGAATCAGCTAGTTCAAAAAATGTTCTGAGGAGTGGAAAAAACATCTCAATAGGTACATTGCATCAGATGGAGAGTACTTTGAAGGTGATTGAAATTTAAACATGTAAGACTAAATACACACCTTTATAAATAAACTTCGGTTTTTTATAAATAAACCTCGGTTATCCAGAAATATGGGCCACATCCTGAAACACCTCAGTTGCTACTCTAAGGAATTTAAATGTTATTTTGTAGGGAATGGAGAACAGTAAATTATATTAACAAAGAATAAGAATGATTGGATGAATATTTATGATGATCATGCTAGCGACCATGTGAAGCATAGATTTTATCTCCAAATCTATGGGTCTGAACAGGGAAATGATGAGGAGCCTGGTTTACTGGTGCAGGTACACATTAGATTATATAAGACAAACAAAATGTTTAATAGAGTTACATAAATGTGTACTCACAGAAATAGGCCGAAGAGGCAAATCAGATAAGACCTTATGGTGAAAATGACTTTTCACCTTGATCTTGAATGTGAAAACACAGATGAGAAATGAAGGGAGGGGATTGCACTATTAGGGAACAGCATGTTCAAAACACAGTCTGCAAAATCACAAGGAATGTTCAGGAACTTGCATGGAGGGACATGAAGCCAGCTAGCTATCTGGCATGCTGTTCCAAGTGTGCCAGCAAAAAGGTCGAGAGGGCTTCAGTGAATTCAGAGGTGGGCAGTGGAGACAGGGTTGGGTGATTAATGGGAAATAGGAGGTGAAGGAGAGGTATGAGTTGCAAATCTGAGGTTTTAAACTAAAAGCACTTGAAAAGGTAGAACATTTAACAAAATAGAAAGTGCAAAGGCAGTTTTACAAGAAAAGATCATCGATGTGGTTGTGGACATGCTTGTGGAACATTTGGAAGGAAATTCCCAGCAGGCAATTGGCAATTCAGGTGTAGAAAGTAGATTTGGAGTCCTTAGTGGGAGGTGATGAGAGGCTGAAACTAATGAAATAGTGACTCATTGTTAATATTTTCCTTGTATAACTGCAAACCAGCTGTAACCAAATCCCTTATGAAACATCTCACTCTGCTCAATACAGGTCAGAATGTGATGCTCAAGGGTCGTGATGTTTTGTGTATTGATTGCTCTACATCCGGGATGATATAACGAGAGTCTTTTCTACAGGGTCTGTCTCTGCTTTCCAACGTAACATTTATAACAGTATTCTGTTGTCCACAGTAATTCAGTTGGGCAATGTCTAGAGCCACCTCCAATTACAGACATCCCCGTGCCTTATTTGGTTCACCAAATGCAGACTGTGCTTCTACATCACAGACTCAGAGTTTCCATCTTCTTATTTCAGGTTTCATCGTCCATAATGAGGTGTGAGACTCTTTGGAAACAGCCTGATCATCTTTGGAAGAAGCCTTGCTTCCCGAGCACCTGCTATTGCACTGGGATTTGACTGTGTGTTTCCATTTCACTGGTGGAGAAGAAGCGTGTAGAAAGTGCTCCCCACCTCTACAGCCCAGATGTGGCCAACAAGCAAATGACGGGTGTAGTGACCTTGCTGTCCAGCATGTGTACTGATGGTAAGGGACACAGTGGTTACACCAGTTATTCTTCATCAGGGGTTTTAATCCAAGAAGATGAGCAGAAGACAATCGCTGGCTCCCTGTTTCCAGAAAGCCAAATTTTAGAGTGCGGGTTTTAAAAAAAGAAAAATGGGGAATGGAATGGCTGGGCACTGGAAAGGGGTGGGTGGGGGGTTGAAAACCAGAAGAAAGAGAAAAATTTCATTATGTTAATGAAGCAAAGAAAGAATGAAGCATAAATGTATTTTTGAAGTTGGCTTTTGATAGCTAAGAACTTATTAAGGGATTTCGGGATCTAATCACCCACTGTGGATTCCTTAGAGACCTGATCCTAGAAGAATATTCTTTCACCATTATGATGGTGCTGTACAGTACCATTACTTTATGTTGTGCCAGTGAATCCAATTGCCAGAGATAAGTCTGAGTCTTTTCATGCATCTTTTTCTTAAGTGCAAGAGGCTTTTATGGACTCTTAACAAGCATGCTTACCCAAATTCTGTTGCATGCTTTAAGTAGCATAGATATACATACTTTACTTTTTCTTGTTTAATACTCCTTACCTAATGTACCACAAGGGTAACAGGACTGGGAATAAAGTCAGATGTGATGTGACCCTATTAAACTGTAGCAAGCTTTAGAAAGAAATATTTTGGTCTTTCCCTAGCTTACCTTCAAAGTTGAAACAACCATGCTTGATCTAAGGAAGATAATACCAACAATCACATCTTTTTAAAAAATCTGATTCCAAAATTAAATCTTAAGCAAAATGCAGGTGTTCTGCCAGCAGATAGCTCTTAACAGGACTGCAAAGGACTACTTATTTTCCATGCTGCATTAAGTTGGATTGCTGCTATTTAAAAAGATTAAGCACATGGATCAAAACAGTACTCAAAGACGTAAAAGAACACAGAAAATTTTTGCTAAGTTGAAAGTGAGGACAATCTCATTTTGTGTTTTAAGAGTCTGCAGATTGCATCCATAAATATAACATTGAGTTTTAGTGCAAAAAATGGGTGACTTTAAAGTTATGGAAGGTCTCCCTATGAGCCTATGGTCAGTATTGTTTACATTAATAAACCCTCTACTGTCATCTTGCTATTTTCCGTGGAGTCACCGGCACAGCATGGCTTCTGCTCCCAAACACATGTGACCATATGTATAAGTACTACCTTGCATTTAATTGTTTTTTTTCCCCACAATTGTTTGTGCCCCTTATATTAAAGACACATAATTTGTATAACAAGAAAAGACCTAAATAGACTTAATTTTATTCTGAGCTTGGACTAGAATTTTCTGAGATGATTCTGATTTCTACTATGGAAGACTATAATTTTCTATTTCAACCAAAAAAGCAAACACTTCAAACACTTCATCTGGTAGATAAATTTGGATCTTGCCTCTTATTGATATTTTAAAGCCTCACTTGAAATTGGGATGATTTTGCTTAACAATAAAGCTGACTTGGCCCCAGTTGGTCTATTACAAAAATCCAGGACCATTTATAACCAAGAAAAGTGAGCAGAATTGCTGCACGCCTTGCTGCACTCAGCCACGTGCGTTAATGAAATCAACACAGTTTTCCGCAGTGGTGTTATTTCATTAATAAGATAAGATATGTTTTTGCTCTGAAACAGAAAATGTCTATGCATGCCCAAGTGTCTTTATCTGGCTGAGGTTTTGTCCATTTCGTAGTGTTTACAGCCATAGACATTACGTATGTTCTAATTTTTTACTGAAGTCACCCTCTTCCTTATATCATTTTATTATCATTTTATTGTCTTAGGGAAAATACCAAGGACTGTAATGTTATTTTAATTTTCTATACGTATGATTTTTGAACATGGTTTTTATTTCTAATCAAAAGACCTCGCCTCCATAAAAATGGCAAATATAAGACATCACTGTTTTATCCCTCAATACGCATGTCACGGAAAGTCCCTATTTGGTCGATAAAAGGAACAGGTTTCCCCCCACTGGTGGTGCACATGATGCAACTTTTTATTCCCTACAATGAGAGGCACCTAGTGCAATAATGAGAACGTTGTGCCGCGATATCTAGTTTTTCCTGTAGGAAGGTTCAGATCTGTGAACTGCCCACACTTTGTCTTCATACTGATTTCCATGCTTAGAGAAGTGCTTAAAAGTGACAAGTTTTAAGGCCCAAAAAATTAACCACTGCCAGTCTAATATTTAAGAACTGGAACTACTATTTACTTCATTAGATTGATTCTTTAGATAAAAAGCTGTGGAAAGAATCGGAGGGTCGAGAACTAAGCTGTGTTTTGCAGGACGGGCTCTGTTTTTAATAGCTGACTCTACAAGGCAGAAACACTGCGTTTCCACCCCAGCGACCCGTCTAGAGGTCTCTTGCTTGGTGGCCCTGAGCGGACGTGAAGGTGTGAACCTCCCCCAATATAATTAAGCCTCTGCCTGAGCATTTCTGCAGTTTCAGCTTCTCTGCAATCTAACCAATAAGCAAGCTACGGTTCTATAAAGATGATTAATGTGTGTGCAAATCGTGTTGTTGTAACACAGCTCCAGGTTTCCCCCAATTTAAAGTGCAACATTAGGCTAACGTAGAGGAAGTGCATGGGTTTTCCTGCGTCCCCAGGATATTCTGATTAAGGAAAAAAAACAAACCCATCTCTAGGAAGGCTCCAGGCAGGAAAGAATGAGACGGACTGTTAAGTGCTCTTTCCATGGGCTTTATCAGCATCTTTGTGGTCATTACCGATCAGTCTGAAAAATTAGATCTCTGGTGAGCAGCATTAATTTAAAGTGGCTCTGCCTGATAGTTTCCTGTGTGTGTGTGTGAAATGACTTGTATTTTTTATGGTCAATGCAGTTCACCCTTATGTTAATTCCTTAAATGATTTAAATGAAATCTATAATATTCAGAGAACCATTTGGGGGTATTTCAATAACTGTTTTAAATGGAGGAAAAGGCAAACTCATCTCTCTCTGATTTACCCAAAAAACCTGACTTTCTGGTTTCATTTTATATCCTTTATTAGCACACTATTTTTCACTTATCCTTTTCAAATGTTAGTAAATATATTCTGTAAGTAGAAAGTTCTGAAACTTCAGTGAAAATTTATTTAAGGAAGTAGAGGACTTGCATACCGCCCTCAGAAATGATCTAATATTGAGAATGAGAGGTAAGTCCTTAAAACGCGTAATTCAGGTTTTACACCCAGCAATTAATTCAGTGCTGCACTGGCGCTTTTATAAAAAAAATACCGTAGTAGCTTCCACTTAAAAGAGAGAAAAATCTGCATTAACACTGCCTATCCTGATTAAGTACCACATTTTACCACGTAACAGGCACTGTATTTATACTTAATGGAGTTAGGCAGACACAACTTTCAAAAATTATACTGTATTCACAATAGAAAAAGGCAGTCTTGTCTACCGCATAGTAGTATGCCTACATTTAAACAGGGAAGGTTCTTCCTTTCTTGCTCAAAATTTTCTTCCATCTGTTACTGTGTTCAAGTGCTCCTAGCAGCACATTTCACGTAGAGTGAAAAATCTTCACAACAGGTGAGAAGTAATTAAACTCGGACAAGATACATAAATTTATGCCACTTTATCAGTCTGGTAGCTCAAGCATTCCTAAATTCCGATTGTATTTTTAAGCCTAACCTTACTAGTAAAAGTATATACTTGAAACAAAGCTAATTTCTTCCCATCATTAGAGTATGCTGTGAACACTAAGGAACCACTTGGATGGAATTTATTACAGAGTTGTCTCTTGGCCTCTTGAAATCGTTAATCTTCCACTACTGAGTATTTGCTCTCTATGAATGGGCAGGCTATATCATTTAGCTTTATTTGACAGACAGAATCAGCTTCTAGAACTGAAATATGTCCTAGAGCGGAAGATCATCAAATTAATACGGCCATCTTTCTGAGAGAGAGCACATCTCCAGATAGCTCAAACCCAAGTTTGAAAGAGTAGCGTAAGGCTCTATTATAATTTGGCAGGGACCAAAAGGTGGTAGGAACAAAGGTAAATACTCCCAAACCATTTTCTTTCTTTCTTTTTTTTTGTAATATTAAGCTTTAGCTCAGTATGGAAATCTAGAAAACAACAGAAACATACTCCACTTAAGCTTTTTTGAAGACAGAGTCATCCCAAATTAACAATCCCATTGTATATGCTATAAGATTTCTGGCCAAAAAAAAAAAAAAAAAGAATCCTATGGCAGTTATTCCCACCAAAAGCCAACCCTGCAGGCAAGGATCATTTTTAGCTCTGCTGGGATTTCCTGCACACACGCACACGCACACGCGCACACACACACACATACCCAAAAGGAAAGCAGTTCAGTGGTTGCATTGCTAGCACAGCTGTACATATGAGCAAAGCACTGTGGATTGATGTCTCTTGGTGGGGGTGCTGTTGGCATTTGGAGCTGGGTGATTCTTTGTTGTACAGCGATGCCCCCACATTGTAAACTGTTCACTATCCCAGGCCCCTGCTGACTAAGTGCCAGTAGGATGCCCGGTTGCTATAAAAGCCAAACGTAAAAAGGCCTCTCCCGTGTTCTGATGCCCTCCCAGGAGGGGGGTTGCACCTCCCTTGAACACCGCGGTCTGCTGCAGGTCAGGGCACACAGGAAAAGTGTCTGTCTCCGGACATCCTCTCGGCTGCCCTCCATTTCTTCGGGCCCTGAATCGTTTTGTCTCCGTTCATTTTTCAAGCCTTCTGCTTCGATGCAGCTTTAACTTGCCTGTTCTTCGGGGAGGAGGTGACTGGGCAGCCGTGGCAGTTCTAAAGGGCACCTGCACTTGGATGGTCCCTGCGTGTATTTAAAGGCGAGGCTTCACGTGAAGCAGACATTTTCATGTGTTGATCTCACAGTTTTACTTCAGAGCGCCACTGTTGCTCATAGCGCTTGTGAAGATCGTTAGGACTGTTGCGTGGCGTAACCACAAACACAAGGGCTGACAGGCCACTCACACAAAGCCCATGACCCGTGAACATCGCCGTTCAAATTTTACCTGGGAAGCTGCATCCCGTGTGTTCGTTCCAAAACAATCACCTGCTTATCCCATTAAGGAATGATTTAATCCGCATGCAAAGTTTGATCGCCCCTGTGTCAATACAGCCATGTGGTTCAGCTTTTCTGAGATTTGTGAATATTGAATTATGAAGGAAATGTGGATGAACTGTGGATTGCATGTGTGTCGTTAATCCTTCATTGAGGATCGTCCCAAACAGGACGAGTTTTCCCTCGGAGGACATTGTCTTCCAGAGAGAGTAAGGAATATACTTACTCTCTTTGTTGCTTTTTTTCACCAAACCTGAATGGTAAATGTGTCTTGAAATGCTTTGGATGAATTGTGGCTAATGGAATGAAATTAATTTAGCCACTATAACTTTTTGAAATATTCAAATTCCTAAAAATCTTTCTTGAGAAAGAGCAACTCAGAATTGATAAAGGTGGTTACATTGTCAACTTTTAGATGGTGCTTAAGAATTCATATGTTGTTAAATACCAGTATTTTTTTTTCAATAATATATTGAAGGGAGTAAATGAGGCAGAATGCCATTCCACCCTCAGGTCAAGTTTATGGTATATTAAAATGCCAATAATATTTGTGCCACTTGCCAATATGGGGGCTTTTCCCTAACTGGATGCTTTTGTTATGGTTTGACTCTTCCACTCCATCACTTAGAGCGCCCCCACAGGGAGAAGCCACCGTTGCAGTGCGAACTAGGGTTCAGAAACAATCTGTGTGAATCTAGGGTCAAACCACTTTCATTACTTAAAATAGAGGCACTAATATTTTTATATATTTTTAAAACTTTCTTCTGTGGCTTAGAAATGTGCCAATGTGTTCGCAACATTCTGCACCGATTCATCAGATCTGGTACCTCCCCAAAACTCAAGCTAATCATTTTCTTGTCTATGTCACAGTCATTTTCAAATCAACAACTGTAGTTGTTATTTCAAGGTTTGGTTAAAGTGAGAAGGGTGGTAAACTGTGATCACTATTAGACTGACTGACTCATTCCTGATTTCCACTGAGTGATCGAACCCTACTTATTGCACAGGTATACTATCTGTGAGTGTAAATAACTGGAACTGTACACCGATTAACACGACAGTTTCTCTTTTTTTGTTGTTGTTGTTCTTGATCTGTACTGTATTATAGTATGTGGGTATAAATATCTACAAGTACACACACATATGTATATGTATTCCACTATCATAACCTGAAAGAAAGACTATGTATTATCTTTTTTTATTCTGTACTGGTGTTTGTGTTATTTAAAAAGCAAAATTATGCTCTATTTAGTTGTATAATATTATAGAATACCTTGCTGTGCACAATTCCAAGTGCCTTAGAACATTGTTTAGCTTTCTTAAGTATATAAAAATGCATATATGTATAAAATTGGGAAAATTACCTCAATAAAATCATTGGGAAATCCCCAGCTTTACTTTGTTCCAGTTTCTGTTGTATTCAGATAGTGCTCAGTCTTTTTACGTTAAACACTTGCAGAGTTCTCACCTGTAAAGCACAGAGAAGACAGCTTTTCTAATTGCTTGTTGTTTCAACTCCACGTAACTGAGAACTTTTGTATGTAAGGCCTTGTGATTTGTATTTTTTATTTAAAATGCCTGTCTAAGAATTACTGCTATAAACAGCAACTTACAGTATATATTTTTAAACTGGCTGTCTTTATATCTGAGGATATTTGATAATTGATATTTTAATGACATTATTATGTATTTAAAAAAGGTAGTCCCCTTAGAGTTTATAATATAGAAAATAAACAAACTTCCTCATTATGCTTACTATTTAATGTATTATAAGCAAGGAGAGAGGTTGGGAACATACTTTGAGCAGAACAGGGAATTGGAGTACGCTTTTCAAGTTTTTCAACAGTGGTTACAAATGGCAATTTTTCTCCCTCAACTCCAGGACAAGGGCAGAGGTATGAGGGGGAATTTGGAAAGCAATTTGTATACCGTTATTCTAGATTGAAGACATAGGATGAGAAGATTAGCAGCAAAAAATTTAAAAGTACCTTTGAAAAACTGGCCCCAAGTACACTACCAAACATCAGTGGTACATCCCCAAGGTAGGTGCAGTAATTCAACAACTACTTGTAATTTTTATTCACACTAAAGCAGGTTCTACATTGAAACATTACCTTCTAAAACCCAACGAAGGTAAAAAATGGACAGTGTTTTCATTTTACACAATGCTTTTTGATGGCATAGGATTTATTTTGGTCAGATGCTTCGCTGGACCTCCACTGAGACACCTGCACAGACTTGCTGCTGCCACGCTGCTGTCCGCAGACAAGAGAGGTCCTGCTCAGTTCCCGGGCTTTGGACTCTTCGCCCTTTAAAAGATGGTTGCTGCAATGAACACATAAAGTTCTAGAGAAAGGCTGAGAACCTGAAGTTTGTGTGATGTTTTCTGCTCCTTTCCTAAAACAGCTACCATTACTAGAGATTTTAAGGAGGAAAAATCTGTTAGGTGCTAACTTTTCATAATTAGACAAATATTCTAGGGAGGACAGAATTGGCGTTTTCGATACTTGTTGGCCTAAGGATTTATTCCTGGATGGACTCTTGACTTTGGCTGGTCCAAGTCAGAAAATCTGGAGTAAAAACAAGCCCAGCGTTGGGAAAATTTTGCCCCTGATTGTTCCAGTAAGCATACTCAGAAGTTCAGACTTCGGCTATAGGTCATCTTTCCCCACTGTCCGTTTAAGTTTGTTGTGTCTTTAGTCCAGTCCCCAATTGGTCATGTCTTCTCTGTCTTTTCCAACCAATTTATTCTTAACTCTCCTCCCTCATTCTTCCTCCTAACAGACAACTCTCGTGTTATTCCTTCTCAGAATTTTCCAGGGAGTCCCCTCTGCCTACTGAAAAACTCCCAGGCACTTACTCCAGCCTCAAGACCTTCTGTAGTTTCACCCAGCCACAGTTCCAAATTGCTCTCCTTCTATTCCTCACTTGGGCCAAATCAAATGAAACTCAAGTTTCCTCAAATACATTATACACTCCCCCAGCATTGCAACTATTTTGCACCTTTCCCTCCAACTGGAATTTTGTTTATTAATATCCCACCCATCCTTCTAGGAAGGTGTCAGCTGTCTTCTCCAGCTATTGCATTATAGTTCCTTTAAAGTGTTAAATAGGATATACACATTTAACAGATTTTACTTGATTTTTAAGCACTTCAAATGTCCAAATGTGACTCTAACAATCAGGTTAACACTTTCAAATCAGACTCGTTATATTTATAAATAAATACCGTAAATCAAATTTTCTTAAACATTTCAGTATTATTTACAAGTTGAAAATATTCTTATCCTTTTCAACTTTGCAAATCTAAAATACATTATCTAGTTTCAATTGGAATTGCACGGCTAACTGGTCAGATTCTACAATATTCCAATTTTTAAAAGAAGTTACAAATACTTTAATGCCAAGTTCATATAGATTGCCTCAATAATTACAAAGCATAACACTTTGGGCTTTGATTTAATATCCACATTTAATTCTAAACTTTCCCAGGCTTCCAAGACATACTAAAAAAAGTAGATTTTAAAACCTTGGACAAGCTGAAATCACTGGGTTGATGATTCATCTTTTACTTAATGGTTAAAAACCCATGACTGAGAAGTACCTTTTATGGGCTTCAAACTTCTGGGAAGAACCTACTTGAATCACAGAGACATACTCAGAACTTTCAATCCCTGTAACTTCAGAGGTCTCCAAATCCACAGCCTACAGAAACAGTGGGCTTTGGTTAAGCCAGATGAGAACTACATCCTAAACAATTCTTTTGTCTGATAGAAGAAAGTATGTGCTTTTGTCCTGCAGTTCATGCTCTTCCAACACTCTTACCAGCCTGCTTGAAATTTTGCATTTTCTAAAATGTTCTTTCTCTCCAACTATACACAACTCATTTAAATGACATCCAATTACATTTTTGTCTGTTCCATACCAACATCTAGTCTTCTTTTTCCCTGAGGCCAGAACTCTATAGTTACACTAAGGATGGTCCAATTAAGTATGAAAAATGAGCTGAAAATGACAGCTAAAGGGATGGAAAGCTAAAGAGTTTAGCAAGGGTTAAAACTTGAAGGTCCTTGTGAAACTTCTAAAGGAGTTGGGAATTTATCCTTAAAAGAAGAGGGGTCTGCTGAAGTGTTTTAAACTCAGATACCACCCTCAGATTTACCCTCATTATTCTGGCCACAATGTAGAGACTGGATTAGAGAAGCGATATTGGAAGCATGGAGACCACTGCTATTCTTTTTCATTTTTTTTGTATTTTTCATTAACAGTTGGCATTCAGTATTATATTTGTTTCAGGTGAACAGCATAGTGGTTAGACATTTATAGAGCTAGTGAAGTGATCCTTCCTGATAAGTCTAGTACCCACCTGTCACCATAGGGCAGACCATTACCGTGGCTCTAATTTTGCTGGGAGGTGATGGTGGCCTCAACCAGTACTGTAGAAATGCAGAGACCTAATGATTCAAGGGACAGTTGAAGTGATCGCTGCATATGGGAAATGGGTAAAGATTGTACACATGTGTTGGCTTGGGCAACTAAGTAGAGAGTGGTAATGCCCTCTCTGAAAGAGAAAACAGCGGGTTGTCAGATGGAAGTGGGGAGCAGGGAGAGGGGCGGGAGAGGGGTGGGGGTGGAGAGGTGAAGTGGGCATATTCAGCTGTGGGCGTAACATCCGATGTGTTTGAGTTGCCTGCCTGGTGGGACATCCACGTGCAAATAGCCCACGGATATGAGTCTGAAGGTCAAAGAGATCCTCTTGGCTACAGAGAGGAAGTTGAGAATCATCAGCAGTTCCAACGGAAGCTGTGGAAATGGACAAATGCCTTAACAATGCAGCTTAAGGCTGTGAGGAAATTACTACAATGAAAATTTAATGAACTATGTTTTTGTTACTTGAGTTTGTCTCTAAATCATAAAACTCTTTCATTTACACATCATCTGAGTGCCTTACATGATACAGATATTTTTAGCTTAACTGGGTTTTACCAGGTAGCTTCATTTTCAATGAAATGGAGTAGCACCTTATGGAGGGGATTAAGTTGTAAAGGAGAACTTATATTTGAAAATACCTTACATTGCCCCAAGTACAATATACAGACATACTATCTCAATAAGTCCAACATAGCCTTTTTTTTTTAACTTTATCATTGGAATGTTTGGCTGTTTCTTTACTTAAACCACAAATTAAGAAGTTAGTTTACATTTAGGTGTTTTATTGTGTTTTCTTTAAAAAAACAAAAAACAAAAAAAAAAACCCTTACCTTTAAGCCTAAGAATTACACTCCACACAGTGAGAGGCTCACACTGCAAGCGCAGGAAGAGAGTGATGGAGGAAAAGGAGGTAAATGTCTCAGCTCACCCTCGGTCCGAGTACGTGCTCACTGACGGGCAGAATCCCCCAATAGTAATGTAATCCTGCAACGGTAACGACGGTGCTCCCTCCTTTTCTGAAAGCATAGAGTTAAGTTTATAATTATATGCATGCATGATCTAACTACCCCATATTTGTAAAAAGTTTCCATCTGTTTCTTTGTCACTCAAGAGAAAGGGGACCGATAATGATTTCTGAGCTTTTTATAGCCTAAAGCAGAATTGAGTGCAACCGCAACATACCCAAGAATACTCAAAATACATTTTATAATTTAAAAGTCATGGGAAAGAAAATTAATTTGAATTAATGTTTCCAAAGAATATTCACCAGCGCAACACATACTTTTGACTCTGGGAACAGGCGTCGGTCAATAGAAAGGCAACCAATATCAAGAGTTTGTGTAGCCTAAAGGACATATAATTACTAGGGGCTAGAAGCAAGGAAAAGAATGTAAGCACGCAATATAATGGCCCTGGAAGACACCAGACATTGAGGAGAAACAAAAGGATTGGGATCCTGGGAAGCTGACAAGTCGGGTCAAGATGCATGCTAACAGATTCCCACGAAGAGGACCTGATTGGAGGCAGAAGTCCTGGATGCTGGAGGAGGCCCAGGGCTCAGGAACGGCCATCCTGAGGCGACAGTGAACTCAGGTGAGTGACTACGCGGAGCCGGGAAGAGGATAACCGCTCACTTCCACTGAGCCCTGACCACCAACCAGAAACGGGGCCAAGCATTTAACACACAATTTCTCACTTCATTCCACAAAACCCTATGAGATGAGTATTAATAACATTATCATCTCCATTTTACACTGAGGTGAGTAATGGGAGACACCTTGCCCCAGGTTATACAATAAGAGTGAAACAAACACCAGAAACTAATTCCGATTAGCATACCAAGCATACTACTGTTATTACTGAACACTATGGGTAAACTCTATGTGAAAAATGAAGCACTTTTTAGATAAGCACTCCCGATTCTAACTCTACACGGGCTTCGCCCCTTTCCTTGCCTTGGAGCTATCTTAAGATTTTATAATTTCTAGAAAGCTAATAGTAATGAAAATAAATCTTGTCTCTAGACATGTACGTAAATTCTGTCCAGTAGAGGTTCAACTGTCTTCCCTAGATCACTGGGGAAGAAGCCGGTTTTGTGTCTGTTTGCACACTCTTTTCAATATTCCTGCTCTATAAATGTTTCTGTTCTTTGGATTGTCTTCTGAACTAATTGAAACATCTTACCAGTTCCCTCCTAATGATGTTTTAACATCTGTAACATGCTCACTTTATATATATATATATATATATATATATATATATATAAAAAATCATGATTTTACCATTTAAAAATATCCCTTAACAATATTCATTCAAGCAGATTATATTAGTATCTAACCTGTCCCCTGTTTGGTTTGTATTTAAGTATCTTCACTTTTTTATATACAAATGTAATAATTCTAATAGTCACTGCAAGCTTATAAACAATGAAGAAATAGCTCAAACAGAAATTGAAAGTTTCCTGTAATCCCAGCTCCTTGTGGATAATTTCTGTGGGCAGTTTTATACATAGTCAATCAGATATTTTTCTATGCTTGCACTATGATTATTTCTGCATAAAATGTTTTTCTATTTATAATTTTTTAACAAAAAATGCCATCTATGATGTTCTGCAAACTGCTTTTTGCAGCTTAGTAAGTGGCTATTCACATTGATCTGCCTCTTCCCTAACAGCTTCACAATATACCGCAGTATGACTGTTTTTTGCTTTTTTCAATAATCCCTTACTAATGGAATTTCAATTTTTTCCCTCTATTACAAAGAGTGCTACAGTGACCATCCTGGTATACCCATTTTTATGCATCTCACCTTTTTATAATTAATTAAGTACATCCATAAGCTCTATAAATACTGTCAAGCATGTAGTTTATAATTCCTAAAGTCACTGCTTCAGGGTCTAGCAAATTTTTCCCTCTTTGGGGTACATTGGTCTCCTGATGTTTTGGGATCCT
The DNA here is from genome assembly GCA_028533065.1 of Trachops cirrhosus. Taxonomy (NCBI): domain Eukaryota; kingdom Metazoa; phylum Chordata; class Mammalia; order Chiroptera; family Phyllostomidae; genus Trachops; species Trachops cirrhosus. Next base: position 176,047,467 of record CM052541.1, read on the forward strand.
TGAATGATGCTGATGAAGAATCCCCATTGAATGTGATGTAATTGAGGCTAAGATGGTAAGCATAATTTCAATAGGCAAGCTGATTTCATATGGAAAAAATAAGAAAATTTTCAAAGCCCAAACTAAGCTAGAAATTCTGTATACTCATTTTGACATAGATGCCATTAATTAGAGCATACTAATAAGAGAGTAGAAGCATAGTTTAGATTTATTATTGCTATAACATTTCAGTTCTAGGTGATGTTAATGCTAGAAAATAACATTTGAATGGTAGGAAATAACATTGTGTTATGACAAGCCAGAGTTTCGTATATAACCATTGTAAAGAATGCGATGCGCTAGATACTGCATTCAACAACAGTGAATGAGCTAACACATAGTAGCGACCCAGGCCAGGACAGTCTCTGACACCCGTAGACTCACTGTGAGTGTTGGCTTTTTGAAATGGGGTCTATTGTACTGGTAAAGGGTGGGATTCTCCAGCTACAGCTGAGTTCACATTTTGGCTTCATGGCCTGGGGCAAAAGTCACTTGACTGTCTGTTTCTCAATCTCTAATCTGTAAAATAAAAGGATACTAATAGTGTATCTCCTTAAATCCTCCTCTAGGAATTTAATGAGTAAATGTATGTGAAGTGCTTCAAACAGTGTAATTGTTGTTGAGTCCTTACTATACTCTGTCCCAGGGAAGTAAAGTTGGCAAGATAAAAATCCTTGCCTTCAAGCAGGTTACTACAGTCTAATTCTAAAACTTTACAACTGAGTGTAACTGAGTAGCATAGTGTAATCACAGGATGCAGTGAAAACATTTGAGATGGCCCCAGTTTTGAAGAATGCAGGCATACCTCATTTTATTGCACTTTGTTTTATTGTGCTTCACACGCATTGTGTTTTTCACAAAGTGAAGGCAAGACACTCCCCCAGCAAAGAGATGACAACTCCCTTTGCTGTGACATTCCCTTTACTCAAGTGGTCTGGAACGTGCCCACAGTATCTTCAAGGTGTAACCTGAATACGTTTCCTAGGGGCAGAAATAACTAAGCTCATTTTAAAAGGAAGAGCCTTTTTTATTTGGGCATGAGAAAGCCAGTCTCTTTTAGGTACATTTGAGAACTGCAAACAGGTTGATAGGCTGGGTCATAGAGTGGTATTGTAACCAAGCAAACAGGGGCCCGTCCACATGTTACCTTGATACATGACCCAACAATTAGTGTTGAAGGAAACAAGTTTTTGTTTACAGGATTCCAACAGCAGGGGCACTGAGAGCACTCCTGCTCAGAGCCCTGCTCTCCCAGGAGACCCAGCACTCCCCTTACTCCCCACCAAGCTATCAGCCAAAACCATGCCCCAAAGTTCCCCATGTCCTAATCTGTGCTTAAGCCAGCTGTCCGAACAGTTCTTCATCCCCCCTGGAAGGCACACTCGTGGGTGTCGGAATCGCCATCCTCTCACAGCAGCTCTCTCCTTCAGGATCTGGGGTTCCTTGTCCTCAACTTCCATGTAGTAGTCTAGGGAACATGTGCTGTGTTACCTGCATCATGGTGGAGTCCAGGGAGGCACATGTCCCAAGAGAGCGGATTCTCCGTACGTCCTTCAGAGAAGCAGAAGTCTACATTCCTGGTCACAGTTCAGTTCCAAAGCACCTCCCGAGAATCCAGGCTTAGTTAGGCAGGTTCCCGTACAGCTCCATCAGCTCTCCCCTTACGCCCTTTCCTCAGCCCCCATGGCTGCCGTCCTCACCACCCCAGGCTGCACTGCAGAATCCTGACTCCTGGCCAGCATGGCTTCTACCTTACACACCAGGCCTCATGGCAGACCACTTTGCTACCAACTGCATAGCTGCTTGCTGCTTCCTCTCTCAGACCTCATGGCTGAATGCCCCCCACTTCATGGCTCCTTCCTCATGGCTAACTCTTCTCTCAGCCAGCCTTCTTTTAGAATGCTTAGAACTTCCTATGTGACCTCCTATCTGGCTCCTCCTACAATGAGCCATTTTTGCCAGTTCCCCCATATCTTCTATCTTCTTTTGGCTGCCATCTTTAGTCAGGGCAAGAGTTCCTCGTGACACAGAGGCATCCAGGGAGGGCATTCACGCCCCCTGGCTATGTCACAAGCCACTGTACACTCTCAGAGCCATGTACTCCTTTCGCTCTCGACAGCAGTCCACTTCCCTTCAGCACGGATATGGCTGTCAACTTGTCATTGTTATGAAAAGTATCTTAACCACTGTATCATCCACTCCCCCTCCCACCAACCATGGGCTGTGGGGAATTTCTCCTATATTCTGGGGACCCCGCTTGGCCCCCTGTTACAGTATGTAGAGGCATAGGGGACAATATGCCTAATTGATGGGTCAAGGTCAGATGATACATTCTTGGCTGCCTTGCAAAAGAGTTCGGACTTGATCATTAGGCCAGAGGATGGACATTGAAAATTTTATACAGAGAAATTGTACCACTGGATTTAGACTATTAAAAGTGATAAATATGACAGAAAGGTAATAAAGTGATACATTTGGATATTTAGAAGGCAGAATGGATGGGAATTGCTGGCTGACCCCCTTAGCAAGGCAGTGTAGCATATGGTGAAGGGTGTGGCCCTGCTGTTCCAGACTGATGGGCTGCACATCTAGGCTCTTCCACTTTCTGTGTGGCCTTAGGCAAGTCACTCAGTTCTCTGAACCTCAGACTCTGCATCTGTAAGACAGGTTAAGTGCTATCTAACTGTACTGTACAGGCTTATCAAAGGAATTGAATGGCATCATGATTACAAAGCACATAGCACAATGTGCTTAGTATTAGTCTTACACGTGTGTGTGTGTGTGTATAACAGAATATTATTCGAAAAAGCAAGCACTGTGGGTAAGTGGCCAGTCCGTAGACTTGAGTTTAAATCCCTGCTCTGCCACTTGACTGGCTGTGTGACCTTGAGAAAGTTACTTAACTTTCTTATGCCTGAGTTTTAGTATTAGGAAAATAATGACGATAATAGCACCTCTCTCATACTGTTGTAGTAAGAAAGGCATAAAATAATTCAGATAAAGTACCAGAACAATAATTCATTTAAACAAATAGTACTCATTGAGTGTATGTGCCAGGCACAATTCTAGGCCTTCAGAATAGACACAAGTAGTAAATAAAAACAGATAAAAGTAAAATTAAATCTGCCCTCATGAAACTTAATTATAATGAATGTCTGGTACATAAAAGTGTGTTATATATTATTTCTATCACAAAGCATTTTCTCAAGACAAGTTCTGTGGTCCTAATCTAAATTGTTTCTATGATTTTATTGTAATACAAGAGTAATAGTCCATAAATATTCATAATGGTAATAGGCATAAAGATGCAATCCAAGATAACTGAGACATTGGAAAGGCTCTAGATATTGGGAAGGGGAAACACAAATTTGAGACGAAGTCTGCTGATAAAACTTTGAATTCGTAACACCCCTTTCGCCCAGGAGAAACACCGAGAGCGCTCCAGCGCCTGCCTGCCATCCTCCTGGGGGGTGCTTCTAGCCCAGGGGCGTCAAACTCATGTTCACCGGGGGCCACATCAGCCTCCTGGTTGCCTTCAAAGGGCCGAATGTAATTTTGGGACTGTATGAATGTAACTACTCCTTAACGGTTAAGCGAGAGCTGGGCGCTGCCACCAGGTAGAAACCAGGTCCCAGGCCGGATAAAACAAGGTGGAGGGCTGGATTCAGCCCTCCGGCCTTGGGTTTGCCACCTGTGCTCTAGCCTATTGCTTAAACTGCATTAAAACATTCGAGGAAAGACTTGGAAGAGAATAAACTGTTTTCATTTTATAAGATAGGGTGTACAAATACCCAAGAGATTCTGAATATATTTTATTAATTCAAATGCCTCTACTGTCAACAGTCTTGGGGGTTTGATTAACTGACCGTTTAATGCAATTCATTAACGGTGTAAAATACACGAAGACCCGATTAAGCCTGGGGAAGCCTAGACCAGTTAGGCCCTGGGAATAGTGAATATTCACTATTGTCTGACTTTCCCCTGCTAACGCAACAGACTCCGCGCCAGCACTAAAGAGGGGGAACCTGAAAATTCGGGTACCCGGGAGGGTGCCCACCTTCTGTGTACACGGTTTTTTTTTTTTACGGTCATAAACGCGCAGGGAATACAGCTGTCAATGGAAATGCTGGGGGCGTGGCCTCTGTCCTCGATAGAGGGCGCTATAAAAGCCAAGTTCTCGCCAAAACAGAAACCCCCTGTCGCTCCTCAGCGACCCAAACCAGCCTGCGATACCTTTCCCTGGCAGACTGACTTTTGGGCCGGAAAAGCCCCGCCTCCCGGGGGCGGGAATAGCCCGCCTCCATCATCTTCTCGCGATCTTTGGGACGGCGAGAGCGCTGCGTAACTACGGGCCACGACCCCCTCAGCTCTCCGGCGATTGGCCCGTTTCCACGGCCTGCTGCCTGTCTTCCCTTCCGGCTCCCGGGCAGGCACGTGTGTTTAGGCCTAGAGACGCTGCTGTGAGCCGGCCTTTGACGGCGGGTCGGAGGTGGCGTGTCACCACCCGCGGGACTCAGAGAGTGTAGCCACCGCTCTTTGGTGTGAGCGCCGTGCGGCTGCAACATGGTGAGCGAACCCGGCTTCCTGGGGGCGGAGTGCTCTGGGTGTGCGGAGGCCGTGCCGGGTCCCTTAGTGTCAGTGGGGGTTTGATTAACTGAACTTTTTAATGGCCCGAGGTGCGGGGAGGCGGTTCGCGGCACGCGGCCCTGGTATGGGTCATCCTCACCAGCTCGGTCATACTTTGTCGTTTAGAGTGTGTCTCCCTTGGCCAAGAGCCTCCCCGAGAATGGACATCAGGGAACGGTCTCCCCTTTACCCAGAAGGGCCAGAAAACCTGTGTGATAACACAAACGTACTGCCCTGTGATTCACGGGGTTCAGGGAAGAGGGTGGCGTCTGCCTGTCAGTTTACTCTGGGGAGGGGAACTTGTGGGAGACTCTGAGGTTCGGCCCAAAGCAAGGCTTCTTACAACTGGGATGATGCTTTCTCCCTTTAGAAAAGCAAGGTTGGGTAGCGAAATAAAAATGTACAAATGAATGATGAATCTTATTAAACTTCAGCTGTTGTGTCGCCGTCTCACATAATAGATGACACATGAAGGGTGTACCCTGCTTGCAACTAACTTCCTTCCCCAGATTTTCTTGTAGCAGGCTCATTGTCATTCTGCGCCAACCTGTCAGGGACCTTCTGTGAGCACCCGATTTAAGTAACTCTTAAGGCACTTGCACATCATCCTGTTTTGTTTTATTTATGTGAAATCATTCCTCTTGATGACTTGCTAGAGAAAGATAGGGGCTTGTCTGACTTTCCCATTGCTGGGTCGCCAGCGCCCATAACAAAGTCTGCTTACGGAGCAGATACCAACCAATGTTTATTGGAGGAAGGTAAGTATAGATTTTATAGAACACAGTTGATGTTGCCTACCCTAGAAGTGTAAGTTTCAAAAACATGTTGATCCTTCACATAACTTAGTGAAGATGTCTATGTGGACTCGGATACTATTCATTGGTGTTTTGTTTCTGTTTTAATGGCTTGTTCTGATTTTGTCTTTCGAAGCCTCACAGGAAGAAAAAGCCTTTTATAGAAAAGAAGAAAGCTGTGTCTTTTCACCTGGTCCATCGAAGCCAACGAGATCCTTTAGCAGCGGATGAGACTGCACCCCAGAGAGTTCTGTTGCCTACACAGAAAGTAGGTGCTGATCTTTAGCCAGTAAGTTTGTGGTTGGGCTTTCGGCAGTGTTTTTAGCTAGCTGCTATTCTCAGATAACTTATCTTCAGGGAAACAAAATCTGTGACTTAATTTTCAGCAAATGTGCCAATGTTTACATCGTGCATATTTATTTTGATGGAGAGGATAAAGCATCTTTATTTGAGATGTTTCAATGAGCAAGTCGTATAGAGTAATGGTAAATACTTCATAAGCCATCAGCTCCAGTACTGCATGATGTTACTTAGGGCACAACCAAAATATTCAATCTCCGCTTTCCCTAAGGTCCTTTCATTTCGTAACCACAAACGGCATTTTGCCTTCTGGTCACTCATCTCATGAAATGTAAAACGTTGAAACTCACGTTTGCGTTGGAAAATACCAGGGAGCCTTCACAGGGTCGACTGGTGATTGTCAGTCAGTGTGTTTGTTAAGTGTGGGTACTGTGAAAGGAAGTGTTGGGGAACACTGGGCCCAGAGTTTGTGATGTACATTGAGAAGGTTCTTTGCATGTAAATACAAGGAACTGTACTAAATCATTCAGGAACCCCTAGTCTTTTTTCCTGATCTCCTAAGTACATGATAAAACAAATCGCTGCGTGTGTGTTTCTTGGCTTGAATTGTTGCAAGAAATGTCTAGTGAGAGGAGGAATGGTTTCTTTAGATTTTAATTTTATGTGGCACAGTGGTTTACAGGCTCAGTGCTTCCTGAATTTGTCAAAACGTCACTGTCTCATTGCTGTCAGCCAGAATGTCCGTGAGCTGTCTGCCCCCTACTCTGAAAGCTGTGCCCTTTGGAAGGTTCCCGAGTCTTAATCTGGAAGAGGAACTAGCTCCTGTTTTGTTAATTGTCCTAGATCAACGATGAGGAGAGACGAGCAGAGCAGAGGAAGTACGGAGTGTTCTTCGATGACGACTATGACTACCTGCAGCACCTGAAGGAACCGTCAGGGCCCTCGGAGCTTATTCCCGTTACTACCATCAGCGTACTCAACAGGAGAGATGAAAACGAAGACACTTCAATGATTTCAGTAAGGCTTTTCAACAATTTACGTGCAAGAGAGCGTGGGGGGATGGCGTGGGGGGAAGGGACACCATTTTAAAATCACTGGAATTGTGTGGGGCAAGAAATGCATCAGTCCGAAGGACACGGAGGCGGGCTGTGCCCTCACCGAAAGTGCCGGGTGTGTGTGCACACGTGTACAGTCCAGGAGGCCCCTCTTCTCTGGTGGCAGTGGTTACAAGGGACAGCTTTTGACAGGGTTAGAACTTTGGATAGATGCGGTGACGTTAGGTAGCACTTTAGTGCTTTGTCTTTCAAGTGCAAGTGAGAGCACGTATTTATATGAAATTAGTGCTGCCAACGTGAGTTCTTTTTTTCTCCCGTTTACATTAAGGACACCCACATTGCAAGGTTTTGCTAGGTTGTTTTTATCTCATATTAACATACATTTCTTCGTGAAACTTTCCTGTCGCCTGGCATTTCCTTTATTGGGTTTACTGACAAAAATGAAGAAATTTTCAAAGGGGAGGAGGGCACCAAATTTTCCTGCTTCTCATTCTTTAATTCTGTCGCGGTCTGGGCATTTTTTTTCCCTCAGGGAAGATATGATCAGAGCTCCTTCAGTCTATAGCTTCTTGCTTTAAGGGAGTTCAAGGGATTAGATTTCAGGGTATCTTCCCAAAGAAGGAGGTAATAACTGCAGCTGTTCATTCACTCACTGGGACATAGCTCTCTTGTAAGGCTGCGCACCCCACTGCCACATCTGTAAGCCAGCTTGCCTTCTCCTCCTTCCCCAAGGCTGTTTGGGAAATAATAGGGCCCTTGTCTTAGTGACTTCTTTCTATAAGCCATTGAGGGAGGAGGGGGCTGCTACTAGTGGCTCAAGGTCTTTATCTTGTGGAGAAAAGTTCTAACGATCTTCTGGCTAACTATATTGACTACAAGATTAGCTTTTATTCCCTAATTCATGTTGTTTGAGAGTAATCGCTATCTGATTGGCTTTTAAATAGAATTAGGCTCTTAAACGGACCCTTCAGTGATGTTTACCAGGATAAGTGCATGTTTAAAAACAAAATTGCCATCGGTTTTTTGTAGCACAATCCAAAAGTGTAGATGACTCCCATGTGCTTTTTAACCTTAAAGGAATTTGTAACCAGCCATCAAAATTGAATGAAGCAGAAATCTTGAATAAGTCCTAACAGCAGAAAGTAAGGCATCGCGAAAAACCAGTACAAAAATTAGTGCTGCTTGAGCAGGCCCGATTTTCACATGAGGGAAAGCAGAGGCTGCTGTGCCACAAAGTGTGGGCAGACTCAGTGTACAGGGTGGGCCAAGGTAGGTTTACAGCTGTGAGCACGTGAAGCAGTCTGTTCTTAAGCATTATTTATTCTTGTAGTATTTGTCCTGTTATTTTGTATCCTTACTTACGGTTTATCTTTCAGAGAGTGACGGCTGGTAATTTAACCTACTTTTGCCCACCCCTGTATGTAGGAACCGCTGCAACCAATACAAAGAATTCCCCTCTTCTTTTTAATCACTGTCTAAACTCTAGTTTCTCAAGATTTGGAAACAATATCCAAAAGTGAATTCACAAAAACAAGGTGATCCTTCCTTTTTTAACCCCTGAATTTCAAGGATTAATAATCACAAAGAATATCTTTTTAAAAGACCACATATATTTTACTGCAGTTTTAAAAAATTAGTAATGTAACATACCAAAAATCATTAAACTGTGCACTCTAAATGGGTGAACTGTATGTATATGAATTCTACCTAGTAAGTCTGTTTCTTACGAAAGTGCTCTGCAGCAGAAGCCCAGGTCTGTGCCACAGAGAAACCCGTTTAGGAAGCCGGAGCAGCTCGCTGGGCACGCGCTGCTGTGCGTAGCCTGCACTCGGTGCTGCCGGGGCTGCCAGTGCAGCGTGCTGACGGCGAGCCAGTGCAGTGTGCACTCAGCTCCGTGCCTGCTACTCGGCTGAGGACCGAGTAGATGGCGAGGCGCACGGAGACAGATAACGTGGTGACCCTCACGTCATTAACTTTTTGGTTGAAAGATGAAATTAAAGCATAAGGACTAGCCAGAAACTGCCAGCATCACCCTCGTCATCTCCATCTTCACCTGGCATCCTGCCCTGTGTGTCTCTGTGTGTCACCTGGCCTTCTTGTAAGAACAGGCCAGTCGTTGGGTTCGGGCCCACCTCACTCCATCCCCACCTCACCCTAGCTAATTACATCTGCAAGGATTCTGTTTCTAAGTAAGGTCACATTCCGAGCTTCTGGGCGAGCATGAATTTGGGGGTAACACATTTCCTCCTTGTATAGCACTTCAGAAGTATTACTAAATAAACCTAACCATTTGTGTCCTTTCTTTTTCAAGAGTCCTGGAATTAAGTTGCCTTCATCAGTGTTTGCATCAGAGTTTGAGGAAGACGTTGGATTGTTAAATAAAGCAGCTCCTGTGTCAGGTGTGTTTCTTTTCTTTGCCCTTGCCAGTAGAGAGCGCTGTTTTACACAGGTGGGCAAAAGTAGGTGTGTAGTCGTGAGTACACAAAACAGTTATTCTTGTATAATTATTTACCAGTTATTGTATTATTTATTTGTATTACAAGTATAAACCTACTTTTGCTAACCCCTGTATAGTAATGATACAGAGTTTTTCTGTTCCTGATAAAGTGTTGAAACAATTGAGATGTGTTTGAATTCAGATTAGAGATCATTAGGAAGGGATGCATGTGATCAGTGTTCTTTTAATTTGTTAGCTTTTAGAAGTTCTCCCAAGAGTATAGAAGTCCCATTTATCCATCCATTCCAGACACACTGAAACATTATGTTTCTTGGTTGGCTGGTTTGTAGTACCAATATTGTATTTTAGAACATGTGCAGAAGTCCACAGACGTGTTTGGTATTTATTCTAAATTGACTTGATTTTTTTCAATGTTTAATATTTTTTTATTGAGATATAGTTGACATATAGTATTATATTAGTTTCAGGTATACAACATAATAATTAAGTATTTCTGTATATTGTGAAATGATTACCACAGTGAGTCTAGTTAACATCACCACCACACAGTACAGAATTTTTTTCTTGTGATGAGAACTTTTTTTGACTTTAAATAATTTTTTATTTTTTAATTACAGTTGACGTACAATAGTATATCAGTTTCAGGTATTTAGCCCAGTGATTTGGCATCATATAACTTACTAAGTGATCACACTGATAAATCTAGTACCTGACACCATAAATAGTTATTACAATATTATGATATTCTCTATGCTTTACTTGACATACCCATGACTATTCTGTAACTACCAGCTTGTGCGTCCTAATCCCTTCTCCTTTTTCACCCCCGGACCTTCCCGTCTTCCACTCAGTCCCCCAAACCTGCCAGGTGGCATTAATTTATTCATTCATTCTGCAGATTTCTGAGTTGCCACTATTTGACGGGTCTTGGGTTAAACCAATACAAAGCATAATCCCTGACCACAAGGAGTTGGCCATCAGCTGGGAAAGATGACAGTAGACAGGAAATTACAATGACAGTATAAATGACTAAATGCTGAAACCCAAACAAGCCTTGGGGTGCTGGGCAAGGCGTCCTAGAGGAAATCATTCTAAGTTGATTTCTTAGGTATAAGTTCAGCAGGTAGATGAAGAAGGGTGGGGTGGTGAGGAGAGGGTACTCTGGCCAGAGGAAACTGTGTGCAGAAACAAAGCAACGTGAATATAGGTAATGCATGCGTTTAGCATGCCTGACGTGAAGGGTAAGGATTACTGTACGTGAGGCTGGCGAATCACTAGCCACATTGTGAGGAGTTTTGGAAGCCATGTCAGTTTACAGGTTTGAACTTGAAACTTTCTCTTGAACTCTGTAGTATTTATAGAAGAACGTAGCTGAAGAAACAGGTTGTGATTTACTGAAATCTCAGCCTCAAAAGACAAAGTTTAATAAGCTGCAAATTATTGAGTGACTTTGAACCAGTGAGAGTTATTTCTAACAGGTAAATTTAAAGTCCACTTTCTTCCTGCAGGTCAAAGCTTTGAATTTTGCCTGGTAGACTATTTAACATTGTACATCTGTAATGGAAGAGTTTTTCCCCCCTTTTTTATTTTCTTGTAGTCATGCATCTCTATTTCCCTCTCTAGACTGAATTTCTTAAGAGTTCTTCATCATTGTTTTGTGCTTTGGCATATAATAGGTACTCACATTGTGTTAAGTTAAAGGAATGATGATTTCTTGGAAATCACTACTCAATTTTTGTTTTTTGTGTAGGACCTCGGCTGGATTTTGATCCAGACATTGTTGCAGCTCTTGATGATGATTTTGACTTTGATAATCCGGATAATCTGCTTGAAGATGATTTTATTCTTCAGGCTAATAAGCCAAGAGAAGAGGAAGCTGGAATGGATATACAGTATGTGTGGTTTATTTCAAAGCAGGGATAACCCAATTGCTGCTTCTTTAATAGGATAGTAACCCTAGAATGTTACAGCCGAAAAAGACCTTCTGAGATTTGACTCTGAAAATCCTGTGTGTCAGAGCAGAGTGAGACTGGAGTTCTTCACAAACCATCAGTAGGTGGGGCTAAAGTCCAGGATGCTGATTGCTAGTTCATTACTTTTCCCATCGTGCCAGACCAGTCAAGCAGCACAGCTGTTCTCCCTAAACAAGAATCCTCTCTGAAACATGCTCAAATTCTATTTGGGTCTGTTGTTTTCCGAGTTGTTTTGGCAGTTAATTGATGATCTGACTTTAGGAAATCGGAGGCTGAAGATGGCAGTGAGTGGGAAGATGCTGGTGATGGGAAGGAGGGAGGCAGCGATGACGACTATGACTCTGGAGGCTCGTTATCAGACAAGGCTGTGTCAGCCCCAGGCAGACTTCTTGGGACCCCAGAAAGCCACTTGTTCTGGGAAGAGGAAACGAAAAGTCGCTTTACTGACTATTCTATGACGTCCTCAGTCATGAGGAGAAATGAGCAGCTGACCCTACACGATGAAAGATTTGAGAAGGTAAGGTCCCCAGTTAAGGGCCTCTTAATGCTTTTAATACATGATACTGGAACCCAAAGCTAGAGCTTTCAGCTTTAGAGCAGCCTATAACTTTTATTAAAACAGACCACCTTTAATTTTGGAAAGAATGCATATAGGTCAAAAGATGGCCTATCAAAACCCCAGACTTTCCTCTTAGAATGCTGACATTTTGATTCCAAACCTCTTCAGTCAGAATCCCCAAGATTATGCCACTTCCTCAAGCATTAGCCTGGGCATAAACGAAATTCCCTTTCTTTCCGTTTTGTGTATGCGTGTGTGTTTTTGCTCACCGATACATCCCAAGGCCTCAAGTATTATCTGGCATGTGGTAGGGGTTTAAACTTTGAACTGTTCAGTAAATGATCGATGGAGAAGTGAATAAATGGCTTCTTAAGAGAAAGATTCTAACTTCGCTGCCTTTCACTTAGTACCAGCTTCCATTCCTCCTCAAAGAAATAGGCAGACTTACTGTGATAACCTCACTTCAGGGGTTACATCACCCCTGCTTATTAGTCCTTCACAAAGCCTGACACTGTGAACAGCATTTGAAATAAACATCATCTAAAAAAATTAAATTTGTACATTAGTTTGCATAATTAATGAATTTGAAAGCATCTGTGAAATATTCTTAGGTAAAATATTCTGCCTGGCGTTTTGCTCTCCAGGCTAAATAGGAGACTGCCTTCATTGTCACGTTCCAGGGCAGCCTGTCCGCAGTCTTAAAGTGCCGGGTGGAGCGCCTCCCACACCGTCCTGTCATGGTGCCGAACCCCTCGTAATGTTTTAGTGGTGGTAGTGATCTCATAGGAGTAGAATTAATGTAAAAAATAACATTAAATGCTGTATTCTTACTGAATACATTCATTTTCTTGGTGTCTTTTCTCTTTACATTCAAGTTTTATGAGCAATATGATGAGGATGAAATTGGAGCTCTGGATAATGCTGACCTGGAAGGTTCCATTCAAGTTGACAGCAGTCGCTTAGAGGAAGTTTTGAATGACTACTATAAAGAGAAGGCAGAGAAGTACGGTGACTTGTCCTGGCTTACCTGCGTTTTTTCATGTTCAAATAAAGTAATTGTACACGTGAATCGAAAATCAGTCAGAATCCATCTTCAGACGATGGAACACTTTCCATAGCCTTTGGCTCACATTTTGATATTAAGAGTTCTCAAGGTGAACATACAAAGAACCACTGTCTCTATAACTTGTCTGGAGAGTAAAGATGGAATAACTGAGGGTTAGAGTGGGAAGTCCAAGGTCACGTTCCACTTGAAAATGAGATGATGCTTCTAGCCTCTTTGGCGGAAGAATTCTATGACTTCTAAGATAAAGAGTACTTCTGAGATACTCTTAATCTTCCTGATATGCCAGGCGTTCTGAGAAGTACATATTTATGGCTTATAGAAAGATAAGAGTTTATCTATCCAGCTGGATTAGTAGAAATTTCTAGCCAAGTATTTGGTGAATCAGCATCCACATTAGGTGATTTCTCTGAGAAGCTAATGAGGTGTTTACATCTGCTAGAAAGGTCTGATGTCCTGTGATCACTGTCATATGCTGACCCTACAGCAGGATGAGAGCTGCATACTTTGAGTGAATTATTTGAATACTTTGAAGAGACAGATGGGCTAATGCTTTTCACAGCTTTAAAAAAGATTATGTTTTAGGAAAGCAGCTATTTTGTTTAATGTGTTATATCCTTGCAAAGATGCAGATAGATTTTTCCTTCCTGTCAGCAGACTGAATGTCCAGAGCTGGCTGGAAGGGAGAGGCAGGGCTAGATAAAGCTAATTTTGACAGGAAATGACAAATAGGACACTTGAGTATGTGGATTTTTAAAAATGCTTTGTTTCCGTAGTTTTTGAAGTGCAGTTGAGTAACACACAGCATAACGGGCGCTGTGTTTTGTTCCCCTCTTGTCTTCGTCCTTGAAAACTTCACCGGAAGCTGTGTGAAACTGAGCACTCTCGAACCCTTTGAGGATCAGGACCTGCCCATGAATGAACTGGATGGGTCTGAGGAGGAGGAGATTGTCACTGTAGTTCTTGAAGAAGGAAAAGAGAAGTGGGATTGTGAATCCATTTGTAGTAAGTATCTTAGGGTCCACTTTACTGCTAAAAGTTAGACAGTAATTTTAAAGTATTAACAAGTACGTCAACTTTTTGAAAGGATATATATTTTCTAAAAATTTGAAAAAAATCTAAGTTGTAAACAATATAAAGCCATTTATAACAGAGACTTCAGTGTTAATTTGAACTGCACAAACACTAAAGCTGCCCTGGCTGGTATGGCTGAGTGGATTGAGTGCCAACCTGTGAACCAAGGGTCGCTGGTTCGATTCCCAGTCAGGGCACAGGCCTGGGTTGCGAGCCACATCGGGAGGCACACAAGAGGCAACCACACATTGATGTTTCTCTCCCTCTCTTCCTCCCTCCTTTCCCCTCTCTCTGAAAACAAATAAATAAAATCTTTAAAAAAAAACACACTAAAGCTGGGAATATAGTAGGAACCCTTTTGCTGAACTGAAAGTGTACTTACTTGATGCATGATTTTTTTTTTAGGTACATACTCAAATTTATATAACCATCCACAACTTATCAAGTATGAACCGAAGGTAAGTTCTGATGTCCCGAGCGGTTTGGAATATGCAGTGCAGGCAAGGAAGTGTACGGATTATTTTCTCATAAGTGGCTTTATGTCTGGTGACTACCAGCACCGCTAGGAAAAGCAACAGTAAAGTGTCAGAAGTGAGCTGTTTTTTAATGGGAATGAGGAATAACCCTAATGCCATTTCATCTTTATTTCAGCCCAAACAAATCCACCTGTCTTCTAAAACAGGAATACCTCTCAATGTCTTACCTAAGAAAGGACTCACAGCAAAGCAAGTCGAACGAATGCAGATGATTAACGACAGTGATCTGCCCAAGGTGTCAGCCCAGCCACGCTCTAGAAATGAAAGCAAAGAAGATAAAAGAGCAAGAAAGCAAGCGATAAAAGAAGAGCGCAAGGTAAAGAAAGTACTTCTCTCAGATGTGAGGTTTACAAACAGCTGGTGGCGGGGGGGTCATGGGAATTTTATTTTATAAAATGAGTCTGCAGCGGTTTGAAGATTTGAATAACATGAACGTATTCTTCCACAGGAACGGAGAGTAGAGAAGAAAGCCAACAAATTAGCCTTCAAACTGGAGAAAAGAAGGCAGGAAAAGGAGCTGCTGAACCTGCAGAAGAACGTTGGGGCTCTGAAGCTCTGACGGTGGCACTTCCAGGGTAGGCGCGTTCCCCTTCGGGCCCCTCGTCATGTTCATGGATGGACGGGGATCTTCAGAGACAAAACTGATGTGCCGTTTTCACTGGCACGTACTGAAAAGAAAACAGTACAGTATTTGTATTTATACAAGCAAGTTTGTAAATATTGTAATATTTTAAAAGCTAATATGATAAGCTTAGATTTGCTCTGAAATAAATGACTGTGAATGTGCAATGTGTGGATAAATTAACTAAAAATGTCTTCATAATTTAAGTGGAATTGTTGTGTTCTTCCTTTGTTTATATGGTTGTCCCAGTTGCCTTTTGCAGATGTTCTCAACTATTTCTTTGAAATCACTCCTTTTCAGTAGTAAAGTGGTTTAATTTGCGGTGCATAGAAAAGTGGCCCATTTAAACTAAATTTTGAAATGCTGATTGTGAAGAGTTTTTCTGAGAAGTTTCCACTGGTAGGAAGCTGGTGCAAAGGTTATTTCAAAAGGATGATAAAACTTAATAGGTTGTTAGGACCTAATTGCTGGATGACTTGCTTTTGGAAGTTAGGGACAGCGAAGTCAAGAAACAAGAGAAATAATCAAGAAAACTTCTTTGGCTTCAGTAAGTTCCTGGCTCATAATCAGAAATATTTCCTTCAGTTTAAACTAGAAAGTTTGTCTTTTAAACATTATTTAATGCTTGGAACCATTTATACTTGGTGAAAATACATCATTGAAAACTCCCAGCTTTTCTGATGAGTTGGGTTTTTCTTTTTTTTCTTTACACATTTTCAAGGCTAAGGCAATGACACCATCACAATTGTTAATTATTTGGTAAACTGTGACTTCCTTGAAATAGACAAGTTGTTAGTGACCCTCGTTCATGTGTCCATGACTAATATGTTATCTGGACTATTCTGGAAGAGAAACCTGTGAACACTGTTGGTCTGAGTTGGGAACAGAATGGCCAGGCCAGAACCATTTTTATCAGGTGAGCTGTCTTCATCTGTGATTCATTTGATTATGGCTTTCCCAAAGGTGGTGTTATCTTGTTCTCTGTGTTACCAATTTTAAGTCTAAGTAATTACTGTAGGAGTTTTAAAAGTTGTGAAAAGCAGTAGCATCATGTGCTCTACCAACATTGATACAAAAAACTTGGCCGAGGAGTTTGTCATTATAAATGCTTTAGGTACACACTCGCCCGCATTGCTGAATGCTGGGGAGTGTGTATTTAAATGCTAACCTGCGGAAGCAAAGGGTCAGACGATGGTTGATGATAGTATTGGGAATGTATTAAATCCTAAAAGAACAGACCGTTATTTTGGTAGTTATCTCAACTGAAGGTTCTCAAAACCAGCAAGAATCTTATAGATGTGGAATGTTAGTTTGAGTTGGTGCTATTCAGTTCATCTCAGGAGCTTGTAATTTCACTGCATGTTACCCAAAGGGTTTTAATCAGCACATCACATTTTTTGCAGTTAAGAGAATGTGAATATAAGTCACGAGTCTTGGTGAAATATACTGTGGTTTAGGTTGATTATCCTCCAGATTTAAAGATCTTAACTTGATTCCAGGGAACAAATTCTTACCCAATATTGTGATTTATTTCACAACATTCTGGAATATTTATGATTTGAGTCATCTACAAACAGTGATTGGGAACTTAACCTAAGCTCTATCCTAAACGTTGGAAGTCTAAAGTGATAAAGGGGGATTTGCCTTCAGGGACTGCGTCATCTGAGGAGGCAGGGTGTGTGCAGCAGAATGCAGCCACCCGAGCCAAGTCCCTGACACGGTAATCGCTCCGAACGAGAATCTGGACGCTTGCTGCTCCCCCCGGAGTGCTCTTCCTGCAAACAACCCCCTTAAGGCTGTGCTCAGTTACCACCTGCCCATAAACTTCTCCCTGACCATGTGTTTAAAATACAGTGCACACATCCCTGCCTGTGTCCTTCATGCTCCTTCCTGCTGTGCGCGCTTCGTAGCACCTATTGTCATCTGAGTGTTCATTCTCGCTAAAACTGAGGGCAGGGAACTTGAGTTCACCACTTCACCTCCGTCTGGAACGTTGCCTGACTTTTGGTAAATGATCGTTAAGTAGTACATACATGAGTGGGCAGTTGGGAAAGACTTTTCAGGAAAAAAAGGCTTCAACTTAGAGGGAACAATGGGAAATAGTCTTGATATTAGCAAGAGAAAGAAGGCCCTAGTCATCCCAGGTAGGGGGCAGAGTGAGTTTTCTTGTTTTATCCTAAGGACTGTCCATGAGTGGAATGAAATCACTTTTTCATATATTTTAGAACTATTTTACAAATCAAAGTAAGTATCCAGAACAAATTACCATTTCTGTATGTGACCGAGGATGCATTGTGTCCACACCTCCATTGTGATGTCATCAAATCGCCTCCAGTGAAGGACAGGACTCTCATCTAGCATCTTGTCACTTTCCTGTTACACTATCCATGCTTCAGTACTTCTGTTGCTTCTTCCGTATGTCGACATTACTATGTTTTGTCCAGCTTGTTTGTTCCCATTAACACAGGAGAAGATAAAAACTCTAATGGCGTCACGTTTTAATTGTGAAACTTACAGGAGAATTTATAATGAACACCTACTATTCAAGTTAAGAAATATAACATGCAAGTCCCACCTGGGTCCATCCTCAAATTCATTCCACTCTCCTCTTTTGTACTATATAGATTATATCACCTGTACGACATCTCTAAACACAGTCTTGTTTAGTTTTGAACAACTAAGTGTAAATCTAGCTCTATGAAGGCAATATTTGCCACCATTGATGAAGGCATCCTTGAAAAGATGAGCATCCTTGAAAAGATGGGCTTAATAGTCTCTGAGTCTGATTACAGCGTTCAGAGTTTACAAGAGCCCCATGTGGAGATGTCTGAGCAAGGTGGTGCGTGCCTCCTAAGGAAAATAAGTCGCCACAGTTGGAGCGGAGAGCAGGCATTTCACTGGGACTTGCTCAAACAAGTCCAGCTAGAACAATGGGAGCCAGATAGACTAGGACCCGACTGCTCTCCGATTACAAAGGCAGCGCCTCTCTTGCTCGTGACAGTCTTCATCATGGGTGCCTTTAGTCCCACACCTCCACCCTGGACTGGCAGCTCACTAGTTACGGGGTCTGGCTGTCATCCCGGGGAGCTCCCTTCTCCCTCCTGTCTTGCATTGCCTATTGGCTCACCTTGGGAAGCAGATTCTCTAGTAATTCCTGACGTGGGTTACACGGGATGTGTAACTTTTTGAAACCTTGGCATGTCTGGAAATCATTCTGCCTCCATACTTGATAGATGGTGTGGCTGGGTATGACATTCTAGGTTGTGGATTATTTTCCCTCAGGAGTTTAAAGGATTTGTCCCCTTTCCACGTTCACTGTTGGGAACCTGGAGCCGTTCTGATCCCTGATGCTTGGTATGCTACTTTTCTTCCCTCTACGTTGGTGGAATGTCTAGTCTCTAGTGTTCTAAGATTTTATGACAATGTTTATTGTTGTAGATCTATTTTCATTCTTTCAACCAGGGGGCTCATGTCCTTTCACTTCTAGAAATGGTTAAAAATTATTCTATTTCCTTCCTTGTGTTTTCTCATTGTCTCTCTTGAATCCCTGTTATTGGGAGCAGAACCTTCTGGACAGGTACTCTAACTTGCTTATGTTTCTCTCCCATTTCTGTGTCATTTTACTTTCCTTTCTGGGAGAGTTCCCTAATTTTATCTCCCAACCTTCTATTGAGGTTTTAATGTCTCCTATAAGTCTTTAATTTCCAAGAGGTTTAATTTTCCTTTAAATTGCTTTTTGTTTGTTTTGGGGGGGCTTATGTGCTAGGTACTTTCCTCAGATCTTTGGAAATTCATTTCTGTTCATGATTAAGATTGAGAGGAAGAAAACACTGGGAACTCTAAATAGATGAGTAGCATTTGATGATTTTGAGCTTTATTAGCTGTCCTCATGGAACAGTTACATACTCCCAGAGACGTCACTCAGCCTTGGGAGTAAGGGACCAGCCGGCAGGGTCCTGTGAGTCAAGCAGAGGCAGGGAGGTGTGCGGTGTTCTCTGCTGTCAGCATCGCTGTTCATGAGACTAATCCCTAGATTGTGTGCATACATGCATGTGTGTGTATGCACACACAACTACACATACAGTTAATCCTCCTTAACCATGGAGTCCCTCTTTGCAAATACGCTGACGGCACTTTCTTGGTCATTCACAGACACGCAGTTAAAAGTTGAGTGTCCTGACGTGCATGTTCCCAGCTAAGGCATAACAAGGTGATGCTCTGCCTTCCAGGTTCAGCTCATACTGTAAACAAGTGTCCTTTTCACAGTCTCCTGGGAAGCACATTTTTCTTGTGTTTGCACTTTTCTCTTGGTAATTTCACTGTTTAAAATGGCCCCCACGCGCAGTGTTGAAGTTACCTAGTGTTTCTTAGCCCAGGAAGGCTGTGACGTGCGTTACGGAGAAAACAGGTCTGTTAGATTAGCTTCATTCAGGCACCAGTTACAGTGTTGGCCATGAGTTCCGTGTTACTGAATCAACAATTTTACTTAAACACGGTGTATTTAAACAGCAATACATAAAATGAAGTGTGTATGGATAGATCGATAACAATTTGTGACCAGAGGCTCACAGGAACCCAATCCTGTGTTTTCCTTTGGAGTCTTTAAGTCCAGTGTCTTCTCTCTTAGTGCAACCAGAGACTTTCTGGACTGTAACCACCGGAGATGCTGAGAATCAGCCACAGGTGCGTACATACCTACAACTCCCCTCCAGCTGGGCCTCGCGTTCACTCCTGCACAGGCCTCCTCTTAGCCCCCTCCTGGAGAATAGACTTCTGCTGGAGTTGGGGAGGGCCATCAGCCAGCAGGCGTGCAGTGAGTGAAGCCATCTGGGAACCTTCTTTTGAGGAGACTGCACCCGGCTCCTCCGTGTGTTAGCAGTCTCTTCTCCCCCCTCACTGACCCTGTCTCAGTTCCTCGGGCGCGTGCTGCGCCAGGGGCCTGTGCCTTTGAAGGGCTCTGCAGTTCAAACCTGGGCGGTTCTCCGTTCTTCCTCCTGTCTGCCTGGGAAGTGGATTTTGACACACCTTTAAATCCTCCACGTTGGTCACCATGTCCATCAGCTTTCCAGATTCCACCTTGTTTTATTACTGTCTTTCGTCCCTGTCCTTATGTTTCTCTATGTCCTTCTGTCTGTTTACTTTAGTATTCTGGGGCCGTGGGAGCAAGCAAATATTGATGGGGTGTTCACCATGCTAACTCGTTCCTTTTCGTGTGTCATAACTCATGTTCCTGAGATAAGTTAATAAGTTGAGATCAGTACACCACCCTCTTTGCCATATGGCCTTGGAAGATGTCGAAATTGCTAATGTTTGCATGTTCTGGATTGTAAAGGATTTAAGAGTTCTTTGACTTGCTAACAAGGGAATGAGAAAACATCTTCCTTTTTCCTTCTCTCCCATGCCTTTATAAGGAAATGTGAATTAGTAGGTGTTTTTACAAAGCATTCTTCCAGCTCAGAAAGAGAATGTCTTGTCAGAAGTAGATTTTTTTTCCAATTTCATTACAGCCATAATCCTCTCCAGGCTTCTTATAAAATTTTTGAACTGAGATCCCAAATGCTTATTTTTCACCGTTAGCATGCTAAACAAAACTGTTGATCACTTCCAGATCACTTTCTTTTCCTCATTTTAAAACTCTCTGTTTATAAACCAATGTAGCAAAGTAATAGCTACTTTAAAAATCTAAGACTCCAATTAGAGACAGTAATAGCTAAATTGATACGCTTTGTTTTAGAATCACTTCTATCAACAGGGCTTTTTTTTCAGAGCTTTTTATTGAAAAAAAAAAAAAGCTTTTTTTTCAGCTTTTTATTGAACATGTTGCAAAAGTCAAAACACCCGAAGCCCATGTGATCGGCAGACTCCTGACATTCTTCTCTCTCTGCTGGGGCAGCGGTCATGCAGGGGGCCCTCCCTACCTTGCGGATGAGGCCCCCGATGTTGACATTGGCCAGAGGCTTGGCAAACAAGCCTGGGCAGAAAGGTTCAACATTTACACCAGCTGCTTTAATGAGGGCATTGATCTTAGCCTCCGTCACAGTCACCTCATTGTCGTGCAGGACGAGGACCGAGTCTGTGCACATGAACTCCCAGCCAGAGGCCACGCTGTGGGTGAGTGCTGGTCTCCTGATGAAGTGAGGGCCTCACCCCAGCGCAGCCCTGGCTTCCTCGGAAGGCCCGAGCACCTAACGGGCCGCTGAGGAAGGGGCTCAATTTTTTAAAATCTTTTATTCTGATTTTTAAAAGAGTAATGTATCTTTGCAGAAAAATTGAAAATGTGGAGGAAATATCACTTTTACAACTCATAGGTGATTGTTGCATATATGTATCTTATAGTATATATGTAGATATATACAGAGATCTATATAGCCTTTATTTTTAAATATAATATATCATTAACATGTTTCCCATGTTATTCTCCCAAGATCATTTTTAATTACTACATTCTAATTTACTGGTTGGTGACCTTTTTTCGCAAAGGCCAAGAAGTATAATTTTGACTCTGCAAGCCATATGGTCTCTGTTAGAACTCCTCGGCTCTGCTATCGTAGTGTGAAAGCAGCACTATATATTATATACACAAATAAATGGGCATGACTCTTTACCCATAAGAATTTATTTACAAAAACATGCAGCCCCGGATATGGACCGTGGGCCACAATTTGTCAACTCCCAGATATTTTTAAAAACTTTTAATTTTGACATAATTATAGTTTACAAAGTTTCAAGGTCATACAAGAGACCCTATGCATCCTTTACCCAGTTGCCCCTAAGTTACAGCTTAGATAAGTACAGTACACCGTCAAAACCAAGAAATATGTGTGTGTTTATACACCCATACCATTGTATACATGTGTGACCATTCCATCACCTGAAGGCCTTTGTCATCCTGCCATGTACAGTCACAGCCACCTCCCTCCGCCATCATCCCTCCCTCTTGGCGATCACTCCGTAACTTTGTCATTTTGAGAATGTTATACAAGTGAGTCACGCAGTACGTGACCTTTAGAGGCTGACTTCTTTTACTCAGCATTGAGATTCATCCAGGTCGTTGCATGTATCAACAGCTTTTCTTTCTACTGATGAGTAATATTCCAGGGTATGCATGTAACAGCTTATTCATCCTTCGAAGGGTGTTTTGGCTATTTCAAAGAATTCTTTTCAGGTTCTAGTGGTCATCCATTCCTTGTGATTTAGTGTTCTGTGATGAACACCGTAGACCTCACTAGTCTGCATATTTGGTCCAACTGACTTAGGCAGGTTTTCTCTTCTTTCCTTGTAACCAAGCTTCCAAGTTGAATGTCATTCAGAATGTGGTGGTCTATGTATTTTAGTTGTTCAATTGAATCATGTGGTATCTGTCATTATTTTAAATTCACTGAACTCTTTAAAACTCACTGATTTAAGTCAAAGGCTATTTTTTCTCCAGGGACTTCTCATTTGCTTTGCTGGTTAGTAGTGACATATACAGGGTCCAGCACAAATAACGCCCCCTTTTTATTACAAAATAAAAAAAAAACAAAACTGAGCATGTAATTCTGTAACATAATATCACACTGAAGCACATGATATGACGTTTTAGATGAAATGGTCAAATTAAAAGTATAAATTATCACACTCATATTATGACCCTACCAAACACAATCAAGTAGGTGTTACTTCTGCCAGACCCTGTATCTATGGTGACAGTCGAATAAATAGTCTTAATACTTGTATCATGTTCAAGTGTCAGTGTTACCACATATTACCTGTGGTCTCAGAGAAGTCACCTAACCTTGAACCTGTTTTCTTATCTAATAATAATAATTAATAATAAATGCCAACCCTGTCTCCCTAGGATTACAGTGATTAGCAAATGAGATTACACAGGAAAAGCATTTGGGGAACAGGAAAACAGTATAAAATGTTAAAGTAATATTTATACAAGTAAATCTTCACTAGTGTTTTAGACAAAGCAGCAGTTTTATGATTGGAATGAGTAGTTTTCATTAACAAGTAAATATGTGGAGGAGTGGGATATCTTTGCTAAAAAAAAAAAAAAATTAAGACCCTGAGCTAGAAGGCCAGGAGAACAGAGAGGATGCGTGGTGTTTCTGTAAGCTGTAATGGATAACCTGTGTCGCATATACAATTCCATCTGGCAGATGTGAGAAGAAATCATTTAAATCAACAACGTGTGTGATGAACTACCATCTGATTCCTGTTAATCAGGCCTTCCTTTTTTAAACGGTCTTCCCTTGGTTTCCATGACCCTGTTCTCTCCTGCTTCTCCTTCTGGCTTATCATCATCCTCTTCTTGGCCCTCAAATACGGAGTTCCCGCGGGATCATCCCTGTGCTTCTCTTTCCGTGGCCTCTTCTCTGGCAGTATCATGCCTTTACATCACTCTCCAAACAAAGCCTCCATCTGTGTCTTTAGCCCTGACCTCCCTCCTTTCCATCCTGCTGGCTGGCTGATTCTTTTTCAAGCTCAGTATTTCCAAAGCTGAGGTCATTTTTCTAACTAAGATGGCCCTATTTTGCAAATTCTCCCTTTCTATCTACAGCCCTGCCATCTTCTCGGTTTCAAGGCATCCTCTCTCTGCCACCACCCAACTCCCCTCAAATCTAGCCACGCTGTCGATTCTTCAGCCTCAGTGACTTCTGTTTCCTCTTTCCTTTACATTTCAGGCTGACAACCTTAGGTTTTTAACTAAAATCCTATCTTTCCTTCCCACCAACCATTCATCCCTCCTCCCTTCTGTCACATGAATCTTCTACAGTTCACATTCTTCCCACTCAGTGTTTTTTTCAGTCCTCACCTGAGCATATGATTATTGATTTTAGAGAGAGGGAAATCGGTTAGCCTCCCTTACGTGCCCCAGCTGGGGACTGAACCCACAACCGAAGTATGTGCCCTGACCAGGGATCAAACCCACAGTCTTTTGGTGTACGGGACAACGCTCCGACCAGCTCAGCCACCCGGCCAGGGTCCTATGCAATGTTCTTGATTGCTCCCCTTGTTTACAGGGAAAAAAAGCCCAGATTTTTACTCTAGTATAAAATCTTCTCCGTGATCAAACTGCTTTTTAAATCCTTATTTACTCAACTCCAGATGAACAGAAAGGAAGTAATATAAAGCGAAACTTTTTTTCTTTCAGAATTCCATAATGTTTTCCTTTTCTCGTGACACGTTTCTAACTTCACTTAATTTATGTGCATACTTTCCTTTTCCATGCTGGACCCACGTATGGTTTCTCTCAATATTCCCACAGAGTTGCATGTAGCAGATATTTATTGAATGAGCGATTGGTCCTGTGGTAGAAACGCAACTCTTCTTTGGCCCGTGCATTTGGCACATATTTACTGAGCACTTTACCACGGGTCAGGTACTCTGCGGCACTGGGACATAGTGGACACGGTTCAGCCTTTTTTTCCTTTTGCATTGAGTTTATTCCTCATTTAACTTTTAAAATACTTCTATGCTTAAATATTAAAATAAAAACAATAGCTTGCAGTAATCATATTATGATTGTAATCCTTCATTCATCGACCACTGTGTATAAAATACCAGCACTGAATACTATTCACTGCCCCCATCAGGAGGTCAGACCCCGAACCTGACCCCCAGGATGACGTTCATCATTCCCACACGCTTCTTCGTGGTAATGGCACCTCTTTCCTGACTCCGATGAAAATCTACTGGTCCCTGGACCCAAGGAGGAACACACCAAGGCACATCATAATTACATTAGCCAAGGTAAAAATGAAGGAGAGAATCCTAGAAGCAGCAAGAGATAAGAGGATAGTAACCTACAAAGGAGTTCCCATCAGACTGTCAGCTGATTTCTCAA
>CM052541.1:176072897-176250928 GCA_028533065.1 Trachops cirrhosus
AGAAGCTAAAGAACTTGTGACACATGGACATGAACTAAAGGGGGGAATGTGGGTGGGAGAGGGTGTTCAGGGTGGAGGGGAATGAAAGGGGGATAATAGGACAACTGTAATAGCATAATCAATAAAATATATTTAAAAAAAAAGTCTACTGGTCCTGCTCTGCAGCAGTGTGGATCAGCTGGTTGGAGTGTTGACCTGTACACCAAAAGGTTGTGGGTTTGATTCTCAGTCCTTGCACATCCTAGGTTGAGGGTTCAATCCCCGGTTAGGGTACATATGTGAGGCAACCAATCGATGTTTCTCCCTACCTCTGTCTCTGTCTCTCTGTCTCTCTCATCAATAAAAACACATCCTCAGGTGAGGATTAAAAAAGAAAGTCCACCAGTTCTACTTGGTCCATTTCATCTGTCTCTCCTACTTCCTTCTTTACAAGTAGAAGTTTTTTTCCAGCAAAGAGAATTTATCAGGAGAGAGAAAGCCATTCCCAGGAAAGTTGACCTTGAATTTCATGATTAGGCGACCTTTTCATGTGGTCCCTGATAAATGGGCATGCCCTCCAATCAGCACACACACGCCTTCCATCCTAGTAGCAGCCCCCAAGACACCACCACTGGATTATTCAGAACTTCATACTAAGGTATTAACTTTGTACTTAGGTCTAAAGCAAAGCTACCGGGCACTTTGTTTGAGACTATACTAAATGTTAAACAGTTCTAACTATATACTGGTGGCCTGCGGGATATGGAATTTACCTGTTCAGTGAAGTGAGAGAAAAACACAGGTGAGTTTACAGAGGATCTTTCTAAGAGAAGGAAGTAGTTGGTGGGGAGGGAAAAAAAAAAAAAAGAGTGAGGATATCAAGCTATTGAGGTCTCCAGTTAGTTATTCTTCTCAGGCAGGCAATTCCATGAAACTAACATAATGTGCTCTTGGATCTTATACAGATGGCAATCAGGAATTATTTCCCTGTGAAGTCTGTGGAAGACGCTTTGCAGCAGATGTTCTGGTAAACATAAAGACATTTTGTAGATGTGTTTCATTGGAGTTAAATGAACTGTCAAGTTAGTGAGGAGGCCGCGGTGGCAAAGATTAAAGACAGATGTGGAGGAAGCAAGGGAAGAGCCGCACATATCCTACGGCTGGCAGGCCAGGAGGACACCAAGGCTGTTCCGTGATGCCCTGCTCGAAGAGGAGCTCCTTAAACTTGGTCCTCAAACTGAAAGAATGCCAGATGAAAGCCTCTTGGCACAGCTGACTGTCTCTTGAGAGCTTTTGGCTCTTTCGCCTTTTCTATAAGCATCAGAAATCCAAATTTTAAGGCCAAAGCACCAGGGAAATTAGCTAGTCAAGAGGAATGAACATTGAATTTAGAGCATCTGGAAACTTGGCTTTTAGCCTCAAATTTGTCACTAATTCTGACAAGTCCTTTAACCTCCCTCTGTTTCCTGCTTTGCCACGTATACAGACACAGCCCTCCAATTTCAGGGGTTTTGTGTAATTTGAACAAAATGGATGTGAGGCCTTTTCCCAGATTTAATTGTTAAACTAATTTTAAGCTAACTGCATATCATGTTTCCTGATGGATGCCTATGAAGTGGAATAAAGCTTGATTTATCTCAAAGTCAGGGAATCAAACAGGTATTAGACCCCCATATTATAAAAATATTTCCAAGAAAAAATGGTTTTAAAAATTATGACAATGCCGTTGTTAGTTGGGACATTTTAGAGCAAGGAGACTTGCATGGAACTACAAGGATTTGGATACAGACCTGACTACCTTTGAGGGAAAAGACTACAAAATGTGGTTGTAGGTTTTATTTCTCTGGGGCATTCCCAAAACAAAGTGTTCTTTTTAGTGGACTGCAGCTAGAGCTTCCTGAACCTAGAAGGGAAGCTCTCGGGGGCCCTTTGTGGCCTCGCGTCCCCCAGAGCGCCGCCATTGCCTGCGCCCCGCGGGGGAAGAGGTTGGAGAACTGCACGGTACCCTTTGAAGAGGGATCACTGAATGTCAAGTACATCTGGGGTCCTCTGGAGTTTTATTTTCTAGGCCCGTCTCTGGGCTACAGAGAACATCCGATCAATTGATCTGATATCTCTCTTTTCTTTAGTTTAAAAAGGCATGGCTTGTTTGTAGACAGGTGTGGTGATTTTCACACAGATTGTATTTTGTTGCATCTGGACAAAGCAACTATGTAAGTGATGGCTACTTTGAGTGGCATATCCACCAAGGAAGAGGATTTAGAGTAGAAGGCAAAGATGCTGGTATACTCTCATGGGGTGCAGTAACAGACTTCGTAAAGTTGGTACATGGGCAGAGAGAGCTCTGTGTGTTGGTTCCCTGGTTTTGCACCAGAAATGCTAAGGACTCCTAGTTGGAATACAGAATGCTTTCCCTGCCGAACGTCTTGCAAGTATTGTCATATTTTTAAATTGAATATGATAAGCTTATATTTGTTCTGAAATAAATGACTCCACTAATCATGTGGAATGTTTGGGTAAATTCAAGGAAAATGTCTTTATAACTTAAGTGGAATCTTCATTTATTTTATGGTTATTCCAGTTGTCTCTTACAAATGTTCTCAACTATTTCTTTGAAACTGCTCTGCTCCTATTCAGGAGTTAAGTGGCTTAATTCACTGTATGTAGAAAAGTGGCCCATTTAAACTGATTTTGAAATGCTGAGTGGTAAGAAGTGTTTTTCTGAGACGGTTCTATTGGTAGGAAGCTACACTTCCCCTTGCTGTGTGCAAAGAGCTATTTCAGAAGAATGGTAAAACTCAATATGCAGGCTGTTGGGACTCAGATGTCCTGTTATATTACTGGATGACTTGCTTTTGAAGCTTAGTAACAGTGAAGGCAGGAAACAGAATAGAAGTAGTCAACAAAACTTCATTGGTTTCAGTGAGTAACTAGAAACAGCTCAACTATCAGAAATATTTATTTCAGTTTCAACTACAAAGTTTGTCTTTTCAACATTATTTAATGCTTAGGACCATACATACAGCCCAAGTGGTAGAGTTAAATGTTTAAAAACAAATTTGAAGTAAGTCTCTCTAGCTCTAGAGACCTTTTATTGACCTTGACCGAACATAATATCTAGTTATGTGTAACAGGGGTGAGGGGAGCCAGATGGATTTGCTCTGCTGTGGTTTGAGAGTTGGAGAATGAACTTGGCTCTGAAGGTGCAACTCAGTCACTGTAGTGGGAGCCGCCTGAGTACACTGCAGCATTACAAACTTTGTGATTGCACATTTAAAAAATTTAATCACTGCTTTCTTTTCTAGGAAAGGCATGGACCAATATGTAAAAAACTCTTCAACAAAAAGCGTAAACCTTTCAATTCCTTGAAACAAAGATTACAGGGCACTGACATTTTCACTGTGAGGACAACTCCTCAATCCAAGGTATTATCAGTATCTTTCTTATTGTTCTTGATTACATCCGTAGGTACATTAAAGCCTTTTTCTGGCTCTCTGGTTTCATTTTTGCTTGATAGAGCAGTTCAATGTCATGTAAGTGTAATCCACCTTTACTGTGTTCTTTTTAATCATGCTCACTAAGACTTCCAAATGTATTTCAGATACTTTCCAGATGTGGCCAAAAAGAATCTCGTTTATACTTTCATTAGAGTAGCATTAAATCTAGCAATTAACTTGGAAGAAAGTCACTTTTAATCTTACATTTAAATCTTCCTTTAAATTTTTGTAGTTTCTTTTCTCTTCTGATTATTGTTTTGTGTTTTCCTTCACTACTGTGATAGTGATTTTTATTACTGTGTGTTCCAAACCTCTTTTAGTACTTTTGAAAAACAAATTCTACTTTCCTTTCCAAATTTTCACAGGCCTGTTTCCTGTAAATTCAAACCCCAGCTGCAAAAAATAAATTATAATGGAGAGATAGATAGTATAGTTTAGTGTATGCTGGTTTTATTTTATTTTTGTAATAGCCTCAGCCTGTGAGGAGAGCTAACTGGAGACAACAACACGAAGACTTCATCAGTGCGATCAGATCAGCAAAGCAGTGTTCCCTAGCCATTAAAGAAGGCCGGCCTCTCCCACCGCCTCCACCTCCGTCCATCAACCCAGGTGTGTGGCCAGTTCGGTTTGCTTTTGACCTTCTCAACCTATTGAGGCCGTGCTTGAATCTTGGCCAAACCATCACTCCTCCTTT
Source organism: Trachops cirrhosus (assembly GCA_028533065.1). Taxonomy (NCBI): domain Eukaryota; kingdom Metazoa; phylum Chordata; class Mammalia; order Chiroptera; family Phyllostomidae; genus Trachops; species Trachops cirrhosus. Next base: position 176,077,068 of record CM052541.1, read on the forward strand.
GCACTCTAAAATTAACAATTGCAATTAAATTACATAAAAGTAATTGCATCATACAATTTAAATGATCCTATTTATCTTTCAATCCCACCTAAAGATTCTGCGTTTCCTTCTAACTCTGTCTCAGTGTGAGAACCACACAGTGTCATGGCGCTCGAGGACGGCAGGGCACGCAGCCCACACCACCTTCTGCGTGACCCACGCAGCGCGACCGAACCAGTTCTGTGACAGCTCCCCGGGGTCAGGCACCCACAGCTCTTCTTATGTTTATTTTTTGAGATAAGATTCCCATAATATAAACTTCACCATTTTAACCACTTTCAGTTGTATGATTTAGTGGTCCATGGCTTTTTTACCCTAAACTTATTATTTAATAGTAAGTTTCAAAATGTGTAACATGAAATATTTCAGTGTGCGTTTGTTAAGTTTAAGTACATTTTCCTGCATAACCACAATACTATTTTTGCACTTAACATATAGATTCATATTTTCCCAATTATCTTCGGAATGTCTTTAAGGCTCTCTCCTCTTCCCCCAGTCACAATGCAAGATCAATCAAGGCTTATGCATTGTCTTTTATTGTCTGTTTAGCCTCTTTTAATCCTCCTGCACAACACCCCTCCCAGGCCAATTATATTTTAGAATTTCTCATGTTCTAGGTTTGTCTGTGTTTTTTGTCATATTAGTATTTAACTTGTTCTTCTATGAAAGCTAGAGACCTGATTAGACTAATATTGGTATTAATCCCTTATCAGGCACAGGATTTTCCAATATTTTCTCCCGTTTGGTTAACTGTCTTTTCACTCTCTTAACGGTAGCTTTTGATACCATCCTTTCCCCCACGTTGTCTTCTAACAGTTTTAAAATTTTCGCTCTTACACTTAGGTCTGTGATCAGATTGAGTTAATTTTTGTGTGCGGTGTAAAGTAAGATCCGAACTTCCCTGAAAGTTGAATATCTAGTATTACATGTGAATATTTAGTTTTCATGTGCTTACTCGTTGAAAAGACTATTCTCTCCTCATTGAATGATGTTGGCACCTTTATCAAAAGTCAAGTGATCGTATAGGAGGAGGTTTGCTTCTGGGCTGTCCATGCCATTCCATTTGTCCGTACATCTGCCTCTCCTATGGTGGTACCACACTGCTTTCACTGTAGTAAGATTTAAAAGCAGGAAGTGTGAGTTCCCCAAGATTGTTTTGGCTCTCAGGGAACTTTGAGATTTCATATGAATTTTTAGAATTTTTTTTTAATTTCTGAAAATGCCATTGGAGTTTCAATAAGGATTTCATTGTTTAGGTCCTATTGTCATCTTAACAATATTGTCATCCAGTCCATGCACATGCAATGTCTTTCCATTTATTTATGTTTTCTTTAATTTTAATGGTTTCAGTGCATGAGTTTTCACACCCTTGGCCTTGGTTAAGTTTATTTCTAAGTGTTTTATTCTTTTTGATGGAATTGTTAACTTTCTTTTCAGATTGTTCATTGCTGATGTATAGAAATACAATTGATTTTTATGTTGATTTTATATGCTGCAAGTTTGCTGAATTTTGCTTATTAGCTCTAACAGTTGTTTTTTTGCTGTGGAATTTTTAGGACTTTCTACATATAAGATTATGTCATTTGGGAACAGAGATAATTTTACTTCTTTCTCTCCAATTTGTATGCCTTTTATTTCTTGTGTCTAAATCTTACAGCTAGGACTTCCAATACTATGTTGAATAGCACTGGCAAAAGTAGACATCCTTTTCTTGTTTTCCATTGAATGTAATGTTAGCTGAGGGTTATAACTGACTATTCACACATAGATAATAGCATATTGAGCGGATTATAACACATGAAAATGAAATGTATGAAAACAATAGGGCAAGGTTGAAGAAAATAGACATTGGTCTGTCCAGAAAGTATCCACCCATGTATGATGAAAAATAGAGACATTTATTGAAGAAGATACAGGATACAAGAAAAATTGTACATAGGACACCGATGCTTCAGTCCCCTTCAAAGTAGGCACTTTGGGACCTCACCTCCAATCACCCGAGGAAACCTGGTTCATCGGTGGTGGTTGGAATCAAGTCATTGACAACTGCAGCACCGTGTTCCTTCTGCTCTGGTAGCAGAAGCCGTGGAACAACTTTTTCCACACCCGTTTCATGCCAAGATCCTGCATCCAAATCTCAGACATAGCAGTTTTTGGAATCCCCAGATCAGCTTCGTACATATTCAACATTCTCAGGTGTTCTGCTTGTTGCAGGCCTTCCAGAAAGAGGATCACTTTCAACAGATTCCTGACCATCTTTGAAGTGTCTGTGCTACACTTTTACTCACACTGCACTCATTACACCATCCCTGAAAGCCTTCTGAATCTTCCAAATAGTTTCCAAGGAGGGATGTTCAAACTTAACGCAAAATTTGATGCAGATTCTTTGCTCTACTCACTCAGTCATTTTGAATGTGATGGCCACACAGTGCACATGCTCACTCAGTGGTGTCTACCGCCCCCACTGACTAGTACAGTGAAGTCATCATTGTTCACACATGTGTATTCCCGTCTTCTCTCCTTGGCTGCCAGGTTACATTGATGTCACACAAACCATTCTCATTGTGTTAAAAACGGCTGTACTTTTTCCAGACAGACCTTGTATATTGTTGAAAGGCTCACATTATACATAGTATTACTTGAAGGTAGAGCATTATATTGTAAAGATGCTTATTATAAACTCTAAACACCCCAAAATATTGACATATAGCTAATATGACAATATATGGAGTGGAGATAAAACAAAAAAAATCATTCAAAAAGGAAGACAGGAAAATAGGAAAAAAATAACAAAGAACAGATGGGATAAAGAAAAATAGCAAGGTGGTAGACTTAAATGTAATTATATGGACAGTTACATAGAAACGACCTCAAACTTCAGATGAAAGGCAGAGATTGTCAAACTGAATAATAAAGCGAGGTCCAATGACATGCTTCTACGAGAAACACACTGTAAATATAAAGACACAAACAAGTGGACCACGCGACACAGTGGGCCACACGAGTGACAGAACGAATCGGTGGTCCCACGGGCCGGAAGAGGCACTGTCCTGGCTGTGGGACGGCTGGTTGGAAACTCAGCATTCTAGCATCTTCGAGTTCGAATCTCAGGTTAGAAGCCAGATGGTGGTTTTCCTGAAGAAGTGGGGAGGACCAGAAGGGGACACACGGGGGAGTGCTGGGATACTCTGTCTTGATCCGGACCGGTTACATGGGTGTGTGCGGTTTGTGAATATTTCACAGAGCCGTACACTTTTTGATGGGTGCCTCTCCTCTTAGATAAAAAGAAAAAAAGAGAAATGAACACCTGCAATGTCGAAACGACTGTGAGCTGGCATGTCTAAAGCATGGGAAAAGATATACATCAAATAGCAATCATAAAACTACAGCGGCTAATATTAATATCAGGCAAAGTAAACTTCAGGGCAAGTATTATTGGCAGAGATAGTGATTAAAAGATATATTCCTCAAGAAGACCATCAGTCCTAAATGTTTATGTACCTAGTAACAGAGTTTCAAAGAACATGAAACAAAACTGGCAAAACTGGAAGGAGAAGCAGAAAAATGTACAATTATAGAGTTTATCATTGATCTCTTAGTAACTGATGAAATAAGCAGCAGGAAAATCTAGGGATATAAAAAGCTTGAACAGCAGTATCAACCAGTTTGACCTAATTGACATCTCTAACTATAATGTGACACACAGCATGTGCAGAATATAGTTTTCCTCAGGTACATATAGAACATTCCCCCACAGACCATGTGCAGGACCACAGAGTGGGCCTACCAGGATTGAAAGAAACTGACAGAGACCAGAGCGGGGCGGGGAGAGCAAAACCAGGGGGAAGAAGGGCAAGGACCTAGCTAAAGAACATGTATAAAGGACCCACGGGCCTGGACACCAGGGCGGGGGTTGACTGAGGGAGTGGGGGTGACGGGGGTGGGGTGGGGCAGTGGAGATGAACGGGGGGGTGGGGAATTCAGATGACTGTAACTGAAAAACAAAAAATAACAAATATAAAAGAGTTATATCTAAAAGGCCAAAATCATACAGACTGTGTTATTTGACCACATTAGAATGAGAAACGGACTGATGGGCATGGACAACAGTGTGGTGACTGTGGGGGTGCTGAGGGCGGGAGTGGAAGAGGGAGAGGGCAGGAGAGGGGTGAATGGTGATGGGAAGAATACAATAAAAACAAAAAAGAAATTAATGTTGAAAATATATCTAGAAAATTCCGGAATATCTGGAAATTAACAACTCACCTCTAAATAACCCATGGATCGAAGAAGAAATCACTGGGATAATTAGAAAATATTTTGAACTGAATGGTAATAAAAACATATCAAAATTTGTGGGATTTGGCTAAAGCAGTGACTAGAAGGAATTTTATAGCTTTAAGTGCTTATATTAAAAAAGTAAAAAGGTTTCAATCAATTACCTTAAATTTTCTCTTTAAAAAGGTAAAAAAAGAAAAAGAAGAACAAATTACACCCAAATTAACTAGAAGAAAGAATACAGTTTTAAGCAGAGGAAAAAAATAGTTTCCTATTGGCAAAGGTGTCAGACAAGGGTGCATTTTATCTCCCTATTTGTTTACTCTGTACACAGGGCATATATAAAAAATTGGGCTGGGCGCAGGAAGGAGTGGAAATTGGTGGAAGGTATAGGTATCAATAACTTAGGATATGCAGATGATACCATCCTACTGGCAGAAAGCAGTAATGGTTTGAAACACCTGCTGATCCAAGTGAAGGGAGTGCCAAAGCAGGACTGCATTTAAACGTCAAGAAGACACAGATTGTGTCCACGGAAAAAATACACAGCTCTAATGAAGACATCAAACAAATAATGAAGTAAAGATTTTGCTTACCTTGATTCAGTCAACAGTTCAAATGGAGACCGCAGCCAGGAAATTTAGAGAAGGCAGACTCAGAAGGGCAGCAATAGAAGAATTAGGCAAGATCACCAGGGCAAAGATGTTATCAGAGAGCAAGGCTCAGACCATCCACACCTTGGTATTCCCAATTACTCCGTACAAATACGAGGCTGATAGGATGAAAATGGATTCACTTGAAACTGGGTGTTGGAGGAGAGCTGTATGGACACCCTGGGTCGTGAGAAAGATGATCAGTGGGCCCTAGAGCAAATCAAGCCTGAGATACCAGTGAAGGCAACCATAACAAAACTGAGGTTGTCCTACTTCGGGCACATCGTAAGAAGGCAGGGCTCTTTGGAAAAGACAATAATAGTGCTGGTGAAAAATAGAAGGCAGCAGGAAGAGAGAAAGACCAAATATGGGATGGACTGACTCCATAAAAGAATTCATAGGCACAAGCCTATTTGAGCTGAGGAGGGCTACTGGAGACAGGACATTATGGACATCACTCATCAGAGGGTCACCAGAAGTCAGAACTGACTCAACAGCACATAGCATATAAGAAAATAGTAAATGTAATTCATGATAATAATTTTGCAAAAATTTGTTAAAATATTTTTATTTTTAAAAAGACATGATCATCTCAATAGATACAGGCAAAGCCTGTGACAAAATGTAATACCCATACATGTTTTAGACAATACTTAGGTGGAAATAAAAGGAAACTTCCTTAATGAAAGACATCTTTAAAAACCTGTAGCTAACATCCCATTTAATGGTGAAAGCTGAACACTTTCTTACTGAGAAATGGAAAAAAATAAGGATCTCCTTTTTTATCACTTCTATCCAACACTGTACTGGAAATAGTACCCAGTGTAATAAGGAAAAAATTATATATGTAATTCATATATATGTGCTATAGATAAATTATATTTATATATCTCATTTAAAGATTGAAGAGGAAGAAGTAAAACTATCTTTATTGACAGACAATATACTCATGAATGAGTAAATGTAGAAAACCTTTGGAAAACACAAAAAGCTACTGAAATTAAAGTGAATTAACAGGATTTCAGGATATAGGGTCAGTATACACAAGTGAATTGTATTTCCATGTACTAGACACACACAGCTGAAAAATAAAATTTAAAATACCACTTATAATAATGTAAAAACACTGAATATTTAGGTATATATATTTTTAAAATGAGTTAGAATGTAAAATGAAACCCTTATACCATTGCTGAGAGAACTGAAAGAGGAACAAAATGCATGGAGAGATTTCCCATTTCCATGGTCCGAAGACTCAGTGTTGTGTTATGATGTCAATTCTCTCCAACTTGATCTGTGGCCTTGGGGTAATTTCAATACAGATTGCTGCAAGTTTTCTTTGCCAAGTAGGAATTGACCAGCTGATTCTGAAATTATATGGAAATTCAAAGGATCTGAATAGACAAGATAATTTTTGAAAAAAAATACAATTGGAGAATTTAGACTATCTTATATCAAGATATACTGTAATGTTACAGTGATCATTACAATTTGGAATTAGTGTATCAACTGAACAAAAAAGAGAATCTAGATGTAAACTCCTCCTCCCCCACCTATGGGCAATAGATTTTTGACAAATGTAATTCAGTGCGGTGAAGGATAGTTTTAGTAACAAATGATGCTAGGCAAATGGGACATCAATATGGGAAAAATGAACCTGAATCCTTATACCATATACAAAAATTAACTCAAAATGGATTGTCGACCTAACATAAGTCCAACAACTATAAACTTTGTAGAAAAAAAAGTCTTTGACCTAAGGGTCAAGATTTGTTAGGCATTAGCAATTTTTAAAAAGAAAATTGGCCCTGGCTGGTGTAGCTTAGTGGACTGAGCACAGGCCTGCGAGCCAAAGCATCACGGGTTTGATTCCCAGTCAGGGCACATGCCAGGGTTGCAGGCCATATCCCCAGTATGGGGTGTGCTAGAGGCAACCACACATTGATGTTTCACTCCCTCTCTTTTTCCCTTCCCCATCTCTCTAAAAATAAATAAATAAAATCTTTAAAAAAAAGAAAATTGATAAATTGGGCTTCACCAAAATTAAAAATTTTATTTTTGAAAGATTCCATTAAGAGGGTGCAGAGGAAGCCATAGTCTGGAAGCAAATATTTATAATACATATATCTGACAAAGGACTCACACTAAGAATATATAAAGAACTCTTACAACTCATTAATAAGACAAACAAACCAAGAGGGAAAAGGCAAGAGATATATTTGAACCAACGCATCAAAAAATAATGAACAACACCGCATAATAAACAGATATCCTATATGACTTTTATCGAGGAAGTGTAAGTTAAACCACAGTGAGCTACCACACATCCCCCCTTGAAAGGCTAAAATTAAAGACCGACAACACGAGTGATGGCTGGATGTGGAATAACGGGAAGTCTCGTACACTGCTGAGAGGAATACAGAGCAGTACAGCCGCTTTGCACCGATGCTTTCTTAAACACAGACTTAGTTATACGGCAACTCCAATCCTAGGTATTTGTGCAGAAGGCAAAAACGTGTCCTTATAAAATTAATGTTCATAGCAACTTTAGATAGTACAAAGTGTAAACATCTGAAAGGGTTCGTCAACAAGTGAATGGATAAACACGTTGTGGAATATTTACAAAGCGGAATGCAACTCAACAGTGAGAAGAAGTTGCTACTACACGTGGAGCATCCTGGTTGTTATACGGAATTGTAACATCTTTAGTGGCAGGAGAATACACCTGTTGTTGCCCGAGACTGGGTTTGGGGGAATATTGACTGCGCAGGTCACGAGGAAACTTTTTTGGGTGCTGGAATTATTCTATGTTTAATCAGGGTAGTTACACAAAAGTATACATTTGTCAGAACTCATTAAACCAGACATTTAAAATAGGTGACTTTATTGCATATAAATTATTTCTCAAAGTTTGTTTTTGAATGTAAGAAAACAACAATAAAACAAAAACCCACGGTGTAATCATGAAATAAAAATCATCTGAAAAATAAATCACCTGATCTTTTTTACCAGGTAATAAGTTTAGTAAGTGCTTCATTTCTGCCGGGTGTTAATGAAAACGTCGTTAAAATAATGCATCATCTCAAGATATTCAATAGAAACAGCTATGGTCATGGTTTTGATAATACTTTGGCAATGAGATTCATATAACAAAAACATCTTTTATGAGAAATACTTTATTTTAATAGCAGAAGCTGCAGAATTGAATGACTACCTGGTGATTCTTTAGCTGAATAAGTGAAACCATGTCAGACGAGTGAATTTCTATTATCTTCATGTCAAACTTAAAATGTGGGGATTATTTTTTTAAATAAATTGTTTTGTAAGACCTCATCAAACATGAAATTTATTTATCTGCTCTTGACAGTTTCATGCTAAAATATAGTTTCACAATTACATTCCTTTCTGTGCTCTCATTGTAATTTTATGCACCAAACAGAATGATTATATACAATAGCCCAGTTTAATTACTATAAAATTACTTTGATTGATAGGAAATTTATATTAGCCCAGATATTCTCAGGCTTAAATAGTAGAAACTGTACAGAGCTATAACTAGAGTTACATAGAATACTGCCTCGCATGCATGAGTTTGCAGGTGATTTTCTTTTTTTTTCAGCCTGATTCCCTATTTCACAACTGTTTTTGTGACACATATATATTTATCCTAATTCTTACTGAGTTAAGCAAGTCTGCCAATCACTCAACTTTCCAGGATGTTGTGAGAGTTTATAGGGACAGTGACATTGAATATTTATCATCGGAATTTTCAGAGAGGCCTGGAACATTTGCTCACCATTTCACAGGGCTTCATAGGCATGGGTACTCCACAAAATGTTGGCACTTTTGAATGATGCTCGCTTTTCTGCCTTTATTTTTTTAATGAGATCTAACCATCTTCCCCGTAGTCCTCATAGGAATCCATTTTTCCCTGGCAGGTGTGGCTTGGTGGCAGACTGTCCAGTTACGAAGGCTGTGGGTTCGATCCCGGGCCCAGCCAGTGCGATTCCGGGTCTGGGCACCTACAGAAGCAGCCAATCCATGCTTGTCTCTCACGTCGCTGCTTCTCTCTCTCTAAAAGCCATGAATAAAATGTCCTTGAGTGAGGATTTTTTAAAACCCACTTGTAGTCAGACTTCTGAAACCATCATCTATTGAAATAAATCATCCGCAGTGACTTTTGTGCCATTGGGACTGATAAAGAGGTGACTCGGATTGAGACGAGAGTAGAGCATGTGGCTCGGTCACACTGTGCCCAGATTGTTGGTACCGAGAAATACTTGTTCCGTTCTCAGAGGATTTGAAGTTCCCTTTCTCTGCCCCCGAAGTCAGGCCTTCTTGTTCCTCCTCACGCTCCCGGAGGACACACAGCCTCCTCCTCCCACACGGAATGGTGACCGTCTGCTCCTTTGCCTAGTTCTCCAGTCCCCTCTGAGCTTTTGTTGGCAGGGAAATACACTTCAACTTGGTTGTCGCCACGGTGGCATCTAGTGCCAAACATACAGAAGGGCAGCAATGAATGAATGAACAAGTGGGATTGAGCAAACAACGCAGTCGTCGCTGTAATCGTTGCCTGTGCCTGAGCCCGCTCGGTCCAGGGTGGCAGCCTCTCTGCTATAAGCCTTGACTTCCCAGCTGGTACAAACGCACACCCGCACAAAGGCCAAGTTCTCGGTGCTTTTCTACACCCTTGTGAGCTCTGCGTGGGAATGGCACTTCATAGTTTACTTTTTCTAAGCAGTTTCGCTCTTGCTTGGTGGTTGGAGCGCAACCTTGCTGGGCCTGTTTCCTTATAGGAATAGTATGCCGCGCCCCGCCCGCGGCGCCAAGCCCTAGTGCGGATTATTTTAGTTAACTTTCACAACAGCCCGATGGAGTGGGTGATACGCAGTCACCGCAGAAATTGCAGCCTAAGGAGGTTGAGTAACTTGCCCGCGCTCACGCACAGAGCGAGTGAGGAGCTGGGGCCCAAACCAGTCTGGCAGGCTGCGGGGCCCTCGGCATTTCCCAATGCTGCCCTCTTTTATTTTTTTCAAGGAATTTATCTCTGTGGGAAAATTTTGCTTCTGTATTGGAATGCCTAGTCCTTGATTACAGAGACATTGTATCACCAAGTATAAAACCGCCACCTGGCACGGGGTAGGTGTTCGATGTGTATTGAATTAATAATTAGGTACGGACTTCTAGAGTGCGAAATGAAGGGCTAGGAGAGGTGCTCATCTTTTATTTCCTTCCAATTTCCTCCAATTGTTACATTTTATGAGTATTCACTTTAGGAAATGATTTGTTAAAATAGAAAGCTCCCCAGCGTGCTTTAAAAGTCATCTTCAAAAGACTCTTAACTTTGAAGACATCACTGCTTTAAATACTCATCCACACAAGTGGGAATTTCGGCCAACCCAAACTTCCATGCAGAGGTTAAGGTTGATGCTGTCTCAGATCCTTTCCGGAGGGGCAGGGGAGTTATTCTCCTGTGTCGCTCACACCAACTTTGTCATCCCTTAAGGAGAGGTACCTAAAAAAACCCCCAAAACCCCACATCTCTCTCTCTGCTTGCTTTAGGGGGAGGTAGGCTCCACCTCTCTTTGCTATGAGCATCTCCACGTTCTAAGACCCAGGGTCCTTCTCACCTCTCGTTTCTCTCATTGTCTGGCAATTGCAAACGAGAGCCAAGTTGAGATGAGTGGGTATCCCCCACAGACCCACGGAGGACGACCTGCCCACAGAGCTGCCTGGGACATCGGCCTCCTCACTTCAGTGTTCAGTGAAAAGAATCTAGCGCTGCAGAAGCAGCGTCCTTCTGCCAGTGACAATGGCTTCAAAGGCCATGCGGAGACCCACATTCTGAAACATCTCATCTCCCTGAGCAGCCCCATAACTCTTGCATGTCTCTCTGTCACAGTCAGTGCAGTGACCTGGGCTTTTGAATCTTCAATGCCCTGTTGAGACATCAATACTAACATTCTGTGATTTCAGGGCTGCGTCTTACATAAAGTTCCACTCGCTAATTGATTTAATCGGGAAGTTCCTAAGTTGAATTTGTGTAAACATTTTAAGGGCACAGTCTTCATTGAAGTAAGTGCACAGTATAACAATTTCCGCTCCCGTGTCCTCTGTTCTTAGTCCTTGCAGGCCTCCCCTCTGGAACAGGCTGTCTCGAACCGGCACTGGGGACCTTGTTCTTTCGTGTTGGAGCACAGTTCATATCCTATTTATTTCATTTCCTATAGTCTGTTACAGAGATTATTTTTTGCAATGCTAATTGCCTTTTGTTGTTATCTTTACATTCAGATTATATTCAGTGCCCATATTGTATGAGGAGGTTTAATGAAAATGCAGCCAGTCGCCATATTAATTTCTGCAAGGATCAGTCTTCTCGCCGAGTCTTTGATCCAGCCCAAACAGCAGCCAAACTGGCATCCAGAGCACAGGTAACATCTCTCCCTAGGTGCTGCCTCTTGTGCCCTTGCATGCCTGGGGCAAGCAGGTCAACTTTGGTAGGGAAACTAAGTTACTCGTCCTGGGAAAGGTAAGGATCCCCGTCGCCGATCACTATCCCTCGTTCTTGTAGGAGGGGCTCCTTTTGAGTTTCCAGCTTACCCCTCCTCTGGGTGTTATAGAACAACTATTTCTGTAGCATTTGCAGCTTCTCAGGATGAAGACTTGAATCTGTAAGTCTTATTTCTGTAGTATTAGGTCAAACTGTCTCTCCAATGGTGGTCATCAGCCTTGACCACGCAGGAAAGGTTTGCGACCTGAAGTGAAAGGGGCCTGGGTGAGGGAAGTGGTGGCAGGAGGCCCGCCCTGCAGGCCCCGTGTTCTGCCCCATAGAGGAAGGTGTTCGGCCTGTTTTAAAAGCCACAGAGTCAGCAAGTTAAAGGGGAAAAATGGAAGCAACTGTTCTAGATAGATAAAAATAAGTGCAATGACAACTTGCCCAGGAAAACTACAGATTTATAAAAACAGACAGAACCGGAGCCAGCAAACAGCTCTGCACGGATCGCAGGTCCCAGGGACATAGCTGACTGTACAGCATGAAAACTGTTAGTCTTATAAACATGGCTCAGATACCAAGAAAAGATTAAATTGGCACGGACACTTAAAAGTATGAAATAATGTTTAGAAAGATTTCCACGAAATCCATTACCTAATGGGGATGGGACCCTCTCCAATAAGAGCTTATCCCACGGCCATGGGCTCAAGCTCTGTCTCCGCTGCCTCAGACAGGTGTGGAATATCTTCTCTGTGTCCGGCACTGCGCTAGGTGCTGGCTGATCAAGGGCTCGCCACTCAGAGGAAGTGGGGACTTGGAAACGATGCAGGAGGAAGGTGTGGCGGTTGCCATATGTAGGAGCACACGGTGAGGAAGAGGCCACTAGGATTCATGGATGGCTTCAAAGAGGAGCAGATGTCTCCCCCTCAACTATCAAATGGGGTCAGCAGCGTAGAGCGGGCACTGAGGAGGCCGTTCTTCACAAACACCCAGCTCACAGCCCAAAGAGCCCAGCTCGTGAGGTTAAAGCACAGTTGCCTGTGGGAGGGCGACAGGGGATGGGGCAGACTGGGCCTGTGTCCGATCTAGAAGGGCATTAAGTCGAGCCGGTTCGGAAGGGAGGAAGAGAATTAAGTGGATAGGGGCCCTGAAATCTGAGGCCAGCCCGCCTGAGGGCCTGGAAGCAGGAATTGTAAAGTTCCCAGGTACCCAGGAAGTCCTCTCTTCCATCTCCCCGTCTCACCTCTGCCTACTGTGCTTCTGCTTCCTCTTCTCTCTGACCTGGGCTTTTCTGTCTGCTCGTCTCTTATTAACCCCATGTGTCATTCTACAGGCAATGTTGACTGGTTGACAGTATAGACTGGAGGGACGTGAAATTGGTTTTTTAGAAAGATCAGCCATGCAATTAGCATTCAAGATGGATTGTCAGGAGACTAGCTAAAAGCCACACAACAGGGAAAGAACCGTGGGCTGGAATAAGGAGACTAATGGGGGTGGGGGCATGGAGAGAGAGTGTAAGAACTAATTGATGAGACTGAGAAGGTAATTAGAGATAGGGTAAAAGAGGATAAGGGTTGACAAGAAGATTTTTAGCTCCAGAGCCTAAGCAGTTAATAATACTGTGCATCTAGATAAAGGAACGCAGGAGGGAGGGGACCGGTGTGTTGGTGGAGCAGGCAAGGCAGTTATGATAAATATAGTTGTAGAGATTCAATCTTTACCCCTGAAATAGTATGGGAGGCAGTGCAATGTAGAAAGGGCCTGGATTCCGCAATCCATAGTCAGGGTTTGACTTGTAATTCCATAATTCACTATCTGCAGGGAAATTTGAACAAGTTACTTAAATTCTTCGAGGCTCACTTTCGTCCTTACCTTGCTGAGTTGTTGGGAGGATTACAGATAATATAAGTGAAGCACCTTCACATAGGGGTTCCCCCAACTGTCCTCCTTCCCCCTCGCCCCACGCTCCTTCCCCTCTGTGGGTGTCCTCTCCTCTGGGTGGGAAAGACACCCCCGATTTTGAGAGGATATGACTGCCTCGGGCTCGCATTCAACTTCGCCTTGGAAAGGTTTTCTCAGTATAACCCTGCCTCCACTTTCTAAAGCAGTACAGGGTGCGGCACATTTCTTCGAATGGTTCTTCTGGCCAGTTCACGAAGTGAGTCGGGGTTTAGTGGGGCCAAAGGGAGCACTGGGAAGCAGCTACGGAAGTGCTTTTTATTCCTGAAGGAGGCCAGCTGGCCGTCCTGACTGTAACCAGTGACTTGGCCCCGTTCCTTGCCTTGTTTTGCAGAGCTAAGTGGTGATTGGGAACACAGAAGAAAAATTGCTTGCTCTCTGAGTAAACTCACTGTCGAGTGTGTCTGAACAGCAGTGCTTGTTTTCTCCATGCCAGCCTCACCACGCTGGGGCCCGGCCGCATAGTGAGGCTTATTCAGAAGTGGCACAGAAAGGGAGGGCTGGTTTCATTTGGGAAGGGCTGTTAACAGCACAGCTGAAATGTGTTTCTATTTTAAATAAAATCAACTTTAAAAAAGTGTTCTACCCTCTGAAAATAGCTCTGTTTGTTTGGCTGGGGATGAACTGCCTGCTATAATCTCACAGCTAGCCTTGCCCAAGTGAGAATTCTCACTTGGAGTAACAGGTTATCTTTATGTAGTTTCCATGGAGATGTCGGTGGGCTCCACAGCGGGGTAAAAAGGAGCTAGCAAGGAACCTTTGGATCCTCATGCTGCATTAATGTAACCGTTCTGCTCCTGCTGCTCAGTAGGGAGGGGTGTGGCGTGGGGATGTTGGAATTCCGTGTTTAAAACATTTGCTGCCTGCCAATGTCTGTTTTTCTTCTCTGTTCATATATTTAAAAACAAAGGCATCTTCAAGTGTAATGAAAAACTAGAATGTTCCATAACTATCTTTTTTCACACAGAGTGATTTCTTATGTCTGTATACAACTAATTTCCCAGGATTAACACGTCGCAATTCCCCCAAAGGCTCGATTATAGAACGAAAGCTCCGAACCCTTGACACGGCTTCGAGCACCGGCGGGGAGGTTGGGAACCTGGGTAACTGAGGAGCAGGGTGGGTGCATCCCCTCCCCCCCAGAGCAGCAGGTCTCCAGAGATGACTCCTGGTTGAGTGGGAAGTGGGGAGTGTTGCTTTTGTGTGCTACCTGAGGTTAGAGGCCTGTTCCCCCTCTCTCTTTAGGGTAGGGCTCAGATGAGTTCCAAAAAAGAACCGACCGTGACCAGTGCCGTGGGCGCTCTGCTGCAGAACAGGGCCCTGGAGGCCACGAGATTGGCCCCAACCAGGCCAGGTAAGTCAGCATAGGCATGTCAGCTCTCAATGGACTGGGTTGGAGGCGACCCCTTTTGGTTTTGGGATTTGTGGGCAGTCTGCAAAAGCTGTGATATCCAGTGTTCCTCTTGGATATGAAGATACATGGGTCTGTTTGAAGTTCAAGCTGATTTGCCGAGAGGGGAACTCTGACAAAATACAAAGTCAGGGTCTGGAACCGTCATGCTCTGACTAGTAAAACTGAAAAACAAGAAAGGACGGGAGATAACAGTTGATCAGATGTTTGAGAATAAGGGGAGACAATGAAATCACTATCTTGGAGAGATAGCTGTACTCCTGTGTTGATTACTGCGTTTTTCCAGTAGCCAAGATACAGAACCGACCTAGGTGTCCACTGACCAATGAATGGGTAATGTCAGGGTATACATAACATACACAATGAAATCCTGTTCAGTCGTATAAAAGAAGGAAGTCCTGCCATCTGTGACAACATGACTGGGCATCGAGGGCATGATGCTAAGGCACATTCATGAGAACAGAATAGAATGGTGGTGGTCACAGCAGGGGTAGGGTGGGAGAAAGGGGGAGGTGGGGGTCAAGGGCGCACTCCCAGTTATGCGATGGATGAGTTCTGGGGTCTACTGCACAGCATGGTGACTGCAGTTAGCACTACTGCATCCCATACTTGAAACTTCCCATCCTGGCTGGTGTGGCTCAGTGGATTGAGTGCCAGCCTGAGAACCAAAGGGTTGCAGGTTCAATTCCCAGTCAGGGCCCGTGCCTGGGTTGCAGGCCAGGCCCCCAGTAGGGGGCATGTATGAGAGGCAACCACACATTGATGTTTCTCTCCCTCTCTTTCTCTCTCCCTTGCCCTCTCTCCAAAAATAAAACAAATAAATTTTTTTTTTTTAAAAAGGAAAGTTCCCAAGAGAGCAAATCTTACATGTTCTCACAGCCACAGGCACAAAAGTTACCTGTGTGAGCTGACAGGTGTTAACTAAGTTCATTGTTGGTAATCATTTCACAACATAGTCATGTACCAAATCATCACACTGTACATCTTAAATTCATATAATGTCATATTCAATTATATTTCAATAAAGCTGGAAAAAGAAGATAAAAGGGAAGATTTTCCTTTCTGGGACTCAGTAATTTCTTCAAAGTAACAGAAAGACGTAACGGCCATTACGGTACTCGGCTATATGCCCGACCCATTCCTGTAATCCTCCCAGTAGTCCTCCAAGCGTTTTCATCGCTGAAAGGGAAACTGAGGCTCAGAGGATTGGCTGTTGGTTCCAAGCACACAGCGGTAAACAGCAGAGCTGGATGAAATTCCTGCTATGGCCCCACTTCTTTGAGCCACACCAGGGAACGTGCCATTCTTCTTTACGGTCGGCGTGCACTGCGAAGGCAGCACAGAGTGATCCGTGACCGCACGGCGCCTCTGATCACGGGTCTTGTTTGGAAGGATTATCAGAACCAGAGTAAGAACTGCCAGTCCCGTGATTCATAAACAGCACAGGGAAGTTTATTATCAGTCTTTAAATTCCTCATGAGTTGCTTATCATGGGCTAAAAATTGAATTAATATTTTAAAATTTCCCCATAGCCCAGTAAAACCAAGTCATTAGATTTTTCCTGATCTGTGAAAACTTAACAATGAGGTAGGTTTTAGTTTTCGCACACACTTCAAATTTTATATATGTACTTGTTTGGTAAAACTTCACTAACAAGCTTTTATTTAAAAAGTATGATTAATGTCCTTCAGGAAAAGACAGTTTCTTTATATTATGGTTGCTTTTCTTATTTTTTCAAAGAATATGTTATAATGCTTCCTTTCCAGTAAAAAGTACTCCTTTGAGTTTGAGGTCAAAACTTATTTGCCAAGAGGGAATATTTCTTAATTCATCAGGATTAGAAAACTCTGACAATGTGCAAAGTCAAGTCCAAGTACAGCAACAGAGCCTGGGACCTTCGTTCTCTGGTCCAGTAAACTTGGAAAGCAATTGGGAATAGGAGAGGACAGCGTGCCAGGTGTAGTGCTGAAAATGAGAAAAGAGTTTCCTTCCCTGAACTAAGTCATTTTTTAAAATCAGCAGCAAGGCCCAAGTGAAGACTCAGATGTCCGGTGTCTCAGAACATTAAGCAGAACATTATTAAGACACCATTTGGATACATTAGAAAATAGATTAGTAGGCCAGTAGATCTAGGCGAAACTGCACTACATTTACTACATTGACTAGATAATGGTGGTTTAGAACCACTATCATGTTGCCAAGTGAAAGGCAGTTTTCACTGTGGCTCACACGGGGTCTGTACCACCGCCTGACCGCACCTGTGCCCGTTTCCTCTTGGTCCAGCCCCTGCAGCTTCTGTGCTGTTCCGTGGGCAGCACCAGCCCGCCTACTCCTGGTCCGGGGCCTGTGCGCGGGCTGCTCCCTGCTGAGGACCACAGCACGCCCCCACCAATCTGCACTGCTCACCCCCCCTTCCTCCAGTTCTCTGCTGAGTGTCGTCGGCACAGTGAGGCCCCCACCTCTGTGGTTAACATTAATCAATCCCTCCACAATTCCCTCTGTTAAAAATAGCGATTATCACCATCTAATATTCAATGTATATGTACTTTTCCCCCCACAGAAAAGGAATGTCAGTTTTAAGAAGGCATGGATCTGTCTGTTTTGTCTATTTTTGATTGTACTGTTACATCCCTACCTGTTAGAATTGTTCATGGAATATGTGCAATGCTCAGTAAATACTTTTTGAGTGAAACTGATGGGAAAAAGTACATATCTTGATTCTATAATTTCTCACTTCAGCTATTGGCCTATGCATAGAATTGTTATGTTAATTAGCTTTAAGAGAGAGTATTTGGATTTATTCTATTTATATATGACAGAAATTTAAGATGCATTTTCCCCAAGATTTTGACAATTTTTCCTGACAAAAAACCTGAGGAACATGCATGAGAATGGTTGGACCAGGGTGACTTTATCAGCATGGGTGCCCTGACGATCCAGAGATTATGGACGCATTGTTTTTGCTTGAATGACCAGCAATGGCTCAAACAGTTTACAATGATGGTTGATGGTCCACCTGTGCAGGAGACGGGTGGACCTAAGATGCATTTTCAGTTTAATTTCTTATTCTTTCCTGTGGCCTTACTTGCTTCATTTAAAACAAAAATCACTGCAATTAGTGTGCCTTTAAAACAGTCAAGTTTCATTCAGACCCATTCTGGGAAGGAAGCAGAAGTATACAGGAGTAGGGGATGGATTCTAGAAAATGTTTGAGGCTTGGACAAAAGCACTGAGTGCTTTTTGCTAATGTAAACAGGCCAGTGTGTGAATCAGATTCAAATCTACTCTCAATGGTTTATTTTTGTCAGTATTCATCTATTTGTATTATGATGGTCTCTTGAAAATTGTTGTTGAGCTTTGCTACATCTAGATTGACAATCAGTAGTTTAGGCCACTTGGTGTCACTTGCCTTCCCCATAAATCCTATTATTGTCTTTTCACCTAGCTGGTAGTGAACCCCCTACAACTCTGGCTTTCATTCTTCCACTTTCTTGAGTAAAAATATGCTTTTAGCATCTCCCATTTAGAACATTTTGTTCTGAATTCACAGTCAGGACAGATACATGTGTGTAAGTCACAATCCTTATCCATCCCAGAGTCTGATGAGAAAAAAATGCATGTGCAGGAGATCTGATATAAGAGAGCATGTGATGTTACATGAACTTGGTATGCAGCTGCCATGGACGCTTAAGAAGTTTCATTCAACACATAATTATTATGCATGGTTGTTTCTTATGCTCGTGGATTCTTAAAAGTCTAGGGGGATAGCCGTCAATATTTAACAGTGGGATATAAACTAATATTTACTGTGGGATGTAGAGGTCCTAAGGGGATACGGGAAAGAGATCAACTTTGCCCAGGAGGCTTTACGGAGGAGGTGACAGTCTACAAGAGGAAGCTCTGAGGAGCTGGAGGCATTTAAGATGAGCTTTCGGGATGAGCTTGGGTTTGACCAGTGGAGAACAGTTACAAAAAGAATGAACAAAGATCATTTGGAAATGAGAATGCAGAGGACAAGCCGTGGAAACAAATGGCTCATTTAGCCAAAGCATAGAGAAGAGGTGGGGCGTGAATAGAAGTCGAAGTTAGAGCGGGAGGCTGGCCCCGAGTGCGGAGGGGTCTGGGTCATGAAGGCTGACACCATGCATGCTAGGCCGTGGTGATGGCCTGGGGACTTGGTGTTTCTGGCCACTTTAAGTTAGCCTGCGAGAATTTGTTTTGAGAAAGAGCTTTTCAAAAATTATCATGTCAGATATTGAGGGTTACTGTAAAAAATATGGGAAAGTGGGAAAAAGTATAAAAAAAATCATAATTCCACACCCAGACATGACCACTGTTAACACTGCTATTTTTCAATGTTTTCTCTTTAAAAAAGATTTTATTTATTTATTTATTTATTTTTAGAGAGCAGGGAAGAGAGGGAGAAAGAGAGGGAGAGAAACATCAATGTGTGGTTGCCTTAGCGTGCCCCCAACTAGGGACCTGCACCCACAACCCAGGCATGTGCTCCAACTGGGAATTGAACTGATGACCCTTTGCTTCACAGTCCAGCACTCAATTCGTTGAGCCACACCAGCCAGGGCTGTTTGTTTTTGTTTTTGTTTTTGTTTTTAATAAAAGTTAGGATCATAGTCCATGTATACGTCCTGATCTTTTTCACTAACAAATCTCGAACATTTCCTTGTGGCAAAGGGTTTCCTTAAAAACGTAGTATCATATGACAAAAGAATATAATTTATTTAGCTGTTTTCATGATGTGGAATAGGTTCATTGCATCTACTTTTTTTAAAAAATAGATTTTATTTATTTATTTTTAGAGAGAGGGGAAGGGAGGGAGAAAGAGAGGGAGAGAAACATCAATGTGTGGTTGCCTCTCACACGTCCCCCACTGGGGACCTGGCCTGCAACCCAGGCATGTGCCCTGACTGGGAATCCCACCGGCGACCCTTTGGTTCACAGGGCAGTGCTCCATGCACTGAGCCACACCAGCCAGGGCAAATTGTGTCTACTTTTTTACTATACTAAATAACTTCCTTCTTCATAGACAATAGTCCATTCTTAATTGTACACTCTTCTAAGCACTTCACATATTATTCCTCATTTAATCCTCACAAGGGAGTAAATGACTATTCATATCCCTAGTTGATAAATGAGAGAAGCACAGACAGGTAAAGCAACTCGCACAAGTAATTTAATGGGAAACGGTAGAACCAACCCAATCTTTGTCTGCTTGGGGAAAACTGGGTCAAAAAATGCAGACAGTAAGTAGATATATAGTTCAGATTGGAAGTGAGTTTATAGCCTCGTCAGCAAATCTCTGCTGGTGGCTGTTTTCTCAAGGGTTTTGACATGAGAGTGATTGATTTGCTGGGAATGTGCCTCTGAGAATCATCTTCTCCACTACCTTGACACGGAGAGACTAAGATCAGTAGGAAAATGTTGGGTTCTGGAGCTCTGCTACTTCATATACTTAGTGAATTGCATTTTATAACTTTGTTGGGTGGGCTCTGCTTTTATTTCGGGAGTCGGATGCGCATGTTGAGCATCCTCCCTACACCAGCATCCCCTCCTTACCTCGCTTCTTTGCTTAGCAAATGTAATGAGTATCTGAGGGTCAGTTGCTGATCCTTCGAAAGAAATAAAACTTGTAGATCTTTGGATAAAAGGAACACTAAAGCTATTTCTATTTCTATGTCCTGTGATACTTTGATTCCCATTTTCCTTGGGTTATTTGGTTACGCCCCCTTCATAAAACACTGGAGGCCTCTAGGACAGAGGGGGCTTATTCCTTTTTTTAAAAAAATGATTTCTCTGAGAATCCTGCCCCATCCCGTGTGACCTAAAACAGTGGCGTGCCTGTATCCATAAACTCCTTCCTCTCCATACCTAAGAGAGCTTCTGACACCAAGGAAAAGAACCCTGTTAGTGAAGTGAGTCCATTGCTATATAATAAACTACGGGGAGGGTGTGTGTGGGGAGGCATCTCATGCTAAGTGAAGGGCTGGGGCAGGGAGAGAGAATGCAGAGACAGTCCCTGGCTTTCTTTATTATTTGGCCCAGGATACAAGCTATTTGTCTATAGCTACAGAACAAAACAAAATGGAACAGAGACTTTGATCCAATGTGAGGATTTCACAACCCTTTCTCTTTTTTTCTTTCTCACTAATGTTTGCTTTTACATAATAACAAATCTGTTTATGTCTGTAAAGGATTAGCAGTCGACCCTGCTTCTGGAGCAAAACTCAAACAAGGATTTACTAAATCTTCAAAAAAAGATTAACTCCTAGAGGCCAGGTAAGGAAAAGAAGATTGAAACTCTAATCCAGGTGTCGCTGATCATCTAATCTGCAAGGTACAGTTAATGAGCCTTTAAGGGAATGAGTCCATCGCAGGCAACCCAGAGAGAAATATGGGCAAGCCCTGAGTTAGGCCAATAAAGTGTATGCTCCTGAAACTTACTCTTTTGTTAGACCTAGAGTTAGAAAATGATATTCAGTTTGATGCTTGACCTAATGGGGAAAAGGAACAGTTCTTCATTTTGACCTGCAAGGCTATGGCCTGGTCCCATGTTTTCCCAAACATGTTGCCCCAAAACACAGTTCCTGAGATTGACCCGGAACAGGATTGGTATGAAGTCGGAGACCTTTTTCATACTGTGAATCGATCGTTTGTTAAAAACCCTTAAAAGTTTAAAGAAGCTTATATTGTCTGACATTGTCAGTGTGGAAACAACGGAGTGCTAATAAATATCTTCTCTTTCCGCTTTCAGACCGGCTTCCTAAAACTCGCCCGTGTAGCTGTACCCCAGGAATGCCACCCAAAGGAAGCGCGCTGGATGTCTGTTTCAATGTCTGTGGTTCCTCTCGAAACATCGTGTAGAAGAAGTAAAAAACTTTAGCTTTTCAAATGTTCTTATTTGCTCCCTTCAAAATAGTCGAAACAAACTCATTAAACACCACATTAACCTGTACAATGCTTGATTTAAAGATTCACTTGAAGCAATTTTTAAAATGGACATTTAATGGGCTTTTTAAAGAATGTTGGTTTGATAGTAGAAACTTTTAGTGAAACAGTTTTTGGAGGACTAGCATTATTTACTGACTAGGAAGATCTTTTTTTTTACCTAGCTTTGTTCTACAGCTGTGAATTCCCAGCTTTGCTATTTGCTTCTAACAAGCATTAAACTGTGATTAGTAACAACTCGTATTTTAAATGTCCGTCTATATACCACGTAGAATTGTCTCACACACACAAGTAAGTGCACAGAGTTGTTTGGGGGGAAACACTGCAGTGGAGGGAACCAGGTACAATAATCTCCCCACTGGGAGGGAAAGACCCTCTAAGCGGCCTGAAGCCATTCATCTCAGCCAAATCAGGGGGCAAGTCCCCATCTTATCATTGGTTTATAGAGCTCTCTGGGAAGGTGGCATCTCAACTATTTTTTGTTGTTGCTAATAAACTCTTTTTATAGTCATTTATACTAAACTCATGCTTTTTAATCCAATAATTTTTATTTTTTTATTTTTAATTTATTTTAATCCTCGCCCAAAGAAATGTCCATTGATTTGAGAGGGGTGGGGGAGGGGAGAGAAAAATTGCCCCGTTGCCTCCCATAGTTGCTGTGACTGGGATCCAACCTGCAACCTCTTGGTGTACGAGACGAAGCTCCACCCAACTGAGCCACCCAGCTGAGGCTACTAATTTTTATTTTTCTTAAACACAGGGAATTTTAATTAGGGATTATAAGCCATTTTTCCTGCCTGGACCTAAGTAGGAGAACCCAAATTACTCCCGCTGGCAGCGCAGCAAGCACAACACCTGTGAGCCTTCGGCTCTGTGTTTGGGGATCAAATACTTTGTTTCGTGCTCAGGAAAGTCAGGTGTATGTCCTGGAACTGACTGAAGACTACTAGGCCATGGGGAAGTGCTTGCGGAAGCCTCTATAAAAGGGCCTTGGGAGGATTTAGCCGAGGTGAGCCACTGCTCTCTCCTATTGCTGTGGGAGATTGCCTTCCCTCGCGGCGGTAAGGGGGCGATGGGCACTGACTTGGACTTCCCAGAGCAGTGGATTCATACTGATGGTAACTGATGTCCCTTTGTCTTATTGCCTCCCTCCAGGTTGCACTGTAGTTTAAGCATCTCCCAAGTCGGCTGCACAATGCCAACCCCACCCCAGGTCGCCTTTCCTGTAATCGGCACCGCTGGTAAGGGCTGTGAGCCAAGGTTTCTCACATTTGGGCAAATGAACTCAAGGCTTCCTTTTCTCTACCCACCCCCACCCTATTTAGAGGTAAAAGAGCAAAAATAGGCTCGACAGAGTGGGGGGTGGGGAATACTTTGTGAAGAAATCCCAGGAAAGAATAAGTAATTTCTAATTCATGCTAGAAATGAATGGTGAACACCACTGTAACACTGGCCCAGGGCAGACTAAACCTCAGTAGCTAGTATTCTGCTCTAGACATCAGAAATAAATTCATAATATAGAAGGATTCAAATTTTATACAGTAATGTTAAGAAATAAACTCTTAGCACTGTGAATTTAACTGAAGCACATAAACTTCTACCTTAAGTCATGTTACTTTAAAAAAAAGTGTCTCTAGTAGATGCTGAATAGAGGTCGGACTTGTCGTTTCTGTGGGGGAAGTAATGGCCAGGAGGGGGCATGAGGGAGCCAGCAAGGGAGCTAGGGATGTTGTCTCAATTTGGGTGGTTAGGCGATGGAGCTGCATGAAAAACTAAACAAGCCACAGTCAGAATTTGCAGAATTATATGTACGATACATCTTCATATAGAAAGCCTCTAAACACAAAAGACAAAGGAGCCTTAACAAAAAGGTTAGGTATTATATTTTTAAAACTCATTAGATATTAAGTTCGAGAGAGATTAACATTGCAAAATGTTATTATTTTTGAATAAAACTAATATTGACTTAAATGATAAATTTTTAAATGCACTTATTACTGATGATTAAAAATATACTTAAGCAGAGTAGTATTATAAGCAGAGCAAAGAAAATTCTTGTTTAATATATATATATATTTAAATTCCAGTAATATTTCTTAAATTCCTGTTAAAAATATAATCAATATTAAAGTCAGCAAAATGCTTTTTTGACTGACACATGGGTTATTTTACCACTGAGCCTGGTTGCACAGTGATTTTTTCCGTCAGATGTAACTGACACAACCAGTTTAGTCTTTAAGATAAATGAAGTGATAACTCACATTGTAGCGTCTTGTGGAAAATATTCAAACTACATTTAAAATGCTTGTTTAAAATGAAGACATCTACTATTCCACAAGAATTTGTTTCTGTAAAACTACAGGTTGGCTATGGCAATAGTAACTAAACTACATCCAACCCTGAAGATAGAAAAATCCCTGAAAAGATACACAGTCTAGTTATAATAAGCAGTATAAAGGTTATTTTCGCATTTAACAAATTCTCCCGTTTTGGAGGAATCCAAACCTTCCCATAGTTCCCTTACTAGTCAGCGCCACATAAAGTTCCTCAGTCAACATCACGATGATCACGGCTTCCGACTGAATGCGGTTTGACAGACACCTAGGGATGGCAGTCCTCGTTCGGACGTCGGTTATGACAATAGCTGCAGTTCCACTAAAGAATACTTGCGTATTACATTTGGTACAAAGCATGAACACTCAGGACAGATTGGCACGATACATGCAGTTCGAGAACTCTCTTATCTCAAGCCAGTCATTACTGAATAAGCTATACTCGCAGTCCTGCTTTCTAAATATTCTCTTGTAGTATAACTGACGTTTACAATGCTTCTTAAAACATCTTCCAGGATGAGAAAAGTATGCTTTAAAGATCATTTATCTGAATGCGTGATGGAAATGAGGCAGAATGGCAGAGCTGGTGCCTGCTGGGAAAACATGGGGGATGGGTGGCAGGGGCAGCTGGCCCAGGCTCATAGTGCTCATGGCCAGTGAGGGATCTTGCTGCTGCTGCCCCAGACAGCCTAGCCTATGCGGCAGAGCATCCCCGGGCCCCAGGGTGAGGGTGCTATTCCCAAAGGCATTTTGGGTAGCAGGAGGGGGCAGCTGCCAGAAGCCCAAAATGGGGGCAATGTCCAGAGAGGCAGGTATTGCTAGGTTCACAGCATCTGCAGGCAGCTCCTTGGGCAGGCTTACTTTACCAGCACCACCCTTAGCCAGATCAAAACCTGGGTTGAGCTTGTGAGGTGACTGAGGCTCTTGCAGAGGCAAGTCCTCAAGCAAATTGATATTGCAAAACCCTTTAGTATCTGCTTTGATGGACAGGTTTGCAAGTGGGGAGTATGAGGTAGAACCGGTGTACTTGTGATTCTGGAAGGGCGGAGGGGGAGAGCTGGGAGGTGCCATGGGGTGCAGGGGAACAAGGCCCTCTGGCAGAGGCTGAATCGGAGGGCAGGCCTGCTCTGGGGGGTTGTGGGCATGGCCATGCATCTCAGGGGGCAAGCCCCCGGCCAGCCCGTTCTGTGCAGGAGCTCCTAGCGGGTAAGGAGACAGTGGGGCAGCCTTCAGTTGGAACTGGGGAGAGATGGTGTGGAAGGTGTTCAGGAAATCTCCAGACTGCAGACTCTCTTTCATCAGCTCCTGTGAGTGTGTCTTCTTGGTATGGCGTGTGAGGTGGTCTTTGCGCCCAAATCTCTGGGCACAAAACTGACACAGGAAGTCCTTGCAGCCTGTGTGGACCACCAGGTGGCGCCGCACATCTTTGCGGGTGTAGAAGCATCTCTCACAGTGGTCGCACTGGTGCTTCTTTTCCTTGGTTCCAGTCGAGGGCTTTTCTTCGGCATGGGCTTTGAGGTGATCCAGCAGCACCTCTGTGCTCCCTAGCTCCAGGGCGCAGAC
This sequence comes from Trachops cirrhosus, assembly GCA_028533065.1. NCBI lineage: Eukaryota > Metazoa > Chordata > Mammalia > Chiroptera > Phyllostomidae > Trachops > Trachops cirrhosus. The sequence goes on from CM052541.1 coordinate 176,102,760, forward strand.
CCCACAGGTGAGGTCGCCGCTGCTGGCCGCGTGAAGGGCCAGGTGCCTCTTGTAGCCCAGCATGGTGTGGTACTTCTTCCCACACTCCTCACACCCAAAGGCCATTTTGTTGGGGTCATGGGTTTGGAGGTGGTTCTTCAGGTGGTCTTTCCGGTTGAATGTCTTCTCACAGTGAGCACACTGGTGAGACTTCTGGGGCGAGTGGGTAGCCATGTGTCTAGGAGCAGAAGGGAAAATTTCACAACTGACTCAGTTTTTTAAGAGCCCATGAAAGCTAGAGAAACAATAGTAAGATGTAATAGTAGTTTTCTCTAGGTGGTGGTGTAAGAAATTGTCTTCAGTTTTAATACACTTTTCTATATTTTCCAGATTCTACATGTACATAAAACTTCATGGTAAAAAAAAAAAAAACAGGTGCTACTAAAAACATAATGCAATTTTCATACCTGTGAGGAATATAGATTGAGTACATATTTTCCTAATGTGCACAGGGACGGCTAATTGAATACAAGTATTTAAAAACGTGACCATAAAAATTTTTCAGGAAGGGGTTAAATGGGTATACTCGGAAAATTCCTGAATTTCTAAAAGTGACTCAATATGGTATCCCGTAACCCTCCAGTTTGAGGTTATTGTTTCTAATACAATTCCTACTTGTTTTTTTTTGATTGAGACAAAAAGTTCAGGCCATGACAAAACAATAAAAAGTCATCCTTAACCTCAAAGAGAGCATCTACTTGGGACCCCCAAATGCCAACCCTACCACCTGTGCTCTGAACCTTGCCTCCCACGAGATCTTCGCACTTACCTCTTGGCTTCCTGTTTAATACTTTCCTACCAGCTACCACCCCAGATGCGTGCAGCCCCTGTCTCCATTTCCTCAAGGTCCCTGGCAGGGCCCTTCAGCCCACTTCCTGAAGTCCCTGGTAATTTCATTGGCAGAATTCAAAAGGACTTTTTCTAGAAGCACCATGCAGCTGCTGCTAGCAGAAGTTATGTGTTTCTTTAATGTGCTTCAGGGATAAGCCGCAGTCATGCTAGTCAATCTGGAATTTCAGAATAGCTACTTTATAATTGTATCTGTAAATCACAAATTAGTTATGGAGAACCACTACGATTCCATCTCTATCACAGTTCCACTAAATTCCTAAAATCTCAACTCTTGGTTTTTAAAAACTCCGTGATACAAAGGAATCCTGAGTTTGTCTTTACAACTTTAAAAAGGGTCATTTTAATAACTGTGTCATACAAAACACCAAGTCCTATATGTTAGCATTTCTTACATAAGAGCACCCTTAAACAACTTGTGGCTTGCAAATACAGCATAGGTTGCTTCATGTCCCTTCTGACAGTTAACTCTCTTAGGTGTTTTGTTTTTAGGAGTTAAAACTTGTCCTACTGACAATTTCAAGGCAATTGAGCTTATTGACTTTGTACAAAAGAATCTCTAACAATTTATTCTATGCAAAAAGATAGAATTTCTTTAAAATACAGTATGTTTAAGCCAAAAGTGTACCCAACCTTCTACCCTGTACTGTCCATTTGCGATCCTTCTCTAGATGTAGAATTAGTAAGGGGTCCACAGCCGCGGCTTAAAAAACAGTGGTGGTCCCTACCAGGAAACCAGTTCCAAAAAGCTAATCTGGGTCTAATTGTCATTTTCTTGAATATAAGAAAGCAAAAACCTCACATCTTCTTCCTTTCTCCCTTAAAAAAAAAAAGTAGCCTGCTCTATGTAGGGGATCGACAGAAAAGTAAGTTCCACCTTCCCCCCAGGACACCAGAGCTCTGCCAGCAAAGGGATGCAGATGAGAAAGACAGGCGTAAACAATGCTCAGGAACAGGAGTCAGTGCGAGAGGTGTTTGAGACTGCAGTGATGCTGGTGCCTACGAGTCCCGGGGCACTCAAACATGTTCGCGGGTTGCAGAAGGGTTGGGTCTGTTACTTCTTCACAAATAACCGCGTTCTTATTTAAGATATCCATAAATACACAAATTGTCAGGAACAGATGTGACAGGGGACTGCTTTACAAACTTGGCATTTCGACCACTTTCTATTTGGTCCAATACTAGTGACTAGGACCCCGAAGCTCTGACTGGATCTTCTATTCGTGCCTCTCTGAGCTTTTTCCTTTGTAGAGGATTTTTTTTGTCCGATTAGATTTCCTTTACCACCCAGGGGCAGATCAGTGCCCAGTAACTACAGACCTTTCCTGCCTAGGGCTGCACCACCTATGAGAAAGGACTAGCCCCTGAGCAGTAATACCACTTTTCACTGTCACCAGCTCCCATCCTCTGAGTTTTCTTTGCTTTTCCTCTGCCTGGCATCCTGTCATCCCCTTTCAATTCATCCCTTCCTTACACATGCGACAGTGCCAACCTAGGACGGAATCATCTTAGACCCAAAGTTACTTCAGCAGCTGGTTTCCTTCCTTCAGCCTCTCTTCTCACCTCCCAACCCACGAAACCACACTGTGTCTGCCCTGTAGTCAGCGTCAAATACCGCCACTGGGGGTGTCACCTGGACCACGTCAACGATCTTAGACTTCTTCCAAATTAGATTTGCACTAGATTTTGAACCGGGGGCTTCCATCTGGCCAGTCTCTGTGTCTTTGCTGTCTCCATCTAACTGCTGCACGGGGACCCATGTTCTCTTTTCTAGTTAAGCAAGTCAGTTATTTTCTCCCTCAAGCTCTGCTTATAAAATGGAGTGTATGTTGCAACTGAGGGAAATGGGATGGAATGCTGCCCTTAAAAAAAGAGAGAAAGCAAACGCGACAGCATCCTGCCATCTCACCGCTTTCCCAGCCCTTTCTGAGATCACTGCGTCAGGCCGGAGGGGCAAGACGTGTGGGTGGCTGTGGCGGGTCAGGCGGTTCTTGCACAAAGGACACTGCTTCCCTTTTTTACCTCACTTCACACTCTCAACCGAACAAGCTGTTTCCCTCGTTCAGAACGACCACCTCCTAAACATTGCTTAAGACATCTTCAGTGCGGTTCACCACAACAGTGCCACCTAATTCCTGTCATTCCGATAATCTGTTAGCTCCACTGTCTTTTCCAAACGTTCATCTCCTCTCCGCGTTTTGGTCTTTACCCACAGTTACAATACCCTCGTCCTGGCCTCACCGAGCAAGCACTGCTCTCCGCGATCCAGCGAGGGTCATTACTGTGTTACACATGAGAAGCCTGTTGCAAAAGAGGAAGCCTTTGCGACAAAATCGGTGCACACAGTAGGCACTCAATACTTACATGTATGGCAACTACAGTGGCCCATGTGGAGAACACATTTGAATTTTTAAAAACCTACGCATTTATAATCTCATTTTGAAAATCAGCTTATAGTACCTTACTTATAACAGTAGTATTCTTAAGGTCCAGGAATATAATTCATATCTTTTTTTAAACTCTTCCAAGTGCCTCGCTCCAGATGCAATCCAACATGTAATAATAATGTGGCCCATGTTTCTATCACTCAGATATCAATCCTCTCTTGCTGAATTTGGCCAATCACCTATGTACTGAAATGTGAGGAATCTGAAAGTTGAAGCTTTGAAGTTCATTTCATGAGGATTAAAGACAAATGGTACACGTCTCTTAACCAGGTGTCAAAAGCGTACACCTGTGGGAGGCCTGCATGCGTCGTTCTGAGGAGCCACGTGCAGAGCACACACACAGTGTTCACTAGTAACTGGACACTGTGCAACTTGAATCAGTTTTGTGTATATTTCGTCTCTTCTACAATATAGGAGTCCTCTGGAGTCAGAAGTTCCATCTCACACATCCACTTCCCCATGGAAGTCCCTAGCAGGCACCCAAGAAGTAATTTAGACTAAACGTACTATCTTGTTTTGAAAAACAGTTGCTAAAACAGAGGTTTTTATCCTTTGCTGTAGCATGGATGCCTTTGAAAATCTGACTAAGTGCGCATACTCAGCATCTGTGTACCCCCAGATTTCCACTTGAGAGGTGGCTCTTAGACCCAAGTTGAGAAACTGCTCAAAAACTTTACACTCGGAGGGGTTCCCTCCTCTCCATCCTCACTGTCAGGACCTGGACTATCTCTCCATATATTTCATACCAGGACTGTGATGACAGATTTCCAATCAGCCTACTTGCCTCTTCTCTGCTTTCCAAATGACTACCACAGCCATCACTCCGATGTCCTAATCAAATCATGCTCTTCACTAAAACTCATCAGAATAAAACAAATCCTCTACAACAGTGGAGAGGGCCTGATGGGAGCTGCCTGCTTCCTCCCTACCTTGCAGCCTCACCCTGCCCCTCCTCCAACACCACCCTCTGTGCTTGTGCGTTCAAGGCCAATGCTTAGAACTTTCCCAGAACCTCCTTGCTGTCCGCTTCCTAGTCATTCTTCATGCCACAGTTTAAGACTGTACCTTCCTGGGAAACCTTTCTGAGAAGACTTCCCAAATCTCATCAAGCAGGGGGACTACGTTCTCCCCCACGCAGCTCCATCAAAGCACTCAGACTGAATTTTAATTTCAAGGAGTCTGTGCTGGCACAACTGTCTCCCCTGCCGTGGGCCTTTCCCTCTTTCTGTTCTTACATACTGTAAGAACATCTGGCATACTATAGGAGCACATATCTGTTGAAAGAATGAACAGATACAGCACAGCAAAACTGTCACACAAAACTACAGTCACCACTGGAGATACAGCTTTAAAGGCTAAAATGCACAACATTCTGCGTCCCTTTTCCTTGCAATGTTTTGTCTGAGGGCAAGCAAAGCCATTTAGAGGCATATGTTTTTACATACCTTTTCTAAAGCCTCTCACCTCATTAATTTATATCTGGAAATGAAAGCTTTGCCACATTCTGGCTGCAAGCACTTGTAAGGTCGCTCCCTGGAGTGAGAATAATTGTGGATAGTGAACTTCTCCAGGGTGAGGAACATCTTGCCACATAATTGGCAGGGGTAGGTGGCCATGGGCTTTGCTTCTCGCACCTTCCTTTTCAGAGGTGCTGACCAAACGCTGTGCCATTTAAGCACAGACAGAAGGATGGTGCTGAGCACATGCGCCGAACCCCCACAGCTGAACTCCAGCCCAGGGGAAAGGCAGCGTCCTGGGCCTGGTTCTACCCAGACATGGGCCTCTCGGGGACCACTAGCTCTGCTTCCTGCTGTCCCACATCCTAGTGTATGTGCAGTCTCAAGCTGGGAGGAGAAAGTCTGAGGCACAGATGAGATTCCAGGAGTAGAAAGGTAATCTGCATCACTAGAGCCAGGGCTAGTCCTGGAACACCAGACTGTCTGTGGAGAGAAGAGAAACCGTTTTCTTGCATTAGCTATTTGAAAACAATGCTTTTCCTCCCCCACCAGTTCAGAATCAGCTACCCAGAATCAACGAGTTCCTTTAAATGGCTCTACTGCAGCACAGGTGTCTGTCCTCCCCGTGCGCTCTAAGAGATCCTTCTGCGCAGAAATCCACCTGTCCGCTTTCCCTGAGTGACGAGGAGTCGAGCACACAGTGTTTCCATGGTGGATGAAGCACACTCTCCTTTGTGATAGAGATGGCTATTTCCCTGGACTCAGGACAATCTACTTCAAACCACAGTCTCAGGTCAGTGTGAGGCTCAGCTGACCAATTTAAAAAAATGGTGTTCAAGTTTTTCCCTGGGAAAGAAACAAAAACCATCCCTGCTTATTCAAACCACGGGCCATTCCTCTTGACTCACTGTCGGCACAACACATGTTGCCTATCACACCTGTTTAAACTTCTAGGGGGCGAGACGAAATCATTTGTATACATCTAAGTTCGTTTGCTTATAAGGTTACTGTGAAGAAGACCTCAACTCAGTGACGTAAACGAAATGATGTGAATAAAGCTAGTTTAATTCACTGATGTGCCTCTGGAGGGGAAGCAGAGTATTCCCAGGGAAACAAAACTGATGGTATAAGGGAAGGCTCAGGCTGCACTTAAAATGTGTAGGCACCATCCTCCAGCAAACTGTTTTTGCTAATCTCTTCCCTTTTGTTTATGGGGGCATTTCCTCATTCCCCAGTCCCACCCTGGAGGGCCAAGACACTTGCTGGTAGGCCACTTCTAGGAGGTGGGTGGGCCTGCTGACTCTTCGACCTCAACTGCCTCAGACCCAAATTAATACCACCCTTCCAACCCAAGCAAAGTCACCAAAAACAAGGCTCTTCTTTTTCTACCAACTGATCATCACTTGAGGAGCTATAAGAGCCTGAGGCAGCACCAGGAACACAGTACAACTCTGGCTGCCAAGAGTCCTGTGCCATTCCAGAGAGAGCGATTCTCAGATGGGTCGATGCTAACTTTCAAGTGCCAGTTGGAGTAATCTACACTTACATTAAACAATGTGGAGTAGTTTTGCACACAGGCCAGGCCTTTCCGTACTTTGTCAAGTAAGCAGCACACTCACAGCCAACTGACCAATCAGAGCAGGTCTTCAAGGAGTCTGTTTCCTGCATTCATTTACTGCCAAATCTTTAGCATTGCTCAGTATGAAAAGCTCGTCTTAACTTTTCAGCTACTTTCAGATCAGAAAGCTGGAGTCTAGCTAGAGGAAATTTTATTATAATAGGCCAAGCGTCTTCAACTACACCAGCCCACAGCACAAGTAGACAGGCAAACATAGGTTCCTTTTCTAGTGGGCAAAAACTGCAGCAAACTTCTGTGCTCCTCATCAGCTCACTCAGATGTTCAGCGTCTGGTCAGACTTCACAGGAGCCGGCACCAGGCAGACACCCCTCACCGTCCTGCCCCACCTGCTCAGAACCTTCAGGACTGACGTGTACACTCTGGCTCGAAGCTTCGGCGCTGATCCAAAGCCAGAGACGCGCCTTCTCAGCCAGCATCTTGGCACCAAACCTTCATTCTGAGGGCAGCTCTCACATACCGTGTTCCTCTGAGACTAAGTGTGATGACTTGAACTGAACCCCTGTCCTGTCTCTGTCCAAATGCCTCTCCCCACCAGCTTATTCCCTCAGAGTAACCCAGTTCTTGCCCGAGGCCCTGCTCTGAGGCGTCCCCAACAACCCTGGCCACAGAATAATTCCTTCCAGGAATCTCCCGTGTGGCCGAGTTTCTGCTGCCAGGTCTCATGACGTGACCTACTCCTCCAGGCTAAGTCTGGCTAAGACCAGCCCAGCTATAAAAGGCATGGAGCCGGTCATCACCTTTAAATACACTCATCTCATTCACTCAGAATTGCTCTGTGTCCTTCCCAAGTTGGTCAGACAAGATTAAAATGTACATACAACATGAAGTACAACATTCATCTTTTCCTTACTGTCTTCATAGCTGAACCCAAAGTGGCACTAATCACTCAGAAGAGTGACTTCCTGTGATGATGAAAACGTCATATATAGGAAGACTATGGAAACTCAAAATGTGACACTGAGAAACTGAAACTTCGAGTTAATGTAAGTTGCCATGTGTGGCTAATGGCTGACAGCACAGGCAGGTACCTAGTCTCAGTGTCAGAAGAGACGAAGTAAGGCTACGCTTGCCTCTAGACACACTGTGTGCTGATTCACCCTCAGGGGTTTCCCTGAAGCCAGGGAGGAATCTGTGTGGATCCCGTCACTTGTTCTAGAGTGCAGTGGAAAGACTCCCCAGTTCAAACTCCAGCTTACCCACAGTTAGCTATATGAATGGGCTGTTGGGGACAACCACGTAAAACAAGATGGATCTGCAAGCACGCCGTAATCTAGAAATGCACTGTACTAGTACGTGAAATTTATGGAACACTGGCATTAAAAGTGTAAACCATCAGCTGACGCGTGGTTCTAACTGCTCAGCTATGAATACAATGAAAAAAAGACATGTCCCCTCCCTACATATAATTCATTACTTACTGCCCAGCTGGCAGTCTCAGTAACACACATGCTCACACACGCAGGAAGGGAACTTGGGGGTGCAAGGGAAAACTAGCCTTAATCCTGTTTCTCAAAAGATATCAACTTTGACTGATTGCTTACCAATACATCAAGAATATAAAAGAAAAATGAGATGCAATTTTTTAAAAAGCACCTTCCCTTTAGCATTAATAAAGTTCTCCCAGATCCTATCTCTAGCCACTTCCTAGATTCAGAAGTCTGCCAGTCGGAGACATCATCACCTATGCTTCTCGTGGGCCTTCAAAGATGGGAGGTTCAGACATGGCCATGTTTTATTTAAACGTGAGGCACATTTCCTCCAACTCTTTATCCCAAAAAAGCAACAGAAAGTCAAGTCAGTTAAACATTTTAAGACTTATTTAACTTATTTCATAAATGTCTTTTACTAAGACTTTATCTTTCTGAGTTTGAGATCTTTGTGTTAAATACACCTACCCCATCGCTAAGTCCAAAGTCAGTCCTCAGATGTTGAACTGACTAATTTTAAGATAGTAAACATTCTTTAAATTCTTCAGGAAGTCTTTTTTAATGAAGAATTCAAATTCACAAATAGTTATTCCCTTCACTGTAACTCTGTATTTCATTAATATGGACGTGCAAATATAAATATTTGCATGGTTTTCATGATACAATCACAAACTTCTGTAAAAATAATCTTTCCCAACAGACTATAAATTCACTGTGGCCAAGGATCAAAGCTCAGCCACTTTTTAAAAATAAACCATGAGGATAATACAACATCTCCCATCACCACGTACTTGACCAGTGCTGGCTGGCTGTTGCTGATTCCAATCTTTGGTTGAAACCTGATGCGCTTTGTGGCCACATCCTTAAAACAGACTCGTGATTAACTTTCTATTATCTGGCAAACCACCAACAATCCCAGCAGAGAACTGACACAGCGATGGTCCTGATGATAATCAGGCTATTCTGTGACCTGACACACAGATTGCATTCAAGTCTTAAATACGGTAATATTTCAACACCTGTCACCCTAGGAAGATAGTAAGTCTTCCCCCAAAACATTTCGGGACATAATTTCCAATCCCCTTGATTCTAAAAATACTGAGTGAGTGATACAGATCTGCCTGTATGCCAAAGAAGGCTGTGCCATCTGCTTCATTCTGTTCATGCTGATTATTTCAGGGATGAGAGAGGATCAGATTGGAATAAGAACATATATATATGGCAACAGCCAGGAAGGACTGCGTTCCCCGAGGGCTGAGGGTACGCGATGGCGGAGGGAGCGGTCAGAGCACAACTGTAGTTCCAGGGCGTCCCCAGTGCTGCGTAACCCAATCATCTGAGGGGGACAAATGGTTTACAGTAATCTCAAAATAAACTATGACTTCTGGCTTCTATTTCCATTGTCCCCAGTGACACAATGCAAGACCCATTTCTGAGAGGACACTGCACTGCCATTTTCAGTCTTTCAACTTGGATACTCTAAGTTTTTCTCTTTTTTTTGACTCTATTCATCACCATTCCTTGCAGATAAGAAAGTTCTGCTCCATACGTTTCTTTCTTTCATACTCCCCAAACCTGGGATTGTTTTTATACAAATGTGTTAAGGCCAATTTAAAAAGGGCCTCTAATAAGCTTCTGTTTCTTCGTACACTCACAAAAATAAGAAACTCTGACTTAGATGAAAAAAGAGACCATTCTTCTTGACACTATCAATTCAGACTGACTCTTCACAAAGTCATTGATACTATTGCCTAATCCATGGGCCACATATTTTGAGCCTCAATCACTGCATTTTACCAGTTTTTTAAAAAAGTTTCTATAACGATGTTCTTCTGAAATTCAAGCAGTAAACCACTTGTACAAATGTCATTTCAAATATGGGTAGAGATGATAATTTAACAGATCCTATCATGTAACACAGGCCTACCTTTTGATTAGAGGGCAGGCTTCCCTCAAAATCATAGGGGTTCATCTGTCAGTATCTTTCAATAGAGAACCAAACGTAATCATTAAAATCCACTAACACCTGAGCCGACACATCATCTGGTAGAAGGCGCCCAGCAGGCTGCAGACCTCTCTCCCACAGTGGCCCAAAGGCAACCAAGGCCTCAGATGAATCCACCTGCTTTTTCTTTAACGTGAAATTCTCTCCCACTTTAGTGTTCATGCTCTGCCCTACCCTGGCATGCTCTGCTACTCTCTGTCTCCTCGGCAAACTCCCACTTTTCCCAGTCACTCCCAGGCAGAGCAAAGAGCCCCTTTCCCATGCGGTGAGGGGGTGAAACTGGGAGACCCCTAAGGCAGTGACGGTAACAGTCCAGGTGAGACCCCAGCAGTTGTGGTGGAGATGAGAGGGGATCACTGGAAACCATGGCTGAATTGGAGAGAGAAAAGCGGTGCCTCCACAAAAGGTTCTTCTGTGTTCCCTCCTGAAATATTCATTCAACAGCCTGGTAGACACTACCCACTCGTACGGTCGAAACAACTTGCTATCATTTGTGCTCGCTGGTGGGAAACACTGACTGAGTCTGCCCCTCTGTTTTGCCCTGGGGAACCTGCCCCACACCTCGAGACCTGTGTTCCCCCCACAGCCTGCTGAACAGGCAGGTTTGCTGCCTATAACTCTCTTCACTGTGACCGTGAAAGATCTCACTTTGTTAAATAACCCAGTGACTGCACTCTTATTTTCTCAGAAAATAAGGCTTGAAATAAGCAAGAAAACCAAAGGGAATTATTTATCTAATATTCAGAGAGAAAACTAATAAGGAAGTTGTCTCACTGATTACACTACAGCTTTGGAACATCAAATGTAGGCACTAAACTTAGAAAACTGAAAAAGCACAGAGTGCTTTCTATTTACAAACAGTGTGAGTAATATCTGTGAGTTAAAGATGGCAAATTGAATAAAAGTATGTAGCTCCAGCCTCTCCTGAAACTCTTAAAACAGTATCAGTGAGATTTTTCAAAAACACAGCCTACAGTAGCAGGAATGGAGGTACCTGCAACAAAATTCTGGGTGCTGGAGAGCAGGTAATGGAGCGATATTCTGATTTAGCGTCCCAAGAAGGCTGGCTTCTAAGTAAGAAGTGAAAAGCTATGCAGCAAATGGATTTACCCTGGAGAGCCTGTCAAAAGTCTCAGATACTTGGGCACTGGGTACCGCTGGAGGTGGGGGCAGGCACAGGCGTGAAAACAGAGGGGCCGAAAGTCTGGTGGTGAAGCAGTCGGCCCTCAGACCCCCTCCCAGGGGAGGCCCAAGGTGGGGCATGATGCTGACACAGGATGGGTCAGGGGGACGTTTGCATGCCCCTATTTGGCTGCCAGGACTGTGCCCTCCAAGGCAGGAGACTGCAGGGTCTTTTCTGGGGAAGCTGATTAGCCCGAGAGAAAAGAGCTAACGCCCAGGACCAGTGGCAGTCCCCAGGGTCTACCTGCACGACCCTACAACACAGCCCTTGTTGACATGCCCTGTCTGAGTGCACAAAGCTTAAATCGGCTTTTTCATGGCTCTACTCTCATAAACCAGTAGGCAGCCAGGGATCATCAGAACTCAGAAGAAAAACTGACACAGAACAAATACAAAAAAGCAACTAGGATAAAGAAGAAAATAAAAAAGACTCCATGGAGAACAAAACTTCAAAAACAACTATCATTAACATCCTAGAGAGAGACAGATTTCTTGGTCCATCATTAAAATCACAGCCCTTGTACTTTCTAGTCTGTGGCCTTCCCTCTTCATTGTACTTGGCTGGCAGAACTCCAGTCCTCATTAGCCTATTCAATCCCAGACCAACCCCACTCCCGCCCCTGGCACTCCTTACACCCCCTTTCCCTGCTTTTTTCCCTTTTGTCATACACTTACTACATCTGACATTTTGTGTTTTATTTCTCAATACGCCCACCACCTCCCAAACAAACACACTGCAATAAAGTTCAATTTTTAAACCAACCAGAGAGGCAAAAACAGAAAGTCAGGCAAAACCAACTAAGAGAAAGAGGCCGTTCCTAAGACTAGAGTCATGGACAGAATGGATGTCTTCAAAGATGCTCTTCCTTAGGAATTTATAATTAAATTGTAAACTGCTCTATAAAGGTATATGCATGGAAAAGGTAACAATAATTATTAACTCTTAGGATGGGTAAGGAATACGGTTAGTTGTGTAAGAGGTGACCACCTCTTGCTTGAGACACAGAGGTTTTAAGGAGAAGGCAAAGTTAAAGCTGAGCCTGCAAGTTCACCTGGTGTCTAAGTGGCTTATTTCAGGCCAAGGGTGTAAATCAACACAGGGCACTTGACAATATGTAGTTCTGTAGGACTGGAATAGGATTCAAATATGGGGACACTGTGGGCAGGCAGGCTGGAGAGAGAGGCAAAAACCAATCAACGAAGGGTCAGGGACAAGTGGCTCCATCCGACTGGGAGAAGGTGGGCTTTTCTGTTGTAATAATTTAGTAGACAACTAACCTATGTAATCAAGGCTAGCCACTAGTTTGGAGTTTATGTGGAAGTGGAATGAGGCAGGTGCGGGGAGAAGAGGTAGAACAGGGTAGAGAATGTCAACAAAACACTGTGTCAAGGGAAAGAGAAGCAATGGGAAAGGTGTAAGCACAGAAATCTAAGCCTCAGGGAACCATGGAAGACCAAGAGGAGCCAAATCCCAAGGGGCAAGGGCAAGCCCAGTCTGAGGACCAGGGAGCCAGGCAGCAAGAACCCATTATAAGCAACAGACTTGTCCAATTATACTTCTGATCGATAATTACAGCAGGGATGTGTAGGATACACTGGAGAGAGGTGGGACAAGGGGTAGTGAGACCATTTCGGCCTCTGCCCTTTTTCAGAAGAGATAACAGTTGCCTGAAAAGGAAGAGAGGGCAGGCTGACATGACAGTAGCACTGTGGAACAGGGCAGAAGCAGGCTTGCGGGGACATGCCATTCTTAGGGGTGCCAAGGACAAAAGAAGCCTTCTGTCTCTAAATTCTCCCAATACCTCTTGGGTAACATAGTATAGTGACAAGTCAATGGTGATAAAAACAAGCAAAATGAGAATTAAGTTTGCACTAAAAAAAGTGGTAAGATGTTACAAAATAATTCTAACTGGTGGTTGTATAAAATGAGACCCTAATAGCTCAAAATCCCTGCTTGGTTGCCCACTCTATTAAAAGAAGGTAGGCTCTTTACAGGTGGGAGCCTTTCTTTGCCATAGCAGACTCGGTGAATTGAAGATAATACCTAACCTTTTTCATAGTTGAGGCTAGCCACTCCAGTCTACATGAAGGAGAGGGGAGGAAGGTGCGGGGAGAAGAGGTAGAAGCAGGTAGAGAATGCCCACAGCGCTATCTCAGTCGGGACTGGTGTGGGGGGCGGGGAAGCACGAAGAAGCAATGGAAAAGACGTAGGTCCAGGAATTCGAGCCTCACAGAGTCACAGAAGACTACAGAGAGAGGCTACACTCCCAAAGGGAAAGGATGACTGAGCCAGGATCTGTCCCCACGAGGGTGCTTTCTCTTAAAAAGACGTCTGTAAGCACCCAGGTCCCTTCCCTTGCCCGAATTTAGTGTGAACAGGGGCTCTGCACCGCTGGGCAGTCCCCAGACAGGGCCAAAGCACTACAGGATGGGTCGGTCCACACGAATACCCATCCAGCAGAAAGGAGGGCAGGAAGCATCTTCACAGATTCTTAAATCTTCTGCAGGCCTCCTCTCCCCATCACATACACTGTATTTTTAAATATAAACATTTAAGAAGAAATATCAAGTGTCTACAAACAAGCAAAAGAGGTATGTGCACTCAGAGAGGCATGTGTGAGATCCAGGATTGGTTCTGCTGCGGAAATGGAGCGGACCGTGCTGTAAGGAGACTATTAATGAACTCTAGGTAGCGCAGTGGGGGTGAGGGGCAGAAAGCCGTCCTGAAATCCAGACAAGAGCCTTTGGTATTAAGAGAAGATTTTCTAGTCATTAAAGTCAGTGATGGGGACTATTCCTTTGTGACAGCTGAAAATAGATCCCCCTCCTCCCTCCCAACAAATCCTTTAGGCCCTTTTTAGGGTAGGCTTCCATAGCTGACAGCCCTGATCTCTCTTCCTGGGACTTTAAGAGTAGGGCACGGAGGAACCAAAACTACCTAATTAGCGGCAGGGCCTATTGTCCTAATACGGTTACCATTCCAGGGAAAAGAAAAGCCTGGGTCCTTCCCAGGAAGTGTGTGAGGGTAAAGGCTCAACTGAGAAAAGAAACAAGAAAAGCAGACTAGTCACACTGGTGACAGGAAGCCAGATTCATGAGTCAAACATCTCTTGACGGAAACTTAAAAATTATATGAGATCTGGAAAGGATGCTCAAGACTTGGGTGGACCGTGTAGTTCTAAAACAAGAATATCTCTAAATAAGCAGAAAAAGGCTTAAAGTACAGATGCTGTCAACAAAGTATCTCTGGGGGGAGTGGAATTAGAGATAACTTTTCTTTGTTTTTCCTTTTTGAATATCTGTACTTTCTAAGTTTTGATAATGAGTCCCTAGGCTGAGTCTAGGCGTGCATCAGGTGGACCGAAGGAAGGCAGTGTATTTTCTGCAGACAGAAGAACATAGAAAAGCTCAGAGGCAGGAAGCAGCAGAAGGCAGCAGGGCCGGGTTCCGTCTGGTTGGAATGCAGGTGTGGGTCCAGGGGGCCTGGAGAGGGGGCAGTGCCCTGAGCACAAAGGGTCCCACACACCAGGAGAGGATCTGGGGTTATCCTATAGGGAACTGGGAGGCAGTGAAAGTGAGGACATTTCATCAACAGATTGCTTTACACAAGAAAGCAGTTCCAAGTAATCACTTATCCGTCCCCCATGGATAGCTTCATTACCCCAGGGCACAGCCCACTTAAAAGTACTGTTCTGAAACACTAAATGGTCTTTTTGACACAAGATGAGCCTGAGACCAAATCTGATTACCCAAATGGACACAAATGTAATTGGCAGTTTTAAATGACAACTTAGCACTATTGTTTTTCAAGCTTTTGGAATGGATGAGCATCCAGAACTCACTTTACTAGAAACTGTGTACAGTTAAGAAAGAAAAGTGGAATTGCCGCCCAGGTCCCAGGCTCAGTCCCCTCCTGCAGAAGCCCAGCTCAGAGACCATGTGCCTTATTTATTAGACACTGCACTACAGGACGATTCAGTGCAAATGTTCTCTCTGCCTTCACATGTCACATCCGTAAGTTTAAATAATGCAAAGCAAATCGTTCATCCAGAAATACTTAATTTGAAATATACAAAGATTTATACTCAGGATATAAATATAAATATTTATCATTCAGGATGACCCCAGGGTTTCATTTTTTTTCTTTTGAAGATGATAAACATTTCATCAGGTTTCCATCTCAAAAGGAAATGACACGAGAGAGACAAGGCAACTTTTTCAAGCCCCTGCACTGGCTTCTCTGAAAGGGAGAAAGGAATGTCAAGGAAATGGGGGAGAAAGCTTAAAAGGAGTGGAACATTAGCAAGCAGGGCCGCCTCTCCTTTTCACCTTAAGTCTTTTCTCTCCCCCATTCACAGCTTTGGGTCCTTTGTTTGTTTAACAAACCATTGCAATTATACCCAGTTCAATGGGGAGGAATGCGCACTCTCTAAGTAGCTGTCCTCGCAATCCACATGTGTGGTCCATACCACAGCCCATCCACAGGCGGCTTCAATGTGCTGGTCTGTGCTCCAGTCACCCCAGAGGCCAGGCACCTTGCTTACAATAAGCCCCAATTTCCCGCTGCCGCATGCTTGCTGCTCCTTCCCAGTAGCCTATAGCGATGTCTCAAGCTGAGCTTCCTTTCCTGTTCACCTAGCGACTGTACTGGCCCTCCTGCCTGGGCTTGTCCCACTCTGCTCCTGTGTCTACCGCCTAGTGTGTTAGCCACCCCTACCTGTCTTCAGCCCAGGGACTCACCACCAACTACTGGACAGACGCAGTTCAGGATCTTACTGGTTATCATGCCCAGGCTTCTAATGCCACTCACGTGGTAAACAGAAGATACAATGGCAAGATCACCCCTGCTTCACCTAATCAGAACTGCTAGTGCCTTTCTTGGTTGCTAGCAGATATACTAGCAGATTGGGATGAATTTCAATCTCTTAGCCAATAAATCAAAATATAATTTAGTAAGAACATTATATTTGAAAGAGATTCAAAATAATATTTAGTAAAACAATAATGTATTTCCTTTAACTCATGAAAGCCCTCTCCTGCTATTTTGTCTGCTAATTTCCATCTGCCAGCCCTTTGAGAGAGGCAGAAAAGCATTTTCATCTCCCTCTAACAGATGAGGAAACTGAGGTTCAGAGACTTATGTTCTCTACTCACAGGCACTGATGAATACAATATTGAGAATAATGAACTGTACTAAGCAAAGCATCTGGTGCATAGTGAGTGCCCCAAAGTGTTCACTTCCATTATCATCATTACTGATGACCACGATAGTGACCAGAGGCCAAACCTAGGTGTTCCGAGCTAAGCTGCGCTCTTTCCGCTTGCACCTGGCCACCCCCAGCTA
Source organism: Trachops cirrhosus (assembly GCA_028533065.1). Taxonomy (NCBI): domain Eukaryota; kingdom Metazoa; phylum Chordata; class Mammalia; order Chiroptera; family Phyllostomidae; genus Trachops; species Trachops cirrhosus. The sequence goes on from CM052541.1 coordinate 176,119,149, forward strand.
AGAGTCTGCACAGACAGCGGACTTTAGCAGTAGCTTTCACTACAGTGTTTCCAAATAAAGCTTCAGAATCTGTAGGTGGATTCCCTAGTGCTACTGGTATGTGACCAGCATCTTCTTCAGGCTTACCAGTCAACATCTTCCACAAAGGGGAGGGTACCCTTTACACGTCCTCTTATGTACACAAGTCAGGAGTGGAGTCAAGGCAGGATTAAAGCTTCTGAACTGACAGGGCTGTGAGCAGAAAATTCCATAGACCTGCAGATACTATGGGGGCTGTGGAGGGGGAATAGCAGAGGATATGAAAAGTTGCTAATCGTATCCTCTGAGTCCCTGAAAAATGCAGAGTGTAGGAATGCTTTTTTAAAAAAGAAAAGATTAAAAATTCCATTGTAAGCTATTTTTGCAGTATGAGGGGGAAATGTACTTTTATTCTCTACTAGAACCTTTTTGAAGTACTTTGAACCTCCTGCACATCCTTGACTTATTTTACTGTGTGTCCAAGCAGTTACTGTGTCAGAAATAATTTCAAACAGCGACCACCACTTGCATACCTACTGGGTGACGGGAAACGTCAGTGTTCAGGCAGTCACGGGGTCCTCGAAGGCGTCTGGTTGAGGAGTCAAACCTGTAAGAAGAGATCTTGCACGTCTTCAGTGAATGAAGCTACAAAAGCATCCCCCCTCATGCTGCAACTGGAGCTTCACTTCAAGAGCCTACACTCAACTGATATTGTGCAGAGAGATTTTCTACTGCTCTTCCATGCATTTGACTAAGCGGAAGATCAGTTTTAAACTTCAAAACCCTGTAGTATAATACCTCAATAGACCTGCCACCCTTAATTTTTAAATAACTCAGAAATACCAAATGGCATAAGTCTTAAAACATGTGGATCATCTGCTATATTTAAAAGGTGTCATAAAGTTCATAATGTTGTAACTTAGAAGATTTTCAGTATTTCGTATAATCTTGCCCAAGACTACCTTTAAGTATCTATTATATCCTTTGTCCTACTTGCAACTAGATTAGAAAAACCCTGAAATTTTTCCCTGCTTTCTGCAAGTAGGAAAAAAAAACCCCATGCAATTGCTTACATAAAATATTCAAAATAGCAGTCAGAGGAAACGGTATTTTTAAAAAATCAACAGTATTAGAATACCATAAAACAGGTATGCAAATCCAGGCAATAACAAACCTGAAACAAATTATGAATTGAAAACATCAGTAAAACTAGTAGGCATTCATATTCAACAACAGCTTTGTATAAATGTACAGATTTAGAAAATGCGCAGGGTGGAAAGGCTGAAGGCTCCAAGTTGAATAGCCAACCCAGTGGTTTACCAAACCTGGCCGTGCATTAGAATGCCAGGGAAATCTCTGGCACGGGCTGACATGGCATCGCTGGGGCCCTGAGATTTATGTTTTTACCAAGGCTCCAGGGCCAAGTCTGCAGCCGGCTTTGCACTACAGATCCCTGGTGAGCATTCAGAAACTGGTATCTCTGTTCACCAATTAATTATAAAGCTTGGCTTCTCCCAACTAAGACTATTCCAACCAGTTGATCCTCTTAGGTGAAAAGCTTTTCAAGGTTTTCTTAGCCAGTACAAAGATAAATATATTAAGAAATAAAGCCAATTATACCTCACCTAAGTAATTTTTTCACTTGGTTGCCTCTTTTCTTAATTTGATCAAAAAAGGAAAAGGCTATATCTGTTTATTTTGGATAAGAACATCATTCTAAGTTAAAAACGGAAAAATTAAGGCCATTTTAGACAACTAAATCTTTACAATAACCTGTCACAAGTTCAGGAAAAAACTGGAGGTGAGTAGGTTCTTTGTCTGAATCATCCAGAGAATTTGTTTTAAATGTATTCCTCACTTTGCATGTATAAACACTTCACAAATCATCTTCATGGTCCATCTCTCTTCTCAAAATACTCAACATTTATCATGGTCTCCAAAGGCCTGGATTAATTCCTTTTTAAAGGCTTTAAAAAACATTAAAGCAAGAGAGTGAAATTCTTCTGGATGACTCTTCCTTTGCCCCTGCCCATCTCACCGACAGACAATGCCAACTCAGGAATTCAGAGGCGGAGGCTCTCGTCTGCCCCACTGGAAAGCACGCACATGACACGCAGTACGCAAACCAGGCAGTGGAGTGGCTTAGCTCCATTGTCAAAATATTCAAATTATCACTAAAAGAAAGAGATTCCTTTCTGAATTCAACAATACTCCTTGGCCTCCGAGGGCTCACACAGGAGCTTATTCTTAAGCTGTTCAATGTAAGCAGCACTAGTGAAAGAGGAGAACCCTGGCCGGGAGGAGATCAAGTCCCTGGCCTTTCCAACCTGCCATCTCTGCACCAGTCTAACGCGTAAATAGTTAACAATGCAACAGAGAACCTGAAAGCACTCATGGCCCTGGGGGATAATCCTGTGCCGTATAGGACGATTTAATACAGCGGAGCAGAGACAGTTCAGAAAAATAACACATCTAAGTTTGACAGGATGCTACTTGCAGACTGCATTTCAGGTCTGAACTTAGATTTCAAAACCAAACGAAAAGGTTTTAATTATGTCAATTACCTAAAAAAGTACATGGCCCAAAATGGCCCTATAATATCCAACATTCCTAAATACAGATGTTTCTGAGCTCCCGAGTAGCGAGAAAAATCACATTTTTCTAGGAATGGGCACTGGCACATGGCAGACAGATTAATTACAGTTAATTGTTACAAATAAATGGGAAAATATTTGGGGGTAAATGATATGTGTCTTCACTGATGACAAAAACTGAAGTTTCATGAATCTAGAGCGTATGATTTCTAGAATGCAGTTTTGGTAGTCACAATATGCTCTTCTAGGCACTTGCTTCTGAGAGCAGCATTTAAGAACACGTCTTTTTTTCTATTAATGAACTGGTTTAGCCGCCTGCTGAGCATTCACTGAAACCGAATTGAACAAAGGGATTTCCTTCCAGTTTCAGCTCATTCACTTCTAGCTACCCTTGATTTTGCTAAGTAAATTCTTCAGACTGACTTTTTTATTTCTAATGGTTTGAGTGGGAAGGAACTGGGCAGCCCCAAACACTGGGAATTCTGCCTTGGTTTTCAGTGAAAGACTCGTCTAGGCTGAAGATGTACAAGGTTTGTTTCTGAAAAGCCTCTCGACTAAGGTTTTTAATTTTATTTCCTGAAGCCCGTAATTCCAAATGGAAAGGAGCCCACGTGATATGGTAGATCACAGACAACTAAACCTTATTTCACAGAGGCGGACCACAGTGAACAATTAGATTATACCTCTGCAGTGAAGACCCTAAGTGGGATATTCATACTCGTACAACACAGAGGAGCACGTTGCAAAGGGTCACTGGAAATTTGAACGATTTGTGAGCCTGGCACCTGGCCCTCTACCTTTTCTCACAATCCCTGGGGGACTTTGTTCATAACCCAATGTCAACTATTCCTTGGGATCACAGGCCTCCCAAATATTTACCTTTAATCCTAAACTTTAAAATTCCAGACAAATCCACCTACCTACTTCTTGCCTTGGTGTCTCGCAGTGCCCCCTGAAGGTCCCTGTTCTAAAGCAGGGGCTCCACACAGCTCAGCTCAGTCCAGACTCTGGGCTCCTCTTCCAGAATTAGAGTTTAGCCACTGGCACCAACTATGTAATAACAGCTGACATTTACTGGATGCTCGCAAAGTGATTGACCATTGTTTTAATCACTTTACTCAATGCCCTCAACACCATGAGTAGGAGGTATTAAGCTCATTTTACTTGGGGGGAAACTGAGGCTTAGAAGGTACACTGATCTGCCCATGCTCACACCAGCAAAGCAGGATTTTACATCCAGGGTGTGTGATTTGTGAGTCCACATTAGTAACAGATCAGTCTCTTCACTGTGTGTCACTTCCTAACCTCTCCAAAGTCAGAACGTCTGGAGTCATGCTAGATTTTTCTCTCTAAGCTAAGCTAGAAGATCTGTAAGCTTATAGTAACTCAAATCTCTTTCCTTCTTCTAATGTCTACAGTTACCACGGTTTGGGTGATGTTTTGTCTTCATGTCAGCCTCCAAACCAGTATGGAAGGACAACTCTGGAACTTAACTTTGGCCTTCCAACAGTTTTCCTTTCTAGCTCATTTAAAACAGGTTGCAGGATGACAGGAGAAGCAGTCTGTCTTTAACATCTAAACCCAATGAGGAGATTCTGCCCAACTGCTAGGGTGGGAGAAGGAGAGAGTGGGGAAAGGGGTGAGAAAAAGACACTTTCCCCTCCGTCCTGCCCCTGGTGTGAAAAGGAAAAGGAGACCTGTCAGCCCCCAGAACGGGGCCCTTGCACAGCTCTGGTTCCCCAGGCAGCACAGAGGCCTCAGGAGGGCATGCATGGGGTGCATTCTGGCAGGCCAGACCTGAGCAAAGAATTTCCAGCCTCCACTGGTGGCCCTGAGGCTTCAAGAGATCACGACTGTGAAAATGCCAAGGGCCAGAGGCAAGTCCCTCATATACCAGGTACCGTGGAAATCTCTGGGTTTAGGACATGACCCATGAGGGAGGGGAAGACACCTAAAAATGACTGCAATGAAATTTCCCTCAAGGTTGGCCAAATGGGGCTAGAGTGTGAATTAAGGTAGTTATGGGGAATAAAAAAGAGGATACTTCCTGCACACTTGAAGTTGTGGAGTGAGATGCAGTCTTGCTGGTGCCTTAAACAGGTGCTAAGGCGCTTAGGCTAGTACACACCTGTGCTATAGACTAGTTGCAGCCGCCATAACTGGAGCCAGACTGCATTTCAAAGAAGCAGCCCCCACCCCACTCCACCACCAACCCCGCTGCGCTGCGGGAGGAGTGTGGAGTCAGAGTGCTTTAGAGCCCTGGAGGGTGTGGGGTGAGTCGGGGGGCGGGGGGAGTGGCACAGATAGAGAAGGAAGGGAAGGAGCAGATGTTAAGCATTTACTCACAAGATTAACTCCTCTGACTCCTATGCAAATACCTAGAAAGGGAGAGGCAAAGAAAGTTATCTTAAACTCTGAATTGCTCAAAAACCAAAGGGGAAAGGGGAGGTGGGGTGTCGGACAGAGGAAGTCAACTAGGAAGAGGTAAGAGAGGCCGGTGCTGCTAGTGTGGAGTCACAGGACAGCCCTGCTTCCCAAGCTTAGATGTGCCAGCCAGAGCGACATGCTGGGATGGGCAGTGGGGCTGTGGATTTTTCCAGAAGACAGAAATGCTAATGAGGAGGTCTGGGGGAAAGGTTATAAACCCTTAATGTGATGAATGTGGCGACTCGCAGATGTTGCAGTAATGGCAGGTAGTTGTGGCACCAAAAGAAATGTCTGAGGGGCCCAGACTTCGACGCCAGTCATGTCCTCCGAGCAAACCCCACTCCAGCTCTGCAGCTGAGTGTCTGAGGCTTCCGGATGAGGACTAGCAAGGCCCTCCTGAAAACTGGAGAGCATGCAAGATCTGGCAGCCATTATTCAGAAATCAGAACTTTGGAATAGAGAGCTGGGGCGGCAGGAAGGACTTCAGATACCCTAGAATCAGCAACCAGGGAGCCCCAGTTTCCTGTGGCACAGGCACCTGCTAAGTCTGCCCTGGCACGTGGGTACACGGCCAGAGGGAAGACAGGCCTGGGAGAAGAGGGCCTGCCCGGGGACCAAGGGCCTGTGGTAGAGGCAACGTGTGCCAGGACGTGCCCTCCCAGCTTTGCGTATTAGGAAGCTGAGTAGCTGGTATTAAATTGTACCCAAGAAGAGAACTCGCAAGCCAGGAACATGGAAGTGAGGATGTGTTTGGCAGGCAAGCAGATGTTTGGAAAACCAGAGCAACCACAGTGTGGAGCCACTCTAGTCTCAGTAGGATCTGGCCTCTGTTGACACTCGCTTCCCCTCTCATACCAGACAATGGGGCTCAGAGGGGAAGATGGAGAAGGAGGCAGTTAATGAACACTCACACGGCCCATCTCCAATTCCTACCACCTAACATGTGCAACTCAGGGAGTCAGGAAGTAAAGACATTTTCATGGTATTTTCTTTACATTTTATTTTCCATTATGTGAGAAGCATACTCTACTCTAGAGTAGGCTGTGTTCCTACCATTAGTTTTGAATGCTAACCAAATGATAGTGTTCCATTAGGCATACCTTGGAGATATTGAGGGTTACATTCTAGACCACAAAAGAGCAGGTATCACAATAAAGTGAGTTGTACTCTTTGTGCTGGTGGAGGGTCTTGCTTTCACTTTGTAAAAAAACGTAACACCTGTGAAGCACCACAAAACAAGGTGTGCCTGCCTGTGCCATCTGAGAAGATGGGGTGGCACAGAAGGGAGCCACTGGCTTTGGAGTTGGGCGGCTCTAGGTGTGAATACTGGCTCTGCTGCTCGCCAGGCATGTGTCCTTAGGCACGTGTCCTAACTCCTGTTCCTGGTGACATCTCTCTACCTCGCAGAGTTGTTAAAAGATTATACATTACATATGTACAAACAGAAGCACAATGGCTGGTACAGAGTCTAAAGTATATGTACAAAGTAGATGTGGTCTGTTAGTAGAATCAAGAATGATTCTACAAACTGGGTTAAGTTCACAATTAGAAAACACTAAATAAGCTGTTTCAGAATATACTATAATGGAAAGAGTATAAATTTTTGATCCACTTCAATAATCTTTCATTTGGGTCATCATAATACAATCCCACATCCTAACATGTCCTTGTAAAAGAAATTTCTAATTCCCTGCATGCTTCAAGTTTTACATGTCATATATTTGAAAGATTTATATATTATTATTAGCTGTGCTTTTAATGGCAACATCATACTTAACTAAAGAAAACAATTAAAAACAGGCCTAGTGTGAATGGGTCTTACTGTTACTATAAAGTTACCTGAATAATTGGTACGCAGAAGTGATTCTGGCATTTTTGGATAATGCTAGAATCTTCTTTTCGAATGTGTTGGTGGGAAAGTGGACTGGCTTCAATTAGGAGAACAGGAATTGAAACACACACACACACATCTAATATCCTCCTCACTTTGGCCTTCCAACTAGAGTAACTGTGGATGGCTTTTCTAGAAATCAGCCCCAAGAGAAAAATAAGTTTGGAAGCAGTTTATCTAGTGAGAGGCTTAGGGGAAAAAAAATCAAGTGTAAGATGAAATATAAGAAATCTTACAAAGAACACTGAAACTTAAAAAAATTATGGCATATTACAGTCAAGGACATTTTGTAAAAAAAATGTTTGGAGAGAAGCCAAGAGTTATGGTTAAGCAACACTGTTAGGACTAAAGCTGCAAAACAGGGGGAGGGTTGCTTTAGGGTAAAGAAGGCAATGGCTTTAAACAGAGAACAAACTGCTCGTTGCGGGGGGAGAGCAACCAAAATGCTGAATGTGAAATTTAAGGCAGTAATTACTGTTTTGAAATAGGTGTTTCATACAAATCATAATCTCCAGATGTATGGAGAATGATAAGAGATAAAAACTGTGACTCCTGCCAACCACGAGTTCCCTCAAATAAACACTGGATTTAGGGGCACTTATTTCCTAACACACATTTCACAATGTTAGGGAATTTGGACAGAACATATGCAAATTGAGAATCACCTCATATTACGATTTTAGGCACATGATTTGGAGACTCTGAATTGCAATACATGCAACATACTAAATGCGACTCTAGTGACACCCCTAATTTTTTTTCCTGGCATGTGTTTGTTTGTTTTTGTAAGATAAAACAATATTAAAATGTCTTTTTAAAATGTAAGGGAGGGAACATCGCCAAGTTTCTAGTAAGCAAGTCACGATAAATAAAAACCAACTGTATAAAACCCCCTTCTAGAGGGAAAGAGGCAGGAGGCTTTGGAGTGTGCTCTAACTCAGGGCGAAGGAGAACACAGACTCACCACTGACCACGGTGAGCCGCCTGGGCAGAAGTCGGACGGTCTCGCAGAGACACACTTACCTTTCTAAGTTTGAGGTACAGAGGAGTTTTAGATGTGACGTGAAATGGGCCACATCAGACGTGAGAGCAATCCTACGGGGGGAAAACATTCAAAGGTTAAAAATAAAGGCATTGAGAAAAACCACACTGGTACTGTGTAAGTAGACATTTATATACAGAGTATGAGTTCAGTAATGCCAGGATCAAAAATATCTCTCCGTCAACATGCCATAGTGGCATTTTCCAGCATTCCAGGGGCACACCTTTAAGTTCTTAAAGGATTTTCAGTTTCAGAGAGGGAACACAGTGATGTGGTTAAGAGCAGGGGCCATGGTGCCAGAATGCCTAGACTCCTATGGGGGGGCCACCTGGGGCCATTAGCAACCTCACCCAACCTCTTTAGTCTCTCCCTGCCTCAGCTTCCTCCCCTGTAGAATGGAAACCAGAATGTACCTACGGCACAAGAGCTTTTTGAGGATTCAATGAGTTAATCTGAGTAAAGAGCTTGACATGGAGTGGTAAGCAAGGAGCACTCATGTATTTGCAACCATTTTCCAGAGACCTCAATTCAAGTCAAAATACCTCATAGCCTTGGGCAGAAAAATCAGACAATAGTCAAGCCCTTAAAAATAAGTGTCAAGTAAGAACAGGATCCTTTGGGAAGAGGAAGTAAGTACCTGGGCAGGGCTGAGGGTGAAGTGAAAATGAGGGTAGGATTTTAAGGAGCAAGAAAGGACCACTAAGAGGCAAAAAAAAACCCAAACAAACAAACAAACAAAAAAGAAAACCAAACAAACAGACAACCAAAAACTCCAAAGCAGAAAACACCTCTGCTTAATTCCAATTTTTTTTTTTTTCAAAAACAAGGCTACTACTAAAAGGAGAAGCCTAGAGGGCAGAACTTGTTGAGAGTGAGCATACCCAATAAAGTTAATTTTTAATAATTCTGTATTTCAGAATAGTCTTTCTTGCAAGTCAATCTAATCAGTAAGGAGATGTCTCCCTTCCAATGACTAGATAAGCTTTATTGGGGCTGCTTTATTGGGTCGGTCTGGATGGATGGGAAGCAATCTAAGAGGGAAGTAGGTGGTGGTGTCTTTCTACTAGGAAGTTTGTTAATGGAAATAAATACACACACAAATACAGAGGCCTAATATATGTTGATCCCCAAACCTATTCTGAGGGCTTGACTCTTAAATTACTTGACTCTTAATTTATTATTTCTTGGATATTACAGCAGGCTTCAGTCCTAAGAAGAAAGTCTCTTTGATGGAGGACCATGTAGTTGAAGTTATCTGACTCTATAAACACAGCAAGAACAGTTTTTAGCTGCGGTCACTTCCTTGGCCTGTGTGTAGTCCTTTGTAGTCCTTTCTGTCCATGCAGACAAGGATATGCCTCACCTCTAAAAACTGGAACATCAAATGGGAAAGTGTGGCTGGATTTCCTACTTTTCCTTCCACCCTCTACTCCTCCCGACTATGGTATGATGTCACATAAAATTAATTCCAGAAACTGGGAGGCCCAAACAGCCAAGTCATAAACCCTATGTGCTACGCTGCTTTCTCATCTACAAGTCAGTACTTATGGGGGCGAGAGCCTATCAATGACCAAGGCCATGGTAACTTTCCCATTTCGTGAGAAATCCGAACTCTCCACAGAATCACAGCCTGCTGACTCCACCACCAGTGCAGGAGCCACGTGGTCGCCCGTGCCTCTCCAAGGCTGCTACCACAGCTCACAGGTTTGTAAACCTGTGTTTTCAATTTCATCCCTACCTTTGATCCAAACAGAAAATCAAGTAGATTTCTTTAAAAATAATCGTGGTGGTAAAATAAAACAAAAATAACATGGTGAGTAAAATATTAGCAAGTTCCTATACTTGTGTGCTTACTTACCTACACCCCACCAACATTTTCTAAAATTTTCCGTGATAATTTTATGATGTTATTTTTTCCCAAAGAATGGTGAAAACTAGTTCCCACTTGAAGCTCTGGTTTAAAAAGAACCAGGTTTTGATTCCCAGGTTAAAACCTGTTTCTTTAGGCTTGTCCTGGGGTCCTGTGAAATCATTTTCCATAATCCTTTAGAACCAAAATTTCCCTCACACTTGTCACTGAGAGGTGAAGTGTTTGTTTCCTTTGACAGGGGGCCCATCACATACGGTGGCGGTAAATCTGGCTAAAGATATTGCCAAAGGATGCTTTATTTTGAATTATTTAACATTACATCACAGAATTAAATCATGTAAAATGGAAGTTTTATCCATCTCAATCACTAAATCTGGTTAAGTGAAAGTCTATGAAATTCTAAATTAAAAGCTTCTTCATCTTCTTACTAAAAATGTCTAAACACTTTGTTGAGGTTTGTTTTTAGAAAAGAATGTTAGAGAAGAGACCTTGGCTTTGAAAAGGCCAATTCCATGCACTTTTTATGCCTCTTGCTCAGAAGCTGATGGACTGCCCAGCAAACTTGCCAAATCAAAAAAAAAAACCTGTTTAATAATCCTCCACAGAGGAAAGATTTTAAAAGGCTATAGCGCCAATCAGGTAACAATAGATCAATCAGGTTTTCTTAAAATGTAGTATTTGCAGTTGAAGCCTGGATAAGTAATTACATTCAAAGTAACGTACAGGGAGCTATCAATCCCCATTCATTCAGCAGGCATTCACTGAGCCAAGAGCTTTGCGAGGCTCGGAGATATAAAAATGAATACGACACAGCTGCTTTACTTCCAGCTAAAAGAATACACCTAAACAAAGATCTGCAGGGCAATGTGTTAAGTGCTATAATAGAGGTGTGCACAAAGGGCTGGAGGCCAAAGGAAGAGGCCGTAAATTCTTCCTTGGGAAACGAGCAAGTGAGGGGAGATGTGAAAGAAGGTATGTTGATGTAAGAAATTCAAGACTTTCTCCTTACTCTGTTCTCAAAAGTAAGGCACTAATGTGCCTAAGGATTTACGGACTATTCTAACCACAAGTGCTATATTGGTCCGTTAGCCAGTTTCATTTATGTTTGATACAGGCTCTCAGTTAAAATATCCCAAGAATATAAGTTTTTTAAAAATAAATGTATTATTGTAATATTCCCCACGTAATACACATAACCCAGAATGGAATGAAGAGCTAGCATTTGTGGAAGTTAGATACAAAGTTCAAAGATGTTCTCAAACATAAACAAATGGAAGACACAGTCTAGAGACTTAGTATTATTATATTAATAATGCTTATTTTAAATATCACTTTTTCTCTTCAGGCAAAAAATAAGAATCTCCTGATTATATCATGGTTAATATTTGTCTCTCTCTACTTCGGTGTTTAAAAAAGAAGGAGGGTGTTGGATCAACTTCTACTTAACATCATTTATTATGCATACCATATTCCTACTTATAACATAGTTGTGACAGACCCTCCATTGTTCAGTACACACTAGCCCCAAACTTGAGTAATTCTAATGTAAGCATGAGAAACCACCGTCTCCTTTGGGGTGAATTTCCAAATTCTTCTGTGTTAAATTGAGGTCTAATTTTCCTTGTGCCTGGTTTTCACAAGAAGGTCCATTCCACCCCATGTGCTCCTTTTCAGCTGTCAATAAACAGAGGCAGTGAATTCCCCCACGGCTTCACAAAGCTAGTTAGGCAAAGCCATTCATTCCTTCAGGAAAACAGGGCATTGATTTCAGCGAGTTCCCAGGGAGCAGCTGCAACAAAGAGATCAAAGGCCCACCTCTCTTTCCCTCCATTGCTTTCATTAGGCCAGGCCCAGACAAACAGCGACAGGTTTCCTTGAGACAAGGAGAAGGCCCAGAGACCACCTCATGGTTCAATTCAAATTCATCCGTTTCCTACATTCCAGTGACAGTCCAGAATGCTAACCATGACAAACCAGCACAATCGCCCGGCATAATATACTGCGCGCTAGTTCATCCAAGGTCAGAGGGAGAAAACAGGCACCCAGGGAAGTCCTCCGCTTCTAGGGCCTGCTGAGCCTCAGTGGCCCCCTGACATTCCATAAATAAACTTCGCCTGCTCACTCTCCCTTTCTTCCTCCATCCTGCAATCCCACAAGCGATGGTATCACTTAATCTGCAATTTCTTTCGTGTCAAAGTTCCCAAACTACTGGGACAATTTATTCTCAATCTAATAGTTCCACTGATGATTGGAGTGTGCTATAGGTGCATCCCTTACTATTGGCTGGTACCCAGGAAGCTATGGCAGATGACGAATTTAGAACTATAATTCCTAGGGCTTCCCACATGGCCGCTAGACCTAAAGAAAGAGTCGGTTTGCGTAAATTCTGTTTGCAAAACATAACCACGAAGAGCGGCAGAACAGTTAGCTTTTTTATTTGAGCTTGGTGATCACCCAGACTGGTAATCCAAGCTCCTGAATGGCAGTCTGTGTGTGAATGAGCTATGTGTGTGTTTGTGGGAGTGAGGAGGGACTAGGAAGGAACATGAATTATCCTGATTGGTTCCCTACACTGAACAGATATAATTAAAAGGTCTCCAAGATCTCCACTGAATTCTGAACTGCTTCTTTGACACAACCTTCTTAAAAACCTGTAACAAAATGTGTTCATTTTATTGTGCTCCATTCCATTTCTGTCACTAATCCTGAGTGAACACAGGAATAGATGAGTTACATTTCAAAACTACTAACCCAAAAAGAGAACCCACAATACTGGAATGGAAGAAATGGGGAACTCATTCCTTGACACAGAACATAATCTCTCCACGTGCCCATCCTTTGAGCTTCAGGACTGATCTAGGGGATCCAGTCACCGATTACTAATTTGACTGCCAATGACACCACTGTACAGGGTGCTGAACAGCCCTCCAGGAGGAGACTTTCACGGACTCAAGTTAGGACAGAAAGGAACTTAGAAAATACAGGACTCCAAACTGCACAGAAAATGTATCTTCTTAGCGCAGCAGGCCAATCGTATTAGGAACCTTAAAGCTGATTCTGGCACTGGTTCACTTTGGGCCTCTCTGTCTTCCTACTCTTCCAAAATGAAGGCAGAAATATCAGGAATTCCTTTACAAGGTGCTGGGAAATAACCATTCCCCCAAAACGCTGTATCTCACTGAAGAAAGCTGGTCTTATGCGTAGAAACTCCTCATATAATGCATCACTCTGTATTCCAAGAGAGCCATTCTAGAAACTCTCTAAGTTTCTACAAATCAAATCAATTTTTAAAAGCACTCAAAAATGTACTACTTAAAGAAAGGCTATGGCAAACGATGAAATACACACATCAATTCATTTATATACCTTTCAAAAGCATGTACAGAGCACTTAGAAACATCTGTGTGATCTTCACCTCAGCCAGCTGAGATAGCTGGTTTTATTCATTTCTAATTCTGAGTGAGAAAAACAGACTTGAGAGGTAATAAATTGATTTACACACTCACAGAACTAATTAGTAGCACTTAGAACTTGAAGTATTCTGATTCTAAGTCTCATGCTGTTTCTACTGTACTTTGCTACCATGTATGCATATAATTATTTACTGGAGTTCTTTAACCACAGCTACATTAAATAAGTCATCACTCTATTTCTAGATCCAGTGCATTGTACCCATCATTCAAGGAGGTAGTGTATGTACTCTGGTGTCAGAGACCTCCATATTTAAATTTTAGTGTTGCCTTTTTATAGTTTCACAAATTAAGCTATTAACAGTATTTTCAGAATCTTAGTTTCCTCATTTGTAAAACAGGAATAATAATACCTTTTCTCATAGGATTTGGGAAAGATGAAATTAGATAACCCATGTAAAGCATCGGGAACAGTGTTATCATGTAAGTGCTCCATAAGGGTAGCTACTGTCATTGATGTTGAAAATCAAACCAATGTAAAACTTGTCAAAATGAGAAAAATGCTCCCTTTTCAATAAAAAGACATAAAATTTAATTTTCAGCTGTGGATTACATGATTCCTTCTAACATTAAATATTTAGCATTCTAGGATTTTGCTAGATTAAGTCTAGGATTTTATGGGGTCAACTAATGAACAAGCAAGACCAAACTGTCATAAAAGATATGCTACTATACAAAACAGAAACACTAATTGAATTGTCTTTTAAAAAGCTAACTGAGGTAAATCCCTGGTTGCTATAAAGTAGCAAGGTGGTTTTTTGGTACAATCAGTTTTACTTCTTGCCATTTAACCATTTTAAGTAGAAATGTATTGGCACTAGGCAGAAATTCACAGACTGTTGCCCCATAAAGAGAAAAATACATATTGGGAATATTTGTTGCACATAGTTAGTACTTTAAAGTTTTCATATCTTAAAACTCTCACCCTACTAACTAGGAGAAAATAGGTTAACTTTCCGGTACAAGAAACTGCCAGTGGTAAACATAAAACCTTTTTCACACCTTGTCTCATTCATAATTCCTCATCAATAGATGGTGATATGTAGATGCTACTGTACAATGTACAGGAGACTGTAGAAAAACCAGAGACAGAGGCCAGCATGTCTAGACCATTCTTGATTGTCTGAACTTGGTGACATTTTTTATCTGAATTCTGAATATGTCATTCAGTGATTTAGTTCTTCAATGCTTTTGTTGATTGTCAAACTTGGGGAATAAATCCCTCTTTAAAATTTTTTTATCCAAGGCTTTAATATTAAAAAGGCAAGGAGTTCATCCCACTTTGGTTGGACCAAACACCACGTAAGGGTGCACAGAATTCTACAGTTCTGTGATTCTAAAAATACTCTTTCTTATATTATATTATCTACTATTAATACATCATTTTAAATGTGTGTCTAAATCTATAGCTTCTTAACATTGCAAAATATTTTTCCTTCACTACCATTTATCTCAGAAATTAATAGTTGGAAAGAAATCATCAGGATATCTGGGGGAACATGTTTTGTTCAAGAAACTCAGTCTGTAGCTGGGGAAATCTGATGGTTCTTTCTTTCCTGTTAAGAGCTAAAAGTTGCCCTCTGATAAACAATCCTAACTGTCTTCTCCAATAACATGAAACAAGAACATTTTTAAATAAAAGACATTCTGATATTTGACACAATTTTAACAGTCCCTTATATTGCGTCATTATTTTGAGACTGTTTCTCTTTTATAATATAGATCATAGGGCTATGAATTTTCCTCTAATAACTGCAATAGTTGCAACCTAGTAATCTGGAAATATGTTTTCATTTCATTTAGTTCAAAATACTTTCTAATTTCCCTTTTAATTTCTTGTTTGTCACATGGGTTATTTGGTAAAATTCACTAGTGCAACCATTTGGGCCTGGTGGTTTGTTTTCTAGAAGTCTTTGTTGTTGTTTGTTGTTTTACTATATTAATTTGATTTCTTTACTAGATATAGGAATGTTCAGGTAATCTATTTTTCAAGTGGGTTTTGGTATTTTAGATATATCTTTCCAAGAATTGGTCCATCTCATCTAAGTTATCGAATTTGTGGGCACAGGTTTTTGGTAGTAGTCCCTTATTATCCATTGTAATATCCATGAGTTCAGCGTTATGGCCCCTCTCTTATTCCTGATATGGTAATTTGTCTTCTTTTTTTCTTGGTTAACCTGGCTAAAGGTTTATTATTTTATTAATCTTTTCAAAGAACAACCTTTTCATTTTGTTGGTTTTTCTCTATTGTTTTCCTATTTTCAATTTTGCTGACTTCTTAAGTTTTCTTGACTCTCTTTTGTTTGCTTTAGGTTTACTTTACTCTTTTCTTCTACAGTTTCATAAGATGAAAACTTAGGTTATTGATTTTAGATTTTCTTTTCTAATGTATTCATTTAATGCTATAAATTTCCCTCTAAGCACTGTTTGCATTATATACCACGCATTTTCATAAATTTTATTTTCTTTTCACTTAAAATATTTTAAATTTTTAACAAAACAACTTCTTTGACCCATGGGTTGTTTAATTTCCAAATATTTGAGAGTTGTTCAGCTATCTTTGTTACTGATTTCCAATTTAATTCTGCTGTAGTCTGAGAATGTATTTTGTATCATTTTTACTTTTTTAAACTTAAGGTGTTTTTATGGCCTAGAATATAAACGTGAGTTAGTTGGAAGTGTGATGATCAGTTACAAGATATTTTTTCAGACACATTTCTGCTCTAATTTAATTACATTATGGTCACAGAACATTCTTTGTATGATTTAAATCCTTTTAAATTAACTTGTTTTCTCACTCAGAATATTGTCTATTCTGATTAATGTTCTGGGCATACTTGAAAAGAATGTATAGTCTGCTGTTGTTGAATACAGTATACTATAAACATTAATTAGGTCCAGTTGGTTAATAGAGCTATTCAATATTCTATATCCTTACTGATTTTCTATCTACTTGACCTATCATATACTGAGAGAAGGGTGCTGAAATCTGCCTATAATTGTGGATTTGTCTAATCCTCCTTGTGTATACTGAAACTCTATCATTAGATGCATAAACATTTATGCCCTACTGATGACTTTACCTTCTTATCATTACAAAAAAAATCTTCTTTATTCTTGGCAATATTCTTTCTCTAATTTCTACTTTCTATCTTGTGATATTAATACAGCTACTTTTTAAAAATTAGTGCTAAAATGTTATTGTCCATCCTTTAGCCTATAACCTATTTGTGTCTTTATATATGTGAAGTGCATTTTTTTGCAGGCAGTGTATAGCCAGTGCTTGTTTGTTTGTTTGTTTTTTAAACCTACTCTGACATTCTTTGTCTTTTAACTGGAGTATTTAGACCATTTATACTTAATGTGATTATTGATATTGTTAGGCTGAAATGTAGCATCTTGCTATTTGTTTTATATTTGTCCCATCTGTTTTCCATTCCCTTTTTCCTTTTTCCCTGCCTTCTTTTGGACTGATTATTTTTTCTGATTTAATTTTATCTCTTGGCTTAAAACTCTGTTTTGATGTTTTTAATAGCCAATTTAGTGTTTATAACCACATCTTTAACATATTACAATGTACCTTCAGGAAATATTACTCCTCTTCCCCTGTAGTATAAAAATTTTATGATTTTATATTTCAATTTTCACCTCCTGACCCTTGTGCATTTATGATACATTTCATGTTAACACAACTCTATGGTTTCTACTTTTATTTCATCAATTATCTTTTTAAAAAGATTAAAATTTAAAAAATCTTATCTATTTACTCAGGTGGCTACCATTTTTGATGCTCTTTATTCCCATCTGATATTATTTTCCGTTTTCCTAGGGGCTTCCTTTAACACTTCCTGTACTATAAGCCTAATAGTAATGTATTCTTTCAGAGTCTGTATGTTTGAAAAAAGTCTCTATTTCATTATCTTTTTTTAAAGATATTTTTTATTAGCTATAGATGTCTAGTTTGACAGTATTTTCTTTCATTGCTTTAAAGATGTTGCTCCACTGTCTTTTGGCTTGCAATGTTTTTGATGCAAAGTCTGATGCCATTCTTTGTTCTTCTAAATTTATAGTGTCTGTTCTCTGCTGTAGAATCTTTTTTTATTACTGGTTTTAAACTACTTGATTATGATATCCTTGGTCTAATTTTCTTCATATTTTTTTCTTCTTGCTAGGTATTCACTGAGATTCTGAGATATGTGAGGCTATTGTTTTCATCAAATTTAGCAAACATTCAGCCATTATTTCTTTGTTTTTTTTCTTTTCCTTTCCTCTTTTGAAGAGTCCAATTATACATATATTTGACTGACTGAAGTTCCACAGCTCACTGATGAGCTGTCTTTTTAATTCAGTTTTTTTGTGTGTTTTATTTTGTATAACTTCTGTTGCTGTGTCTTCAGGTTCACAAAACCCTTCTTCATGCAATAGCTAGTCTACTGTTAATCCTACCTATTGTATTTTTCATCAAATTTATGTTGTCTCTGGAAGATCAATATGGGTCTTACAATAGCTTTCATGTCTCTCATTAACAAACTTTATGCTCTCCTCTACTATCTTGAACATATGGTATATAGTTATAGTAAATACTTTAGTATCTTTGTTTAGTAAATATGTTTTCTTATTAAGTAAAATCTGTTTATTAAATGTTTATTAAATCTATGGCATTTCTGAGTCTATTTCTATTGATTGACTTTTCTCTTTACTATTGACTTTTTCAGTTCCCTTGTATATTTAGTAAAATTTGACTGAACACTAGGCATTGCTTATTTTCCCTAGTTAGGTGTTGGATATTTGATATTTCTTTAAATAGACTTGAGCTCTGTTGTGGGATGAAGTTAAGCTACTAGAAACCATCTGTTTCTTTAAACCAGGAGTCTGAAAACTATGGCCTACAGGTCAAATCTGGCCCACACCCTATTTCTGTAAATACGGTTTTATTTGAATACAGACATCCCCACTCATTTACATATTATTTATGGCTGCTTTAACATTAAAATGGCTGAGCTTAGTAGTTGCAACAGAGATCATATAGCCTACAAAGCCTAAAATATTTTCTTTTTGGCCCTTTACAAAAAAGCTTTATCATCCCCCTTTAATGGCTTACTGTTAACACGTTTTAGGAAGGATCAGAACCACCTCTATTCTGGGGCTACTTCTGCCTCACTACTGAGGCAAAACCCTTCTGAGTACTCCATCTAATACCACATATTACAAACTTTTTTATTCTCAATGGTGGGCACACACACTTCTCAGCCCTATGTGAGCTACCTTTTCCTTTCCAGTGGCCCTTTTTTCAGCCTTGGGTACTTCTCCTACACACATGCACGAATCAGCACTCAGCTGAAGACCTCCAGAGGTTCTCCCCATGCAATCCTCTCTTCTCTGGTACTCAGTCCTACAAATCCTAGCTGCCTTAGCCTCCCTGAGTCCCAGCTCTATCACCTCAATTCAGGGTGACCACTGGGATCTGTTTGGTTCCTCTTCTTAGGCTGTGGCCTTGTGCTCATCATTTGTTTCCTTTCTCTCAGGATTTACTTCTTATGTTGTTTGTTGTCCAATGTCTGAAAACCTTTGTGTCATATTTTATGGGGTTCTTTTTTCTTGGCTGCTCAGCAGGAGAATAAATAGTTCCTGTTACTACATCATGGATGGAAGTCATGGTGGAAGTCCCCTCATTATAAAGTTCCACTTTCCTACACTTGCATTGGTGCTTTATATTTACGAAAGTACTGGCAAATCTATATCATTTCATTATGTTCACTTTGCTAAGATATAGAGGTTACCTAAAAGCTCAAAAAATTCAGAAAAATGACTTGTTGGGTCCATTACAGATCAGCCCATGTCTCCTAGTCATTTTGTCTTACAAGCCAGGCTGTGCCTGGTCTAAAACTTGTGCTCTTCACAAGGTTGTCTGCTCCCTAATTTATAGCTCTTAAAAAGAGAGCTTCTAGAACTAAATTTTGATAGAACATTCCAAGTTCTCAATAAAAAAAAACAGTACTAGGAATCATTTACTAAGAGTATCAAGATCTATTCATTTTTTTTTTACAAAGAACTTCTAATCAAACAACCAATGAAACAGAAAATGAAGTACATAGAAATATGTAGGTGCTTTTATGCACCTATATGTAGGTGAAATATTCAATTGCTTTTTAATCATATGGAATCTAATTAAAGTTATCAAATCAGGTATTTTAGCTTCCATATTGAGTTATCTGGGGAAGCATACAATTGCTAAAATTTGGCTGAACTTGACCTCCAACAGTGTTTTCTTTAAGTATTGAAAACACATTTTGTTTCCTTCAGACCTTATTGTTTATTTTCTGGTAACAGTGCTATATAACAATGCTATATATACTTACTGCCAAAATTTTTGAAGTATACATTACTTCTTTGTACTATTCTTAGTACATTAGTTTCTTTCTAGCCATAAGAAATGAACCTATTATCTTAAGTTTCCAGTAATTGGTAACATGATGAAAAACAAAGAGATCTTCAGACAATATTTATAATAGGGGTCTTTAAAATTAGTTTAACATATTTGAATTCTTCTCTATCAAAATTATGACATGTAAATCAAAACTATTGACTGCACATTATAATTCATAACCTTATTATTCCATACTGGCAATGCAGTCTCCATTCTAAGAGATAGCCAAATAAAACCCACTTAAGACCATATATGTTTTCAGTGATACATGGAATAATTCATTTTCTTAAGTTAAAAATAATTATTCAACCTTCTCTATTTCAAAAGTTTGGACTTTACTGAATTAAAAAAAAAAACAATTACTAAAACAGGAGCTCTCCCCCCCCCCAGTATAATACAAATAAAAAGTTATAGAACAGAAACATAGCTACTTCAAATGACAAAATAGGGATAACACTAAATTTTCCCAATCTTGAATCCTCCCCTAACTTCATCTAATTGCCAGATTTTCACAGGTAAATAAAACAATTCATTTTACCTTCCCAGTCAAAGTGCTCACACCTAAGTCTAGGCTTTCTCCCAGGGTGCTGTGTACCTACCATCCTTCACACAGATGTTTGAGTGGAGACTCTGACGTCCAATAGGATGGACAGATACCGTACACACAGTTTCAGCTCCACAGACAGCACCTGGCTCCTGCTAGTCATAACCCTGAGAGGAAGTCACTCCTGACAAACAACTGGCCCTAGCTCAAGAAGTGTAATTCAAACTTCCTCAAAATAACTCTTTTTCACCTAATAGCATCAATAAAAAGTAAAACAGACCTTAAAATATTATAAGAACCAGATGCTAAAAAAAGTTTTGCTCCAATTTTTGCTCTAGGCACTGCAAATGTCAGGGCAAAGGATAAAAAATTAAAATATAAACTTACAAAAGCCAATGATGACTATGCTATCGATCCGGCAGGAACAATCTAAAAATAAAATACAAATTTTAAAAATAAAAATGTTTTAATTCTATTAAAAATAAAAATTATTTATTGGCTTTATATAATAGTCTCACCCCCATTTTTCAATTGACTTTCATTAAGATAATTGCAGATTCACACGGTGTTTGAAGAGAGACATGGAGTGCCCATTACTCATTTCCCCCACTGGTAACAGTTCATGAAACTGAAGTACAATATCACAATCAGTACCTTAATGTTAATACAAACTGCTGGTCTTTTGAGATTACATCAGTCTCATTATAGCTGTGTGTGTGTGTATATTCTATAGCATTTTATCACCTTTAGGCTCACATTATCTACCACCACAGTCAAGATTTGAACAGAAAGTCAACTTGGTGTGACCACAGAGTGTCACAGGGGATATTAAAAATGCACAGAATCAACAGAATGGAAAGGCTACTTCAGTAGAAATGGGGGAGAGGGTTCAGCAGTGGGGTTTCACAGCCACGGAGACTGACTTCACTCTAACTCTGTCAACCAGGCTCGAGTGGGTTCTAGAACCTGCCTCACAACTCCAGAACATTTCCCCATTCTTACCATTTCCCAATTTCTCTACCTGCCAACTGGCCTCCTCACTCCCAACACTTACACATACATTTCTCTGATAACATCCCCTTTTCATGCTTCTTTTGGGGGGAAAAGAAGTTATTGAATATATTGGACAGAGCATCTCTCCTTTCTCCAATGCTAAACCTACTTCCCTTCCTAGAGGTCAACCCTACCTCTCCATTCAAAGTTTCCTCTACATATCCTCCTCTCCCTTTCTACTAGAGATACTTCTCCCCAGCATACAGCCATGCTCCTGGTACTTCCCAACCTTTAATTAACAAAGCCTTCATTGACGTCCCATGACCCTCAGCTTTTCCCACTATATTCCCAGACTTTCTCAGACTAACTTCTGAAAAGAATTGAAAATTTAGATAATCCCCATTTCCTCACCTATCCACTTTCTGACCCCTTCCCCTGGTTCTTAACTCTACCACTCAATCAAAGGATCCTTATCAAGGTCCTCAAAGCAATTCCCATTATTGTCATTTGAAAAAGATTACTAGATTGAAATAGTACAGACACACCTTCTCTTGGGGATAAGCAGGAGTCCAAGGACTGCCCTAAAGTATTCATTTCAGGATATTATACTTCAGGGACTTCACCTCCTTCTCCCTGAGATTTGACCCTCCCAGCATCAAAGCTCAGATTTCCTGGAGTATCTCATTGTTTTCCATCATTTTTAACTGAGAAAAAGAACTTGCTTCACTTATGAATATATTATCTGTATACAATGTTATTTAATTGTCACAACAACCTCAGAATAGGTGGTTTTATCCCCTTTGTACAAATACAAAACTTTTGGCTGAGAAAGAAGAAAAGCTTTCCCTACAGCAGACAGTTAAGAAGTAGGAGAGCCAACATTTGACCTGATCACCTGGATTCTGAGCCCCAGGCTGCTGACCAGTCATCATGGTTAGATCTCACAGGTTCTTAGTTGTTGCTATTACATGGTAACACGGTAAGGGCATCATTCAGAAAGATGTGACATAGTCCAATACCGCCATAAGGTCAGAAAACCTAGCATTGATACAAATTTGCTATAAGCAAACATAAGAAACTGATTTACATATCATAATAGGACTTTATAACAAGAATTATAATCGTCAAGACATGACACTCAACTTTGCTGATCAGGACATTTGCCCTCCCCGGTTCTACCTAGGAAGCTAGATTAGTAAGCATGAGGTATGGTACAGATTTGTGCACTCACCCACATCCTATTCTCACTTGGTAGGCACACAGATCTCACACTTGCTCAGTACTGCCATTAAACCTGGGGATGAGGGGTGTCAAGCATTTAAGGGGACATAGCCAAGTGGGCCCAGACTCCCCTCCTAGACTATGCTCCAGATTTCAGGAACCATGGAATTCCTTGTTCAAATAGCTTCGAGTCTACTAATGGGACTGCACAGCCCTCTTTCCTAGTCCTGTTTTTGAGGACAGATCATGCCACTGTGTATGCAACCCTAGGTCCAAGAGGTGGCCAGGGGGTGGCTGTTTGCAGAGCTATGAATAGAGCGCAAATATGTGCCCTTCATGGTGCAGAACTGGGCCCAGGACATAAAGAGAAGAGAAGAGAGGCCAGCTCTCCCACTGCCATGTTTTAGATGTACAGAAATCTCAAGACTCCAAGAATTCCACATTCGAACTGACTTTCTTGATCATATGAGATAAACTTGTCAAGGAATGACAGAGTATATTACATTTTTAGTTAGTTTATTACCTTAACTTATAACTTTTAACTATTTGGATGTATGGTAAAAGTTCTTCGTTTATATTCCTGCTTGAACTTCTCTACCTCATTGTAGAGAAGTTAGGCTGGGCCATGTAACTAGTTTTAGGGTGCTAATAAACAGTTAACTACTGGTACAAGACCACTTAATACTCTGTCCCCACCAAGGCAACTGAGAAGGCCAAGTGTTGCAGACAGCATGGTGCATTCGAGGGCTCGAGTCTGGCTGTGGAGCAGTCTCCCAAAAATCCACAATAGATGTTCAGTGTGAGCAAAAAAATAAACTGTTCTTCAGTGAAGCCACTGAGGTTTGGGGATGGCTTGTTAGCACAGAATAACTTTAGCCCATAATGACTACGTAGAATTGGTACCAGAAGTAAGATACTTCTCTAGCAAAAACCTAAAATACATGACCTTGGTTTAGTGGTCAGGAAGCAGTGAGGAAGCTGATCTTAAGCCCAGAAAGAACGTTTTTTTTTTTTCCAAAAAATTAAATTTCCTCAAGGGCAAAGATATATAATATATCCATTATACTATTTTGTTTGGATAAAATGACTGGGAAAAAAGATAAAATTAAGATAAGCTTTCAACAGAGGACAGACTCCCAAAATAACTTTCTTTAGGTTCAGAAAGAGACTTATAGGGGTGAGAAAGCAAATCATTGTAGCAGATCTGAGAACCAGGTTTCAAAACAAAAGAAAAACTAGGGGTGTATTTACTAGTGCACAGAACTGAATGGAAACAAATAGATAAGAAACCTTCTAGATTTTGAACAGAATTGTGCTGCCACAGAGAACCAGCTTATCAGCTGAAGTCTGAAAATGACCCTTTGGCTCCTAATGTTCTATATGGAGGAAGTGGGAGGAAAGACTTGCCTTGTTCCCAAGGAGAGCAAATTTTCTACTCTCCACTCCCATGTGGCTAAGGAAGGTAAAACGCCCCCTTACGAATGGGGCCGGTAAGGGATAATTCGGGAGGAACCGCTCGTTACACATCAGTCTATGCTCTAAATAGGAAGGTCAGATGCTGTCATCTTTGCTGCAATGAGCTCTACATTAGCTGTTCCTAAGACCCCTTCAAAGATTTTTTTGTAGTCTTGGATCCTACTTGGCCAGTGAAGTTTGACATTTCTCATTTTTAAAACAACATGTATAGGTGATTCTGGACAAAATAACCAGGCAAGAGATGGAGAAGACTATACCACTACCTCCACCTATTAAAACAATTACAGAGATAGAGATGCTAGCTTCTAAATACCTGAGACCCTCTGAGAAGATTGATGAAATAAACATGGCTTTAATATATACAACCTCTGATCAATCCTCTTCAAAATATCCCAGCCTTACGGACCAAGCAAGTCTCTTTCTCCTCTTTCTTCATATTTTAATTTAAGCCAGCATAAGAGCGAACAGGGAAATTCAGTGACTTTAGGTAATTACAAAATATTTTGAGTTGTCAGCCTAATAGAAAAAAATTTAAATGTTCTTTCTTGTTTTAGACACACATACAGATACTGGCTATTCTGATTTTTAGAAATCTGAATAATATGTTTATGCTTTAAAATTAGGATATTTTCCATCATCTATTCCTCCAATATTGTGAGGAGAAACTAGAATTAATACAAACAGGTAAATTACACACAAAAACAAAAACTAAAACTCAAAACCTTAAAGTGTATGGGAAAAAATTTACAATTTACAATTTCCAAAGACTGCCTGGATCTGTATTATATTAATATTCCCAGAAAGGTGTGAGAGAAATCAACAATTTTCCTATAATGTAGATTCTAAAACCTCCCAGTGAATAATTTTCTAAATCACATCCTCTGAGAATATGAACATCTCTCCCCAACTGTTTAAAAGTAATTTTCTAGATTGCAGTTTGAAGCATCTCTTTGAATGCGACAAGGTTTTACCTTAAAACATATGACACTGACTTCATGCTTCACAGAGGTGCAGACAGAATTAACATAATAGCTCTACTTCACACAAGCTCTCAAAATCTCCAGCGGGAGCTAAACTAAATGAGTTGCATTATAAATGTTAATATTATTCTTTAAAAAATATGGCAGAGAATGAGAGTAGCATGAACGCTAAAGTAGCTTATTTTCAGTCCCAATACGTTACTGCTCCATGCATTTCTACAAGACCCATTGTTATGGACTGAACTGGGCCTCTCCAAATTCCTACGTGGAGACCCTAACCTTCAATGTGACTACTTGAAGATAGGTCCTTTAGGGAAGTCATTAAGGCTAAATGAGGTTAAGGGTGGAGCCCTATTCCAATAGGACTGGTATTTTTACAAGACAAAGAGACACCAGAGGGCCAGTCTCTCCAGGCATGCGAAGGAAAAGGCCAGGTGAAAGAAAACACAACAGGAAAACAGACATCTGCAGGCCAGGAAGAGAGGTCTCGTCAGAAACGGAATTTGCTGGCACCCTGATCTTGGACGTCTAACTTCCAGAATTGTGAGAAAATACATTTCTGTTGTTTAAGCTACCTAATCTGTGGTATTTGGTTAATGACAGCCTAAGCATACTAATTCAGATTTGGTACCTCGAAGTGGGGCAATTGGTTCTCTTACTATGCCTGCAAATGTGGAAGTGGCTTTGGAACTGGGTAATTAATGGGCAGAGGCTGAAAGAGTTCTGAGGTGCTTGCTAGAAAAAGTCCACATTGCCTTGAAGAGACTGTTGGTAGAAATATGAACGTTAAAGGTGATTCTGGTGAGAACTCAGGTGGAAATGAAGAACATGGTATTATTGGAAACTGGAGGAAAGTTTATCCTTGTTATAAACTGGCAAAGAATTTGGCTGAATTGTGTTCTAGTGTTTAGTGGAAAGAAGAACTTGCAAGTGATGAAATTAAATATTTAGTTGAAGAGATTTCTAATCAAAGTGTTGAAGACATGGCTTGGCATCTCCTTACTACTTACAGTAAAATGTGAGAAGAAACAGATAAATTGAAGAAATCCTTAAGCAAAAAGGAATGAAAACTTGAAGACTTGGAAAAATCCTCAATCTACCCATACTGTAAAAAATGAGAAAGCATGTCCTGGAAAGAGCACCAAGGGTGTGGCTGGATAATCACTCCACAGTGAGATTACCCTGGGAATTAATCAACCAGATCAGCAACAGCCAGGAATAGAGTTGGGACTGTACCAACAGAAACCCTGCCAATTTGGACCAAAGGGAACCTAGATGGAATAAAATAAAGAATAGCTTTTGCACTTCTGAGATTGAATAGGACTAGACTTGAAGATAAGCTATTTGGCTGCAAACATGTTTTATTCTTTAAGAAAAGGGAAGAACAACCCCACAAGGCAATTCAGAGATCATGGGTATTCCACCTTCACTATAAATTCAAGGGTTAAGGCTATTTCCCCCTTAGTTTCAGAGGTGGCAGGGAGGAGACATAGGTGATTTTGGTGAGCCAAAAAAGATTATTCTTGATTCTTAAAATCTAATGGAATTGCCTTGCTAGAGTTTGGACTTGTCTGAGACCCATCAGCCCTCTTTCTTCTTTCCCACCTTCCCCCTTTTGGAATGGAAATGCATAGCCTATGTCTGTCACACTGTTGTATTTTGAAATGACCTACTTATTTGGCAAAGAGGTTCACCACTGGAGAGGAATTCTGCCTCGAGATTAATCATACCTCAGGTCTCACCCACATCTGATTTAGATGATATTTAGTTGGGACTTTGGACTCTAGCCTTCAGAATTGATGCTGGAATGGGTTATGTCTCTTAAGGCTGTTGGGGTGGAATGAATTTTGTATGCAAAAAGAACATGAAATTAGGGGGGTGGGCAGAGGGCAGGATGTTATAGAGAATGTTATTCCCTCCAAAATTTGTGTGTTGAAGTCTTAACCTCCAATATGATTATATTTGGGGAAAGGGACTTTAAAGAGGTAACTAAGGTTAAATGCTATCATAATGGTGGGGACTGTGTCCTTTTAAAAAGAGGAAGAAATATCAGAGACCATTCTCTCCACACATACACAGAGAGGTCATATGATGACATGGCAAAAAAAAACAGCCATCTATAAGCTAGAGATGGAGAACACAACTGCTAGCCCTTTTGATCTTGGACTTCTAGATTCCTGAACCATGACTAAATACCTGCTGTTTAAGCCTCCCATTCTGTGGATTTTTTTATGGCAGTGCAAGTAGACTACTATATCTACCCCTCCTGGATATTTCAGAGTATCTTTCCTAGGGATCAAAGAAGGAAGGACATTTAACACTGGGTGGGCCTAAACCTTAATTGTCAGAGACTTTTTTGTTTCAGGTTCAAGTAATACTAAATATTTCCTCTGAAAAAATTCCCACAAATCAACAAGATGACAAACAACCTAATAAAAATGTGCAAAAAAAATGACCAAGTACCACACACACAAAAAATCCAAATTACCTAAGCTACATATAAAAAGGTGCTCAACATTATTAATAACAAAGAAAATGCAAATGAAAACCATGAGATAGCACATCCACCAGAAGGATAAAAATGGAAAAGAATAACAATATCAAGTGCTGGTGAAAATGTGGAACTGCAACTATTTCTCTCCCTGGTAATGGCAATATATATTTATTCATTCACTGTTGGTAATCCTTTTGGCAGAATTTATTAAAACTACAATATGGCCCAAACAAAATACTGTAAATGTCTACCAAAAGATCTGTGTATGACTACTTATAGTAGCTTTATTTGTAAGAGCCATAATTAGAACACAACCCATACATCAAAAATGAATAAACAAAATTATGGTATATTGATACAATGCAATGCTATTCAGAAAATATATGTATGAGGAACAATGAAGTATTTAAATATGCATCGACATGGATCAATTTCAAAAAAGTTGTGAAATGAAAAAGTCAGACACAAAGGAATACATACTATTTGGTTACCCTTAAAGTCCACACACAGACAAAATGAATCTGCAGTGATGGAAATCCAAAGACTGTTATCTCTCGGGGAGGCACTGGCTGGGAGGTGCATGAGTGAGTGTTCTCTTTCTGGATGGATGTAATATAGTCTACCTTAATTTAGTGGTGACACAGGTCTACATATATGTAAAACCTCATCAAGTTGTATATTTAGGATTGACTCACTTTATATGATTCCCCCGACCCCAACCATGT
Source organism: Trachops cirrhosus (assembly GCA_028533065.1). NCBI lineage: Eukaryota > Metazoa > Chordata > Mammalia > Chiroptera > Phyllostomidae > Trachops > Trachops cirrhosus. The sequence continues at coordinate 176,147,321 of CM052541.1, forward strand.
ACTCAACAGTAGGAGAAAAAACACTTCATGAAAGATAAAGTATTTTTACCTTATCAGTTGCCTTAATTAAACATCAGGCAAATGCAAAGTTTTCTACTTAAAAATAAAACAGAGACCAAACTGTGCCTAAGTTTCTAACCATTTCACTACTGAAAATAAGCCAAAGTTAGACTTTTCAAACCTTATCCATTGGTATCAATAAAAACATAGAAGAAAAATACCAAGAAAGTAGGAGTGTATCAGTCCGCAGCAAGTGGCTTTGTCACTGAAACCAAGACTCTGAGGAGCATATTGACAAAGTAAGTAAAGAAATTTCAGTAGTGTGTTTTACCATAAATATGTCTACTAAATAATTCTATTTAACTACTTATTTTTAGTACCAAGGTAGTATGGCATAGAATAGCAAGAGCTTTTGAATCAGACAAACCAGTTTTGCGACTTGTTGGGCAAGTTTCTTAATCTCTTTGATACTGAATTTCTTCACAATTTAAGAGACAATAATACTTACTTTGCAAAATTATAGTACAATTATGGTAGGTACTTAAGAATGGTAGCTATTTAGCAATAGCTTTTTGTATGCAAAGTATCATGGTAGGTACTGGAACCCTATCTCTAAGAACCTGACCAACTAGAAATGACATTTAGATATAAAGATTGGTAATGAAAGGTAAGAATTTAACAAGGGCTACAGATTACAAATTATAGGGTTCCTGGTTAGTAGGATTGCAGAGTGAGTATCCTCTGAACAGAGCCTGGAAAATTTTTGGAAAATCCACTTAAGGGACAGGAAATGGCATAAATAAAAGCCGAGCCTCAAACACAGTACAGTGACTCCAGATTCTGATGAGCAGTTAACACCAACTGTGTCAATGGACTAATTCTTAGGAGTAACACTAAGAGGCTAGTAAAGCAGGTTGGCACTAGACAGAAAAAGACCATTGTCAGGCTAAGAAATCAAGGTCCTGTTTTCTCAAGTCCTGGGATCTCACTGAAGGATTTTTTTTTTCAGGGAACTGAACCCAGTGGTCACTATCCATGCAAGAAAGGAAAGGAAAACCTCAATACAGGGAGAAAGAGCATAGGATGACAAGGGCCTAATCTAAGATGCTCAGAGAAGTGAAAGAAACAGAAAAAATATTAGAATACAATTTTACCCACTTTTTAAAAAATGAACAGGCATTGTGTTTCCTTGAATGATTCAAGTAGGCCTGCCTTCAACCTTTGAAATGACCCTGACGTGGCCCATATGCTCAAAAGTAAAGAAGAATTCCAAAGCAGCAAAACATATTGCCTGGCATATCAAAAGTGTTCAATACATACTGTTGACAAATGAATCTTTTAAAAGATTCCAAATATTAAAATCTTTACAATAATATACTGTTCAAGGTGAAACATGTAGAAAAGCTAAGATCATTTTTCTTTACTGTTGAGGGACCATTTTTCATAATACATGCCAAGTTTTGAATTTGCTCAACTCAATATTGAAAAATACTCATTTGCAAGAACTATCTTGATCTCTATCTCTACCCGAAGGCTCAGATATAAATCGCTCTAGAAAGTTGGGAATGTTGCCACCTCTGTTGCTAAGCTCTTGTGTAATATTTTTTTTAATTAAAAAAGTTTTTTTTAGGAATCTATCATTCATTATATCATTTGCTATGGCAAAAGAAGAGCCACTGTATGACTCATGAATATTACATGAGAAAAATTAAACCATAAGTTAAATCCAGATCATATAAATATATGTTAGGTTTACCCAGGAGTACAAGATAATTTAGTGATTAATTTATATATTTAAATAATTAAAATTAAAATAACCTATCACATTAAAAAATACAAAAGAAAAAAATAAGTATATCCCTAGGGACTAAGCACAATTCTTAGCCCTTTCTAAGTATGAGCTCATTTAATCCTCTCAACAACTTTCTTGGTAGATACTTTTATCTACATTAAATAGATGAGAAAATCAAAATGTAGAGAAGTAGTTGTCTGAAATTACACTGTAGAGTAGGAAGAGGCAGAACTAGGAAATGAACCCAAGAAATCTGGCTCCAGAGTCAGAATTCCAAGCAATGAATATAGAAAGAATGAAGGAAATGGAAAATCACTATTAGAATACCACAATAATAATTGCTACAGGCAAGAGCAGCTGAATGCTAAAATTAGTGACAAACTTAAAAGGAAAACAAGACATTTGCAAACCCTCAAAATATCTTCCTCAAAATATATATTAATTACCATGGTAGTTTTAACATATACCCACAAATGATTTGATACTTTTCCCTCTCCTCCCAATGAGTGTCCACATGATTCTAACAAAACAGATAGAAAGTGAAAAGTAGCAATGTTACAATGGAGAATCTGGCAGACATCATGTAAGCTATATGACTGTTAACATGTTGATATGGACATCATGTTCCCCCAGACGGGATGCAACAGAAAGGCACAATATCTCTGTGGTATTCTTCCCTCAAAGCCCATAACCTCAGTCGAATAGTAAGAAAACATCAGAAAAACCCAGTTGAAGGACACTGTACAAAATATATGACCAGTGCTCTTGAAAAGAGGCAAGTCATGAAAAACAAGTAAAAGCAAAAAAACTGTCATGGATTGAAGTAGAGTAGGGAGACATGACAACTAAATGCAATGTGGTATATCGATGAGATCCCAGAACAGAAAAAGAACATTGGTGGAAAAACTAGGGAAACCTAAATAAAGTCTGCCATTTAGTTAATAGTATTTATTGTGCCAATGTTAATTTCTTCATTTTGGTAAGTGTACCATGTTATGTAAGATGTTAACATTCGAGAGAGCTGAGTGAAAAGTATATAGGAACACTCTATACTATCTTTGCAACTCTTCCATAAATCTAAAATTGTTCAGCACTCAAAAGGTTGTTTTAAAGTTAACATCCATTAGTGAAAACAAATCTCCATATACTGCCAATAGAAGAAAATTTATCAATCTGGTAAAAGGCATCTACAAAAAAAATAAAGTGAATATTATCCTTTATAAATTCAGAAAAAAGCAAGAATGTCTATTTTAACAACCTTTGTTAAATATGCTTCCAGTGTTACCGCCAGTGCAATAAGGCAGGAAAAAGAAAAAAAGAAATACAGATTAGAAAGTCAAATTAAATTTTATTTTTTGCAGTTGATGTCATTGTACATTTAGAAAATCCCAAACAACCTACAAGCTACCAGAACTGAAAAGTAAATTTAGCAAGATCACAAAATACAAGCTCATTAAATGAAAATCAATTGTATTTCTATACACTAGCAACATGGTTGGAAAATAAAATTAAGAAAAAGATATAATTTATAATAGCATTAGAAATTAAATGCCTGGAAATAAATTCAATAATGTGTTGAGTTCTCTACACTAAAAAACACAGAAAATACTAGAAAAAATTGCAAAACTGATTCAGTGGAGAGATATACCATGTTCATAAAACTAGAAGGTTCTATTAAGATGTTCATTCTCCAAAATTTGTTATGTAGTCAGTGCAATTGTAATCGAAAGTCTAGTAGAATTTTTTAATAGATACTAACAAGCTTATTCTAAAATTTATATAGCAGTGTGAAGCACTTAAATAGCTAAAGAAAAACAAAATTGGAGGGTTTACATTACTTTTTTTTGCCAGGACTTACTATTAGTGGTACTGATGGAAGAACTGATAAATACTTCAAGTGGAACAGAATAGAGTCCAGAAGAGGATCCAAAATATAATCATTTATTTTTAACAAAGACCCCACTGCAACTTGATGGAAAAGAAAGGTCTTTTCAATAAATGGGTGGAGCAGCTAAATGTCCACATGGAAGATAAATCTTGATCCTCACCACACTCCATACACAAAAATCAACTGGAGATAAATCAAAGACTCAACTGTGGAAACTAAAACAATAAACTGTAGGCAAATATCTTTAGGGCCTGAGGCAGGGCAAATACAAGGGTGGGAGAAAATGTGAGCACTGTGGGAAATAGTACTAACACCTCACCCCCCAAAAAATACTGATAAATTGGGCTTATTTATTCATAAAAATAAATCTGCTCACCCAAAGGCACCGTTAATAGGCAAATTTCACACAGGTAGGAATTATTTACATACAGGATAATGGTTGCATATCCAGAATATATAAGGAACTAAAAAATCACTAACAAAAAGATAACCTAATAAAAAAAGTAGTCAAAAGATTTAAAAAGGCACTTCATAAAAGAAATCTAAATGGCAAATAAAAATATAAAAAAGTGTTTAACATTACTAATATTCATGGAAATGCAACCAACTTACCTGAAGACCACTTTGCTCCTTGGTATATATTCAGCTCCTTGGTATACATTCAGGAAATATGCGTATATACCCACCAATGGCAGTGTCATGAACATCCGCAGTAATTTTATTTATAATGCCCCAAAACCGAAAACCATTCATATGTTCATCAATAAGAGAAAGGATAAATAAACTATGGTATATCCATACAAACCAAACTTTTTCTGTAAAGGATCCAATAAAAAGTAGTTTAAGCTTCACGGCTCATATGGTCTCTTTTATAACTATTCCACTCTGATGAACGGACATGGCTATGTCCAATAACATTTTAATAAAACATGTTCTGGGCTGGACTTGGCCCACAGGTCATAGTTTGCCACCCCTTGCTGTAAAGCAAAAATTAAAACCCCCCACAAAACCTACTTATACATGTAACATGGATGAATCTCAAATATCCTATGAACAAAAGAAAACAACACACAAAAAGAATAAACTACATGATTTCATTCACAGGAAGTTCAAGAATACCTGCAAATAATCCATGGTGGTAGAAGTCAAGAGAGTCCTTGACTCGGGGAGAGGAGTGGTTCTATTGATTGGAAGGAACAGGAGAGAACTTTTGCAGGATGAAAATGTTTTACATCTTTATCTGGGTGGTGATCACACACGCATATACACATATAAATTTCATCAAGTCATACACTTTATTTTTGTTTTTACTGGATGTAGATTATGGCTCAATTTGGAGAAGAAAATAAAAATGAGACAAAGATCAGAACGCAGATCTAAAATTATCTAGGTTCAACATAAACAAAAATGTATAAAAGCTAGATTAATATTAGCAGATATGAACGACAGAATGAGGAAGCCTAACAGAAGTCAAGCCAGAGTTCTTGAAGGAATGAAAAGAATAGAGGGAAAACAACACTGAAAGAGACAAAGGAAAAAACTTTTGAGAACCGATGAAAGACTAACCTTAGATACAGGAAACAATCAATCCAGGATAAATGAAATGTCCACACCTAGACACACTCTGTTGGTCGTAAAGCTGTAGAACACAAGCATAAAGAGATCTTAAAGTCAGGCATAAAAAACACACACAAAAAAAACAGAACAGATTACCGACAAATAGTTATTTGAACTGTAACATTGAAGTCGAAGTCAATTAGATGGTCCAAAGAGCTGAGAAAGAAACTGTTAACCTGGAACTGTATACCAAACAAAAACATTATTCAAGAATGAAAGCAAAATACATTTTTCATATAAAGTTTGCCATCAACCACCTCTTAACAAATAAGCTTCTAAACTATATACTTGAGGACGAAAAAAAGATCTGACATGCAAGAAGGAATGACAAGCAAAGGATTCATTAAAAAGAAAAAGTGTCAAATTTATAGGAGAAAAAAATTAAGACAGAAATAAAACTCTCAATGACAACATGTGAGCCAGGAAATTAACTGGAGTCAGGCAACCTTGTTTTTTTTTTTTTTAATTATTTGGAAGGAGAGAGTTAATAAGCCTTACAATAAGTTATTTGTTAAAAATTTTATAGGAAACTAGTAAAAGAATGAAATCAAACATACAATTTTCATACTAGCTGAGAGAGAAGAAAATGGAATAAGAAAAAATCCAAAAGGTGGTAAAGGGAGGGAAAAAATAGGATAAAAATAGTCATAAAATAGACTGCTAACTTTAATTCTACATATTATCAGTAATTACATTAAACTGAATTGGGCTGAGAGCTCTAGATAAAAGGCAAAAATTGCCAATGTGCATTAGAAAAACAATCAGGTTTTACCTATTTGAAAGAGATACTCTAAGCCAAGGCTAACTAAGAGAAAGGTGTGACTATAGTATTTTAAAACACAAGAGACAGTAAAAAGACATTTGGCAGAGGTGGCATAGTCACTATAGAATAACAAAAGGTCCAATTCACAGAGAAGATAGAGCAATTCCAAACTTGCATATACTCTCAACATTTACAAAGCAAAATTGACAGAACTACAAGTAGAAATTGAGAAAAACACATTATTGTATTGTGATGTTTTTATTACACTTATCTCAATTATTGATAAAACAAACCAAAATACTACTAAGGTTAAAAAGACTTGAGCAGTACAATTCTTATGCTTGATCTAAGACATGGACATGTGTGCATATATGTGTATACATACAGGTGTATGTATATGTATACGTGTGTGTGTGTGTGTGTGTGTACACACACCTACTTTGCCCCAAAAGTCTGTGAGTACATATTCTTCTCAATCATTTAAGGAGCAGTTGAAAAAATGACCATGAAGACCATAAAGCAATTCTCAAATTTCAAAGAATCGGTAGCATAGAGCCCTCAACTGCTGACTACAATGCAAGTTAGAAATCAGTAACAAAAGGATAACTTGCAAAACCTTCCATGCTTGGAAGAAGGAAATACTTCTTTAAAAATATCATAAAAAATATAATGAAAAAAATGTTAATTCTTAGAACTGAAAAATATACTTAATATAAAACAATAGTAAATAAAAATCTGTGGAATTTCCAGAGACAAATCAATGACCAGTGTAAGGAGCAGAAATGAGATCAAGCGTATCTGGGAATATGTGTGTGACAGAGGTGCCCCTGCAGACCACTGGGACTGCGGCTGCTTTGCACGGGAAAAGAAAACAGATTAACCTAATCTCACCACATTAACAAAACCTATACATTGACATATACGTGTATACATAAACATGTGAGGTAAATTAAAGATTCAAATGTGCAGAAAATGCAAGTTTCAAAACTTTTAGAAAAAATTTTCAAACTGTATTACCTTAAGAGTAGAGAAGAGTACCTCAAGGCACAAAAGCACAAAGAAAAGACTGTGCAATTTATATAACCAAGAGAGGGTTTGTATCTTGAGCAACGTTTTCCGACAGAAATGTCTGCAGTGACGGAAATGTTCTGTTACACAGTGTAGTATAATATAAAGTAATAAAATAAAATCGCTACTAGTCACACTTGGGTATTGGGCACTGGAAATGTGGCCCAGAGCGACTGAGGAACTGAAATTTTTGAAGTAAATATGACAGCATGTTAGCATTCTAAAAATCCCTGATGAAGGTTTGTTATGTTTTTATGTGCTTTTCAGTATTTAATTTTTCATAAAACAATTTTATTTTCAATTACTATGTAAAATGTAATTTCAGTTTTGTGAAAAATACATAAATATTGCATTTTAGAAAACAAACACACCAAAATGCTCACACAAGTATCTGTGAATGATTTTAATTTTATTCTAAATGTTTAAAAATATTATAAATTATTTAGGATATAAAAACATTTAAAAATTTAATGAACACTGATGCATCTACCATAAAATTTATGAGATGAAATATTACTAATATTACTTAAATTCCCCAGGTCCCGCTCCCTGATCACAACTTACTTTTTTTTTTAAGAGCAGCTGGAAAATATGAATAATAGACTAGAGAGCCCTGGCTTCAGGTTTCTTCATTTTGAGATGCCCATATTTTAATATATTTGGGGGGAAACTTAATATATAGACATATGTATCATTTAACAAAGAGTTATAAAGCAAAACGCCCACAGAACCACTGCCCAGGTCCCGGGATAGAGCATTTCCAGCATCCTGAAAGCCCTCAGTGTGTCCCGTCACATGCACAGCCTCCCTCACTCCCCCAGGAGATGACCACTAACTTGGCTTTTATGCTATTGATTTCTTTACTACTTTTAATGCCTATGCATGCATCCTTAACAACATCTTTATTAGGTTCTGAATTTCACATAGATGATATCATACAGTATTCTTCAGCAACTTTTTTTTTTTTTTTTTGGCTCAGCGTTGAGACACATTTGTGTTAAAACACAAAACTCCTTCATTCCCCACTGTCCTGGGTGGGTTTCATTTTATGACTAGAGTATACTTTACCTTTTTCCTTATCAGACGGACATGAGGGTAGCTTCCAGCTTTGGGGGTATCACAAACAACACTGCAGTAAACCTTGTACACGTCTGTTTGTGTATATGTGTAAAAATTTATCTAGGGCAGTGGCTTTCTAACTTTTTTGACCATGACTCACACTGAGGAATGACGTTTTACATCATGACACACATCTCTGTTGTATATATAAAACTGAGAGGGAAAAAAGTTTCATGAAACAAATACCCTATAATATGAGATACCTTCTGATATTGTCTATTCTGTGAATTCGTGTTGTACAAATCCTGATCATTATCCACGTTACTGATTTCACGACCCACTAAAATGGGCTTCAGACTTTGAAAAACATTGCTCTAGAGGATAAATACCTAAAAGTGGGACTGCTAAGACGTGGAACAGGGACATCGGACGCGGCGAACTTCTCTAGATCCTTAACTTTCAAACAAATATTCTTATCTAAGTTTACCACTTGATAAGTTTAGAGCTGAAAGTGTGAAACATAAGCCGTTTTATCGTTTCCTTCGGTCGTTAAACAGTATTAATGACTTACCGTGTGCTGAGGATCCTCGGGCTCCGAGCGAGACTGATGGGTTAATACACGGGGTGGGGGGGGCGGGGGGAGACATTAGGGACCCGGACCTCAGTGAGGCCCCAGAAAGCGCACAGGAGGGGCCTTGGATCCTGCCTGGGGAGGGAGGGGTTAGGGAAGGATTCCTGGAAGAAGGAGGACCTAAGCAGAGTGTTTCTATTTTTAATTTTTATTGGTTTCCTAAAACATAAAAGTAACACATTTGTTGGGAGAGAAAATGTGAAAATTACAGGCGTATATTTATTAAGAAGTAAAAATCCGCTCCAGCGTCCAAGTCCGATGCTGAGACTAAATAACCAAAGTTGCATTATCAGTTACCCGAGTCTAGAAAAATTTTAGGAGCCCACATTTTAAAATAGTTTTAAGAGTCTATCGGATACGGTCCATACATTAAAGCATAAAACGAACCATATTTTCCACAATGCACTTACAAACATGCAAACATTTCAACTTTAGTCGCGTTATTACTTTTAACAGACTTTTTCTTTCTTTTTTTTTTTTTTCTTTTGGCCTTTTGGCAAGCTTAGAGTACCAGTTTTCAAAAACCGAGTCTATCTACTGCATGCCCAAGATACGCGAACGCTTCGAAAGGTAGCCTTAAACGCGACCAGGCGAGAGCGCTTTTTGTTCAGGTCGACCGGGCCGCCGGTGACAATCTGTCGGAGTTTCACACTTGGCCCGGGGCAGCCCGGACCCCGTCACGTACGCGGCGCGTCGGCACCGGCACACCCTCCCCGGCGCGGCACGGAGCCGGCCGGCCGCGCTCGCGGCAATGCCGCCGCCACGCCGCCGCCCGCCGCCTGCCGCGCTCGCCGCCCCTGCCGCCGCGGGCCGCGGCCGCGGAGCCCGGCCGCGGGCGTCCGACCACCTACCCTTCGGGGTCGAGAGCCCCCAGGAACTCAGGCGAGGCAGCTCGGGCGTGCCGCCTCCGCGGCCATGACGGCAACCCGGGGAAGCGCCCCGCGCGCCAAGGCCCGCTGTCTGCAGGACTAGGGGGGAGCTGCCCCGTCCGTTCGTCTGTCCGTCCACCAAGAGAGTGAGGCGAGAATCCGCCCCAGACGTGTCTAAATGAAGGCTTGGGGCGGTACCAACGGGCTGAGTGACAAATGGCAGATGCCGTGGGCTTTACCGCCCTCGGCAGCCGCGGGGATGGCTGCGCTGAGGAGGCCGCGCACAGGCGGAGCCCGGGAGCCGGAACGGCGCGTCCGCGAGGAGGGCGCTGGGGCCCCTGGCGGGGGCGTCACGTGGCAGGAGGAGGCCCCGCTGGGGAGCCGGGGGGTCGGCGGCCTGGGCGGAGGAAGAGGACAGGCGCCCAGACGCCTGGTCGATTGAGTCATCCGTGTGGGCAAAGCCAAGGTCGCCCAGGTGCAGATCTGGCGCAGGTAGACCCGAAGCGGCCCCGAAGCCCCGTCCGGGATCGTAGACTGTGCACTTAAGTCACCACCAGGATGAACCGCCCCGAGCCAAATCATAAACGAGAAACACGACAGATGTTAGGGGAACGCTGCAACAGGCCGAGCTGAACTGACCTCCGATCCGTGCAGGGTGGAAATAATGGCAGCTTAGATGGGACCCCTAACTGTGAGCCAGGCACTGTTCTAAGCACTTCCCAGGTAAATAAATTATTGCTCACGTCAACCCTATGAGATATACTGTTTTTCCCGTCTTACAGAGGAAGATACTAAGGCACAAAAAAGATTACATGGAAGTAATTTTATAAGTATGGTATCGTGCTTAGATGCTTTAAGTAATTTAAAATTTTTTCAATGTTTTTGAATTTAAGGAAAAAGAAACTTGAAGCAAATCTCCAGCCGTTACTTTTACCTTTACCGCACGTATATATTCCTAAGAGGCCTATGAACACTAAAGAAAAATATTTAGCGAGATAAGGAATTCAGTGCATTTTTCAGAGTTTCTTAGCTTTGAGATATGAAGTTAATAGTACATTACATTTCCACCCATCTTCACTGCGATCTCGCAATTTCCATTGTCTATGTTACTTTTTCTTACTGGCATTTCAAACACTTACCACTGTTCTACCACCTTATTCTCCCAGATATTCAGCCTCAATTCTGTATTTTAAAGAATTCAAGGTTCATTATAACATATCCATTCATAAATTCTTTATTTTTATGTTATTTTTTGGTGGACTGCTCTCTTTTTCAAATAGTTTTCTTAAGGAGGGCTATAGAGTACCTTGAAGTTTTATCTGTGTGTTTTTTTAATCTCTATGTGTAAATGAAAACTTTGCAGGGTAAATATTCTGGATTGACACCTTCCTTCAAAACATAACAAAACAAGAAGACAGTTGGTTCCTTGATTTTTGATACAGATTTATGTGGAGAGACCTGAACCCTATATGGTTTTTCCCTACTAGGTGGTTTGATTTTTCTGCTTGGATGCCTTAAGAATTTTTTACCATTAAAGTACACTTTAGCCCTATTGGGGTGGCTCAGTTGGTTGTGGCATTGTCCAGCACCCCAGAAGGCTGCGGGTTCGGTCCCCAGTCAGAGCACGTACCTAAGGTTACAGGTTCCACCCCCCAGTTAGAGCACACACAGGAAGCAAGCGATCAGTGCTTCTCTCTAGTGGGTGTTCTCTTTCTCTCGCTCTCACTTTCTCCCTCTCTCTCTCCCCCTGCCCCCTCAAAATCCATGAACATATCTTTGGGTAAGGATTTAAAAAAAATTAAAGTATGTTTTATATCTTAGCTGGGCTATGTCTCAGTGTCAATTATTTCAATCAGTTTTTCCCCCCAGTATATAGTATCTATCAATTTATGGATTCCCCTCTTCTTTTCTTAGTCCAGTATCCCATTTATATCATATATGTGACTAAGTTTATCTTTCATTGGTTGGATTTTCTACATCAGTCACCATTTATCCTTATACTTGATCTTTTTCTTCGACATCCATTTTTTTTGGGGGGGGTTACATTCACTCTGATACTCTCACAATATCATTTATTGGTTTTTCTAGTTTACTGGATTTTAAAGTCATGTTGCTTAGAATCTCTTAGCTCGGCATTTTCCCTTTTGATCACATTTTTATCTTATGTTGTCGTTGATCTTATTCTGAGGATTCCATTCTTAATTTTGTTTTTCCTGTAGAGTGAAACACATATAAGGAATGTAACTTTCTGTTCCTTGGTTACGCCTTCTTCCAGACTTGGTCTCTCATCTTTTTTCTGCATACTATTTTCCTTGCTTTACACTCCTATCTCCCACATCATAGTATGTTTACATAACAGCTATATCATATCTTGTATCTTGCTTATTCGTAAAAGTTAATAGATTTTGTATTTACACTAATATCCTACAAGTGAATTTCTGAGGTGTGTCTGTCTTCCCTATCCTGGGCTTCAGTTTTTGGGCTGAGTGTTGTGTCCACTTTTTCTGTGATCTGAGGGTTTGCAGACAAGGGCAGAGGCAATGGGGGGGGGTCACCAAACTCAGACTGAGACTGACTTTGGTGCTGGCTGGGGGACGTGGCCATCACTTCTGAGATTCCTTTAAGTCCTCACCAGCTCTCCTTCAAGCCGGCCAAGGGATTATCCCACACCTATGAGCTTCCATTTACTTGCCCAATTCAGCAGCATACCCTGAAAGCTGGCAAACTTTCCTGCTCTGGCAAGATCCAACAGTGGTGTTTGTAAAGGTTTCTTCACATCTCACAGAGATGCCACTGACTTCTTTCCAAGCTGGAGGACATTTGTGAAAATTTTTAGAATTTGATCCGATCATCTTTTTCCTCAGCATAACTGCAGCAGGGGTGGGGGGACCTGGGGGAGGAGTGTGGTAGACGCACCTCACATCAGAGTCTTTGGTGTCTTTGCTTTACCCTCACTTCTCACATTTTCCATTGTAAGGTTGAACTTTTTTTCTTTGATTGCAGCACGTGAGGGTTATTTTTTTTCTGGTTTCTTTGAGTGGCTGAGGGCTTTATTTTTGATATTTTAGTGCTTCTTTGTGCCATCTTTATCCATAAGTCAGTTGTTCAGACTCTCTGCCTTGATAATGAATTATATGGAAATCCTTTGTCGTCTTTAGGTTATTTCCACAAACTTCTCCTCAAACATGAATAAGTTGATTGGGTAAATGTGATACCCTCCTTCCCAAGTCTTCCCTCAGTATCATGATGTGCGCCAACAAAAGCTCTAGAGCGGAAGCTGCAGACTCAAATCTCCATGAAGTTTAAAACAATGAGGAATTAAATTATAGTGAAGTGAAAAGAACATTCCTGCGAAAGGAGCAGATGCTGTGCAGCCCAGGCCAGCATGCCATCCTGGAATTCAGGGCAGTGTTGCCAAATCTGTATAATTTTCAGGGCAGGCATGCTATCTAGTATTTCAATATAAAGTTTCCTAATTGTGGAAACGTGCAGAAGCCAGATGAAGTATCTCTCGAGGCCAAACTGGACCCAAGGGTTACCAGTGTGGTCCCTGTTACAGAGAACCACTCAGGATAAATTCCATGATTGCTGTTTTTCTCTTCTAAGTATTTTGAGATACAGCTTTGTTCTACAGACTCCTCAATGACTTCTTAAAATGACTTTCGCAAATAGAAAGCAAGAAGATTCATGCAGACATATTTACAATTTGATACAATATGTCACCCCAATGCTTTCACAAACAGGTGTTCCAAAGGGTGGTGGCTATGATCCAACCAAAATTAATACCATGTGAGCAGAGAGTCTATATGGATTATGACCACAGTCACAAAATATGTGGAGAAAATATTTTTCAATTGATGCAGAAAAGGCATCTGACAAAATCCAACACCCATTCTTGGAAAAAAAAAAACTAGGCAAAGAATGAAAATTCCTCAGCCTGATAAGGGTGTATTTGTTCCCTATGGCTGCTGCAGTAAATTACCACAAATGTGCGGCTAAAACAAGAAATTGATTCTCTCTCAAGCCTTAAGGCCCGAAGTCCGAAAGCAGGGTGTTAGTGAGGCTTCACTCCCTCTAGTGGCTCTTAGGAGAATCCTCCCTGGCCTCTTCCAGCTTTTGGGGGCTGGTGTTTGACCTTGTTGGTTTCTGGTGACATCACTCGAACCTCTGCCTCCATTTTTACATCATCTTCCCCTCTGTGTGTGTTGTGCATCTTTTCCTCTGTGAGTTTACCTGACAAAGATACTTGTCATTGGATTTAGGACGCACCTGAATAACTCAAGATGATCTCCCCATCTCCAGATTCTTAACCTAATTACATCTGCAAAGACCCTTTATTGCAAATAAGGCAACAGTCACAGTTTCAGGGATTAGGACATGGACACACAAGATCTGTCCAGAAAGTATCTGGCCATGTACTACAAAAAAGAGACAGTTATTGAAGAAGATACAAAGTACAAGAAACATTGTACATGGGACAATGATGTCTCAGTCCCCTTTAAAGTAGGCACCTTGGGACCCCACACAGTTCTCCCAATGCCCATCTGCTGCACCCTCATATTTTCCTGAATCTCATTGACAGTCTGAAGTATCTTCCCTTTCAAAGGTGATTTTAGTTTTGGGAAAAGCCAGAAGTCACAGGGCATCAAATCTGGGGAGGGGGCGCTGAGTCACCTGGGTGATTTGATGTTTTTCAAAAAAACTCTGCACAAGATGTGATTTATGAGCAGGTGCGTTGTCATATTGAAGCTGCCAATCACCAGTTGCCCATAACTGTGGCCTTCTGAATGATCTGAATAGTTTCCATGGAGGAATGTTCAAGCTTAATACAAAATTAGATGCAGACTCATTGCTGTATTTGCACAGTCATTCTGAATGCAATGGCCACACAGTACACATGCTCACTCAATGGGGTCTACCACCCCCACTGACTAGTACAATGAAGTCAGCATTGCTCATGCATGTGCATTCCAGTCCACTTTCCTTGGCTTCCAGGTTACATCAATGTCACACAAACCATTCTCGTTATATTAACAATGGCTGGACTTTTTCCAGACAGACCTTGTATATTTGGGTGGGCCATTTTTCAAACCTCTATAATGGGGAAAATCCCAGTCAGCTTTGTTGTGGAAGTTGACAAACAGATTCTAAATTTGATATAGAAATGAAAAGAACCTAGAAGAACAAAAATGAAAAAGAGGAACAAAGTTGGAGGACTTAGATTGCTTGATTTTAAGGCCTACTGTAAAACCACCATAATCAAGTCAGGATAGTACTGGCATAAAAATAAATGGAACAATATATTAAGTCCAGAAATAGGCCCACAGATATAGTCTATTGATTCTGGATAAAGGCACAACATAATTTCATTGGAAAAAGGTGAATGATGAAGGAGCTTGTCATCTATATGGAGAAAAAAAATAACCTTATACTTCACACCATATGCAAAAATTAAATCAAATTACCTCACCGATCTAAATAGAAAGCAGGAACTATAAAATTGCTATAATTGCCCTGTCCGATAATGGTAGCCGCTAGCCATGTTATTAAGCACTCATAATGTGTCTAGTCCAAACTGAAATGTGCTGTAAATATAAACTATAGGCCAAGTTTCAGAGACTTGGGTTTAAAAAAGAGTGTAATATTTTTATATTGACTGCATATTGAAATGATAATTTGGATATATTGGTTTAAATAGAATATATGAGTTAGGTTAGTTTCAACTGTTTATTTACTTTTTAGGGAAGTTACTAGAAAAAATTATCTATGTAGCTGACATAATACAGGGAGGGCAAAGGTAGGGTTACAGTTGTGAGTACACAAAACAGTGTTTATTCTTGTATTATTTATCATTGTATTATTTTCCATATCATGAACAATAGTAAACCTACTTTTGCTTGCCCTGTATTTCTGTTTGGCACTACCATTCCAGAAGAAAACCTAGAGACAGGCAAAGATTGCTTGGGTAGGACACAAAAAGCAATGTCCATAAAAGAATAAACAAAATCTTCTGTTCTTCAAAAGACTCTGTTAAGGAACTGAAAAGTCAAGCCACAGACTAGGAGAAAAAATATTCATAATACGTATATCTGACATAGAACTTGTATCAGAATATTTAAAGAACTCATACAACTCTGTGACATGAAAAATAAGGCAATAAACATGGACAAAGACTTTAAAAGACACCTCACTAAAGTTGATATGAATGGCCAATAAGTGCATGCATGACACTCAGCACTGTTTCTCAATGACTAATGCCAATTAAAGTCATAATTTAAATACCACTACATACCCCCTGGAATGGATAAAATTTAATGCCAAGTGTTGCCAACAATGTGGGAAAAAGAGAACTCTCATACATTGCTGATAGAAATATAAAACAGTACAGGCACTCTGGAAAACAAAGTTTCTTATCATGTGAAACACACACTTAACTCTATGACCCATCGATCCCACACCTGGGTACTGATTCAAGAGAAAAAACGCATGTACACAAAGACTTACACACAAATATTCGTATTAGCTCCAAACTGGAAACAACTCAGTGTCTGTAATAAAGTGAGAAAACTTTTGATCATCTCATAGATAAATCTAAAAATCATTGTGCTGAGTAAAAGAAGTCATACTAAAAGAAAACATACTATATGATTCCATTTACTTTAGGGGAAAAAAATCTATAGTGACAAAGAGCAGATCAGTGGTTTCCCGGAGTGGATGGGAGAGGAGCATGAGGGAATTTTGGAAGATAATGGAAACACTCCATACCCTGGTCATTGAAACAATTTCATGGATTTATGTTTGTCATACAGTACCAAATGGTATACTTTTAAAAAATATATATTTTATTGATTATGCTGTTACAGTTGTCCCATTTTCCCCCCTTCACTCCCCTCAACCCTATACACTCCCTCCCACCCATATTCCCCTACTTTAGTTCATGTCCATGGGTCATACATGTAAGTTCTTTGGTTTCTACATATTCCTATACTATTCTTACCCTCCCCCCTTCTATTTCCTACCTACCATCTATGCTACTTATTCTCTGTACCTTTTCCCCCATTCTCCTCCTCCCACTCCCCTGTTCATAACCCTCCATGTGATCTCCATTTCTGTGTTTCTGTTCCTGTTCTAGTTGTTTGCTTAGTTTGCTTTTGTTTTTGTTTTAGGTGTGGTTATTAATGATTGTGAGTTTGCTGTCATTTTACTGTTTATATTTTTATCTTCTTTTTCTTAGATAAATCCCTTTAACTTAAAATAAGTATATTTTGTTATATGTAAACAAAACCAGTAAAATTCATTAAAAAGTTTCTATTCTGACTTGCATGTAATGAGGGGAAATAAATTATATGATACTTTTCATCTTTATCCACAATTTAAATTAGAATTTACCTTCTGCTTTTTATTGTTGACCTTCCCTCCCCTCTCCTTCCCTCTCCTTCCCTTCCTTTTTCTTGGAGGGTCTGAAAGCAAATCATAGTCCCCACTGGTTACCATGGAGTGCCACTCTGTCAGCTGTCCCCCTGACCAGGCAATCCTCTGCCAACATGACCCAAACCTGGCCTTCTAACTTCTACTCCCCACACAATGGCCTGCTTCTCTGAAACCCCACCTGACTCAGTTCCCCACTAAGCTGAGCTTTAACTCACTGTTAACCTTTTCATTAACACTCTCTTGTACATTGTCAATTCATTTTTCACCTGTGATTGTTTAGGTGGCTGAATGAAACTCAAACCCAAGTCTTTCCTCTGACTCCTCATCTGGTGTCTTTTCACAACAGCGAGCTGCCAGGCATAGGCAGCAATCGCATTACACAACTTACATTCTGTTTAACAGATCTCAACCCTAACAATCTGAAAAAACTCTTTTAGTGACTTCAACTTAAGCAAAATATAAGTAACACTTTAAATCATATATAAACATATATTTCTTTTGAGGCCCATGGCTTCCAGCCAAACTGCCTCTCACAGGCCTCATACTGGCCTCTATCTCCAAGCTCCTTCTCCCTTTGTAAGTCTTGGCTCCCAGTGTTCCTCCCCTTTCCTACTCTTATCACTATTTGCAATGACTTCTCCATCCACGGATCACTGCCTCAAAAAGACTTCCCATGAGAACTTCTTTTTAATTTTCTCTAAAGGAAAACTAACTGATGTCTATTTCTGTCTTCAACCGACATTTGGTGACCATGGTAAGTTCACAAGGTGAGGTCTGGCGTATAGTTCTCTGCGGACACTTCTTACATTATGTGGTAAAGTTTTTCTGTCACACGCATGTCGGAAAGTATATCAGTAATGTAGAATCATATTTCATACACACACACACACACAACAATCCTATTGCTTGGCCATAGACCAAGGTCAGGATGAAATGTGAGAAGAACACAGCTGCTTGTAGCTCCCAAAGAAGTTAGTGAGGATGGCCCAGTGGTTTAAACAGCTACATGCTTTCTTCATTTTGTTTGTTTGTTTTGTTTATTTTGTTTTGCTTTGTTTTTAGTAAAATGTACTGAAGTAATTAAAATTATACAATGTGTGGGTATGAATTTTAAATTTTTAAGTAGAAAAATTCAGTGTCTAGATTGCAATGAAAATACCACAGCAAATGTGGAGGAGGACCCATACTTTTACCTTCTATTAATAAACAACCAGAAAACCAGAACCAGTCAGAAGTAATTTAAAATAGAATCAATGGCATCAATTTTCATCCCTTGTTCCATGTGGCATGATAAAAACCAACTTGACAGTGATTGACCAAAAGCTGGCCTTTGGAGTGAAGAAATACTTGCGGTGCACAAATGTAAAACAGTGATATCATTCTCACTGTCACTTTTTCTAATTAAACTTTATCACAAAATTCAACAGCAATAGGCTAGAAGACACAAGAAAAAGGAAGGTGGTAGACGCTTTCCATGACATAAGAGTACCAGCTACTCATTTTTAAGTAAAAGGATATGGCAGGCTGATGGTACTATTCATCTTAGCTCCTTTCCAGGCCTTCGCCAAAACAAGGATGTTAGAGGAGAGATACGAGCAGCAGTTGAGAGAGTTCAATGGATTTTGAAAGACAAAAAGCCATGGCAGGAGTGCTAACTGACTTCAGAGTGGAGAAGTACCCTTCTAGGAGCTGGACACTCAGCCACACCAGGGAGCAAGAAGTCCAAGCGGAAGGCTTTCAGGAAAGTGTCGTTGGAAAGGCGTTATTTTCCATACAGAGCAATTGAGTGACAGGTCCCTTCTGGTTCCTAAGTAGTCAGGCAGCCATGCCTTCTCCACCCCAGAGGATACCAGAGAGTTACTATTTCAATAAACTGAATCAAAAAAGATGCATACACAGACCCAAAGGTAAGAGGATTAAAACAGGAAATTACTAAACATCTAAAACTGAACTAGGCTAACACATATAAGGGCAATTAATTAATGACAAAGGAGCCAAAAACATACAATGAAGAAAGGAAAGCCTCTTCAATAAGTGGTGCTGAGAAAATTAGAAAGCCACATGCGAAAGAATGAAACTAGATTGTAAACTGACACCATACACAAAAATTAACTCAGTATGGATTAAAGACTTGAATATAAGACTGGAAACAATAAAATACATAGAAGAAAACATAGGCACTAAACTTACGGACCTTGGTCTCAGGGTTTTTTTTGTGAACTTGAACTCAAAGGCAAGGGAAGTAAAAACAAAAATAAACAAATGGGACTACATCAAACTAAAAAGCTTCTGCAGAACAAAAGTAGCCATCGACCAAACAAAAAGGTAACCAACCAAAGAGGAGAAGATATTTGCAAATGATACCTCCAATAAAGGGCTCATCCCTTTATTATAACTTAAAATATATAAAATATATAAAGAACTCATATTGTACAACTCAACAACAAAAAAACAAACAATCCAATTTTAAACATGGGCAAAGGACCTGAACAGATGCTTTTTCCAAGAAGACATATAGAAGACCAACAAATACATAAAGAGATGCTCAGCCTTAAATAGCTATAAGAGAAATGCAAACCAAAACCACAATGAGCTATCACCTCACACCTGTTAGAATGGCTATTATCAATAAAAGAAGAAATAACAAGTGTCGGAGAGGATGTGGAGAAAATACTCTCATACTCTGCTGGTAGGAATATAAATTGGTGCAGCCTCTGTGGAAAACAGTATGGTGATTCCTCAAAAAAGTAAGAATAGAGCTACCATATAACCAGCAATCCCTCTTCTAAGTACATACCTGAAAAATTTGAAACCACTTATTTGTAAAGAAAGATGTACCCCTATGTTCACTGCAGAACTATTCGCAATAGCCAAGACATGAAGCAACCTAAGTGTCCTTTGATAGATCATTGGATAAAGATGTGTTACATATAGGATGGAATACTACTCAGCCATAAAAATGATGAAATATTGCCATTTGCAACAACATGGATGGATCATGAGAGCATCATGCTAAGTGAAGTCAGATGGAAAAGGACAAGAGCCACATGATTTCACTCATAAGTGAGATATAAAAGAGAAAGTGACAAATGAACAAACAAAACAAAATAAACTCACAGGTACAAATGACAGCATGGTGGTTACCAGAGTGGGGACGATGAAGAGGTCATGAGGGTCAAATATATGGGGACAGAAGGAGTTTAAACTTTGGGTGGTGAGCACAAAATGCAATGTGCCGATGATGCTTTATAAAACTATACACCTGAAACTTACACAGTGTTATTAACTAAAGTTACCCCAATACATTTAATATAAAAACAACAACCCTGAATTGAGGTACCATATATATTATTTGGTTTTCAATCTATCGTACATGTTTATTAAAAATTTTAAAAACATTTTGCAAGGTTAACTAACAATGAACTTGTCACTAATTGCATGTCTGCTTCCTCATATTCTTCATTGTTCATCTTCAATTTTTCCTGTCCTTTTGGAGTTGGCAGTCTGATACCCTGCACTCTTAGTCCAAGGCTTTAACAACAGTTACCAGTGATTATCAGAAGATACATTTTACTTCACCTCCCAAAATGTCCCCAGTGACCCTTAAGCCTCTGCTTTAACACATAAACTCCTGCTCCTTTACTCTAGAGCAGGGTTAGCAAACTCTGGCCCATGGGCCAAACTGGCCTAACATCTTTTTGTACATCCTGTGGGCTAAGAATGAGTTTTCCATCATTTAGATGGTTGGGGGAGGGCGAATCAAAACAAGAATATGTGGTGACATGTGGAAATTATATGAAATTAAATGTCAGTGGCCACAAATAAATTTGTGGTGGAACACAGCCTCTCTTTCACTTATGTACCATCCATGGCTGCTTTCCTGCTACAGTGACAGGAGTCTGTATGGCCACAGAG
Source organism: Trachops cirrhosus (assembly GCA_028533065.1). Taxonomy (NCBI): domain Eukaryota; kingdom Metazoa; phylum Chordata; class Mammalia; order Chiroptera; family Phyllostomidae; genus Trachops; species Trachops cirrhosus. Next base: position 176,168,354 of record CM052541.1, read on the forward strand.
CTGAAAATACTTACCAGCCAAACCTCTACAGAGGACGGGCTGACCCCTGCCTGAGAGGTCCAAGCACAATCCTGACATCATCTTAAACCTCCCCGCCTCTAGTTTCTTTTCATCCTTTGCCGTCCAACCCTCAATTATCCTTGAGGGTACCCTGATTCCAGGATGACCCTGAGCTTGCGCCACTCCCTTTCCTCTCTATTCCCAAGGCTGCCTGTCCTCCTCCCTTTTCCCTGTGCCCTCTGACCCTCTCCAAGAAGCATGGCCATGCTTCTCCCTCCTGGCTCGCCTCAAACACACCCCATTTCCGGGGGCCTCTTGTTTGGAGGAGGTGCAATTGCATGTGCCCACTCAACACTGGGAGAGATTAGAAAGATGGCATTACTCTTAACCCCATCCCCACTTCTAAGGCCTTGCTCCTTCACTTACGTATTAAAACATTTCCTTTTGAGCCCATGGTATCTGACTCCTCCACTTTCTTCCCAAAGCCTGTCACTGTCATCCATGGGCTCACTAGGGATCCTGCACAACGGAGGTCTTTGGTACTTGGCTAGTCAAATGTCCTCTCTTGTGGTCCCATCATCCTGGGCCAGTTCTACGTGGGTGATTTATTCAGTACCCTAGTCTTAGAATTCCTTCACTTCCTCTTAATTGAAAAGGATTAAACAATCAAAGCCTAACTTACTCTTAAATGGTTCAACAACATAAATAAATATTATATATATGAAAGTGATAAAGCAAATGTGGCAAAGCGTTAACAGACAGACAGTACATCTGCACAAAGGGTGTAGGAGAATTTATTCTTTCAACTGTTTAATTTGAAAAGCCTTAAAACCACCAAAAAATTATAAAATAAACTCCGAGTCAGATTCAACTACCTGATTGTGATGCTTCCATATTCAGGCTGTTAAAATCATCAAATGAAAACATGTATGAAGACCAAACTCTCCCTGCTATTGCCTAGTCAGCTCGCATTCCATTTGCTGGGTAGCTTTTCTAAACCTTCATTCCTGTCTTCAGACTATCTCAAACCCTTCACCATCTTCGTACTTCCTGGAAAGCTTGAGATTATCAACAACAAACTCTCAGCTTTCTCTCTTTCCCCTACCTATGAGCTTGTCTTTATTACCCGTCCTGCCCCTTTTATCCAAAAGCTAATTCCTCCAGGTGCTCTGTGAATTCTCATTCCCTTCCAACTCTTTGAAAAACATGATCCATCACTCAACACCCCTGCATTGCCTCAAACTCCCCACCTGAATTCTCCACTGACTCTTTCCCCTCTATAAACAAACATTAGTAAAGTTTCTCCCAACTTAAAACAAACTGAAAACCCAAGCCTGAGATCTCCCTTAGCTCCAGTTTGTAATTCTGCTTCCCCTCCAAGCTCTTGAGAGTAACGTCCACTTGGGCTCTCTACTTCTTCAGCATCATTCATGCCTCAGCCTGGGGCACCCAGATGTCAGGTCTCCACTGTCTCCCTTATTGCTCTCCTGATGCCTTTCTGTACTTGGAAAGCTAATGGATTGTTGGTCATCTCAGATCTCTCTGCAGCATCTGATGCTAATCCTCACTCTTTCCTGCTGAGGACTCTTGCCCTTAGTGTCAATGGTACCCTTCTCTTTGGGCTTTTCTCTTACTACTCTGACCATTTTTTTTTAATTGTTGTTCAAGTACAGTTTTCTGCCTTTTAGGGTGAGAGTCTCTACCAAGACTGTTTTGCAGAGAGTTTTTAATCACATTCTCTTTTACAGGCTCCTGAAATGTCCTTGGCCCTCTGGTCTTCTCATTCAAAACATCTAAACCTGTAGCAGTAGTAGCAGCAACAAATATAGGTGAGGCACTGCACTAAGCACTCTTTAAGTTTTATTAATTTCTTTGACACAGCCATCCAAGTAGGTACTATTATTATTATCTACATAGTACATGAGGAAACAAAGTTTAGGGAGGTAAGAAAGTTTTCAAAAATCTCAGTAAGTAGCAGAGTGCAAAACTCTCTCTTTTTGATTTCAGAGGCTGTGCTATGAAACTCCCACAAAACCATGACGACAATGTGAGCATAATGGCAGAGGACAGAAACAGAAAGTCAGGAGGGCAATGGGACATTATGACTGTGAGGTGTGAGCGAGTCCACAATGGCTTACACTAACACTGAAGCTGAGAAAGAACTTCATGTTCTGCATTCATTTAATAACACCACAGGATCGGGTAAGCGCTTCCACAAGTTCTATTTCATTAGAAAATTTTAGCAATTGTTACCGTTCTTTTTGTGTTACTGTTGTAAGGTTTAGTAATATCTTTTCTAAAATTATTCCATCTGTAGATAGTCTTCAAAGTACTGTATCCTCACTCTTTGTGAATCTTTCTAATATCTTGTAGTTGCTTTCCTCTTCTGCCATTCATTCCAGGGACATTTTTGCAGAGGAAAAAACAACAAGTTTTGTAGAAAACGTGGCCAGCTTTTTAAGGATGTAGCAACTACATAGAGGAAGGATATAGAGAAATTCTGAACGGCCAAATTGTTTTCTCACCTGCCTACAAATGTACAAAGTTTGTAATACATGGTAAACATGGAGGTCACTTCTGTGAGCACTACCTCTGAGACAGATCCAGTCGGTTTTTCTCCTATTGTCATTTTAAAGTTACTGACAGATTTATTTCACCCTGGCACGCCATCATAACAGTTGAGCTTTTAGGCAGTGGGAGTAATAAAATTCCACAAAGAAATTAAGACTCTCAGTGTCTGGATCATGCAGTTCTTTTCCTTTGTGAAAGCAATTAGGAAGGTAAGGGGATCTAACTGTATATTGGTAGCATTCCAGGAGGGTTTCAAAAGGTCAGATGCTCATGGAATCATAGAACTGAAAATTGAAAGGTACCTGCTCCCTGGAAGGTAACTTAATATTCCTCATTTTACAGATGAGGCCATCAAGAGCCAGAGAGGCTGACGAGTAAGAAATGGAAAGGGAGAGGAAAGGGTAGAGGTGAACCAGCTCTCCTATCTCGGTCAGATCTGGGACTTTGAACCAGAGGTTTAGAATCACCCAAAGAAATTTTAAAACCCTCATGTCCACAACAAGTCACAGACTGGGAGAAAATATTTGCAAATCACATATCTGATAAGGGACTTGTATTCAGATGGGCAAAAAGTACTTAAAATAAAACAAATTAATAAAAACAAAGAACCCAATTTTAAAAATGGGGAAAAGATCAAACAGATCACTCATCAAAGGAGATATTACAGATGGCACAGAAGCATGTGCAAAGATGCTCAATATTATATGCCATCAGGGAAATGCAAATTAAGCCAACACAAAACCACCATAAATTTAGTAGAATGGCAAAGATCCAAAATTCTGACAGTACCGAATTCTGGCCAGGATGCAGAAAACAATCCATCATTGCTGGTGGGAAGGCAAAATGCAACAGCCACTTTGAAAGACAGTCCAGCAATTTATTACAAAGTTAAACACAGACACACCATACTATCCAGCCATTGTCCTCTTTGGTATCTACCCAACTTCCTGGAAAACTTCTATCTATACAGAAACCTGCACACAAATATTTATGACTGTCATATTCCTCATTACCAAGAACTGGGAGCAATCAAATAGCCTTCAATAGATTGACAGATGAGCAAACTCTGATATATCCATACTATGGAATATTATTCAACAATCAAAAGAAATGAATTACTAATTCATATAACAACATGGGATCATCTTAAATTCATATTAAGAGTTTCAAAGATTATAAACTCTATGATTCCATTCAGATAGTACTTTGGAAAAGTGACCACTGTAGAGAGAAAAAAGCAGATTAAACTCACCAGTTTGGTGAGAGAAGAGCACTGATTAGGTGAAACATAGATTTTTTTTAGAACAGTGAAGCTATTCAGTATAGAAATGTAGTGACTACATAATACTATGCATTTGACAAAACCCACAGAACTATGCAGCATAAAAAGTAAATCTTAATGCATGCAAACTTAAAAAAAATCAACCAGGAAGTCACATAGTGCAGACTATGACAAAAGAACCTAACTGCTACTGATGTCTGGTATATCTCCACGAAGGGAGGGGGAGAAAAAAATGTGTCAACTTAAGTAACTTGGGAAATGACTAAAGAAAAAAACAACCGTACGTGAGCACTGCACTCAGGTTGATAAAGTGGATTCCCCCGGGGGTACAAGGGAGCAGTTCAGAAACGACTGCACGTGTATACTGGAAACAAAAACTTAGTAAAAGAAATGGTGGGAGCCAGCCAGGTTACTCGCACATTTGGAGATGGAAGTTAGTGATAAGAAAGGCGGAAAGGCTAAACCAAGCCATGTATTCCTGGGTTAGAGTCGAAGACATCATTATGAACTCATGTTTAGCTGAAGAACAACACAGATGGACATAGAAATAGTTACAGATACATGTGATGCACAGGTTCAGACTCCGGGCTCTGTGAGGTGAGGAGACCCAGGTGCAATGACACACCCTAGCCTCAAGCACACCCGACACTCTTTGTTTCTAATACCATTCTCCAATAAAAGGAACCCGCCTCCTTGGAGAAGTTGCTCATTCTAGGGCTGGGGTGGAGAATACATGAGATGAACCTAGAGTATCTTATAATGCCAGAAAGGAAGGAAGTGCTCAGAAACAAAACAATAATGGTGCATGTCAAAGGGACACAGGAGCTAGCCTGAGAGTTCCCAGTGACCAAGCCAAGGTATAAAATAAATATCAGTATTTATTTCAGTATGCACTAAGGTACATGATTAAGTAAGTAAATAAATAAATAGATACAGATCCTGTGCAGGAGAATTTCAAATAATTTGTGTAGGTGCTCTGCATTCCACGTCAGCCAAAACTGACTCCTCACCCCCTAGGAAGATGGAGACTTCCTTCCAAAGTGTACACTATGACAAGGCACAATAGGGTACCACTGCAGCAGAGACACCTGAGGAACATGACCTCAGACAGGTGATCAAGGTAAACATCAACAGCAATAAGCCATATTCATGGCATGCACCCTTTTCCTTGACCCCTATGGTCTTCTTCCCCAAAATTCCATTTAACCATGAGAAAAACATTAGAGAAAACCCAACCGGAGGACTCTCCCCAAACTACCTAACCTATACTTTTGAAAACTGTCAAGGTGATCCAAAAAAGGATGCTGTGAGAAACTATTGCTCCCAAGAGGGTCCTATAAAGACATGAAGACTAAATACAATGTACTGTCCTGGATGGGGTCCTGGAACAGATACAGGACATTAGGGGAAAAGATAATAAAATCTGAATCTGAATGAAGCATGTATTTATAATAACATGTCATTTTTTCCCTAATGAAATGAAAGGATAAAAAATATCAAAATGCACTTTACATACTAAGCTTTTGCTTTGGGAAATTATTTTGAGTATATGTGTGCTCCTCTTGGATTATGACATAAAATCGATTTTGTAATGGAGGTCAAAGTCAAAAGCTACTCCGCTAAGTTTTGTTCCTGGCCTCACAGAGCTTTTGTAGAAGAAGAGACAAGTAAATCTTGGAGAAAAGATTTTTTTTTTAAACTATAGTGTAATGAAACTGTTTTTTCTGTGATTCATATGAAAGAAAAGTACAATCCTGAGCATATTTATAATTATTGACTAAACGTTCATTCTACCTGCTATTGACTAAAATTTGCCTCCCTCCAAATGTATATATTGAAGTCTTAACCCCAAAAGTGAGCATATTTGCAAATAGGGCTTTTCAGAAAGTAATCACGATTAAATGAGGTCACTAAGCCAGGTCCTTAGTCTGATAGAACTGTTGTCTTTATAGAAAGAGGAAGAGACTGGAGCTTTCAGACTCTCTCCACACCCACAGAAAAAAGGCCATGGGAGTGTACAGGGAGAAGGCAACTATTCACAAGCAAACAAGAGAGGTGTGACTAGACAACAACCCTGATAGCACCTTGCTCTTGAACTTGTAGCCTCCAGACTGTGAGAAAATAAATTTCTGTTGTTTAAGCTACCCAGTCTGTGGTATTTTGTTGGGGCACCCTTGCAGACAGATACACTACTATACCTCCGAATGGAATTTCAGGCAGCTAACTAGCTAAGGTAGACCCAGGCTATAAAATCTAGAGACCTAACGCTCAATTGCTGTGCAAATTTTCTCTGCAAATGGACTAAAAATGACTGATGGCATATTCTTATAGAAATACAAACATCCATGGTTTTCCAATAATTCAACTATACCCAAGCCTTATTTGGCTGTTATTTTGAGTTAGAATATACATACATTTCTAATCTCTAGATCATTTCCACAAGCACATAGCAAGGCTTAAGATCAGTTAGCATTTTGGCCTTTGGATGCCCTGCTAACCATTGTAACTACTGGCAAGCACATGGAAAATTTTCTATCTAGAGATTGAAGAAGTAACTTTTCAATTTAAGAGTTCCAGATTGGACCAATTCACCTTAGGCTTCCCAAATTCAGATTAAGTATATGAATAAAACAATCTGAAGTACAAAGTTTTTTAAGAAGTGAAATCAAAGGATTCAGGAGAAAAAGTGAAACTGTGAGTGAGAGTCCCCTTTTTGCCTCTTCCACATGTTCCAGAAGAGAGGCCAAGGAGGAAGAGAAAATAAGACACGAGAATAGGAAGGAACAGGGGAGAAGCAGTTAATGGGTGAGACAGACAGGAGGGCACACAAACCACTCACATGGGAGGGGACAAAAGGAAAGCAGTCAAAACGGCCACACTGATCCCCACTCCCCCCACTCCCACCCCCAGCTCCAGCATGAACTGCAAATGCTGAGAAGAATCTAGGAAAGTCTCACATTCAGACTGAGATTGTGCAATGGTTGGATTTACACAAACATAACCCCTTGCTCCCACAGATGAAAGTTTCTGTAAGTGTTCCTCTTTTGAAATGAGGTTAGATATTTAAAACAGTCTCTTTACTGGGGAACACTTTGCTCTGCTGGGGAAATCTGAAACATGTTTGCTGAACTTGCTGTTATATATCCATTCGAATTATCTCAATGTCTCCAGTGTCGCTGATATGTGTACAGACTCACATATAATAAGATCCTAAAGAAAGAATTTTGCTGGTGATCCCCAGTGGCCTCATATCATTCATTTTGATAATGAGAATAAACAAATGCCTCACAGCATTTTAAAGGGAAAAAAAAAAAGAGGACAAGGAAAAGTAAAGAATCAAAACTCCCCAAATGCATAGGACTGTTCCTTTAAAGTCTCAGCACCTGAAAGAACTCAACTAGTGGTTCATATCATCCTTTATCATGTTTACTTATTTCAGTTTTATGCTATAACCAAAGCAGAGTTTCATTGTGAAGTTAATTATTGAACTATATACAGTTACTGTATAAACCATTAACTTTTCAAAATCTTTACCTCTTTTGAATCCTCTATCTAAAATTAACTGTTACTCTTGTAACTGTTCCAGAATATGTTAGTATAAAAGACATCATTTCTTTTAAATTTACTTTTAAAAACTCAGGTCTCTGTCCTCTCCTAATCTTAAGATAGAGTTAACACATTTGTCAAAATCAAGCTGCACATTGAGATTGTTTGCATTTTATTGTTTGGAAATTATAACTCAACAGAGCCAGAGGAAAAAAAAAAAAGAACACTCTACGACGTGTTATAAGGATATAGAGAGCAAAAAGCAAGAGTGTGGGGGAGGAGGAAGAATTTGAGAAGAAACCCAGATGACTTTAGGAGGAAGAATTTCAAAGTGAGAAACAGAAATTCACAATTACGTGCTCATCTTAGGGTACCATTGTTACTTGATCTGTACCTTTTCTAAAGTGAAATACTTAAAAGACAGCATTCCCTGAGATCCTGATATCTGACAATAGAAGGAAAAAAAAGAAGAAAATCTGGATAAACTAGCTCTATTCTAGACAAACAGCCATCTGTTTTCTCTGCCCAACTTCTGGGTTGCTGAGGGTGTAGAGAATGTCAAGTGCTCAAAGCAAGTGTATTCTACAAAGCACGTAGTCTGTGATGCAAGCAGAACTACAGGACCATCCACACTGTAATTTTTTTCTTATTATAAAAAGACCTGTTCATTTTGAGAAGTTTACAAAGAACTGGAGGAAACTTAAAATCATCAAAAAATAAAGGAAAATAAAATCATCATCTCACTTTCTAATTACAATTATTAATAAGTCTTGCTTTTTCCCTCTCCATTTTTTATATTATTGAGATGATCAGAAATAAATATGGTCTTGACTCTGGTTTCAACCTGAACACAGACATCTTCCCAGGACATTCATTTATCAACGTATGAGGAACTTCTTGCACATATTTATACAGGTTGCATAGTAATACAGGATGTCATCACATCCCAACCATTCAACAATTACTGAACTTCTAAATTGTTACAAATTTTTTAAATTTACAAAGAATGCAAGAAACATCTTTACGTAAAAGCTTTCAAACATCTATGGGGTAAGGAAAACCTTTCTAAGTTTGACACAAACTCTAAACATCATGAAAGAAAAGAAACTTATTATTTCAACCATATAACAAAATCAGATTTTCTGCATGACAAAACACACCGTGGGCACAGTTACAAGACAACAAGGGGGGACAGGGAAATGAACTGTGACTCTTGACAAAGGGCTAATTTCCTTAACATGGGGAGAGCTTCTATAGATTAGAAAGGAAAAGACCAACAATTCAATAGAAAAATGAGCAAAAGATATATACAGACACAGTTCACTCAGAAGACTATAGAGAGCTCTTAAATCTTTTAAAAGATGCTCCTCATCATAAGAGAAATGCAAAGTAAAACTATGCTAAGATTTTTCACTTACCAGATTGGCAAAGACTGCAAGATTCTAACACATACTGTGCTCAGGGGTTTGGAAAAAGGTCCTCTGATCCCTCATGTATCGGTGGTGGAAGTATAAATTAATTCAGCCCTATATTTGGGCAATACCTATTAAAAGTGTAAATGTGTGTACCTTTTAATAGCACAACTCCACTTTTAAGAACGTATCCTGTAGATAAATTAGCATGCTATATCGTTAGGTTAGGCAATAAAGCATCGTTTACAATAGCAAAAGCCCAATAAAAGATATAATTTTTTCATACATTCATACAATGGAATAGGATGCCGCTGGTTAAACAAAGAGAGAAAGCTCTTCATGTACTGACATGTAACTGATAAAAACATGGTTTTAAAGAAAGGAAGCTTTTTGTATAACAATCTCCAATGTATTAGTAAATAAAAAAGCAAAACATAGACCTATTTAGATAGCATGTTACCAGTTGTTTAAAACTGGAGTGTGGAGAAGGGAATAACACACACACACACACAGATTTAGATGAATAATGCTCAATGTACCTCTGAAAAGGTGCACAAGCATTTTTGTTGGTTTGTTTTTACAAACACTCACTATCGACCCTTTAGTACCTTTTGAATTAAAAAACATGTAAATGTATTCCTACTAGAAAAGTAAAATTTAAATTTTTCCTTTAGGATAGGTACCTAAAAGATATCTACTTCTACCTGGACATAGGATTTATCCAGTCAGAGTCTGAACACTGTGAGAATCTTGACTGCAGAACCACTTTCCCTGAAGGTTTCCCAAATCCTATTTCTGGTGGCAATATGTGAGTATCTTTCACAGGCATTACAGCCAACACAAGATCTTTACATTTGATAAAGTGATTGGAAAACCAACATCATTTTGATTGGCATATCTTGATTTCTAATCAGTTTGAACACTTTTCACATTTTGAAAGCTCTTTATATTTAACCATCTGTGACGTACCTAGTCGTGACCATTTCCCCTTGATTTATTGGGGACCATGTTTTCCCTAAAATACCTTATACTGTATGTGAACCTTCTCTTTGTAACTTTAGTAAAAACAGTTTTTTATCTGTTTTTCAATTCTTAGCTGCTTGATGAAAGTTTTAACTTCTTGTGTGGTCAGTTATAGCCATAATTTCCTCAGTCCGCTTCAGTTCCAAGCATTCTTCGGTTACTACTGTGTACCAGGCAGCAATCAAGCCCTGGAAGTATGGAGGTGAGAGACGCAGTCCATTAGGGATGACTGGCATGTTACGTAGTTCTGGTACGACAGGATAAGCGAAGGCGAAAGACCACATGCTATTAGGGACACACAAAGTCAGGCCACTTCACTCAACTCAGTAGCAGAGTTCAACTTGTTAGAAGAAATTGTTCCATGATTAACTTATCAAATAAAGGCATTAGCCAATAAACAATCCTAGCAGGGGATGAGCATGCTGGGTGATCTGCACTGTTTGTGTGCCCCCCATATTCACATATGGAGCCCTGATCTCCAACAGGATGGCATCTGAAGATGGGGTCTTTGGGAGAAAAAGGGGTGTAGATGAGTTCCTGAGAGTAGAGCCCCCATGATGGGCCCTTAGGAGGGAATGACGAAACCCAAGCTCAAGGGCCCTCTGTCGGTCTGCAGAGCACACCAGGGAAAGGCAGTGTGCGGAAGAGGGCCCTCACTGCACACCTGACCATGCTGGCACCCGATTGTGGACTTCCAGTACCCAGAACCGTAAGAAGTAATTGTTGTTGGAGCCCCCAAGTCTATTGTATTCTTTTATAGAAGCCTCAAATGACTAGGCACAAATTGGTATTGAGAAGTGGGGTTCTACTGTAACAAATACCTAAAAAATATGGAACAAATAGCCAAAAAATATGGAAGGGGTTTTGGAAGTGGGTAATGGGTAGAGACTGGAAACCTTTAGAGGGGCTTGCTAGAAGAGCTGATATTACTGTGAAGACACTTTTTTAAGGAGATTCTGGTGAGAGCTCAAAAAGAGAGAACTGTACGGAGCCTTTGTCCAGCTTCTCAGAGGATGCATAAGTGATCATGTACAGGGTATCGATAGAAACACGGGAAAGGCCATCCTGAAGAGGTCTAAGAGGAAGATGAGGAGCATGCTATTGGACCATGGAGAAAGGCTAGGCTTGTGATAAAGTACCAAAGAACTCGGCTCAACAGTGTTTGGTTCTAGTGTTGTGTGGAAGGGGGAACTTTCAAGCAATAAAACTGGATTTTTATCTGAAGAGATTTCTAAGCAAAGTTTTGAAGGAGCTGCTTGGTTCCCCCCAATGGCTTATAGTAAAATGCAAGAGAGAAATGAATTGAAGAAGGAGCCAGAATTTAAAGATTTAGAAAATACTCAGGTGATCCATACTGTAAAAAATGAGAAAGTACGTTCAGAAGAGAACACCAAGGGTAGGGCTGACCCTGGAGGTTTGATAAGGAGATTAGTATGGCATGAATCACGGACTGAATCAGTCACCCCAGCAGGAACACTGCTGGTCTGAACTAAGGGGAGAAGAGATGGGACAAAGAGAACGAAGGCTGCCACACTCCTCTGGTCCTACAGCACCAGGCCGAGAAGTTACTCAGTTGTGAACATGAGCTAGTCTTCAAGACAAACGAGTAATGACACTGAAGATTCAGAGATTCAGAGATTATAAGGGATGCCACTCCTACCACAGACCCAGAGTACATGGGTCCATGGGGTGGGGGCGAGGCTTCCCCAAGCTTGGTTTCAAAGAGTGGGACCGCTGCCCAGTAGAGCTGGGTGCGTGGGGCCACCCAGAGAAGTGGAGACACCATGCCTGCCTGGCAGAGCCAAGGGTCAAGACCTTTGCCCCAGTGTATCCCCAAGGTAGAACATCTAGCCAAAGAGGGTTATTCTTGAACCTTAAAGTCTGAGGAAGTTTGCCTTCTTAGATTATGGACTAGACTGAGACCCACCACCCCTTCCACCTTTCTGATCTCTCACTTTTGGAATGGGGATGTTTATCTTATGTCTGGTCCACCATTGTACTCTGAAAGCACATAACTGGTCTGGTTTCACAGGTTCACAACTGGGGAGGAATTTTGCCTCAGGATGAATTGTACTTCAGTCTCACCCATAGCTGATTTAGATGATATTTAGATAGGACTTTGGACTTTAACTTTGATGCTGGAATGCGTTAAGACTCTCAGAGCTGTTGGGATGGAATGTATGTACTTTCCATTGAGAAAGACATGAATGGGGGGCATAGGTGGAGCACTATGCACTGAATATTTGGTTCCTCCCAAAATTCATAGGTTGAAGGTCTAACTTCCAAATGCAGTGGTATTTAGAGGGGGGAACTTTGAGAAATAATTAGCTTAGATGAGGTTGTGAGGGTAGACCCCTGATGGTGGAATTAGCAAAAAATTATAAGGAGAAAAATGTGACTAGAGTGCTCTTGCTCTTTGGATGCAAGTACTAAGAAAAGGACATAACCAGTAAGGGTTCTCTTCGAGACCCCAAGCATAATGGCATCCTGATCTTGGGCTTCTAGACCTATGAGAAATAATGGTTTATTGAAGCCACCTAGGTCACGGTACTCTGTTACAAGAGCCCAAACTGACTAAAACACTAGATAAAGAGAAGACCACAAGAAGTGCCCAGATACATAAATAGTGTGATATCTGCAGGGACCTACTAGCAGTTTATCAAGAGCCTAGAATACACAAAGAATGGTGAGAGATAATGCTAAAGAGTTATTGAAGGGTTGGCTCAGGCTTGGGTCCTACAGAACTGTGATGAAATAGCATAAGTGTTTTAAGCCAGTAAGTTTATGTTAACTTGCTATGGTGGCAACAGAAAACTAATATAACCTTTGGTACTTGGAAGTGGTATGCAGTTATAACGAATACCTAAAAATATGGAACAGCCTTGGAATTGGGCAGTGTGTGAAATCTGGAAGAGCTTTGGGGAACATGACAGAAAAAGCCTAGATTTCCTTGAATGGACTGTTAGAAATATGGACATTAAAGGTGCTACCAGTGAGGAATCAAGGAAATGAGAAACATGTTATTGGAAGTAAAGAAAGCCATGCCTGAACTTCATCTATAAGTGAAACACAATTTGTATCAAAATCCCAGCTAACCTCTTTGCAGAAATTGAGAAGTTGCTCCTAAAATTCGTACGGAAATTCAAGGGAACCTGGATAACTAAAACAATATTGAAAAACAAGATCAAATTCAGAGGGCTCAGCCTTCTCCATGTCAAAACTTACTATAAAGCTATAGTAATGAAGACTATGTGATACTCACATAAGGCTAGATCTAGATCAATGGAATAGAACTGAAAGTCCAAAAATAAACCCATACATCTACGGCCAGTTGGTTTTTTGATGAGTGACAAGACAACTCAATGGGGAAATAAACAGGCTTTTCAATAAATGAATAAGTAAAATATGGTATAGTCTTACAAAGAAATATTACTGGGCAGCAAAAAGAAATGAAATGCTGATAGACGCTGCAACATGCATGACCTTAGAAAACATTATTCTATGGGAAAAAAGGAATCAGTCACAAAGGACCATGCGGCGTATAATTCTTTCTCAATGAGATGCCCAGGACAGACATATGGAGAGAGGCAGAAAGCAGAGCAGTGGTTGCCTAGGGCTGGGGAGATGGAAAGCGTCAGGGCGATGACTAAGGGAAAGGAGGTTTCTTTTTTATGTACTCAGAATATTCTAGAGTTGATTATGGGGATAGATACACAGCGCTATCAATATAAACACTGTAGAACTTTGGACTTTGAGTGAATATATCATATGGTATATGAATTATATCTCAGTAAGTTATTTTTTAAGAGAAGAAAACCACATCAAGTCACATCGTAATCAAATTGCTGGAAACCAGTAACAAAGAAAAAATATTTCAGAAGCAGCTCAGGAGGGAGAGAGGACATAAAGAGAGTAAAAAGATAAACCACAAGTTTGGAGATAGGCTAATGATCCCATAGTTATAAAGACCTGCTATAAATAAATAAGAGAGAGAAATAAACAACTTGAAAGAAAAGTGAGCAGAACATACAAAGAGGCACTTTGCTGGAATAGAAACCAAAATATGGTCAAGAAACAAATGAAAAGATGGTTGACTTTATCAGTAATCAGGTAACGCATTTTTTTAAATGTCAGATACCATTTCACAGTCCAAAATTTAAAAGTGTGACAAGAGCATTTACACTTTTGATGGGAGAATCAAATAGCATAATCTCTTTGACCACCAAAGTTTAATATTCAATTAATACAAAGAGGTATATTAAATGTCCCTGAAATTCCATTCCTTGGTATGTATCCTAGAAAAACTTGAGTATATGTGTGGTATGCCAGGATACATGTACGAGAATGTTCATAGCAAACCTGTTTATAAAAGCAAAAGATCCAAATGTTCATCAGCCCTGGCTGGTGTGGCTCAGTGGATTGAGCACTCGTCTGCAAACCAAAAGGTTGCTGGTTTTATTCCCAGTCAGGGCACATGCCTGGGTTGCGGGCCAGGTCCCCAGTTGGGGGTGTGCAAGAGGCAATAGACAGATCTATCTCTCACACATGGATGTTTCTCTCCCTCTCTTTCTACCCCCCTTCTACTCTCTCTAAAAATAAGGAAATAAAATCTTTGAAAACACAAATGTTCATTAACAGAGGATGAATAAATTGTAGCATATAATGACATTCTTTATGCCAATAAAAATGAATGAAATTACAGTTAAGATAAAAAGCAAGCCTCCAGATAATTTATATCACATAATTTTACTTATAAAGATAAACAATATACAAAATTAAACATTCACAAATATTAGGTAAATCTATGAAAAAAATGAGAGAATCACAAGTATAGAAATTTGCATAGTGGTAACACTGGAAGGAAAATGAGGAGGGAAGGATTTAGGGAGGGACTCACAGGGAACTCCAAAATTAATAGTAAGTATTGCAGTAGATACACAGGTTTTCAGAGTACTCAAAATAGAAAATATTTTATCATTTTTGTGTCTACTCAATATCTCATTAAAATTTTTCTAAAAAGAAAATAAAAGCAAATGGGAGATGAAGACAACCTTGAATAATCTCAGATGGGATGAGGAGAAAATACAGTAGTTAGAAGGGAGCCAGGGTCAAAAGAAGGTCTGGCTTTACACTTTTCTGGAACAGGAAACAGTTCAGCAAATATATGGGCTAAGGGGTGAAAAACGATAGAGATTTAGAGAGTGTAGGTTAACAGTAGTAGTAGTAACGACAGAAACTAGCATTCATGGAGAACCTGTGCCAGATACTGTCCCAGGCCCTTCATTTGCCTTAACTCATGGCAGGCGCAGAACGCTCTAAGTTAAGCTCTATTAACTAGTCCCATTTTTTTTTTCAAGTGGAAAAACTGACGCACAAAGAGGTTAAACAACATGCCCATGGTTATACACTGAGAAAGTAGGAAACCATATTCCAACCTGACAGGCTCTGCTGCATAGTCAGGATTTTTGTCCTCTGGGCAGTCAGCCTCTGATTATGTGGGAGAGAATGTAACTGAAGGAGACTAGTCCTCGAGGAGAGAAAACAGGTCTAAGAGACATACCTCGGGGGCTGGAGAAGAGGAAGCTAACAGGCGGGGGTGGGGAAGGGTGAATGGGAAGGAAGCAACTCAAAGTTTGCAGCCGCCATTTCGTTTTTGAATGTGGTAGGAAGTCAGGTTGTTTGCTGACAGTAAGTGGGGTGCAGGCTGGGTTGATTTAAAAGTATTTACGTACCTGGTAAGAGCTGAGTGGACTTGAGACCAACTGGAAGAGGAAGAGATTCACATTCTCCATGACATATTCTTTCAGGACATACACCCAACTACATGAAATGCTAGGTACCTCTGGAACTGATAACCAGTTTTTTCTTCTCTTTCTCTTGACCTTGACTGTTTGAACTCAAGTAAATTTAACGCACTGGTAACACAATTGCATTGTAAGGTCTTTGATACTAGCAACCAGAGCTCACTCAGCTTTTCTGCCCAGAGCCTTTCTCCTGGAAATTTTATCTTTTGTATGTTCTATCCTCTGTTTTATAAAGAAAAATATCTCTACATTATCTCTATATTCTTTCAAGACTAGCCTTTCTTCTACATTTCTGTCTTCATAATTAGATTATAAACTTGTTCTAGGGAGTAAGTTCTTGCCTTGCAAAGAATAAACATAAAATATTTAAATACATCTCCATCTTGGCCATCTCAATAATTGAGATCCTACATATATTTCTGAAATAAATTATAAAATATAAAGTAGATTTTTATGTGCTTCTAAAAATGTATTTTACACAGATTTAAAAGTCCTAAAATCTATTTGCAGTTTGTTTTTAACAGCAAGTTCTCATCTTTCTAAAGTATTATTCCAATTTGTCCAAATTAACACAAATTCCAAATGATTTTTTCCTATAGTCTATGAAAAAAACCACAATTTAGAAAATGATCTTTTATTCTTTTATTACAAATCATATATTCAGGCAAAATCCACCAACATTTAGAAATTACAGAAAAAATAATATATTCAATCAGTTTAAAGTAAGTTAGCATACAATATTTAACAACTTATATTAAAGTCTAATCAGCTATGGACTTTATCATCATCAAATAATGTATAGGATATTGCCTCAACTAGGTACTTTATTTCCCCAAATTTCTCTATATACCATGCAATTAAATTACAAAATAAATATATTTCAAAAAATAACAAAACCACTCCATACACAAAACCACAATAAGCAAAAGTATAGGGCACAGGGAAACCAGTCACTGCATCGAGTGTGTTTAATGAAAAACAAATCTGTTCAGGCACATATTCAGAAAACAACTTGTGGAACTTTCATCGTACAAATTCCACTTGATTGTTATGAATGCTTTAGGTAAACAACACACATACTCAAATGACAGCTAGAGATAATTTTATACCCCTATTTTTTGTCACAAACCATAACTTCCCTGATGTTCTTTAAACCAATATGTTTCAAAAGTTTTTGACCACAACCAACAGTAAGGGAAATATTCATGTTGCAACCTAATACAAAGATACATTCATGGAATAAAAGTTTTGCATAATATTTACCTTACTGATTGTGGTGCACTTTAACATTTTTTTATCCTTTTTTAAATGCTGGTTTCATTCTACCAAATTAAAACTCCAGAGTTTGGAAAAATACTGCTTTACTCACATATTATTTTTAATCACCTGATCCTAGATTGCTTTTCAGAAATTGAATATGATCTGCCCTAAGACCACATAGGATGGAAAAGAGTAGACCCCCCATCAAAGGGAAGAGTTAGGAAAGGCAGACAGAGCCAGCCTACTGACATGCAACCAGGGTCTTCCAAAATTATGTGGTGTAGAGGATAGAATTCTGAATTTAGAATCAAGTCCCGATTCTACCGTGTTGGTCAAGATACTTTGTAGAGATTTAATTTTCTCATCTGTAAAGAATAACATTGGGCAGGGCCTCTGCCTCTTGTCCACGGCTCTGTTCCCCGAGTCTGGAACAGTGCTGGGGGTGGCTGGATGAATAAACATGTTGTCCATATGGCTGCAAGCGGATGTCACCCAAATGCATGACTTTGTTTTAAAATTCAGTCTGTTTAATTGAAGACCCAATATGCTGGCAGCTTCATATTACCCTGTGATTAAGTGCTTCCTTCTCCCTCTTTTTTTTTTCCAAGAAAAAAGGGAGGGGAGAACTCTCTGTATTTTTCCTTTCTAACAGCTAGCCCTTGTGAAAATAAAGAGTATGGGTACCCTTCTCTCCATGTCCAGGATATATACAACACTACCCTTTTAAACCACAAATGTGAAATTTAACCTTCTCCTTCATGCATGTAAGCCATTTTACTCTTTCTTGGTATCATAAACTGAGGTGATTAAAGAGGGTCACAGAAAGAAATTACAAGTCATAATACTTAATGGTTCAACTTAATATCAATACTGGTAGCTGTTTTGATCAATAAGGGTGAATTTATTTTAGATGATGCTCTATCATAGTGGTTTATCCTTATTACTGATAACTTCACATCACCAAAATACAGGGTCCAGCAGAAGTAAGGCCTGCTTGAGTGTGGTCGGTAGGGTAATAATATGAGTGCAATAATTTATAATTTTAATTTGAGTGCCTGAGTGTGATATCGTTATGTTACAGAATCACATGTTTATGATTTTGTCATAAGAGGTTTTGTAATAAAAGGGGTGTTATTTGTGCTGGGCCCTGTATATTAATTAGTCATTTCTTTTGTATGTCTTTAATTCCAGAGCAGTTCTTTCATGTATTGCATCATGCCAGCTTCTATGAGGAATACAAAATTCCAGCCCTTGGAATCTTAACTTATCATAAAACTGTCCACTAACTATGCAAAATATTATCTGATTAAGTATAATAAAGAGTTCGGTCCTTAAGAGATTTGGACAAAAAGAAAAACTTATCACCGAAAATTCTAGACTTCAAGGATGGCAAATACTACAAGGCAAATGATCAGCCATTTACCTCATCCTTAGTAGCCAGCTCTGTCAGGCCAGTGACTGATCTCAGTATTCTTGCCCAGTGAACACAGACGTGACCTTGGGATCCTTCGGACACATCCCTCTAGGAAGCCACAGTCAAATATGATGAAACTTGTTTTTCATCTCTGGGCTTAAGCCTCTTACTTGGTTGGAGAAAAGTCTTTGTTTATGTTAACTATCATCAGAGCCCTGTCCAAGCACACACCAAAAAGTACACCTTCGACTTCAAAACATATCAAGTAAGAGGCACTCATTTCTCTATGTGGTTGGTCCAATGTTGATTGCGTCTACACACCCAGAAAAGTAAGATACTTTATAATAGTGAGGGGTCAGTCTGTAACAAATCACACACCTGAAATTCTGAAAATTAACACATGTTCATTTTAACAATGTAAAACTTGGAAGTTTACCAGCTCTTCCGAAGTAGCCATTATTAAGTTAGGCAAATGTCCTTCCAAATTTTCTTTATATTTACACAATAAAAAAGAAATATGAGTATGTGTGTTTATGTGTGAACTACATTCTTTACCAAAACATTTCTGGCAAATGTTAAATTTGTAAATGGAATACAGTACTAACATAACAGATGGACGGTAATGCAAAATTTAATGCCATTTTATTTTTCATCTAACACAGCTTAGTGTCAAAATAAAACAAGGGAACATGCATGATCCCAGCATTTTTTAATCATGAGTTGTTATCATGAAAGATTCACCCCAGATGTTGTTGAAGCCCAAGAAATAAACCTTTCTTCTACTCCAAATAATCCTGAACATATGGTGGTACTACATATATTGAAAAAGAAATATCTAATTTCTTATTATATGAGAAATTCGAGAAATGAGCTCTGAGAGGTACATCCATGGATATTCATATCCATAGATATTCATGAAAACACACCTGCCCAGAAACAGGTTGTTTAGCAGAGAAGGAAGCTTGCAGAACACTTAGTGTAACAAGGCTTTCATTTTACATATAAGGAAGCAGACTCAAAGGTCACAGACCCAAGCACAGAGGCAGCAGCTCAGCCACAACCCACTGTCTCTTGCCGTGCTTGCTACAAAACCACACTGCCTGGGTATTCTTTAACACGAGGAGTTGTGTTACACAGATGGGGTTTTATATGGTTTCCAAACAACTGCCTTTGTCCCCCACTCTCCCTTCTCAGCACCCTGGATACCTCTATCCCAGGACCCCCAGCTGCCCTCACACCCACGATTGATTCTCTCTCCCTGCTCCAGGCTAGATTCTACACAGTCTCTTCCATGGGCGACCCTCCTGCTGGTCCATCTGTTCTCTTCCCAGAACCCTGCTCTCCATATTCATCTTTAGCAAAATCCTGAGGCCCAAAAAAGTGAAATTTGAACATGTTCATCTCCAGGTTGGGAGCCACGGTTGTCAGAGAGATAAATCATAAGCACAGGTGCGTTGAGGAAAACCAAAGGTACATTTCCATTATTCATGGTAACCAGGCCTGGAACAGAGAATTTGATCCCCACAAAGGATTAGGTAGGCAATGTCTTGATTTGAGTACTATATTCACAGAGATAGGTTCGTGTTCCAAATAAATACATGGCAGCCCTATATTTTGGGCTAAAATTTTGCCTTTGAAAGCTTGTGTAACAGTGGTGCTTTTACTTCTGAAAGTAGGTGCACTCTTTTTCACGATGGTATTATATCAGAAGCCCAAATATAAAACAGATAAAAGTATAATAGATGAGTTGAAACACCAGCATGGTAAGAAAACTACATTCATTTTACTTTTCCCTCATCCCTTCTCCCAACACACACCCAGCTTTGGGCACTGCTGAGGAACCTTGGAACTCCAGTGAACCAGTTTGAACTCTCAAAACGTTACATATTTTGTGCATTCATCTTTATTAAATAATATCGACATCTATATAAAGACAGGGTAAATGACATTTTACACACTGCCAATTGATAATAATGAGTAGTGTTCTATGTATCTCTTGCTTGTGAAAAACTTCATACTCTTATTTTTCTCAAGCAATAACAATTTATAAATATTGTGGACACAAAACAAGGGGGTTCTGTGAAAAGTAACTTCACAGGGTGACATGATCATAAATGCCTAACAGAGAAGGTCATGGTGGGTAGTCACACCCCAGGCCTATAACTTCTTCAGTAAAAGGTTAATCTTTGCCTTAAGTAAGCCTTATCCATTATTTCTGTATATCTAGGTTAAAACACTTTGAAATAAGCCATAACCACCCTCAAGAGAGCACCTAATCTTGTTAACTATCCTGTAATCTAATCTCTGCCTTGCTTTCTCTCATCTTCAAGTAATCTTCCTTAAATCCCCTCAATTCTGAGTACATAAAAGAAATTGCAAAACTCTAATTCTCTGGAGCGCCAGAGTATCTTGTTCCCTGGCATACGTCATTAGTTTGTCTCAAACAAACTCTTACAAAAATTCTCTACAAGTTTGGACATTTTTTACATGGACAGTTCTGTATTGGATAAATGTATATATTAAAAATAATTTTTCTCCTGATCACAGACACACCCCACCTGTGTCCCCAGCCCCAGTTTCATCAGACACACTGCTCACTGGGCTCCAGAGAGCTGTGCCCTTCCCTGCCCTGGTGCCACCTCCCACCGTACCCTCAGGTCCAACCTTCAAGCTGCTAAAAGACACTATACTCCCTTTGATCCTACAACAAAAATTAGCTTCATCAGCTCGTGCTTTTAGCATCTCTCCTCCAAAACCCAGTCTAGGTAACTAGGTCCCCAGGGTAAGGGCTGTTGTGTGTTTTGGGGGCGGGGGAGTGTGTTAGGAATAGCTGGCGGGGGGCAAATGCTCCCCCTTTTCATCCCCTCCATTTATGTTATTTCTGGATCCTACTTTTCTCTTCCTTCAGCTCAAAATCTTCAGGTTTAGGGACTCATACAAATGAATGCCCAAAGGAACCTGTTATTATTGTTATTATAGTTGTATCTCTAGCCAGATGTCAACCCAGGTTTAGGCTGAACCAATACTTGATTAATCTCTAGTAAGAGTGATTCCAAATAGCCCTGGTTGGTGTGGCTCAGCTGGTTGGAGTGTCCTCCCGCAGACTAAAATGTTGTGGATTTGATTCTAGTCCAGGCGCATACCTGGATTGTGGTTCGATCCCCTGTCCGGGTGTGTACGAGAGGCGATCAATTGATGTTTCTCTCCCACATTGATGTTTTTCTCTGTCTTTCTCCCTCTCTCTTAAAGCAATGAAGAAATGTCCCTAGGAGAGGATTTACAAAAAAAAAAAAATAGTGACTCCAAATTCGTGCACCTACACTGAAGCTAAAATTTGTGTTGTTGCCAAAATAGTACTCAGAAGTAAATTGAATAATTAGAATTTCTCCTAACAGAAATGAACTCCAATTTGGGAGAGATTATGCTAACTAAATAAACCAGAATCCCTGGCTGGTGCGGCTCAGTGGATTGAGTGCCGACCTGAGAACCAAAGGGTCGCTGGTTTGACTCCCCATCTAGGACACATGCCTGGTTTGCGGGCCAGGTCCCCAGTAGGAGGTGTGCGAGAGGCAACTAGACATTGATGTGTCTCTGCATCTCTTTCTCCCTCCCTTCCCCTCTCTAAAAATAAATAAAATCTTTTAAAAAAGTAAAAAAAAAAAACAATCAGAATCATGAACATCTGACATGTGTCTGAAAAACAATCAAAGGCTGGTGGAGATCTGGGAGTGTGGGAAAGGGAAACTGAAAGGGCTGCAGTTTATCAGTTCATGTGTCCACTGCCGTGGAAGGGAGAGCCCGGCCTGTCTGCCAGCCAGTGCGTCCGTGTTCTTTGACAGGCGAAGGGCGTACCGCAGGCCTCCCGGGCTTCACCGGGCTTTCGCTGACCATCAGTCAACTCTTTTGCTCTGTTTTCTCATCAAGTAGCCCTCCAGCCTTTAACTAGTTCCCCTACCATGATGAAAATGCCTAAACCTGCTATCTGAAGAAGTAAACGGGCCTGCTAGGCCCTTGCGTCTTCCAGATATAAATTAATAACCTGAAAACGGGATGCGTTGGACTGAGTCTGATGAATTGACTTAGTGCGACTCAGACCCACAGGCCCTCCCAAGGCTCACCCAGCACCTGGGCAGGACTCAGGAGCTTTGCGTCTGCCTAATGAGAGACCCAGTCAAAGTCACCATCAGATGCTTCTGCTTTGGTTCGCTTCCCTGGGGACCTTGTGTCTTCCTGATCTCTAACCCCCTTTCCTAATAATAGAGAAAAAAAATCATTAATGTTTTTGTTAGGTAGGGTAGATAGCAAAAACCAAGGCATGGAGGAGGAGGGAGGCATGTCTCACCCACTAACACAGCCGTCTTGAGACCAAAGTTCCCAAAGATTTGGGTTCCTATTGAGGGGGGAATGTTAATGTAAAATGAGCAGCCAGAGGGGAAACAAAGGCAGGGAGGAGGAGGGATACATATCCCACCCACTGACTCAGCAGTCCTTGAAATTCTGTGTATCTTTTCTATTTTCTGGGAAAGAAAGCCTTTGAAACTGCGCTTTTATCCCAAGGCCAGAAAGGCTGAAATGCGCTCGTAGTGCCTAAAGGAAAAAACTCACTAATACCTTTGAGTATTCACACCCCTGTTTGGGAAAGCGAGCACCACCTTTACCTGACAATCAACATGTAACTTCTTCCCATGCACCCCTCATTCTGCCAACTGTGTAAGTCTTTAGGACAAAGGACTCGGGGGTTTGGTGCTCATGGTTCTCTGGGCATCCTGCCAGGCCGCTGGGCCTCTGGCCAAGCATGTCGGCCTCCCTCACCTTCGATGCTGCCCCTATCGTGCTTCACCCAGACCCTATGCCCTTCAGTGTCCCCTTCACCCCCCACACACAGCTAGGCCCATTCTCTTCCAGGAGAATGGATCACCAATAAACCCTGCTGGCACACTGATGGACTCACTGATCTGTCATCCTTTACTGCACTGGTGAGAAGAACCAAGTTTCTGGGAGTTTTTCCCATAACACTTTGACAAGTGCTATTCACACCCTTAATCCTAACTCTAACTCTAACTTTCCCAGATACTTTTTGATATAAGGGTGGAGCAAAAGTAGGTATACAGACGTGCTCTCCCCCAGGGGACACGCCCATGCCTTTCCCTTCCTCCTTTTCTTCCCCCCACCCCAGGCTATTACCTCTCCTTTCTCTCTCTTAAGCTGCAAGGGCTGTTCTACTACCTCTGTAACCTTCTAAATAAACTTTCTCTTGTAATTTGAAAAAAAAGTAGGTTTACAGTGGTGAGCATGAAAAACACTGAGTTTATTCTTGTATTATTTATTTATTATTGGATTATTTTCCATGTGAACAACTGTAAAACTACTTTTGCCCCACTCCGTATTCAGTAAATGTATTCAACAAATAGTCACTGCCTACTGTAGCCACTCACTGCATCTTGTACCCTGAGAGTGAATTTCTGGGAGCCTGACTGAGGCACCATCCTGGAGGCTTGCCCAGCTAGTGAACCTGCTTTACCTTTTGAGACGCCTGGGGCAATTCCTGGGGATGAACCTCAAGGTCCCAGTTGTTTTCACCTTTCCTCTTTCATCTCTATTTTTTTTTAATTCTTTATTTTAGATTATTCAGTACAGTTTCTATCTTTTATTCCCATTCCAGCCCACCCACCCATCCCTCCCCACCTCCCTTCCATTTCCAAGCCCCGTAGTTTTGTCCATGTGTCCTCTATATTTGTTCCTGTAAACCTTCCCTCTCTATCTCTATCTCTAAGGTCATCCAGGATTCCTGCATCCCCATAGGAACAAAGTTTGAAAGGCCATTCTTACCCCAGCAAGGGCGTGTCCCCTCCCCCTCCTTCTGAGAGTCTTCTCAAACCGTTTGAGAGCCTTCTGATTTCTTCTTTTCAAGAAGACATATGGTACCATGCCCACCTAACATGAAGCCCACTATCCCTAGGCTAAATATTGACTTTCTAACTCCCAGTATCACCTATAGCACCCAACACTATTCTGAGCACATACATTTTTTGATTGCTGGCTGCGAAGGTTAACAATGCTGAACTGAAAGGCAGGAAACTGGGGCCATCTGCATGTGAAAGTAGAAGGATGCCCTATGCAGCCGAAAGATGATCCTCCATAAGAAAAAACAAACTCATGTTGGGAGCTACTCTCAAAAACAGTCTTCCTTTATACTTCAGTGTGTCCTTGTTTTACAGTGAAGAGACCCTTGGTCAGACTTTTCCATTGCAAATTTCCAATTAACATTCTAATTAAAATCTGACCCACATCCATGAGATCTCTCTAAAGCCACGATCCCCTCCCCCACCTCTCCAGGGACTACACATATATGAAAGGAGATATGCTAGAAAACACTAATTCTGCACCAGAACCATCAGCTGCAGATAAAAGCAGTTAAGTTGCTGAGCAATAAAGATCATTATCTTTCTAATAATACTACAACACGTTACTGTTAGTTGGAGAGAAGGGGTTCCACCTTTAAAGGTCTTCCATCTGTGACTTCCTTATGGCTCTCCCACTGTCTCCCCACCACACCCCCCAAGCAGGAATTGAATCTCACCATAAGCCTCTGAAATAAAACTGTAATTTTCATAGAAATCAACAATGAGAAGCAGAGTCTCCAGGTGATGCTGAAACAGGGTACAGAGCATGTTCCCCCACAGCTAATGGTTGGAGGAAGGGGAGGACCTGATGAGAAGGCATAGGATACTTTTCATATCAAGGACAAGGTGATGGCTGTGTCTTCCCTGAAGGGAAGCTGTGCTACCACCCCAGGCAAAGGGGGCACTAGGTGTGTACGTGACTTGCAGAATGCGTGGTGACCCGTGACAGAGCTGGGGTTTTTACAGCACCTGTTCCGGCGGCAGGGAGGCGGTTCCCCCTGCATCACTGAGTCAAGGACGGCAGCCTAGAGAAGGTAGAATAATATGGGGAATGTAACTCATTGTGGGAGAAGCCGCATAGCAGGTCATGTAGGAGGCCCCAGGGCATTTAAAACTAAGGGCTGGCAGCCATGAGCTGAGCTGCTATGCGGTTTGGAAAGGGTGTAGGAAGCGCGGAGCCATGGGGAAAGAGAGCAAAGACATAGCAGCCATGAGGAGCAAGCAAGCAGCTATGTAGTTTGTAGTCAAGATCCTGCTATGCAGCCTGGTGTACTAAGCAAGGAGACACACTGCCACACTGATCGTGCCTGCGGTAGCTGACTCCAAGCTATTTAGGAGCCTGCCTGGCAAGACGCTGACCTGCTGCCTTGCAGACCTGGACTCTACCTGGACTCTTGGGACTTGTTCCTTTCCTGGACTTTACCATGATCCAGTATAACATGGCACATGCTTTCCTGGACTATTACATGGAGGCTGATGAGAACATACCCCAGATCCTGAAGGAGAGAGCTGCTGCAAGACCGTTTGCACAGCTGGATAAAACACAGATAAGGACATGGGGAACTTCGGGGGCTTTTGTCTGATAGCCTTTCAGGGAGCAAGAGAAGTGCTGGGTCTCATGGGAGAACAGGGCTCTGAGCTGAAGTGCTTCTAGCATCCCCAAGGTTGGAATATTGTACATAAAAACCTGTTTGTTTCAATACTAATTGTTGGGTCCTGCACCAACATGCCATGTGAATGGGCCCCTGTCTGCACAGTTACAATGCTGTGAGTAGAACAATTGTAACAGACTCCCATGATTATAGTCTTGCCCCTTTAAACTCTAGGGAGAGTCCGCCTCAACCACAGCAGAATAGCAAGCGTGTGCGTGGAGCAGGAGAAATGCACAAGACTACACTGCGAAAGTCACGGCTCCTCACTCAGCCTCTCCCAATGCCTGGAGAGCACTGTTATCTGACAGCTTACCAGTGCTTCCACCAGGATGCAGTCAAGTCAGAAAAGAACAGCAGCAGAGGCCATGCTGGTTGAGGGTTTACCATGACCAGCTGCCTCCTAAGCTTCATAGCTGCTATTCTCCCAGGTCTCCTGGAGATACTAGCCTCGTTTCACAAACGACCAGACACAGCTAGTTAAGACTGTTGCCCAGAGTCACCAGCTAGAACTTATTCCAATTCAGGGCTCCTGAGCCCATACTGTGACTACCACATTACACTGTCTCCCTCTAAATATGTTTGAAATAACTTAGAAAAATAAGAGTTTATAGGCCAGCTTAATCAAAATGTGCAGAAGACAAAAGGTCCCTGAAGGAGCGGACAGCCATGTTTGATCCACCGATTTCTTTTTCCCTCTCCTTTCCCAGTGTAAACAATAATGTACATGGAGCCACTTTAAAATGGAGCTGGAGTAGCCAGAACTGTCTTGCACATCTTACGTCTCAAACTTTGCATGTTAAGAAGGGGCAAAACGACCTTTGGATGGGGCCTAAATAACCTTGTTTCTTGAAGAACTGTTTGCAAAGATAACAAGAAAGCAGTTGTTTTGACTACTGAACTGAAGACAACTGGACTGAAAAATTTAAAAAAAATTGTTTAGAATGAACATTAGTATATTATGTTATTTGTACCATTAAAAAATGCCTTCCTTCTAATGACTTCCTTCTAATGCCCTTCCCTTTCTCACACTTATTGCCTTTGTCTCCTATTTGGAACTGGGCTTCTGCCTGAATTAATGATTCCCAAATAGCTGTTCTTACTAATCTCAATACATGCTTGTTGCCTCTCACATCGAAAAGCCTTTTATTTTCAGGTTAGCACCAAATAGCGCTTGCGCCCGCCCCTTTCCGTCACCACTCTCAGACTCCTTTCCCCCCTCCTCCCTCTTCTGGTTATTCCCTCTTTCTTCTTCTTATGGTTTTGCTTTTGTGCCCCTCTCCTCTATTAAATCATTTTAAGTGTTCATAAGAAACATGATGAGACCCACCAAAAATAGCACCACTTTTAAAAGTGCATGTAATTCAAAGACTTTATCTACTTGAATATTATATTTCAAGTGGAATTAAATATTTGGTAAGAATGCAGGGCATGTAAAATTTTTCTTTGCTTTTTCCCTGCCAACCCCTTTCTTGAATTAACTTTCGACATATTACAAAGATGACAGAAAGCCTAGTAAATTTTTAAGTCATCATGAAACCAAAAGTCATTTCTACTCTAGATTGTCAGCATATGATTGTACCAGAATTTTATCAGATTTAAAAATAGGAACATAGATTTGACTTCACATAGAATTCTAAATTCTCAAAGCATTTTCCTGAAGGGCGCTGTTTACCCAGCTCCTACGTCACTGTCACTTTCACTGATGCCCTTCCCCTGAGGCTGACGGAGCTGCTCTGTCCTCTGGGCCGCATGTACTTTGTTCATTCTATACCCTTGTTATCATCTCAACTGGGTCATACTGTGGCCTATTTTCACATCAGCCCCCCTCCACTAGACAGAGATGGCCAGGGAAAACCCAGCATTTTATTCATCTTTGTATTTCAAGGATACCTAGTTCATCGAGATCCTCAAGGCAGATCTGTTGAATAATGGGACAGAAATTCACATTTAGCCTTCAAATGGACTTGGGTTACCGCAACACAACACAGGACACACTGGTGATGACGGGCTCTTGCCTTGCTAAATAGAAATAATCTAAAGTCTTTGATATTTGAGAAGAGGAAATGTACACGGTGCATTTTTCAAACCATCTACAGACAGGGCGGACTGCAGCTCGCTTCTTTTTCATCCAGTTTATCTACTTGATCCAGGTGATAGTGATTTTCGAGTTACTATTTACTACAAGGCTGGCATAGAAATGACCACGTGACAACCAACCCTCCTTTCCTTTTCCCTGGCAAGGTTCCTTTTCCACTCCCCTCTCACTTAATCCAAACATCGCTCGCAGAAGCAAAGCAGTCTGTCCTTTTGTTGCCACCGATCCAATCTCTCCCTTTTCAATACACTTCCACACATCCTATACTATCTGATCCTTACAACGAGGTCATAGGACAAGTGTACAGGTGAGAAAACTGTGCTTAACGTTTGTGTAACGGTCACACTGAGTAGAACCCAGTGCTTCTACCTCCTGATTCTCAACCAGGAGTCCCCAGCAAAATCCCCAGAAGAGGCTTTTACAAAAATGCACAGGCCAGGGCTTCAGCCCATCACTTCTGATTCAGGATCTTTGGGGTGGTGTACTTTGAAAAACTCTCCTGGTGATTCCCGGAGGCGCCTCAGGTTAGGCAGCCGAACTACTAGACCACATAAATCTTGTAATGTCGTACGTATTCCCTGAACACGTTGGAGTTATTTCTGTTTTCATTCAGTGGCCAGTGAGCTTGTTCACACTCCGTGAAGCACCTCCCCTCCCAACACACGTTGAAGCAGCGGCGCCGTCGCTGGCACCAAAACAACACAGCTGCGCACCTGCAAAAGCCATCCCGACCACAGCTGCGGGCAACGTGTCCCGCCCGCCACCGAAACAGGGCACCCTGCCCCCATAATTCTTCCCTATGCGTCCCCTAAGGTCCTGAGGGAGCCACAGGCCCCTGTCCCTTTTCTCCCTTTAGTCTGCGGGGACTTCCCCTGCTGCCACTCGGTCATTTTCTTCCCATCAACTCAGTCTCAGGGGACGGGCTACGTCTGAACTTGAGATTCTCACGTTTGGGGTGGTTCCGAAATTACTTTGCGGTAGACGCAGACATCCCCGCGCCTTCCGCTCCGTGCACGCAGAACCTGGATCAGGCAAGACACGCCCCTGGCCGGGGACCGCGGGGCGAGCGGGAGGTGGCAGCCCCTCCATTCATTGGTCGCCTTCGCCAGCTCTGCCTGGCTCCGCGCTGGAGCGAGGAGCCGCAGAGAAACGGGAAGCGCGCGGGGAGCTGCACAATGGTGGCTGCCCAAGGTGCGCATGTAGCACGTGGGGCGGCTTCAGCTGGTGGGTGTTCAGCCCCACGGTGGCCCCGGCCCAGGCACCTGGCACCCAGCGATGGTCCGGCTCCACGCGCTCTGGCCCCTGCGGCAGCTGCGTCACGCCACGCGCCTCACCTTCTCCTCCTTGGAAAGTTCTCGAGCCGGGGCCCACGGCCAGGCGCTGGCAGCTGGGGGAAAGCGTGCCACTTGGGCGGCAGTCAGGCAGTCTGCATGGAAAAGGAGAAGGGGAAGGGGAGGAAGGGGCGGGCAGCCCCACGACCCCAGCCTGCCCACGGTGGCCACTCCAAGGGATCCCTGCTCTGACTTTGTGCCCGGGGTTGGCGACTCTGTCTCCCGACGACACCATTGTCATCACTTGTAGTAGTTAAGAGTTTAGGATGGTCACACTACGGTTAAAATCTTCCTCCACTAATTGGAGTCTAATCTTATTTTTACCCTTCTTTGCAAAGTGAGGAAAAGAATAATACCCATCCAGGGCACGTCCAGATTTTGTGGGGCCTGGGACTGCAAATGGGGAGGAGGAGGAGGGCGTCTAAAAATGAGAATACAAAATTAGATTCAGGGCTTTGGAAGGGACTTGTACAAGTGAAGAGGCCTGAGGCTGAAACTTTAGCTTTATTCATCAAGCGCCTCTGTAAACTCTTCCACGCAAGTCTGAGCGCAAATAAAAGAAGGTGAACTTCGTGAACCACCTAGAATGGGGCCTGGTAAACTCAACAGGTGTGTCCCATGGGGGTGATGTCCTTGTAACAGGTCAGGTGGACACAGGGTAGGGGGAGGAAATAACACTGATTGTCAATTATGCCATGTGTTTTAAATACGTGTTGAACTTAATTCATGCACAAATATGCCAATTTTATAGCTCAAAAACCAACCGGAGGCATGGAGAAGTCATATCACTTGCTCAAGGTCACAGAACCTAATTCTGCCACATTGCAAGTGCGTGGTTTTTCCACAATTCCACCTCACAAATATTATTATGTAAATATATTACTATGACTGGTTGTTTAAGCAAGAAAAGGAAAAAATTCCCCCATGAGAGATCAAAGTGCATCAGAAATACCTGTATTTCTGAATTTTCGCTGCAAAATTTCCCCAGCTCAGTACAGCAGCAAGTGGATTGCCCTGGAAACCACATGGGCTGCATGTGAATTACCAGGTTGCAAAATCAATGAATGGCTTTCCTTTACATGTGTTCGGGTTACACATTTGCTTGCGCTGCCAGCCCTATGTGTTTACTTTCTCCATAGATTATTAATACCTCTGCAATTTAGATTATGGGTTTATAATTTGTCCCGAAAGGGCTGATAAACGAAGACAAACATAATAAAGAAACGCTCCTTGTGTAAGTTACTTTACATACTTTCCTCATTGAATCGCCACATCTCTGCTGTAGGTAACAGATGAAAGCTCAAAAAGTATATGTATAATATATAAGCTCTCTCTCTTTTTTTTTTTTTTTACAACTTACACGTACTTTATTTACTTGATTGAAACCATCTCATGGTACATACATTGTTTTACATAGTGGATCTTCGCTCGGTTCACACCGACTTCAGAGTTGTGTTTGGGTTTCTAACCTCAACACTCTGCTCAGTTGGTGCTGTTGCCCTTGGTTTTCTTTCAAGATCAAGGTGGATACTCTCATTGAAAAATCTTATTTTTAATTCCTTCTCTCACAATTCCTTCTTAGATTCTTAGCTATGCATAATTACACCTGCAACAGAGCCAGCATCCCAAGGTCCCCAAGATAAATCCTTCCGCTCCACACCAGGACATGATCTTCCAATTCTACCTTCCCCTTCCTGGCGTCGACAGGCACCAGGTCCACCCTCAAAAGGATGCTAAGATACCTAAATCCTCACATATGCCAGGATTTAAACCCGGTTTTGCTTGGATCCTAAATTTTGGCACTCTTTTCTACAACTTGAGGAGAAGAGACGAAACTAGCAAAAATTTGTGAAGTAATTCATGTCTTGCAAAGTGGGGTCAAAGAGGATACCAAATTCCAGGAGTTATTTTCTGTAGCTGGAGAATTAAACATAAATTATTTTATGTTTAATTAATTTCATAAATTATAAACATAAATTTATTAAACATAAAAAAGCTTAGACCCACAACTTGGTTTTCTAGAGTAAGGAAGGGAGGGTCACTATCTGTCAATAACATGGGCAAATTAAATGTTACAAGGGAGCAAAAGGAAGAAGAACACAGAATAATAAAAGGACCATAGGCAAGACAGCGAGAGGAAGGGAGAATGAGAAGGAACATCCTTTCCCTTGCCTGTTTCTCAGGAAAAAAAAAAGTTTTATGTATATAAAAAAAGAAATTTAAAGTACGCTAAATCCTCTAACTAAAGTGTTAAATTAAGCCATAGCTTTATACTTATGGTATTTGTGTGGAAACAGCAATACTTTGTTAAGGCAGAAATAACCTTGAATCTAAGCAATGCACCCCCCCTCCCTGTGGCTTTGGATGGGGTGGAGGATGGGAGGGGCGCCTGTTTAGATAAAGAAGGCAAATTCACTCCCTCTGCCTCAGGCAGAGCATTCATGCAGGAAGTGAACTTTCAAAGACTTTCAAAAACAAATTCAGTAAAGGAAGTGGTGGGGGCATACATGCAATTTTCAAGGAATAGGTGATTTTTCAGATATTCCAAGTCGGGGGTGAAACGGTGGCTCTAATAAGGGAATGGTGGTTATCGCTGTAATGTTTGCCCAGGCCAGCTGCCTCCAGCACCCGTGCTGTGGAGCCCTTCTGAGCAGAGCGAGTTAGACCGTTTGATCTAAGTATTGCAGGCTGAGCAATACGAAGCAACAGGAAAAAGGAACTCTAGGTGCTTCATTAAACGGCCCGCAGAAGATGTGAGGCTCTTGAGCCTAAACTTTAAAGCAAAGTTTAAGGAAATGGGTGATGGATGTCAAGAGGTGAAAACAAACAAACAATAATATCTGTTAAGTGAATGAATAGGTTGGCTGAACTGCAATCAGAATCATCTCTTATACAAAAATACAGAATTGACTTTACTCATTTCATTTTATTCAATAAATATTTAGTATTTTTGACCTAGCATTTTTATCATAATATATACATTAGCTCATGAGTGAATAAAATTAAGCATATGGAGACAAAATAATAACTTCCGTTTTACATTTTTTCCCCTTTGCACACAAGGTCAGCTTTGATGCCCGACAATAGAAATATCATAATTTTTTCAATTATTCTTCTTGTATTTTCAATAGCTTAATAGCAAATTGCTTGCTTATTGCATAAAATTCTCTAACAAGATAAAAAAGTAAACGTATTATTGCAAATGAAAGAAAGAAAGATCACAAAGGATTCTTGTCTCTACTTACCAACTTCAAGAGGGAGGGTCATAATACAACATACATTGAAGTATCACAACTGTTTTATTGCATCAAAATTATCAAAGAACTCTTAAAATTATATCAAAATATAAATTACCAAAAAGTTATGGAAATTTAAGGAAAAATTGAAAAATCCACTGCTTATTGGAGGAGGTCAACGAGAGGATGTGACTGGAGGTTGATTCATGAGCTGGACTGGGGCAATCCCAGGCTTCTCAGCGCCCTCGTCCTTAGAATATGTGCTCTGACCATGTGCCCACAGCGGGAGCCGTTTTCAAGAACATGGCCTTGAGGGAGTGAGGTGTTGCGGAGGCCATCTGGACTGTGTCCGTGATTGAACCTAATGAAGGACTCTATATAAACCTAAGATTCTGGTGGGCAGGTGCCCAAAACAAGACTCTCGTTTCTTAAAGCTACCACCTACCAATCTAGAGTGGTCTGCCTCCTTCTTCAGTTTCTCCCCGTTCTCTGTGAGTATGGGGGACAGTTTTGGATCACACAGACCAGCTCCTGAGGTGGTGCACGAACAATTAGGAAGCCAGCCAGAACACTGGAGAAATGGGCCTTGGGAAAGATGCAGCCCCACAGGGGGGACCCTGAGTTGACCATCCTCTCTATGTGGGAAGTGGCCCATATGTCAGATGTTGTGGACTGACAATGTGAGTAGAGGGGTGCTCTGGAAAAGCTAACTGCTTTAATGAATTTGTTTGAGAAACCACGCATAATGCACTGGGGCAGAGAAGAGAAAGAAATGGCTGCTGCCGTGGGCTGGTCTGCTGTGGGCAGTTCAGCTAGCCACTGATGCCCAGCCAGAGTCTGAAGCCTGAGTCAGAACGCTGGAAGAAGAGCTGCAGTTAGAGATGGACATCCAGGTGTCCACACTCTGCTAGCTTCAGGTAGCCAAGGTAGAAGAGCAGAATAATGAATTGGAGACTTCAGCATGCCTCCTTGCAAAAGTAGGGGGGCTCAAGCTGCCACAGATTAAGAATCCAGTTCTTTGACAAAGCCTGACTCAGACACAAAGAGGTAAAATTCTGGGAAATCGAGGAGAGTGGAGGGGAGGGTGTTGTGGTCATAGACATTAAAACGGACAAAGTGTCTCATGTCCTCTAACCCCTAAAACAAAGGAAAATTTTAGATAGTAATTACCCTAGACTTCTGATAATAGAGAAATATACCCCCAAAATCCTAGGAGAAAAAACTTGCATTCTTTTCTGTTCCTTGAAATTATAAATCTCATCACGTCTTTGAAATGTAAACACTGCCCACGATTGCCTGAGACTGAAAAATGAAGTGTGGGGGCACTTTTTAAAATACAGAATGAAATAGAGGCTTCCTTACCCCAAATCTAGTCAACAGCCTCAATGAGATTTCTGGTGAAGGACAAATACAAATTTAAGTTTCTCCATAAAAATTAGTAAAAAGCTTTCTCTGTGAGAGTGGATAAATTTAATTCATTCTGTCTGCCAGTGACACATTTGGACTCAACTGTTTTTTAAACTGATGAGTTTGATTTTGTTGGACGTGACTCATGGCTAAAGTTTTGGAATGAAAGCTATCGGTCTGTCGGTGTGTCTATGGACACATGGTATGTATGTGCGATATTTTTCTACTTCTGGAGCATATTGCCCAAATCAGTTTGTCAAAGAGCTCTATCTATTTAACTGGCTTAAAGAAAAAATAGGCTTTAATATGAATAATGTACTTATGTGAAACTGAAACTTAATTTTCTTTCATCTGCCACATGGGAAAAGTTTTCTTGAACTATTTGTTCTTGATGGGATTGTGAAAAGCTTTTATTTAACTTTTAAGTAATCTGCCTAGAAAACAAGGATTCTCTGTTTTATCAAAATAGTTTCCTGTGCTTCACGCTGTCTTTATCAGGTCTTTGATGATTTAAGAAAACCGAGTCTCCTCTATTAAAAGAGCTAAGTTTTATCTGCAACTATGTAGCTCTTTATATTTGCCTTTGAAGTCTTCAACTGTCACTTTGTTTAAATAGATAAGTGTTGTTTTTACAATAACTTATGATCTTGTGCAACTGAATGTTTAAAATCTGGATATTTTAGACAAACTTACCAAAAATCAAATTCTGAATATTCTTCTTGACTTTGGATTAACTGGGATTTTCAAGGGGTGTCTGAAACATCTTAAAGATGTGTTCTCTCTTCTTATGAAGGAGCGATATTAAACTAATTTAATTAGGCTTATTTGATATGTTAAAATATATGGGAAGCACTGTCAAGTAAGGAGTGATGCTAATTTTGTAGGGTATATTTATATGAAATTCTTAA
Source organism: Trachops cirrhosus (assembly GCA_028533065.1). Classification (NCBI taxonomy): domain Eukaryota; kingdom Metazoa; phylum Chordata; class Mammalia; order Chiroptera; family Phyllostomidae; genus Trachops; species Trachops cirrhosus. The sequence goes on from CM052541.1 coordinate 176,203,198, forward strand.
AAGTTTGGTACGTTCTGATACAATATTATAACTCATAATTTTGAAATGCATGCCACTAAATTTGTCAATTTTATGATCATGAACTCTCATCAGATCTCTAACTATGGTCATTTTTAAGTCTGTTGTCACTTACAGTTACTGTTCTACTCTGATGCCTTTGCAAAAGCGTGCCTGCGAAAGTGCTTCATCAACAAGATGGTTCATGGAAAAGACTGACAAGTATAGGTTTCTGATACCTAACATCAACTTGCCTTCTTGTGGGAGGGAGAACAAGGAACCTTCTCAGAGCCCCTGAAGGCTCCCTGCACAGTGCCACACTGTGTCATAGGGTGGTGGCCCAGGCTCTGTGCCTGTTCTCCTTACACTGATGAGAAGATGTTAATGTGTGAAGACTGGCCTCTGCCGCAGGATGCTCGGTGGTTTTGCTGGAACATCTGCGAGAGGGAGGATGGGTCATGAACTCCTAGGAAATTCAAGGTCCAGGCACCACTATAAGGTTTTGGGGAGTCATTTGGTCAGAACACCACTATTCAGCATGGGGTGGTATGCACTGGGGCCACAAGCCCCCAGCACAACTCACAGTACAGACCTCTTGGTAAGCAGCTGACAGCACGACCCAGCATTCAGCAGCTGATGTTATCTCTTGGCAGATGATGACGCAGAATGGAATTTGGTGTATGAAAGCTAGGTGGGGTAGGTGGGCATCAGTGTTGGGTGTACAACTATGCAGACTGTTCACCAGAAAGACAGCATATTTGCAACTAGTGGACTGCTGGATGTGTCAGGGAAATTTAGTTTTAAGGGCTGGCTTACCTAGATATGTAACTAAAGAGAGCTGTTCTCTCAATCTGGGATTGGAGAATGAATTTGCTTTATTTTATTTTGTATATATCTGATAGATTGAGCTTGTCAGTGATGTTTTTCAAACCTCTTTACTATTTTTTAAATTTTATTTATTAATTTTAGAATGAGGGGAAGGAGGGGAGAAAGAGAGGGAGAGAAACATCAATGTGAGAGACATTGACTGGTTGCCTCTCGTATGCACCCCAACCAGGCAGGTAACCCAGGCAGGTGCCCTGACTGGGAATCAAACTGGTGACCAGCCTTTCATTTTGCAGAACGATGCTCAACCAACTGAGCCACACCAGTCAGGACAAACCTCCTTACTATTTTTGTCTGCTTAACCCAAGAGTAATTTAAAGAGATTCTGTTGATATCTCCTACTGTGGTAGTGTTGGTTTGTACACTGACCCTTATACACAGAGGGCAAAGAGAGACCAAAGAAAGAGGCAGACCACTCCAGATTGGTAGGTGACAGCTTCAATAAGCAAGGGAACTTACCTGTGAGGCTTGTCTTGGGTGACCAGAAGGTAAATAGATCTACACACCGGCCCATCAGAATCTTAAAAATTTACACAGAGTCCTTCACTGGGTTCAGTGATGCACACGGTCCAGATGATCTCGACAACACCTTACTCTCTCAAGGCTATGTCCTTAAAAATGGCTTCTACTATGGGATCGATGCATAGGATATACATTCCAAGGATGGGGAATAGTGAGGAGTTTCTTATTGCCTGGACCCAGCTTGAGTCAACCAGCAGTCGTGTCTAAGTGACCTCCTCCAACACTCCACCTCCTGTGACTGGCTCTTACAATCTTGCACACTCCTTTCTCCCCCCATGCCCTGAGTGATCAGCAAGGGGTTTCACTAGCATGGAAGTATCTCGTTTGGTGGCTACTTGGCTGCATTGGAGGCAGACACTATAATGATATTGGTACATGCAAGTGGAGAAAAAACAGAGTAAGATAATGATTCCCAAAACAATTTTCCCACCAAGAGCCCCGTGATCTGAACCACTGATTTATTAAGTCCCCTAGGCAGGGGGTGAGATCACTCCAAGTGCTCACTTGTGCCCTCGTGTGATTTAGGAAATGACACACTAGCAGACCCATTGGGCATGAACACACAACAGTCTGTTTAGATAATGGCACAGGTACCTCCTTGCAAGGCAGTAATAATGTCCAAGGTCATCCTATTTTGGAAGACAGCTTTTCTCTTTAGAGATGTTTCAGTGTTCAGTAAGGACAGGCTTTGCTGGCCACCACCTAAGGCTTGTTGAGTGAATGTAGTGAGGGCTTCTATCTGTGCTATAATGTTCTCCTGGCCAATGGAGGGGACAAAGATAATGGCAAATGATTGTACTAGCAACAAAACAGAATGTGCCCACCTGGCCTTGGCCTTGAGGGAAGGGAGATTGGCAGCTTTAGGAACCTGACCTGGTTGTACATAACATACATATTTGCTGGGGGAGTCAGCACTGTCAGGAATGAGGACATGGCCTGGGGATGTGATATGCCAGACCAGGACCCCACCTTCCCCACCTCCCCCCTTCAGTGGTGCCTGTTTCATTCCAGACATAGTTCATTTCAACAGGTCTGGCTTGCATCAGGACATTGGGATCCCAGTGGAGATTGGGTAGTTCTCTCTCACCCAGGGACACAAAGTAACTGACCCATTCTAGTGGGATGTTCCATTGCAAATTCCACTGGATAACTTCTTTCCCAGGCTCGATAGTGTTCGGTGTCTCAGCAGGGGTCCCAGTCTGGCATATGGGGTGACAGACTCCACTGGCTGATCATTCAAATGTATTAAAGCCTGGGGTAGTACTTCAGTCTATCCAGCCAAGGTGGTTTCACCTGTTAGTAATATAAACTGCTGCTTTACTGTTTCATTTTTCCCTTCTACCAGTCCTGTCCATCAGTGAATGAATAGATGGATGAAGAAGAAGATGTGGTATATTGCACTATACCACATGTGGTGATATATTACAGTAGACTTAGCCATAAAATCTTGCCATTTTCAAACGTGTGGATGGACCTTGGATATATTATGCTAAGTGAAATAAATCAAATGGAGAGAGACAAATACTGTATGACTTCACTCATATGTGGAATATGAAAAGAAACAACAAATGAACAAACAAAATGAAAACAAACGCATAGATGCAGACAACAAATGGGTGGTTACCAGAGGGGAAACAGGGAAAGGCGAAATGGGCAAAAGGGGCCGATTGTATGGTGACAGGTAAAAACTAGTTTGGGTGGTGAGCACACTATAATGCACACAGATGTCGAATTATAATGTTGCACACCTGAAAATAATAATACAATAATAATTACAAAAATTCAAACCCACTAATTGTCACTGAATTTTACACGTTAAAATGGTTAATTGTATGTTATATGAATTTCACAGACACCAGAAAAATAGAAAAACATTCAAAGCATAAAAAAACCTCACCCATTTTAAAAGAAATAAATACAGCCACATGTCAGTTATCTCTGTTGATTATAGGGGCTGGGCTTTGAAATTTGCAGATGTACAGAAGCAATTGTTTTGAGTAACGGAAGGATTTAGCTTATGTGTGTGCAGATATGCTATTCACAGTAGTGTACATAGAGAATCTTGTGTTTCAGAGATGCATAACCACAGCTCAGTGAGGTGAAATGTCTTTGCCAAGTACGTGTAGATATTATTGTGGCATTTTTTACAAACTGAAGATAAGACTCTCCACCAACACAAAGATTGTGACTCACCGAAGGCTCACATGATGGCTAGTGTTTTTTAGCAATATTTTTAAATTGAGGAATATACATTATTTAAAAAACATAATGCTATTGCACACTAAATAGACTACAGTACAGTAAATACATAACTTTTATACGTGTTGGGAAACCAAAAAATATATGTGACTTGGTTTATCGCAATATTCACTTTATTGTGTTTGTCTGAAACTAAACCCACAGTATCTGTGAGATATGCCTGAATATTTTGTCAAATATATATCAAGCCTCTAGACTCGATAATTTGCAATATTATGGAAATTGCATAAAGGATACGACACAATTATAATTACTTACATTTAAGGATATGGCACAATTATAATTACTTACATTTATTGGGTACCTACAACATGCTTTTAATTTGCACTCTGTGTAATAAGTCATTTAAACTTTGCAGCAACCTTATAAATAGGTTCTAAAATTATTCCTGTTCAATGAATGAGAAATCAGAGGCAGAAGAAACCAATTAGGTTACTTTCCCAAGGTTTTCCTTACAGCCAATAAGTGACAGACAAGATTTAAATCTAGGTAGCTTAACCCCCGATCCTTAGAGGCCTTAGATCCTTAGCCTCCACTGCTGTGCAAAGCCTGTATAACGTGGCCTAAGCTGGGAGTGAGGCGGAAGTCACTCATTAGTTCTCAGTCTGTACAGGCCGGGCCCACTTCCCTCCTGGCTCCTGGGGACTTCTCCAGTTTCAGAGGGGCTTCGGGGAATCCCCATCCAAGTAAGACAGTGTGGGATGGATCTGAGAATACTGTTGAAGAGCCGTGGAAAGCCCCAGCCATTGAGAGATGTAAGACTCTAGCAATTTCCCTTTGTCAGTGGTGGAAAAATGGCACCGGGTGTTAATCTCGGTTCAGCAACCTCGGTTCTTGAGTTCTGGCTAAGAGAAGAATTCAGAGCCAAGACCCAAGAGAAAGTTTATTTAGAAAGTCATAGAAGTAGAAGAAATGGGCTCAGAAAAGAAATTACAGCAAAGGAGGGGCTCTTGGAGCTTAGGAAAGAAAGAGATACATGCTGGGTATGTGTGTGTGGGGAGGGAGGGAGAGAGACCAGGGGTTGGAGAGAGAGAGAAAGGTAGATGATAGATAGATAGATAGATAGATAGATAGATAGATAGATAGATAGATAGAAAGAAGTATCCCTGCGGAAAGAAGAGGGTGGGGAGAGGCACAGGTATGCTCCATAAAGAGAGCAGGGCTTTTATCTGAGGTCTCAGGGGAGGATCTTAATTGAATACTCATCACCTCTCCCGGTGTGTCTCCTCCGGGTCATGGTCTCCACTGATTGGTTGGCAGCTGGTCCTGAGGTCCTCCATGGCATTGCTTCACCTGGTTTTGCAGTTTTTCTGGGCCTGGAGTTGAAACACAGCTGAGGCCTAGATGTCATCTCCAGAGGTTCATGCTTAAGGAAGTGGTCGTGCAGGGGCCTGCAGTTCTGCCAGTTGCTGGGCACGCGGGGCTCTCCACCCTGGTGACCCCCTGCACCTGGCCTGCTGCTCGTACTCTGCTCATGCCTATCTCCTGCCTACTATGCCTTCCTGTCTCTTCTGACAGAGCCAGTCAACGTTAGTTAACAGAGATTGCAGCAGATCAAGACAGAAGTGGCTGTATGTGCCTTTGGAGGACAGCAGACGTAGTCTGTGTAAGGCCACAGTGCCCAGATCCACCATGCCTTCCTGGAACACTCAGGGGAGTGGACTTTGCGTGTTGAAGATCAGTTCTGAGGGAACAGACTTACAGGAGAAGTTGCTTGTCACACATGCCTTTCCAGAACCCAAAGACATATTACAGTTGCAATTGGTTTGGTTGGGCTTTGTTTTGTTTTATTGCAAAACCCCATTTATGTATCTGACACTCTGCTGCACAGTCTAAAAAATTGCTGTTAAAACTATTTGTATTAGTTTCCTAGGGCTGCTATAATAGTACCACAAACAGGGTGGCTTACACAATAATACTTTATTCTTAATTTTTGGAGGAAACTCCATAATGTTTTCACAGTGGCTGCACCAATTTATATTCCCACCAACACTGCACAAGGGTTCCCTTTTCTCCACATCCCCGACCACCACTTGTTATTTCTTGCCATTTCTTGCCCATTCAGTCTTCCTATAACTATCTCCTACTTCTCTCAATGGGTCCGACCCCTTGCCTACTGTGGGGTGAGGTACCTCTGCAGGCACTGACCCCACTTGGAATCCACAGATGGCACACATGCCTAAAGCTAAGTTAGTGAACTTGTTATTACCCCTGGCCAAAATGCTGGATTCAGGGAAAGTCTGGAATTTGAACCTGAAAGCATAAGCCCCTAGAACTGTTCGTAGCCTTCAGCAAATGGAGGCAACACTGAGGAATTAGGTATAAAAAAATCAAGAAAGAGAAAAACAAAGTTGTGGTCGCATATTTGAGCCCTGGATCATGAAGCACCAGGACAGAAATACTTGGGCTGGTCAGTGACATGAACCAGGCAGCGTGGATGTCAATATCTCCACCCCTGTTTTCTTCTAGTTGAAATAATCCAGACTTAGGGTAGGGAAGACACCCCACCCTGGGCGTAAAGACACATTCAACAAATATTTATGGCATGCCTACATGTACCAGAGCTGTGTTAAAGGAAAAAATAAGTAAAATAGTCTCTCCCTTCAAACCTCTCTCAACTAGGAAGGGAAAATTCTCCCCCAGCCTCGCCCAAGTCAGTGTGGCATTCTCCCTGCACACTTTGTCCCCCTGAACAGCACGAATGCAGTTTTCATGTAAGTGGCTGTGTCAAGAGGAGTTTCTGTAAGTACACTGTATAACAGCTGCAGTTTGGGCATTTATTAACCACCTATTTATGGTAAACTCTCTCCTTTCGAAAACCAAAATCTCTCATTATGAAAAACTAAACCGTGACACCAATTTAGAGCATAAATTCAACATTAACTCTTGAAACAGCAGTGCTAAAGATACTCTTTAGTATCTCTTCCTAAAGATACCCACATGGAAATGAGAGGGTAGTTTGAATTAAATCCTTTTAAGGTCTCTGTGCCGTGTGCTACTGATATTCAAGGTTCGGTGGAAATCTGAAACAGAAAATATTCAGCAGATTAGGCTGAAGATCAAAGAAAACTGTGCCATTCCGGGGATAGCACTTGGTGTACAAGTAAATGCCATATTCATTTCAATGCTTAACATGGCGGAGATAAGCCAGCTGGTGTTGGTTATTAACGTGCTAGGCATATAAAATTGCATTTTAGCATTTTCACGAATAGTCTGACACCAAAAGATTTCAGCAATTTGGAGCTGGTCAGAAGAAATTATACCACTGAAAGCTCATAAAAATCAGTGTTGTCCTGTGCATAGCTGGGAAAAAAATGAGCTAGTTATTATTAATGCTAATTGGAATTTTGAAAATGAAAGGCTAAGTGGAAACCCATACATGCATTATATTATTATGTGAAACCCCAAATGGGCAGCGCACAGAGTGGGAGCTGGTTTTTGCCTTGGTATTTCTTATTCTTGTGTCTGAGGCACAAGTAGGCTTTTATGAACATCAGAAATAATACCTTAAATGGGAAGGGACCTTAAATATCTTTAAAAGTACTCAGATGTAGGACAAACTCCTCATTTATAGAGTAAGGGTAAGCTGAGTAGCTATACATGTAAATTCCATGAAGACACAGGGCAACTCAGTCAGGTAAAGGAACAAGTTTGAGATAATTTCACAGGCTTTTAATGTCGAGGAGACTTCCTGTATGGTGACACCTGTATCTATCCCTGTTTCCAAGCCCACAGTTGACCCTCAAGCAGTGCAGGTTTGAACTGAGTGGGTTCCTTTTTACATGGATTTGTTTTCAATAAACACTGTAAATGTATTTTCTCTGGCTCCTTTCTTACTAACGTGTTCTTTTTACTAGCTTAATTTATTGTTAAGAATAAAGCATATGATATACATATAACATATAAAATACGTGTTAATTGACTATGTTTTCAGTAAGCCTTCTGGTCAATATAGGCTATTAGTAGTTAAGTTTTGGGGGAGTCAAAAGTTACACTCAGATTTGCCACTATATGGGGTTCAGTGCCCCTAACTCCCATATTGTTCAAGGGACAATTGTATATCTATTTTTATTTTTATCCATCTAGAAATGAATGTATTCTAAAAATTAAAACAATCCTTTCAGAAATACCGAAACAACACCCCGAAACTCCCCCACCCTGAAACTTCGACCGTCAAGAGTGACTTTGGGATACAATACTGCCCTTTCATACCTCGCACGATGCTATTGGAAAGATGTGCCCTTTACATGGCTTTCAGGTAACAGCATCCAGACACCTGTCTTCCTACCAGAAACATTTTTAAGAGTCCTGGCCTGGGTGGCCTCAGTAGTGAATAAGCTCACAACTATGGTCTCATTTAAAAGAAACTTCTGTTAAGTAAATGAATCACCCTTAAGGTTTTTTTCAGATATTTGATACAGAAGCATGCATAACCAGCTCAGATATAATCAGTACATTTAACATGCTCAAGTGTTCCTAATACAAATGAATAATCCTTATAACTTCCTTCTGCTGTACCCACCCATAAAAATATATAAATATTATTTAGAATTTAATTCCATTAACAACATTTTATAGAAATAAATGTGTGCTGTCAAACTCTGGATTACTACCTTAAAAATTTGTGTCTCCATGACACAAACTTCAGATTATGTAGTTAGCACTACGTGTCTTAATATGTGAATTCTAAAGTTGTTGTAGGGCTCTAAACTTGTATGGGCTTCACTATGCTAACTGTCTGTTAAGTTTCTTATCACAGAACAGCAGGAATCAAAAGGAGATAAACAGGAAGGGAGATAGAATAAAATCCAGAGAGAATACTGAAGAAATAGAGAAAAAATTGAATATCAAACCAGCTTACAACCATGTGTGTAAATATATTGACTTTTCACAATTCGGAATCCATTTAGTACAGGACTGTTAAAATTAATGGAAAATAACATACACATTTTATCCTCTGTTACCATATTACGTTCACCACCCCCAAATTAGATCCATACTGAGATGTATTTATGTTAGCTTTCATTTCTATGTTGATAATTATGTTCTTCTTCTTATGAGAGATAATCTTGTTTTTAGCAAAATATCCTTCCTCAAGAAACTAAGCACTCCCTTGTGACCCTATAAAAATGAATGTTGTGAAATTGCATATTCAATCAAAAATATATTCTGAGATTTGCCTAGCTTGAAGCTTACTTTTTTTTGGAACTTTTCAAGATATTTGATATTTTTCACATTGCTGCTTACTATGACAAGGGATAGAAACAAGTGTGCATTTCTTTGAGGTTAAACTATTATGCATATCACACTTGATAAGATTAAAATGACTTCAGTGAGGTTTTTACCCATCACAAAACATCAGAGTTCTATTTTGAACCTAAGGGTGGAAAGATCCATAATCAATCTATGTTTGTTACTCTCTATGCCCATATCAACTTTACCCAATCCCCATTGCTTTTTGTGTATTTGTTTGCTCATCTGTGCATTCATTTGCCTACACATCGTTCAACAAACACAGTTACTGAGTGTCCACTATGATGGAATCTGGATCTCCATTGATATATATATTTTCCTTATTAATTGTGATCTTATTTTTTTAAACCATTTTTATATTTCGTCATTGCTTTACCTGATCTGATAATAAGGTTGTTGGACAACAAATATTTTTAAACCATCTACAGCACAGGGGGCAAACACAAGGTCCCCAGGCAGAATCCAACCCTTACTTCCACTTTGTTTTATTCCGCCCGGCACCTTGTTTCTACCTGGCCACAGTGCTTAGCTCTTGTTTAACTGTTAAGGAGTAGTTACATGTATACAGTCCTAAAATTACATTCATCCCTTTGAAGGCAGCCTCGAGGCCGATGTGGCCCCCAGTGAAAATGAGTTGGACAGCCCTGGTCTACAGTGTATTGAATACTAAGCTACAGGATGGACAACACCAGCTCAAACCATTGTCCTTGTTTTTAGTAGCACTCTATTGTCTGAAGTTCGAGTTACCCTAGCACAAAGACACAACTACTGAGAGATGTTCAAGCCCTAAATTTCACAGGAAATATACATTTGGCTTTCTTTTAAATTAATTTTTAGAAAAATTTCTTCTAGTCGTATAATTTTTTAAAGATGAGATGGAGTAAGGATTTCCTTATTTGGAAAACTATTTTAAAAATAGGAAAGGGGGAAGCAAATTTGACAAAATACAAACAATTGTTCATTTAAAGTGGAATACCCCATGTTATACTATTCTTTGTACCTTTCTTATTTTTTGATTCGACTTTTTCCCCTAAAAAGTACATATATTTGATCCTCAGAGCAAAATTGATGAAGGTAGGACTGTGAGGCCCTTATTGTAAAGGGCAGAATTCTGACAGAGCTGGACCAGAACTCGAGACTAGTCTGCTAGCTGAGAGCTTGAACAGAGGGGAGAGGCTGAGGAAGTGAACTCCCAGACTCTTTGATGCTATGTACCACAACCCCCAAAATTACTTTATTTCCTCCCATTTTTAATGGTGTGAGACATTTCTGATTTGAGGGCTACTGCACTGTGAGGAAACGTGGAGCTACAAAGGATATGATTTTTTTAAAACATTTTATTTATTTATTTTTAGAGAGGGGAGAAGGGAGGGAAAAAGAGAAGGAGAGAAACTTCAATGTGTGAAAGAAACACATTGATTGGGTGATTTCCCAATCAGTGCACCCCGGCCAGGGACCCACAACCCAGGGAAGTGCCTTGACCAGCAGTTGAACCCAAGACACTGGTTGACCAGGTGACGTGCCAACCAAGTGAGCCTCACCAACCATGGAAAGGATAGGATTTTTTAAAGCTGCTAGATAGAGTGGTAAGAGGGAAAGCTGAGGGTCAAGATTAACAACTGAGAACAGTGGACAGGAAGTGAGGGAGGTGGAGATGCTAGGATTCTGAAGAAGCATAGACCCTTTGTGTAATTACGTGAGAGATGACACTGAGTCTTCCAGTTTTCAGTTCCTACCAGCACCACTCGCCCTTTCCTAGTTTGCACTGCTTCTGACTGAGTGGGCAGGTATGTGTGATGTGTGTGTTGCAGGTAAGGAAAATGAAGGACACGGGGAGCCTGGGAAGACTTTGGCACGTGAGGTAAGAAGCCAGTTACATTAAGAACAAATTATCATCTCTCTGAAGTAGGCCAACTGTTAGCTGCCAGATCACTCACTACTGATCACTCCAGACACTAATACAATTAGTGAACAAAAATGTCCAAATCCCTCCGTAACATTTCCCCCCCATGCCCTTGCTTTGGAGAATGAACCTCAGATAACTTCATAACTAATCTGCGTAATATAACTGTCTCTTTTCTTTCTAAGATCTTTTAAGTTGCTAGTCTTGGAGAATTGAAAAGAATCAGAGCTGAGAACAAAGAACTCTCTGCTCACAGAGGTATTCATGTTCAGCTGAGAGCATCACAGCCTAAGGAGGAAAGGAAAATTATCTGTGGTTATGGGTTCCACCTACACACTGCCGTCAAATTCATTTTCCTCAAGCCCAGGGTTGCATACATCCTTTCTCTATTCAAATTTCTTTCATTGCCAAAAGCAGTACCCCCCTGCTCCCCTCAAAAAAAATTTCTCAAAAATTATCTTGGTAAGTATTTCTTGAGAAAAGGAACTCCAAGATCAAATAAGTTTAGGAAATGAGTTAAGCAAAACTTCTTACTGCCAAACTTTAAAAAACTAATCTGAAGCATGAATTTCCAAGGTGTGGGACATTTCCGAACCTTTTAAAATCAAGATATTCCCTTACCCTTATCCCTGACAGACCCCACCACCACCCAGCGAATCCCCATCTAGAACTTTTCATGGATGGGAGTTCTGTGAAACAGGTTTGGAAACCCTGGCCTACCCTATGAAGATCCTGAATGCTGGAATCAGGCTTGAGTCCCCTGTGAGAGTACTTGCTAGCTGAGTGATATTTAAAATTAAAAAAACCCTTAATTTTTCCCATGTCTGTTTGCTTAGTGGTAGAATGAGATAATAACCTTCCCAGAGGTATGAAGATTGAGCTAACAATCTTAGGATTTAGACCTTAACTTGCTTTTCCAGCTTTATGAAGAAAGCAGGAGGGAAAGAGTGAAGGATGATATAAACAACAAGTTATTGGAAGTGCCGGAAAGGTTTTAAATAGGAATGAGTGGTTTGAGATCTTCTGCCTTTGCTTGGGCAGCTGGTAATATCCTCAAAGGCTTATAATTCCTTGCCCTTATCATCTGAACATATGTAAATCCTACTTGTCACTCCTGGTCCTGCTCAAAAGACTCTTTCTCAACAACATCTTCATCTACACCCTTACCAGCAGTTTGCTGTAATCTCTTTGTAAAAGCCAGACAGCCTTTTTTCTTTAGCACTTACCACTCCCTGCTACAGATCAGAGGCATTTACGTGCTGTTTTCTGTTTCCTTCACCAGCACCCTTTTAGGGTAGGGTCCACATCTTATCCCAGGCTCATTACTTTATAGTTCACGGAGTGGCTTTCTGATTACAACATCACTGTCAGTAAATACAGAGTTGATTTTCTCCCAAGTAAGCAGGACCCTACACGTTTCAAGCTCTTTCCAAAAGTAATTTCTATCAGAGCATCATCTGCTGCCCTCCTGTGTTTGATACAAATATAATTTTACACCACAACAAAACAGAGTAACAGGCTCCATTCAATTTATTTGGACTGCACTTCATTTTCAGATCCTTGAATGGATTTTTTCCTCACAAATCATTACTCTTCCCATTAAAATTATCTTTATTTGAAATATTCCAAGTTAACATTTTTACTTAGTTATACAAGAACTTTTTATGTTGCTCTGATAGTCCTTCAGTGGGGTTTACTACATTTTTAATATTTCAATTTTTTTATCTGAGACAATAACTGATTTAAAATTAGTCTACTATGGTTGTTAGATACTAGACCTGTTTGGGGAACAGTATATTTAAGACTTTGAACTTTGGAACAAAGAAGGACCTGGTTCAAATACTGGCTTAGCCACAGAATAATTGTGGCCAAATTACTTTTCTGAACCTTTACTGCTGGTAAAACAAAGACAATACCTCCCAAACATCACATGAAACACTTAGTACGCCATAAAAACTATCCATGTTAGCTAGTATTACCATTTAGGAAGCATGTTTTGAAATATATCTTTTCTCTGGTAATACCTATTTTGGTGAAGTTGAAGACTGACTAAGAACATGAATTAGCATGTGTCCAGCATACTATAGGATGTTATATCTTTCCATACTCAACACTCAACAATTACTAAACATTGCGATGTGCCAGGCACCAGTCTAGATACTTGAAGCACAATAGGTAATGAAACAGACCCAAATCCTTGCCTTTTTGAAACCTAACAATGTAAATCCTAGCCGGTTCATGGAGCCCTCTCTAAATTACTAATTTCCTTTTAGATTCTTGCCATTCTTATTGTCCATGTTACTCTTTTGATTCTTTATGTAAACTAACCCATACCCTATATCCAGTTCCTTCCTCTCTGTCTCCAGTGAAGGTGGCCATCTCTGCTGGTCCTACTGCTACGGCCTCCAGTTCGGGGCAGGGCTTGCTCCCCGGGCACGTTGTAAACCTTTATCAAGTTTTATAAGGATGGGGTTTTACCGCTTGGCTCTCTCCTCCTCTTCAGGGTAAGGTGGTGGTGGGGGGAAGCATTAGTGTTAATAATTGTATTTAATCACTGACAATTACAATCTAGTCTCTTTTACATTACCTCTCAGTCTATTCTCAGCATAGCAGTCAGAGGGATCCTCTGAAACAGTTCAGCTGTTTTTCTTGAAGTGATGTCCCATTTCATCCATTTTTTTTGGAGAAAACATCTGCCAAATACTCAAGTGTGAATAACCACACGGGGTGGGCAAAATTAGGTTTACAGTTGTTCATATGGAAAAAGACTAGCAGGCTATGATTATTACAATAGCTTTAACTCAAAAGAATGTAAGAATGTCACAATGTAAACCTACTTTTGTTTACCCCTGTAGTTTAATTTACTACCAGTCTAATGTTTTTTCCCTCCCAAGTAAAAATGGTAGGAAAGAAATTTCAGAAAATTCATGCAGCCAACACTGTTTTCATAATTCTAAGATTTGCCATTTCCACTGCACTAACACTTGCGCAGACGGCAGAAAACAACCGTGAGCGAAACTACCGGCATGAATCACGGCAGCGGCCACAGACTGCTGGTCGTCATTGTATGCTCCTCTGCCATGAACTTCCTAACAAAACCGAGAAGCCAACATATCACTGTTTCACTTAAAAATGTTCCCGATGAGGCAGTAACAGTATTGATTGTATGAAATCTGGTGTGGAGAACACATCTTTTTAAGTTTTTCGTGGGAAAAAAATGGTAGTATGTATAAAGTGTTTCTGCTGCCACCAAAGTACCATGGTTTTCTCAAAGGAAAGCTCTACTTGAGTTGCAAAACTTAAATGGTTATTTTTTTTCCTCAAGGAATGTCCTTTTTACTTTTAAGAATGACCAACTACAATTCTTCAGAATTGAGTATTTAGCAGGCATTGTCTTGAAAACAAACTACGTGGGCCTGTCACTTCAAGGAAAACAACATAGTATTTGCTACTGGTGATCAAATTTAGGCTATGAAGCAAACACTACAACTGTGAAAAACTTACTCTATGAGTTTTTCAGCTTCCCAATACTATTGGGTTGGCCAAAAAGTCTGTATGGTTTTTTCCATAAAATAAAAGACACAGTTTTCATCTTCCCCAATAACTTTATTGATCTGGATATTTTGAGTATGTCAGCTATCTCCCGCGTGGTAGAACATTGACTGTTGACAGTTTGATGGCTGTCAACTTCAACTGGCCCGACCGTGGAGCATTGTCCAGTAAGGACTCTCCAGCATGAAACTTCGCAAACCACTTTTGACACGTTCCATCAGTCACAGCATCTTCTCCATACATGGCACAAATCTTTTTTGTATGTTTCAGTTGCATTTTTACCTTTCTTCAAATAATAAAACATAATATGCCAAAAATGTTGCTTATTTTCTCATATCTTTAGTATCAGAATGGCTACACAAGAATTCACCAATTTTGATGTTTTTTTAAATGCAGCTAATATGACAGCTGTCACAGTACAATTTAGCAAAATTGTTTTGAATGAAGTTAAAAACAATTAAGCACTACTAGAGCCATCTTATGGGAAAACCAAATGAACTTTTTGGCCAACCCAGTATTAGACTTTCCTGATGATATCAGTGATGTCATTAATAAATGTGCCTTGATATGTATAATGACATGTCAACATTTGGGAAGCCTGTATAACTCAGTAAGCCATTTCTGAATGACTGATGCATGATGTTGCAAAATCATGTATGGCTAAAATATTCATTCAAAGTTTAAGATAGATAATAAATTTTAAAGTAATAGACAATGAAAAGTTCAGTGATCAAATTCCATGTTGTAACAAACTTTTAAGAAATTACTACTTGTTGGGTTTTGGTAGAGTATCAAAGAATATCTACAATTATTTGAAAAGGTTATTAAAATATTTCCCCCTTACTACATATTCATGTGGAGTAGACTTTTTCATATCCCGGCCCTGACTGGCATAGCTAAGTGGATTGAGTGCGGGCTACAAACTGCAAGGTCGCCAGTTTGATTCCCAGTCAGGGCACATATCTGGGATGCAGGCCAGGTCCCCAGTGTGGGGTACGTGAGAGCCGATCATGCACTGATATTTCTGTCTCTCTCTCTTCCTCCTTCTCTCTAAAAATGAATAAATAAAATCTTTAAAAAAATAAAAGAACTTCATATCCCAATAGAGTGAATGCAGAAGCAGACAAGAGAATCCAATTGTCTTCTATTAAGCTAGAAATTCAAGACATCTACAAAATTGTCTTCTTAAAAAAAGCAAGAATAGTTATTTTAAGTAAAAAATGTTTTGCTAGTATGTAATGGCTTTATTACTGTTAAATACATTACTATTTTAAAATTTTGTTTTAACTTCTAATTTAATAGAAGCTGGCTTGGTGAATATCAACAGCTATAAACCTCATAAACAAAGGCTCTGTGGAGTCTTCAAGAATTTGTAAGAATGTAGTGGAGTCCCAAGGCCTAAATGAGAACCACTGATCTAAAACATGGCAGATCTCACCACTTAATAATCTTCCAGTAGCTCCTAATCCCCCTCAGGTTAAAGGCCAGAGTTGGCCTAACAGACTCTTACCTGTTCCCTTTCCATTACTAGTCCCTGCATTCTTCCCTTGCTTACTACCTCCAGCCCTACTCACCCCTGCTGCTCCTCCAACAAACCAGACCCAACCCTAGCATTAGGACCATTGCACTGGCAGTTCCCTTTGCCTGGAAAGCAATTTCCCCAGTTTTCTGTATGGCTATTTCCCTCACTTCCTTAAAGTCATTGCTCAAATGTCACCATCTCCATAATCTAACATGAGCATCCTGTTGAAAATTGCAACCCTACCTACTCCCACCCTCTACACACCTAACATTCGCTGTGCCTATCATGGGTGTCCAACGCGGGGCCCATGGGCCACATGGGACCCAGGATGGCTATGAATGCAGCCCAACACAAAATCGTAAATTTACTTAAAACTTTTTTTTGCTCATCAGTTTTTGTGTTAGTGTATTTAATGTATGGCCCAAGGCAACTCTTCTTTCTCTAGTGTGGCTCAGAGATGCCAAAAGATTGGATACCCCTGGTAGTTTATGTGGCTTCCCTCACCTCCTACCAGTATAAGACCCCCCAAAAATGTGAAAAAATGCCCACCACAGTAGGGTTCAATAAATATTTGTTGAATGTTGAGCTAATGAAAGAACTCTTTCGACAGCTTGTCATCTCTCATGACATGTCCACAAAGTCCCAAGAAAAAGAGGATTCAATTTCTAAGAGAGGGGAGAGCAATGATTGAAGAGGTTTTTTTTTTTAATGGGAGAAAAAGAAGGTGGGATGTAGTTATCTCGAACCTCAATACTGAAGGCATTATGGACCTGAAAATGGCTCTTGGGAGAAGTCAGGGTGGGAGAATTTTTACAATTTGTATTGGGTGGCCTTAAGTGTCTGGCAAAGAATGCTTGCCACGCCCCCCACCCCGATTTCCTGCTCGGACTCCCACGAAAACAGCAGTCCCCAGAACCCTCCCTGGAACCCTCCACCTGAACACGAGTAACCCACACAAAGACTGAAAGTTTTCTGAACTTTATGGAAAAAAATCAACAACGACAATCAGCCAAAAACGAGCTTCCACTTTGCATCTCACTCCAGTGCAGTCTCCCCTAACGCTCGCTGGCTTTAGAGAGTCCAGGGTCACAGTTCTCAGGCGTCCTGTCTCCCCAACGCTGTGTTCCGAAGGGTCCACGTGAAGGGGGGTCAGGCGAGACGCCCGGGATAAGTAAGCACCTTCTGGCCAGGGAAAGCACGAGAAGAAACCATGGAGAATCAGTCCACTTGAGGCAGGGACACGCGGGAATGATGGCAAACGGTAGGATCGCAGAAGGGATAGGCGCTCTCCCGCACAGCGCAGACAAGGCGGGATCTCAGTTCTCCTCCGGCTTGTCAGCTGGCGGTCCGCAAGGCTGCAGCATCTTCTCCATCAAGTTGAAGCGGACTCGAGCTTTGCTCTCATTCTCCGCAATGGCGAAGTAGTTGAGAAGGTCGAAATGGCCCATGTAGGAGCAGTAGGAGTCGCGGTGCTGGTTCACCAGCCATTCCCACTTGGTGGTGTCGGCGTGGCCGGTGCCGATGTATTTGGACTGCAGGTGCTCCAACTGGCTGTGGATGGTGTAGCGGTCCGTCATCTCGCCGCTTTCCTAGACGCTCTCAGGTCACAGGCCTCGGACGAGAAGAAGCTCCTCTAAAATTTCACGCCGGAGAGGAACCGCCACACTCAAGGTCCAGACCAGAGCAGTCGCCGACGAATGGCGTCACCGCGACGAAAGCTGCTACTCCTCACCGATCTAGGACTCAGAGACGGAAGCGGAAGTGAGTTCTGTCACGTAATTGGGGTTGCTTAGGCGACGCCATAGGTCGGCCGCCCCTATCAAGAGCCCCGCCCCCTTTCGGAGAGCGTTGCATGATGGTCCATGTAATGGCCCCTTTTCTTACTGGGAGCGTTGCATGCTGGGATTTGTGGTGTCCGAAGTCTCCGGCACCAGGGCTCTCGGACTCCTCGCTGCTTTTTAAGAGGCCTTGAGCGGCCTACCTAATGGAGGTGGTTTCTGGAGGCAGATGGCGTCGGTAGGCGGTTTGGAGCGGACAGGATATGGGAAACTCAAGTAAAACAAAAGTCAGCTTGGGAAATGAACTGGGTATCATTTTTGATTTCGGGGCTAATGTGGTTCCCCGGTAGCTCCTTCACAACTAGACGGTACATCGCCCCAAGTCAGGAGACGCGAATTCTGGTCCTTACTAGTGTGCAGTGAAAGTTAAGTCAAAGTTGGCAGGGCCGCCGTTTCCTGTCCTTTGACCGAAGCTTAGTACCAGTTCCAGCACGTTCCGGCCCCACATCAGGCCCCTCCTTACTCTTGAGCTTGTAACAGTGATATCCTCCCTCCAGCCCCTCAGCCCACCCCACCCGCCCCAGCCTATACTCCTCTACGTTCCGTGCTGCTCGCCTCTCCAGTTGTCTGTACAAGCTGTTCCCTCTGCTTGGAACGCCTTTGTACCCTTGGCAGACTCTTTTCCCGTTGAGTCAGCTCAAAAGCATCTCCTTGAAATCGGCTTTGGCTACTCCAGACAGATGTAAATTCTCCTTCCGCTTTGCAACTTGTCTGTCGTCTCACCTCCTGGTTATTACCGTTTTCTACGCGCCCCCCGCTTTCTTTTTTTGGTTTAACAACGTCCTCATGAGAATACAAACTGCTTGAGAAAGTTTACTTTTTTGTTATCTTTTATCGTATGCTTCTCTTGTGATATCCTCATAGCCTGGCACAGATTGTATTCTCAAAAAAAATTTGATGAATGGATAAACAACAGTAAAAAGAACTCTTTTCTGGGGAAAAAGAACTTTAAAATAGTTTTATTCTGATGCGAAGTTGCAGATTATAGTTAATACTGTATTGAATACGGGAAATTTTCTAAGTGTGGATTTCAGGTGCTCTCACCGCACATGGGTATGGTGATTACCTGGAGTGTAGTAATCATTTCACTATCTTGCACACCTTCCATATAAACAGTTTTTATTTTTAAAAGATAAAAACAAAAATATTCTTTATGTGATTAAATGTACCAAGTATGAAAAAAAAGTTTTATTCTTCGGACTAAATCTTGTTCTAACAAACGTTTCACTCCTAAAATGTTAGAGACTATTATAAGGCATACCTTTGGATTCACCATCCAGATATACCAAATCTTCCCATTTTTGTTTCCAAATCTGTTATCTTTTTTTAAGAAATAAAACCGTGGAAATAAACTTGGAGTTTTCTGTGTTCCCCTCCCTTATCTATTCACTTCAGCATACTATCTTGAATATTGATTGCTGATAGTTTGTGCATCCATAAGCAATAGTTTTAATGTCATGCACATTTTAAAACTTTATATAAATGACACCCTGTATGTATTGTTATGAAAATTGCTTTCCCCCATTGTATCCATGCTGATATATGTAGTTTTAGTTCATTTTCACCATTATGTAGTATGCTACTGAATTAACATACCATCACATGTCTATTTTCTCAATAATGGACATTTAATTTCACATTTCTTATTGTAAGAAACAATGCTACAAGAAATATCCTTGTACATAAATTCTTATAAATGTGAAGAAATTTCTTGGAGAATATATACAGGAATAAAGTTGAGATAAAGGAATGTCTTCAAGCTTTGCTAGATATATCCAAATTGCTCTCCAAATCAATTATACCAATTGGCTCTCCCAATAGCAAAATGAGAATTCATTTTGTTGCATAGCCCTCCCAAAACTTGGTGTCCTCAGACATTTAAAAAATTTTCAGATCAGATGGGTGGAATGGAATTCCATTGTGCCTTTCATTTGCATATCTCTGCTTACTAGAGAGACTGGGTATCTTTTTTATGTGTTTACTGGCCTATTATATTTTTCCTCTGTCAATTGCATATTATATCTTGCCCATTTTCTCATTGGGAATTTGTTGGGCCTTTTTTTTAAACTATTTTTTAGAAGATATTTATACATTCAGGATACTAGTCTTGTCAGTTATAATGCAATGGAAATCTTCGATGTATTTATTTATTATTATTATTTTTTAATCTTATATCTCCTTAGGAAGCATAGCACTATTGAATGTCTCTTACATCCTACAGAGAACTTCAGTCTTAGGTCACAGCATTAAGAGCTCCTGGTTTTGGTCCCACAGGCCCTTTTTGAAATGACCTACATGAAAATCTTTTTCTGGTCCTCAGCTCGGCTTCACCCTTTCTTTATGGAATCATTTGTTGTGCAGAAGTTAACTTTGAAGTAGTCAAATGTATCAGCCTTCTATCGTATTTTGTGCTTTTTGAATTTAGTTTAAAAAATGAAATCAAGCAAAACTTTCCTACCCTTGGACCATAAGAGTTTTTTCATTATCTTCTAAAAGTTTTAGAATTTAGGTTTTTTTATATTTATTGCTTCAATCCACTGGAAGTTTTTGTTTTGTTTTGCTTTAGAGCAGCGACTTTCTACTGGTATGTCACAAATTTTTTAAAACATGTAGTACCTGACCATTTAGTCAGGGGCACTGACCTGTTTTCCTTTAGACCATCAAATAAAAAAAATGACAACAGCTAACACAATAAAGAAACAAGTAAAATATAATAAAAGACACTGAAATAGAGGACAGGTTGTCAGTGACCAGAGGGGAGAGGGGAGGGAATTTCAGGGGAGAAGGGAAGGGTTTACAGGAACAAATATAGAAGACACATGGACAAAACTAGGGGGATTGGAAATGGGAGGGAGGAGGGGAGGGATGGGTGGGTGGGCTGGAATGGGAATAAAGGATAGAAACTATTGAATAATGACTAAAGTAAAAATAAAAGCTTAAGGAGAAAAGCAGTTTTTTAAAAATTTATAACTTAAAAAATTGAATATTAATTTTTAAAACCTAAGTCAATCTCTGACTAGTACCTTCTGCATCCCCCCAAATGATCCTCAGAGGTGCGCACACACACACAAACCCTGCTTCAATTTTACTTGTAATTACATTGAATTTAAAGACTTATTTGGGGAAAATTGTTATTTTAATTATATTGAGTTTTGTTGCCTATGTACATAATATGTGTTTCCATTTATTTATGTCTACTTTTTTACTTTAAATAAAGCTTGTATAATTTTCATATATTTCTTTCACATGTTCTGGGAGATTTATTCCTGGGTATTTAGTTGTATAGGGTGGGGCAAAAGTAGGTTTACAGTTGATTGTATGGAAAATAATACAAAAATAATAATATAAGAATAAATTCTGTTTTGCATACTCACAACTGTAAACCTACCTTTGCCCCACCCTGTATACTTAAAGATATTCCTTGTGAGTTTCAAACTATGACCTAGTAAGGACTATCACAGTTTCTTTACACTTATTGCCAATAAGGAAATTTGGTCTGGAACCAGTGGACTTGCCGTCAAGACATGCCAGGACAGCTGTTTCTGTCTCATGCTCCAAGATATACCCTCAAGTTAATCCTGTTAGCTTCCTTCTATGTAACTACCAAATGCTGCCTGACAATTTGGCATTTGAGTAAGAAAAAATATGCAAGGAAAGATTCCATGGAAAAAAGACATAGAATTAAAGATTTATAATGAAAAATATGTTTTAGATAGAAAATGATATATTGTCTAGTCTATTTTTTTAAGTCTGGAAATGCAAGGCAACATTTTCTCTGTTTTTGTGCTGATGGCTTTAACTTTTTAAAGAAGTGATTTAATATTTTGAATAGTCAAGACATCATTCAAAACATAAAAGTATGCAAAGGAATGCAGTTTCCAACCTCTGCTCATTTCCCATGCCTCTGGTTACGTGTCTCTTATATATCCTTCCAGAGATTTCTTAACGGATGAATAAGCAAATACAAATATATATGATACTTTAGCCCTTCTAAAATTCAGATGGTAGCAAAATGCTCAGTATAGTTCCTTACTTTATTTTTTGTTCTGTTTTCTTTGACATATAATGGAGGTTATCCCATATGGGTACATGAAGAGCATCCTCATTTTTCATCCTCTTTTACAGCTGTGTAATATTCCATTGCATGGATGCAGTATACTCTCAATATCACCACTCTCCTATTGATTGTCAAATGTCTATGTATCCAGAAATTATGTTTACATTTTATTGTAACTGCATAAAATGTGAACTTCAAGTTGAAATGAACTAACATTACTTTTCCTTTGGTGAAATATTATTTTACATGCCCCTTTTGTCTGTAAGCAAGCTTTAAAATATTAAAAGGATTTTCTACAGTAGAGGTACTGATGCCATGTTTCACACTAGAGGTCGCCAAAACAGCATTTAACAAGGATAAATAAACTAGTGCTTGAGAGTATTTTATAACTAGGCAGGCACCTTGAGTTTCTTATTAATCGTAAGCAGGAAGGGAACCTCAGAATGGAAATGCTGAAGAAAAATGTTCGGTTTGCTGTAGTTTTAAAGCAATGAACACTTTGAGAATTTAGGAGAAAAGCAAGCAATCTTTCTTGTTTCATTACAAATTTTATATTTTGGGGTTTTATATTTAGTTGAATTAAGCAGTAATGTGGATTTTAGGTAATATTAAATTTAGGGAATT
This sequence comes from Trachops cirrhosus, assembly GCA_028533065.1. NCBI lineage: Eukaryota > Metazoa > Chordata > Mammalia > Chiroptera > Phyllostomidae > Trachops > Trachops cirrhosus. Next base: position 176,225,610 of record CM052541.1, read on the forward strand.
TATAAATAGAAGTTTGCTGGATCTGTCTTATTTTTCTATGGTTAAAAACATCTTCAGCTTCGCTTTTCTTTTTCCATCTATCATGGGTCTCATATATCTGAGAAGATCTAGAACTCTCCAGTGCTGGAGGGTTTTGCCCCTACTTTCGAAAATACTTCAAAAGGACAAAGGGTTCTGCACCTTTTATAATCCCCCCTGAGACAGATATGATCAACAAAGGGTATGCATTCTAGAACTCCTCATTTGAAATTAAATAGGCTGGTCCCTCTCTGTTCTTTAGGGATAGCGTCAAACCACAAGCTGGTGCAATTTCTGGAACAAAGATTTCTCAAAGGAGAAAATCCACAAAGAAACTCTGAAGTATTATATACAGGTTCCATTGTTATAGTGATATGAAATCTTGTAGTTCTAAGATTAATGATTGCCATATCATAGGTACTAAATATTTATTGAATAAATGAATATGTGCACATTCACAATAGCATCTTGAATGATAGCAAGTGATTGGAAAAAACTTTCATGCCGATAATAAAAGAATAATTACATAAATTGTGGTGTAATCTGGATACATAGGACATATCTCATTTGAATGTAACTTAAGTTCCTTTGAAATATGTTACTTTTTGTTCATTATATGAGCATACTAATTTACCCATCATTAGCACTCCATAAATACTTGTTGATTAGGATACTGTTCTCACACTGGATTAGGCAGGGAGATACCCAAAATCTTAAAGCACCCTTCCCCACCCCTGCCTCCCCCCCACCCCCTGACCGGTCAGTAGTTAGAACTAGCCATTTCAAAGTCACCACTGTCTTTTACACTAAGCCTAAGACACGTGGTTCACATCAGCAATCACAAACTAGAACATGAAATTTAAAACAAGAAGTGAAATGGATGGGAATGGTCTTCTATGCAAAATCTCAGGTATCCAATTAACCATGCAGCTTATTATTGTCTACCTAGAGTAAAAGTCACAGGTGAACCTGCAGGAAAGGATCAGACTTACAACTCTCCTTTGATTTGAATTTGTAATTTCAAGTGTAAGATTTGTCTAGTTCCTGGGGAATGTATAATGCTTCTTGGTTTTAAATCAACATGGGGGAGTTGTTTTGTCTTTACCTTTTAGAACAGGTGTGTGCATAGGAGAGAGGTGATGACAATCTTCACCAAAGCATAGTTTTGTCCACTTTTCACAAGTTGCGCTCACTTCCACACAACGGAGCCACGTTTCAGATTCTATGTGTTTTTGAGATGTTATTCACTTGTATTATATCTCCTTCATATGTCACCTGTGAGTATTTCCTAACTTAAAGGTCCCCAAAGAATCTGTGTTGATATGCTGTGTGCAGTGGCCTCAAAAGAAAATGGCACAGAAGCAAACCTAATATTTTTAATGCTGTTAATTTGTTTAAGATCGCTTCAGGCCAAAGAGGGATTTAGGGGTGGAACAACTGGGACACAGAGCTGTGGCAAAGAACCAGTGGTGCCATCTCCCACCTGTTCTTTTCACATGTTCTCCAGCTTACGTAAACCACTGTGCAAATGCAGTTTCAAGTCTCCCCACTTCCATCGAGATCACCTGCCTCTAAGTCTCTCTTATAAAGAAATTCTAGCATGATGGCTCCTGAGGACTGCTTAATAATAAGTTTCAGTGAGTGAACTGCTTTAGTTGTTGGAGGACCTGATACGCTCTGTAGAACTGTGAAATATTTCCAGTTAAAGTCTCATCTGGCGGGCCCTCAAGATAACAAAATGCTGTTGGCATACTCTTTCATCTCTACTTCTGTGTCCCTTAATTTCCTAGCATAACCTTTATATTTGGCTGAATAGCTTTAGTTAAAGAGGTCAGAAAGCACTTTCTCTGTCCTAGTTTTAGTGCAGTTTGGCCCCTAGACCAAGACGAGAGTGAGCCTTGTCCTGGGCCCCCTTACTTGAGAGTGTCCAGCTATGTCTCCCTACCATCTGTGCATTCCTATGAGCTGAGAAGTCCATGGGTCAAGGGGACATCTGCATCCATGCTCCCACTCCTCCAGCTCCTCCTGGCTCACACACAGGCAGACTAAGCTTGCAACACAGATTCCAAGTACAAATAGCTCCAAGCCCACTCCCAAAGCCGGTGCAGGCTGCATCCTTGGGTCTGTCCTCCCAAAGGCTGACCTTGCAGTTAATTGCATATTGCTGGGCCTGCTGCGTGCCCATGGAATGGCTATTTGCTGGTGTTAGCCTTGTGAACTCAGAGAGGCAGGCTGAGAAAGTCCATTTGAAGGGTTTGGGATTGGAGGACACTCTTAACTTAGAAATGATTTTTAGAAGGGTTCAGGTATCTAGCTATAGTTCAGAAAAAGTTACTGTGTTCTTAAACTCCCCCAGGTCCCCTTCCAGTTTCAAATTTCTTACTGGTAAGTAATCTAAAGTCATAAACTATATATACTTAGTAAGAATAACTTGTTTTGGGTGGTAACCTCAGTTCTCCTGAAATGGAACCTCTGATCACCTTCAATGTTAAGGCTGCTTTATTTAAAGGGTGAGTGACTTTCTAATCAGAGGAAGATTTTAACGCAAATATGAAGATGATAAATTAAATCATACCATTGGTATTAATACTTTTATTTGAGGTTTAGGAATAATTTATTTATGTATGTTATTTAAAGTGTTTGCAATACTTAAAAGACTTCGGCATTTTTTAGACTAACAGATTAATGTTGTGATTCTACTTATTTAAAATGTGTAATTGACTTACAATTTCAAATTAAAAGCAGAATGTGAGCAAGTGTGTAAGTGGTATTCTAACATTTAAAAGAAATGGACTTACCAGATTTATAAGTTAACATTAGATTTACAAGAGCCATTGACATGTGCTTGCTTGGTCAGGCATTTGAAATGCTTAGAATTGAACATATTAAAGCCATTAATGCAGTTTAAAATACTTAAGGGAGCTTGCTGGATACAACATCAATATCAAGAAAAAGGAATGGTATTTCTATTTCCAGCAACAAGAAAATAAAATGGCCCCCACACAAACAGATACTTGATATCTGGCAGAGGCATACTGCCGGGAGGTGGGAAGGAAGGAAGACCATCTTTCCCATAAGGGAAGCCAGGACAACCGTGTAGGAAAAAATGAAATGGGACTTCTAATTCACACCATACACAATAGTGAGTTCCAGGTGGATATGAGATCTAACGTGAGACAAATGATGAACTTGCTCAGTGATAAACATAGGAGAATATCTTACGACTTTGCGATAGAGAAGGATTCCTTAGTGAGACACGAAATGCACTAACCAAACAGTAAAGATTAGGAGGCTGAGGAAGGCAACACTTCAAGGGCTGGAGAGGGTGGCTGGCCAGCTTTAGTGTCATTTTAAGTCCAGAAGAAGCTGTTCCTTCAAATAGGCCCAATAGGATGGCATCCGCTATTTTTGCACCCACTGAAGTAGCTTAAACCTACCTAAAAGGACCACCTCCCCAGAGGGCAAGGAAGTGGCATCTCTATACATCGATGGCATCTGCACCCACCTGGTGGGAAGACCAGTGATGATTTTGGGTCCCTAGTCACTGCCATTTCACCCTCGGGACACCCAAGCAAACATAAGGTCATAAAGAAGAAGACCCAAACTCGGACCTGAACTGAGTTGGGTGGAGGAAAGCACCCAGGCCCAGAAGCAGGGTCACTCCCAAGACAGCAGCTTGGAGCTCTCCAGCTACGGCCCCAGCCTGCAGGGAGGAGAATCCCACATCTGCTTATACTCAGAGGGGCTGCCGCTTCCCTGGTCCAGACGAGAAACTCTAGAGATAGGGTGTTAAATACTGCAGTTTCTTTCAGCCCAAGGGTGTGGAGTGGGGACAGGGGTTGTCGCACCCCTGAAGCTGGCTGTGCAGAGGCTTCCCTGCCCAGAGGACCTCAAAGGAGCGACCATGGTTGGGCTTGAAGTGGCATCTTCCATGTCCTTGCTGCATCAGCGACCTTTTGCTAATTGGGTATCTAGACATGACTAAAATAGTAGCAGAGGTTAAAGCCACTGAGAAAAGAAAGAATGGGATGGCGGGTGGAGTACAGGAGGTCTCTGGACAGCCACCCACTTGGGATCGCAATGCCAATTACCATTCACGAATTTCGCTCTCTTTATAGGAGCGAATTGTTCCTTTTTTTTCTTTCTCTCTCATCAGCCTTTGCTCTTTACCAATGATGTGGACTGTTCCCTTTACAAGCTACAGTTCTTCCTTTCTATCAGTCCACTGACTTCTGCAAGACTTTAAAATTTATCCAGATCTATCCAGGTGATGGGGTTTTTAAAATCCTCCATACGTCTTACTCTATCCCTGTTAACAGTGTGAAGAAGACATGCTCCAGAACCTTCGGATCATGGTTTAAATTCTTTAATGGTATCTTAAAAACTATTTTAAAATGACAGTTTCATATAAATGACTATGGGCTCTGGTTTGTTTCTGACACCTTTCCAGAAAAAAGTCAATCGCTTCGGCACACCAGAGATGGAAAGAAAAGTTTGCTCAGGCCTCCTTTCATAGAGCTTCACAGAACCTCTGAGCCACATTCACAAGCAATTTGCAGGAGAAATGTGGAGACCTTAAGCCAGAAGATTAAGTAGCTTTTCGGCGAAGTCTCAACTGGCCAATTCCATGATATACGCCAGCAAAGACCACGGGCTGGCAAGAGCCACGTTGCTTTACCCTGTCAGGCAAGAGTCTCTCCCAGTCTGCAAAGTGCTACAGCCTCGGTTCCCGCACTTCACTCGTGTTGGACCGGCTGCTAACAGAGGGGAGTGTTTGGGTGGTGCAGCTATTGCCCTGAGTGCCCACCGACATTATGCCAGGTGCTAGAAATAGCTCCTTATTCATGAAAATTTAGAAAAGAAACAGTCACTTTTAGACACTCGCCCATTGGCCTCGCTGCTGAAGAGCCCACAGGCGCTACCTGCCCTTCTCCACCCCTTACCCCAGCACAGAGAGACCTGCCAAAGACAGTTTCCCCCTTCCATTGCCCTGCTGACTTGAAATGCTCATTCTATGTAACCCTGTCAAGTATTTCTTGTCTACATCCTTTAAATCGTTTGCAGTTCAAAAGTCCTTATAAGAAAGTTGTGTGGAAATCCAGAGTATTTTTCCCCATTAAAAAATGTCACAAACTGTGGTTAGCTTTTCAAGCCTAAACACACTAACTTGTTTAACTGACAATGGAATGCTCTAATGGTAGAAATGAACTGTCATTTGTAACTATGGTTTTTTTCCCTGAATACGTAAGGAAATGATGTGTGAATTGCAAATTGGATTGCCAAGAGGGGCTCTGACACTGCAGTGCGGGCCCTGTGGTCTACCTCCCTCCCCCACGCCCTCTGCCAGCCAGATGAACAGCAAGCCCTCCAGTTCTATTTTCCGGGGAACAGAGAGGGGAAACCAGAGATGAGATCAGAGGTCTTAGGGAATGGGGAAAGCATGAACTATAGCAAGAGCCCCTGAGCAACAGTGAGAGAACTTCCTGCCTTGCTCTCTCCCATCTTTTCTCCTTTCCATCCCTGAGGCCGTAGGCGTGGTTCACAGTCAGACAGACACTGCGGGGAGCAGCAGGAGTTTCTGCACCTGTGGGCCCCATGGGGGTGGGCATCCACTCAGAAAATGTGCTATACCTTCAGGATGGCCTGTATTTGAAAGATCCAAACACTCTTAGCATCCTTGTCTCAACCTCTAACTTGCACTGAAAAATTACTGGTCTTTGTATTTTTCCTAAGCCTTACATGTTTGAAAAGTACATTTGGTGCCAAGTTTTTTCTACAGTTGTATCAAAAACAAGATAACAAACCTTTATTCACACCACAATGTAATTTTTATAGGACTTTTATTAAAAAATTTTACAAGGCAGAGTTGGGTAAAACATCTGAATTAAACTTAGCAATCATGTGCTGACAAAGTAAAGATTGCAACATTAATTACATTAAACACTTCTGTTCATCAAAAAATACCATTAAAAGAATTAAAATACAAGCCATAGGCTGGAGAAGATATTTGCAGCCTATGTAATGAAACTGTAACCACAGCAAACTTGTTTCCATATATATAAAAACTGTTTAAATTTGATAAGAAAAAAGGCAGAAAAACTAATAGAAAAATAGATAAATGGTTTGATTATGCATTTCCCAGTAGAGGAAATCCAGATGGCTGGTAAACATTGAAAATGTCATCAACATAATTAGTAAACAGAAAAATGTTAATCAAAATAGTGAGATGCCACTCTATGCCCTCCATATCAGCAAACTTTTACAAGTGTTATGAGGCTTTATGAAGTTCTGCTATTTGGTGGGCATGTACTGTCAATTGTACAGCCACTTGGGAAGGCAGCTGGGACTATCTAAGTTGAAGATAGCCATGCCCTGTGTCCGAGCAGGTCCACGCCTGGGCACGTCCTTTAGAGAAGTGGTTCCCAAAGTAGGGTTCCTGGATCAACAGTGTCAGCATCGCCTGAGAAAACTTTTGAAAGGCAAACTCGATGCCCATTATTGAAATGATACCCGTGTTGATTTGGGTGGTAAAGTGCTATCACATGGCTTCTGTTATTCTGGGATCCTATTATCTCTGCAGTTATTGGGAATCCTAGTTCTGTAACAGCATCTCTTATTATCAACTCTGGCCTATGGGGGACAGCCACTGCTGAGCTTCTCAGTGACATTGGTGCCCCTCTTCACCCCCTACTGGTAATTTTCTTATTTCTTGATGTATAGAGTCCTCTGTGCTCTTCAGTGATCATAGCTGGCTGAAAATATTTCCAGTCTTATATAGTAGACCCTCGTCAGCATACCCACTTCTGTTGGCTTTTCCATCCCTTCCTCCACAGTCCAACAGCTGTGGCATCTCTACTTGATTTCATATGGATCACTACTTTTCAAATCTTCCAAAGATACTGCCATTAAGTATTAGTACAATCAACGTGACAGCATTGAATCCTGTGTCATGAGAAAGTGCCTCCATGTTGATAATTTTTCCCTTAATGAGCTTTATGTTCTGCCCCCACCTTGATTCAGGACTTCCTGATTCACTTCAAGGCCTCTTCCTTTGGCTCCTGGCAGTACACGTTAGTAAGATTCTGCAGTCAGTTTGGTGTGTAAGCCGTCCTCTTCCTTGGCAGGCTCTGGTGTGGTCATGCTGAAACCCGGCCCCAGTCACCAGTGTGGTGAACGGGAAGGTGAAGGCATACAGATCCTCAGGGAGTGCAAGCATTGTCTTGTAAGGTACCTGTCTCACTTGAGGCATTTGCAAAATCTTCAAGAGATGACCTCTATCTTCCAACAAAGAACAGTTGCCCACTTCAGTAGATCCAGATAGTTCAGGAGAGTTTGGGGCTCAAGGCACTAAAGTGAGCCTCCCAGAAATCTCCATCCAGAGCCTTAGGGTCCTATTTCTTTCTGATGAGTACCCTGAGTCTGAGACAGGAGACTTTACCAGGCCGTGAATTCAGCCTTCCCTGAACTTTTGCTCCTCTGACAGTTAAATGCTATGCTCTATCTACTTCTGGCTGTAGGAGATGAAGATCTTCTTAAATGCTGCCAAGGAGGTTCTCTGACTCTCACACTTTGCTCTAAATTGCTGATTAATATATTAGACCCTGTTATTTTCCCTCTTCAGTGTATCAGTGGCACTTAGCAACAGGCTCCCAGTTCCAGAGGGTACAGTTACTGTTTTGGTTTCCTCCAGGATTCTCAAAGTACAGAGACGATGCACTAGCTATTGCATCTCTTTCCTTTTATCAGCCATCAAACTCAGCACAGGTGAAAGGTCTTAGTGATTTTTGTCTCTATAGTGTGCCAGGAGTTATCATTGTAACAGGGTGCAGCCAAGGGGTGGGGGGTGAATAGGGATTTGTAATGGGGTCCAGAACTCAGTGTCCAGGAAATATTTAAATATATATATATCATGTCCTCACCCCCACAAGTCTGAGCTGGTGGATGGGACGCATGGAGCAGGGCCACTGAGAGTTGTTTTGAATAGCAACAGTTTTGCAGATAACCTCTAGAATGGTCATTTAACATATCTATAACCTTTAACTGGTTTCATAGATATGTTAAACAGCTGTAGCCATGCTTTGAGCCAGGGGAATGGGAGTGACTTCAACCCATGATGTAACTGGGAGGCAACTCCCCCTAGTTACAGAGCCTGCATAAGAGCTTGGAGATGATTGGCTCCACACCACAGGGCCACACCTGCCCAGACTTACTATGACAGCCCAGTAAAGTTGGAAAAATACGGGAATGCTGGCAGCTGTGGCCAATTGTGGGAGGAGTCAGAAATGGTGCTGCAGAGGAAGATTGGCTCTGGTATTTAAATCCAGGTGCGGCAGCCATGTGGTATCTTTTTGGGACCACGCAGCTTGGGCAGAGGAGAATCACGGACTTCTATATTTCTTTTTCTGAGATACGGTACCTGGGACTGGGCAGAGGGAGGAGGAAGGACTGTGCATTTGTGCATTCTAAAGGACTTTGGGATCTCAATGAAGACATTAAGTTATTATTCTTAAATTTGTATAACTCTTTAAATAAATAATCCCTTTCCTTTTCACCAATCTCTGGCATTGAGAGATGTCTTTCCCTGGTGGCAGGCAAGGCAAACCCAGTACAGGGTGGGGGACCCCCGGAGTACAAGGGTGGGTCCACTCAGTAATAGTGTATTGTTTCACCCCCACCCTGGGTCAGTTCTATAACACCATTACTCCAGCTACAACTGGTGACGGGGTTCTTGTTGCTCTCTAACCAGCAAGTGAATCAACTCCAGAACGTCATTCTGGAATTTTCTTAGGATTAATTCCAGTACCAATTGTCTCAGGTTGAGATTCCTACTAGCAGAGGTTGAGAACAGGACTCTTGTGCAAATGATTTATTGAAAGAGTGTTCTCAGAAGAAGGTGAGTGAGGAAAGATGGATAGGGGAGGGGAAATGACTAAGCAAGGTCATGGTCTCAGATGGGGATGCACTTCAGCCTGATTCTGTGGGAGCTCTGGAGCACAAATTGTACCTGAATGATTCCATGAGTCACTGCCCGAATAATTTGCCTTTTCTTTTGTTTTCCCCTGCCCTAGAAAGTTATCTGATATCCCTTGTGTTAAGAAATGACTCAGTATTGGACACAGAGTTAGAACTAAAAACATTAGCCTTATAGTGTATTTTCAATCCACCCGTATACTTCTCTAAGCTTTCTTTTAGCTGAAGTGATGTGTGATCCTGAGCTCTGATCAATGTCCTAAGTCTTCCCATACAACCAGGGTTAATACAAAGTGCATGAAATAGGTTTAATCAGATCAGAAACAAGAACTATGGACACAAAAAGAGGTCAGAGAGGGCACAGAAGAGGGATAGGCAGAGGGACAAGTAAAATTACAAACAGGTTAATCTGAAAGCCTATTTTATAGGAAGAGGTGTCCTTTTAAGTCCAATGCGGGATTGATTTTAAACAATTTATTAATCTTAATTGAGAATTTATTGTTTCTTTCGAACTCTATAGCCATATTTCTCCTGTCTGACCCTAATAAAAAGCTAATTAAATTGGCCAACAGCCACAAAACATTAGTATGAAATAGATCTTGTCATATTTTAACATATAATTCAATCTGAAACTTTTTATTTCCACCTCTAGTCACAAGAAAATTAGCAGCAGGTGAACTAAAATTTTCTTTTATTATTTCTTTTTAAAAATGTTTTTATTTTTTTTTTAAGAGAAAAAGGAAGGGAGAGAGTAATATCAATTTGCTGTTCCGCTTATTTATTCATTCGTTGGCAGCTTCTTGTGTGTGTCCTGACTGGAGCTCTAGCCTGCAGCCTGGGCCGATTGGGACCACACTCCAACCAACTGAGCTGCCCCGCCTGGGCCTCCTTTGTTATTTCTGAGGCCTGAGAGTTAAAAAAGAAAGTAACACAAGTGACACACAAAATAACCTAGCAAGTGTTTGACGGAGATAAGTTATAATGCTCCTGTTAAAAATTTAGAACTGTCACTTCCTTGTTGGAGCTGAAACTAGCTCTTGCAAGTTGTTCTTCCTGATGCAAATCCATATTAAGCTTTGGATATTAACACAACACACTCAAAAACTATTCCAAACGAGTACAGTAGACTGAGAGTATGAAGTAATGAATAATGCTAGATTGTTGATAAAGCATTTAATTCAATTTAAATGAGTGCCTTATCCAAAGAGAGCTGACTTGAAGTTTTTCTCTTCGATAAATTCAGTGCTTACATACCAATTCCATTTTTAAATATCTCTTACACAGCTGTTAGGTAAAAACTCAGAGACTGGGGGCTCCCGGGTCTATAAAGATGAATAATGTAGTGAATACTGTGTAATTTGGGATGTAATTATGGTCATAAACAAGACAATTTACAACTTACTATAATATAGGGCAATATTAAAAAGTGACTATTCAAAGAATGGGTAGGTTATTTTTAATAGAAATGATGAAGTTTCTAAAAGGAATTTCACTGGGGATAGGCCTGGAAGTCTGTGCTGCCTTTCAGAAGTTGGTGATAGGCTTTTAGGAAGGTCTTCCTGGTGAAAGGTGTGTTACAAGAGAAGTCAGGGAGAACTGAAAGCACGTGGTGTATTCAGGGAATGGCCAGTTGAGAGGAATAAAGAAGAATAGGAAAGAAGACAGCGACCAAAGTGAAATAGTATTATGGAGGAAATTCATATCATGGTAAATAAAAGGGTTTGAATTTAATCTGTGCATAATAGGGACTCACTGATGATTAGGGGACCAGGGAGTAATTTAATTAAAACTGTGCTCTGAATCAATGGCTAATGACAGTGACCTAGGAGAATGTGAAAGTGGAGACAGACTAGCGAGGCTGTGATGGTACTCTGGGTGGAAGATGAGGTCAAACGTGGAAGAGTCTTGAGAGGTTAGGCCCTCGTGGCAAGGACAGCTTGTGGTCCTCCACCCTTTCCCCCTTCTTCTTTGAGTAAAGACCAATCCCCACCTTTCTCGCAGCTGGACGGGGCCATGTATTTAAGGGCTGGCCAACAGATGTAAGTAGGAGCACCCTGTGCAACTTCTGTGAATGGTATTTAAAAAAGAGGTTTCTCCTGTCCATGGTTAGGATGTGGTGCTATAGACCGAATGTTTGCCCCGTGCCCCAAATTCACATATTAAATCCTAATTCTCCTTTCTGGTAAAATATTTGTTCATGCATTTTCTTGTTTATAACTGGATTGTTTACAATTGAGCTTTGAGAGTTCTTTTTATATTTGAGATATAAAGCCTTTGTCAGATACAAGGCTTGCAAATGCTGCATTCTCTTTGCAAGGAAAAGTGCTTTTAATTTTGGTAATTTATTCATTTCTTCTTTTTATGAGTCAGGATTTTGGTGTCATATCTACGAACTTCTTGCCCAGACTTGTTCCACAGAATACAGAAATAAAAAATAAACAAGAAGGCACATCATAATCAATCTATTGAAAGTTAGTGATATAGAGAAAAATCTTAAAAGGAGTTAAGAAAAAAGCATACTAAACATGACTTTAAAGTACTGAAAGGGAAGTTACAAAAGGAATGGTTAGTATTTGAATTTTCATGTTCCTCCCTACACACGTGCGCATACACACACGGAGTTGACCTTACACGGCTGGGTTGCCGGTTCAGGAAACTGTCGGGCTGGAGCTTGAAGTTCAGAGGGCCCGCAGGCAGGACAGGAAGATGGAGAGAAGAGCAAGCTGGAGCTTAGGAGGACCAGCTGGAACCCCTGTCGGTTCCCACTGCCTCAGATCTTGAAGGGGTGAGTGTCCTGCAGGATCTGAGGCCTCTCTTGAAGGAGCTAATAGCTCAGGAGCCAAAAAAGGAGATCCTGGGGCAGGTGGAGCCCTCAGAGGCATGGCCACCAGCGAGGTCACCCCACAGATCAACAACAGTGTGTGTGGGCTACAACAGTTTTCTCCAAACCTCACACAAGACTATCTTCTGTGGAACCTCCCTAATTAAAGGAGTTCTGGGAAAGAGAACTGAGCCTGGTCACCACATGTGACAGACAGTTCAGTTTATTTTAGCAAATAATAAAGTGGACATGGTGGTAAAGATATCTGAAAATCATCTGGCAAAAGTGGCATGCATAATTGGTAAGTTGTGATCTAATTTATTGTGGGGTCCACACTCCAGAAGAGTTTCATAAACTTTGATCAATGGAGGGAGAACACATTCAAGGGGGGCCCAGCAGAAAACAAGTCCCTTCTGGGTGGGATTTTGATGAGGATCTATTAAAATAACATGGTGAGGGCAGCTTGACAGAGAACCAAGAGGAAAACAGGCATCCAGAACAAGGAGTGGAAGGAAGCTTTTCCTTCCCACCCCCGCGGGAGCTGCGCTGGTGAGGGAGTGTCTGCTGCCAGGAGCTCGGGGTTACCTGCAAGGACTCGAGAAGAAATACCTTGGCCCAGTCGCATCCTGCCAAAGCCTCCTGGGGCTCAGAGCAGCAGATGGTATGGCTGAAAATGGGTCTGGGAGGGTGCACGATGAGTACCTAATGACATCTCATTCAGCTATACTTCCTAACACTTTTACCCAAGAGCCTGAAGTAGTTGTGGCCATAAATAATCTGGTATAGGGTTCACATTTTTGTGAAACTTGCTCTTTTTCACAGGTGTTGAAACATATCACTGTCTTGACAAACGCCATTAATTTTCATTTTTCCTCAAATGGAACACTGCCCTACAAATTACTTCCATACAAAAAAGTGACTCAATTCTCAATAAAGGTGATTTATGGAAATCTGCCACGTTCCCACTCTGATACTCATAATGTTTCTGAAGGTTCTGAGCCACAGAGACTCATGCTCAGGCAGTGAAATGCAACCCGACTACTCCAAAGGTGAAAGTGTATACTGGGTTAATGTTCCCATCAAGAAAGCAAGTAGTTCGGCAAAGTCAAAGCACACACTGCACTTAGTTCAGAAAGCTGGCAGATTTACCCCTGGCTGGTGTGGCTCAGTGGATTGAGTGCTGGCCTGTGAACTAAAGGGTTGCTGGTTGGATTCCCAGTCAGGCCACATGCCTGGGTTGCAGGCCAGGTCCCCAGTAGGGGCGGGTGAGAGGCAACCACACACTTATATTTCTTGCCCTCTCTTTCTCCCACCTTTCCCCTCTGTTTAAAAATAAATAAACTATTTTTTTAAAAAAAGCTGGTGGATTTAAAGTCATAAAGTCAATGCCATAACAAAATACCCATATTTTGCCATGTATAATGTGCAATATTTGCCCAAATTTTTGACAGAAAAATAAGGATGCGCATTAGACATGGGTAGTACTAATTCCATATCTATATAAATGTTTTTAATTCTTTTACTTATGCTTATGTGTTAAAAGTGTAACTCTAGAAAGCAATAATGAAATTTGTATGCAAAATAATCCCCTGGATTATGAAAACTGATTTCATTTCCGAATATAAATAAATAAATAATTGAATTAAAATATTAAAACAGCCCTGGCTGGTAAGGCTCAGTGGATCAAGTGCTGGCCTGAAAACTAAAAGGTTGCTGGTTGGATTCCCAGTCAGGGCACTTGCCTGGGGTGCGGGCCAGGTCCCCAGTAGAGGGCGCATGAGAGGCAACCACTCATTGATGTTTCTTTCCCTCTCCTTCCTTTCCTGTCTCTCTAAAAATAAATAAATGAAATCTTTAAATATAAAAAAATGAAAAATTAAAGGAAAAGATTTTCTTCCTGAAAGTATGGGCCAAAAACGTGGCTGCCCATTATACACGGAAAAATACCTCTCCGGTGCAGTCTTACTTTAAGTGTAAGTTTAAAAAGTCAAGCATAAATCTATGGCTATTTCTTTGGATTGTATTTGGGGGTCACCCTTACTCCCTCCCTCCTTTTCTTCTATTTTCAAGCACTTTCATGTACAATGTCTTATTTAATTTTGAATGGAGGTGTTATCCCATAACACAGAGAATAAAACTGGGGCCCTTTAAGCAGAGGAAGAAATGAGGAATTTCAAATAGCTTGCCCACTCTCTCCAGCTAGAAAAGGTATAATCTACAAATTAAAAGCAGATAACCTACTTCCAAACACTCCCAACTTTAATAAAATACTTTGTAATATTAAAAATAAAACATTTACCTGCTTGCTGACTCTATAACCTATACTTTCTGTGACCTGTTGTCCTAAAAACCAGTCTTCTGACTTCATGCCTCAGAATGCCCTGCCTTGCTAGAGGGTTTGGTGTGTTCATATAGCCTTATAGAAAAGCCTTTTTTATTTTTAAAACATCTTTGCAAACTTATCAGCTCCACTGTGATTAAAAAATGCAAATGGAAGTAGTGACCTTTAAAAGCCATTCTTTAAGCTGAGAGACAATAAATTGGGTACAGGGACAGCAGTCAGCAAAAGCACCTGGAACATACATACCCAGTTCCCAAATTGTCTCGAAAGAGGAACCCTGCCGAAAGTCTGCTTGTGTACTTAATCTTCTTCAACCAGCTTTGGAGAATGCAGGGTAGAGCATACGTTTTTCTCAGGCACGTATTTTCCAGAAAGTCTACTCTCACTTGACACTTTCCCTCCATTCCCAATGGTAATGATGATGGTATTTATTGAGTTCGGACTACCTGTCAAGCAACTCTCCTCAGATATTTACATAATAAACTCACTGAGTCCTCATGTGGACCCAATGAAGTAGGTGCAGACGGCGATGACATATTTTACAGATAATGAAGCAGGCAAAGGAAGGGGAAGTGACCGGCCTTGTCACCCAGCCAGCACTGGCAAGGCCAGGCTCTGAGCCCAGCAGTCTGAGTCTTAACCTGTTTGTCCTACTGCCCTTTGGCCAGGGTCTTCATCAGTTTCCACTCAGAGGTACTCCCGTTCACTTGTCGCCTTCTTCCAGAGCAGGAGCCGGGTACCAGCAGAGTGCCCAGTACTGTAAACACTCAGCAAGCGTTTGATTGATGGATAGAGCTGCATGATTGATAGAACAAATGAAGGAAGGAAAGTCGAGTAAAAGTATGAATATACAAAGTCATTTTAAGAGGTGAGAAGAAGAAGCGATTCTTTTAGAGTAGGTGGGGGAGGAAAAAAGGTTGTATCGAGGACCCTTGACTAATGGTAGACTTTCAGCAAGCAGAGATAAAGAAAAGGAAATTTCAGGTGGAAAAACCACAGAAGTAGAGTCGGAAATAGGAAAGCCTAGAGATACCTTCGAGAACAGCAAGTTTCACAAGCTGGCAGTGGCTCAGTCGTGGGCTCTAGGAAGGGAGTGCAGGGAGAGACGTCTCTGATCAGGTAAGGCGAGGCTCCTTTGCTGACTGTTCTAAATGGCAGGCTGCAGGCGGGAATGACTGACTGCTGGGGGCCTCTGGAACAGGCTGAGAGGATGACGACCGCAGGACTGCGCTTTAGGGAAACCGGAGTGGCAGCAGTGTAGGAAATTTAGAGCAGGGGCTGCTGGCCTGCAGTCCCTGGAGGAGTTCCGGGGAGCCCGTGAATGCCCGAAATGCATACAATTTTTTTCTATATTTGTGTATGTGCACTTTTCTGTTGAGATTATCCACAACTCTCAGTGATTCTCAAAAACCGTGGCACCGCCCTCCCCCCTTCCCCCACCAAACAGGACTGCTTCAAGGAAAGAGTCCAAATAGAGGTCACCTTCCATATATCTAAATATTTTTAAATGATAAATGAAGTTAAACTGTTAAATAAAATATGTCTTTCCTTCTATCTCGGCAAACAAACCCTAACAATAACAAAACTGAAAAATATGTGCTAAAAGTTGGCAAAGTATCAAAAATGACTAAATTTAATTTTATTGAGCATGTTTTGAGTATTGATGAATCATCAATGTTTTGGTGAATAAGAAAATATAATTCATATATTATGGCATATTTATTCCATGTGCTTTATTTTACTTGCCTTCATTTCAGCAAAATATCATGTTGTTATAAGATTTCATATAATTTTGTTTTATTGGAAGTAATTATCTAAATGATTTTACAAATGAATAGTAATGATATTCAAATTTTACTTTAAATTTATTTTCATCAAAATGTAAATTGATGTAAATGTAAAAAAACCTCAAAATCTTAAACAATATGTCAAAATTATCTATTAAAACTAAAAAGTAATTAAAATAACAACGAGACACCTATTAGAATGGCAAAAATCTGAAACACTAACACCACCAAATGCTGGTGAAGATGTGCAGAGAAGTCTCATTCATTGATGGAGGGAATTCAAATTAGTAAAGCCACTTTGGAAAGCAGTTTGGCATTTTCTTACAAAACTAAGCATATTCTTATCACATGCTATGGCAATCATGCCTTTCAATAGGTGAATAAACAAACTGAGTGTATCCATATGATGGAATATTATACAATAACAAGCTGATGAACTATGAAGCCATAAAAAGATATGAAGGAACTTTAAATGCATGCTGCTAAGTGAGAGAAGCCAATCTGAAAAGTCTACATAGTATAAAATTCTAACTGTATGACATTTTAGAAAAAGCAAAACTACAGAGACAACAAAAAGATCAGGGGTTGCCAGTGCTCTAGGGGAGAAAGTGGGATAAATAGGTGAGCACATGAATTTTTTAAAGCAGTGAAATTTATTCAGTATATTGTATTACGAATACATATGGATACCTTTGTCAAAACTGGAGAATGTATAACACACAGAGTGAATCCTAATATAAATATATGAGGTGCATAAACTTGCAGGAATGTTTTCTCTCCCTGCCTAATCTATCTCTTCATCATTATGAAATGACTTTATTCCTATGAATATTTCTGCTCTGAAATGTATTTGACATTAACAGAGCTAGTCCTGTTTTCTTTTGATTTGTGTTAGCATGCTGTATCCTTCCATCTTTTTGGTTTTACCTATTCGTGTCTTTATATTTAACAAGTGATTTTTTTTTTTAGGCAGCATTTAGCTGTGCTTTGCTTTTTTATCCAATCATCCCATTTCTGGTTTTTCATTGGGGGTGATTAGACCACGTACATTTAATATGATTATTATGTGTGAGGTAGAAATCTAACATCTTGCCATTTGTTTAATCTGTTCTTCATTTTCTTTTTCTGCTTTCTTTTGGATCAATTGAGTATTTTAATTCATTTGTTTTCTCCTTTGCTGGCATGTTAGTTATAATTCTTTGCTGTGTCATTTTATTTGCTTTTGTGTTTATAGTATACCTTATTAACTTACCACAGTTTACTTTCAAGGGATATTGTATCATTTCATCTGTAGTATAAGAAACTTATAATGATGTACTTCCATTTCTGCCTTCCCAGACATTGTGCTACTACTGTCATATGATTTACATTAACATTTTATAAACACCACACTATATTGTTATTATTTTGGTTTAAACAGATAATTATCATTTAAAGGCATTTAATTAAAAAACATTGTATATATTCATATAGTTCCATTCCATTTCCATTTTCAATTTTTTTGTATGGACTTCCATATTTCTTTCTAGTGTCATTTCCCTTTTTCCTGAGGACTTCTTTTCACATGTCTGATGGTGTGAGTCTGTTGATAATGAATTCTTTCGGTTTCTGTATGTCTGAGAAAGTATGGTTGATAACTGACAGGGTTTTTCCTTTCATATTTTTTCTTCTGGTCCTCCACTATTTCTCTGGTACATTATTTCTGATGTGAGATTTGCTGGCATCCCTATCTTTTTAAAATCATTTTTCCTGTCTAAATAATGTATCTTTTTTCCTCTGGCTTCTTTTAAGATGTTCTCTTTATCAGTGGTGTTGAGTAATTGCTTATGATGTGGTTTGGTGTACTTCCTGTTTCTCATGATTGGGTTCCTTAAGCTTCTTGGATCTATGGGTTTTTATATATTAAACATGAGAAAACATAGTCATTTGAATTTCTATCAAAGATCATCGGTGTACTTGTAATTAATTTTTAAAATTTCTTTCTGTGCTTTATTCTGAGTAGTTTTATTGTTCTGTCTTTAACTGCACTAATCTTTCCTTCTGTAATGTGCAATTTGCCATTAATTCCACTAGTTTGTTTACTTTTAACCTCAGACATTGTCTCTTTTATCTACAGAAGTTTGGATCTTTTAAATATCTTTGTCTCAACTTCTTGGACATATATACTATAGTTGTAATAACTGTTTTAATATCCTTGCCTGCTAGTCCTAACCTTTTTTTATGCATTCTGATCGGTTGATTTTCTCCACATTATAAATTGAATTTTCCTGCTCTTTAACATGCCTGGTAATTTTTAAATGGATGTTACAGATTATGTATTATACCTTGTTGGGTGCTGGATAATTTTGATTTCCCATAAACATTCTTGAAGTTTGTTCTGCTATATTGCTTGGAAACAACTTTTATCTTACTGAGACAAAATTCTTCTGACCGCATTACTCTGTGAATTACGAAGTTTTCCAGCCTGGCTAGTGGGAATAAACATAATTTATGGTGCTCTGTGAGGAACCGTTATTTCCGTTCATTTTAAGTGGCTTTTCCCACAGCCCCAGCTAGTTTGTCGTGCACACGCACCGATAAACTCTCTATTAAATACCGGAGGGGACCCTATACCGATCTCCTGGGGTATCTCTCTATTCATCCCTCTCTCTCCAGTACTCCCCCGTACTATGAATTTTAGTCATCTTGGTCTCCCTGGACCTTAGCTTCATGTCCTCAACTCATGGAATCTCCCTGGTTTCTCCTTCTCTGTGCCATATGCTGGGAACGCCCTCAAAACGGTAATCTGGGGCAGGCAGTGCTCACCGCATATATGTTTTCCATCTGTGCCTCCATAGTTACTACTACATTCATATTTGAGAGAGGTATCATAACATTTCAATTCATTAGCACTAAATATGATCATAAATATTCAATAAAGACATTTTCATCAAATTAAACTCACATTTTGGCATTTTATTTTAGGGAGAGTTTTAAAATTATTGACCAATTAAAAGTATAGATCAGTGCCCTGACTGGTGTGGCTCAGTGGGTTGGGTGTCATCCTGCAAAGCAAAAGGTCACTGATTTGATTTCTGGACAGGGCACATGCCTGGGATGCTTGCCAGGTTCCCCGTTGGGGGTGTGTGGGAGGCAACTGCTTGATGTTTCTCTCACATATGGATATTTCTTTTTTTTTAAAATTGATTTTTAGAGAGAGGGAAAGGGAGGGAGAAGGAGAGGGAGAGAAACATCAATGTGTGGTTGTCTCTCAACCCCTTGAAACCCCTCAAGGCCTCTCAGGCAGTGTCAAAGGTGGCCTGAGTGGTGGGGGCAGGGCATCTACAGCCACGGGGAAGGCGTTTGCATGGGGTGCAGGGCATCCCTGTTGGGGTAGAGCATCCACTAGGCACATGCTCAACCACCCAGGCAACACGGCCTCACGCCTTGTGGAAGTGCAGCCTGGTGCTGCAGCTGTGAAATTCATTGTCCTTGCCGTGACCCCAGGCAGCTGGCCAAGGCATTCTCTGACTGGCTGCACGTCCTCAGCACTCAAACCTCTGACCTCCATCCCTGGAGAGCATGGTTCGGTGTTCAAGCGGCTCCCAGGTCCCATTCCCATGGCCTAGCTCTATGCCCTCGGCAGCCCCTTCACTCCCACCCTCAGCCCGCTCCCCGTGCTGCTACAAGCTGGAGCCTCCTTGGCCTTATCATCAACCAGTAACAGTTCTACAGCTATACACGGGAAAGTTCCATCTGAAAACAATTCGACAAATAGCTGAGTGACTCCTAACATTAGATGAACAAGAAAAAAACCAAAGCCCAAAGAGTGGGAAAAGCTGAGACACACTGTCACTATAAACTGCACACACAGCACAGTGACATACAATCGGGAGAAAACTCCCAGCTCCCAGCTTCTTCCTGAGGGGCCATGGGTTTGGACCCAATCGAGTGCCCCAATTGTTAAGACTTCCTGACCAGAGGGGAGAGGGGAGGGAATTTCAGGGCAGAAGGGAAGGGTTTACAGGAACAAATATAGAGGACCCATGGACAAAACTAGGGGGGTTGGAAAGGGGAGAGAGGAGGGGAGGAATGGGTGGGTGGGCTGGAATGGGAATAAAGGATAGAAACTGTACCGAATAAACTGAAAATAGAAAAAAAAAAAAGACTTCCACTAGAGAGATGGGCTTCCCAAATGCCTACCTCTGAAAGTCAATGGGGCTTTTGTCCATGCGGCCCACAAACTTAGACAACAAGGAAAGAGTTCTTAACAGACTAGTAAAGACTCATCCTGGGACTGTCCCCCCAGGGCTCAGCACAGAGCTGACAGTCAGAAACACTCATCTTCCAGGTTTCCCTGAAAGAGGCCTATTTGCATATCTTAAACGCTGCAGTCTGAGGTTCAGGCTCCTAATTTGAAATACAGCAAGGGGCTGACTGTGGCCCTCCTCAGAGACGAGGACAGGCAGTGGATGCTGTCTCTACATTCTCCCTCTGGCCAGCTCCACATTGCTGGTATCTCTGCGGAAAGAGCTTGTACAAATGTCTGATGCCCTGACTTTTCCAAATGCTGCCCAGGGGATGCACACCTCAATCACCTGGCTCTGATGCCCACGGGGACTTCAGTTCCAGGCCCCACAAGATTGTAACAAACAAAGAAACGCTTCTTAACTAGCTATACAGTTATACATGCCAGGGTACAGCACAGATGGAGCACACAGAGATTCCTGTCTTCGTCTTTCCCAGGCCTATTTGCTTATTATAAAAGCTGCTGCCTAAGCATCAGGCTTTCAATCAGCCTGCACTGAGGAGTTAACTGAGATTCTCTCCTTTGGGACACTGACAAGTCTTGGTACATCCTTGAATGCTGGAAGCCACTAAGAACAAAGAAAGCTTAAATAATCACAAAGGTTTGAAAGACAAAGAACTGGGACTGGGCTGAGTCTAAAGAGAACCATACTGAAACACATTATAATTAAATTGTCAAAAGTTAAAGACAGAGAGAGAATCTTAAAAGCAGTAAGAGAAAAACAACATATTATATACAAGGGAAACCCCCATAAGATGATAAGCATTCTATTATTTCAGCAGTAACTTTGAAGGCCAGAGGGAATATTTAAAGTACTGAATGAAAAAACTTATCAACCAAGAATACTCTACCCAGCAGTTTTTCTTCAGAATCAGTTTTCCAGACAAGCAAAAGCTAAAAGATTTGATCACCATTAAATTGTCCTTATAAAAAAAGTTAAAGGAACTTCTTCAAGCTGAAATGCTAATTAGTAACAGAAAAACAAATAAAAGTATAAATCTCTCTGTAAAGGTAAATATAAAAATTACACCTCAGCAGTAATCATGTGGGAGCTTTACAAATCAAGTTTCATTACCCATAAGTCCTATGCAGTACATGCCACAACTGGGGCCATACAGCATCAAGGTCACAAGTTGAAAAGAGAGAGGGAGGGGAAGAGGGGGAGGGAGAGGAAGAGGGAGAGGGAGGGAGAGGAAGAGAGAGAGGAAGAGGGAGAGACAGAGGGGGGGAGAGAGAGAGAGAGAGAGAGAGGGAGGGAGAGAATGCATGCACTGGGATTCTGCCTTGATTGGGTTTGAGAATGGGTGCCTGGGGTTTTACAGGTTCACTCTTTGTTGGTGAATTTGAAATGTAAGAGTGGGAATTAAAGCATGAAATGGAAAAGCAGGATCACTCAAAGGTCAGTTATCTTAGTCACCCAGGGCTTTCTAAAAGGGGAACTTACTGGGTTAAGTGGCCTGGCTCCTTATTTGTGTTTAGTTGAGATGAATGTCTTTTAAATGAATGACTCAGCAATGATAAGCTTAATGCCAGGCAATTACCTTACAACCAAAGCTAATTATCAGACACACACACACACTACACACACACACACATACACACACACAGACTGAAAGTAAAAAGATAAAAAAAGATATCCCATGTAAATGAAAGCAAAAAGAAAGCAGGGTAGCTTATACTTATGTCAGACAAATTAGACTTTAACCCAAAAACTGTAATAAGAGACAAAGAAGGTAATAATAAAGGGGTCAATCCAACAGGAGGATATCACATTTGTATATATTTATGCACCAAACATAAGAGTAGCTAAATGTATAAGGCAACCATGAACAAACCTGAAGAAAGAAGTAGAGAGCAATATAATGAGAGTGGGTGAATTCAATACCCCCACTGTTAACAATGGACATCATCCAGACAGAAAACCAATAAGGAAACACTGGATGTAGGCTACCCGTTAGAGCAGATGGATTTAACAGACATTTATAGAACATTTCATCCAGCAACAAAAGGATACACATTCTTCTCAAGTACACATTGAACATTCTCCAGGATAGATCATATATTATGATCTATCATAAGAAATCTTATATAAATTTAAGAAATCTTAAAAGACATTACACAAAAGAAATCTTAATAAATTTAAGAAAATTGAAATCATACTGTGTCTTCTCTAATTATGATAGTATGAAGCTAGAAATTATTTTGAAGAAAAAACTGAAAAATTCACAAATATGTGCAAATCAAACAACATACTACTAAGCTATTATTGGGTCAAAAATAAATCAAAGAGAACTAAAAAAATGTCTTAAATAAAAATAAAACACAACATATCAAAAATTATGAGATGTAGCAAAAATGGTTCAAGAGGAAAATTCATAACAATAAACAGCTACATTAAGAAAAAAGAAGAAGGCCAGCCCTGGTTGTTGTGGCTCAGTGGACTGAGTGCCAGCCTGTGAACCGAAAGATCACTGGTTCTGTAACAGGGTGCAGCCAAGGGGGAACCCCAAATAGGGATTTGTAATGGTGTCTAGAACTCAGGGTATCCAGGAAATATTAGAAAAAAATGTATATATAGGATGTCCTCACCCCCACAAGTCTGAACTAGCAGATGGGACACATGGAGCAGGGTCATTGAGAGTTGTTTTGAATAGCAACAGTTTTGCAGATAACCTCTGGAATGGTCATTTAACGTATCTATAACCTTTAACTGGTTTCATAGATATGTTAAACAGCTGTGGCCATGCTTTGAGCCAGGGGAATGGGAGTGACTTCAACCCATGATGTAACTGGGAGGCAACTCCCCCTAGTTACAGAGCCTGCATAAGAGCTTGGAGATGATTGGCTCTACACCACAGAGCCACACCTGCCCAGACTTACTATGGCAGCCCAGTAAAGTTGGAAAAATACGGGAATGCTGGCAGCTGTGGCCAATTGTGGGAGGAGTCAGAAATGGTGCTGCAGAGGAAGATTGGCTCTGGTATTTAAATCCAGGTGTGGCAGCCATGCGGCATCTTTTTGGGACCACACGGCGTAGGCAGAGAAGAATCACGGATTCTATTTCTTTTTCTGAGATACAGTACCCAGAACTAGGAAGAGGGGAGGAAGGACTGTGCGTTTGTGGATATTCTAAAGGACTTTGGGATCTCAATGAAGACATTATTATTCTTAAGTTTGTATAACTCTTTAAATAATCCCTTTCCTTTTCACCAATCTCTGGCATTGAGAGACGTCTTTCCTTAGAGGTGGGCAAGGCGAGCCTAGCACAGGGTGGGGGATCCCCAGAGCACAAGTGTGGGATCATTGGGTAATAGTATATTGTTAACCCCCCCACCCCGGGTCTGTTCTGTAACAGTTTGATTCTCTGTGAGGGCACACGTCTAGGTTATGGGCCAGGTCCCCAGCTGGGGGTGCATGAGAGGCAACCAATCAATTGCCTTCCCTTCTCTCTAAAAATAAATATATAAAATCTTTAAAAAAAGAAGGCTAAATAAACAATCTAACTTTATGCCTCAAATAACTAGAAGAAGGAAAACAAAGTTTGTAGAAAAAAGGAAATAACCAAGATAGAGTAGAAATGAATGAAATAGACTCTAAAAATACCATAGAAAAGATCAATGAGACTAAGAACTGGTTATTTGAAAAATGTAACAAACTGACAAACCTTTAGCTAGACTCAACAACAACTACAACAAAAAAGAGAGGACTCAAATAAATGAAATCAGAAATGAGGAAATATTACAACAGATACTACATAAATACAAAGGATTATAATAGACTCTATGGACAATTATATGCCAAAAATTAAACAACCAAAAAAAGGGATATATTCCTAGAAACATATAATCTATCAGACTGAATTATAAAAATTAGAAAATCTGAACACACTGATTACTACTAAAAATGTTGAATCAGTAAAGAAAACCTCCTAACGAACCAGAGTCCAGGACCAGATGGCTTTACAGGTGAATTCTACAAAACATTTTGAAAGAATGAATATCCTTTCCAAGCTCTTTCAAAAAATGAAAGAGAGAACACTTCTAACCTCATTTTATGAGGCCAGCATTATCCTGATATAAAACCAGACAAAGGCACTGTAAGAAAAGAAAATGACAGGCTAATATCCTTGATGAACACAAATAAAAATTACCAAAACAAGTTAGCAAAACAAATTCAACAATACATTAAAAGTATCACTCACCATGATTAAGTAGAATTTATACCCAGGATGCAAGGATATTTCAATACACACAAATCAATCAGTGTGGCATACCACATTAACAAAATGAAAGATGAAAGTCATGCGGTCATCTTAATTATGCAGAAAATGTATTTGACAAAATTCAACACCCATTCATAATGAAAACTCTCAACAATGTGTGTATAGAGGGAATGTACCTCAATATAATAAAGACCAGGTAAGACAAGCCCATAGCTAACATCATACTCAATGGTGAAAAGCTTAAAACTTTTCCTCTGAGATCAGACAAGGATGCTCACTATCATCACTTTTATTTAACATAGTAACGGAAATCCAAGCCAGAGCAACTAGACAAGTCAAATAAACAAAAGACATCCAAATTGGAAAGGAACAAGTAAAATTGTTACTATTTGCACATGACATGATAGTATAGATAGAAAGTCCTAAGGAATTTACAAAAAAACTGTTAGAACTAATGAACAAATCCAGGACAGTTGCAGGGTACACAATTAATATACAAAAATCAGTTGTGTATCTATGCACTAATAATGAACTATCAAAAGAGAAATTAAGAAAACAATACCACTTACAATTTCATCAAAATGAATAATATACTTAAGAATAAATTTAACCAAGGAGGAGAAGGATTTTTACATGGAAAACTATAAGACATAGATGAAAGAAATTGAGAACAGCCCTGGCTGGTGTAGCTTAGTGGATTAAGCGCGGGCCTGTGAACCAAGAGATCACGGTTCGATTCCCAGTCAGGGCACATGCCTGGGTTGCAGGCCAGTTCCCAGCAGGGAATGCACAGGAAGCAACCATACATTGATGTTTCTCTCCCTCTCTCCTTCCCTTCCCCTCTGAAGATAAATAAATAAAATTTAAAAAAA